>WFKH01007768.1:33007293-33025956 GCA_016163765.1 Magallana hongkongensis
ATTATTTTGTTCCTACCTGGTATCTTGTTATGAGGTGCAAATAGTTTAAAAATTTGTACTTTAACAGAGGAATTTCAAGTTAAATAGAGGAAATTTGGGATTTAAATGAATATTTTTTTTTTACTTTTTTGGTGAATTTTATAAAGTACTAGCATTGTAATAAAGATATTATTAATTGACTGAGTGTTTATTGAACAAAAAGTTGGTATTGATTATTTTATCTACACTAGAATAGTGTTTAAGTGAAAATGGCGCAAAATTGAAAAAACAGACCAGAGGAAATTCAGACTGCAATATCTTTTTATCTAAGTCATTAACATATGAGTTTCTCATTCTCCAGTGAAAGCATAACGTTTAAACATTTTATTTCAGTTCAAAAGTAAGACTTTTAATTATATTAAATTATATTTTTTGACCATTTTGCATTGAAGGTCAACACAAAAAGCAACAAATTAGAACTATGCAGACGAAATTCGGTTGCAGTTTGTAAAATACTGAGGAGGCGTTGACAAAATATTTTTGTAAAAAATCATTCTTCTGTTAATGTGTTATGAATTATAGCATATAAGAAAAATGATATCAAATAATTGCAAACTCTGTAGCATTGCTTCATTTCTGTTGCAAGCGGTGTATTTTAATGAGCTGGAGTATTTCCAACAAGGGTATGTTTGGGTGCCGTTACCATGGAAACAAACATATTAACCTATCAAAATTTTTTTATATTCTGTTAGATGAAATACAGTGCTAACCGTTGAACCAAGTTTCATAATTTTTTAATTACTTTGGTGAGTGTCCCATACTTCCTTAAACAGGTATTTTCAATATTTTAAACCATCAAAGTTGTTATATTCAATTTGGCGCACACAAAAATTAGAAGAAATTTTATGCCCATGACTATGAAAAATAAAATAAAAAGATTTTATTTCTATAAAAAAAAATAATTTATTGAATCTATTATTGAAATGTTTATTAGCCAACAGCTATAAAGCTAATATACATACAAGACAATTGATATATACATAGTACTATAAGCAGGTCAGTTGAAAAGAAAGCATGATGAAACATGAAGTATTCTGATGATAAAAGTATCCTTAATAAATCTACATAAATTGCACAACTTTTTTACATTCTAAGATGACAAAAGTTGAATTAATTCAAAGACAGAGAGTTTGGTATAGTAATTCTTCTTAAGGAATATTTGATAATAGATTCTTGATGTCAGCAGCCAGATTTTTACATTTTTTTTAAACATAAAGTTTCATTTTACATACAGTACCAACAAAATATGATTTCAAAATACAATTTTTTTTATGACAAAAGTTTCATCCAACATCTTAAAATACGCAGTTTACAGAAACATTGCAAAGGCATTCTCATTAAATCACAAAAAATAGCTGCAATACGGGTAGATCTTTTGTCATTGAAATTAAACAGAAGTCCAAGATAACTACTAGTAAATCTGTTCACTACTCAGTAACAATACCGCACATCTTTTGTTCGTAAAATTCATCCATTTCTGAAAACCATACCTTTTGTTTTGTTTTTATTACATTAATTAACCGTTAATGACCTTACTGTACTACAGCTTTTAAAAATACAAGCTCATGTTAACACCAAAAATAAGAAAACAAAAACATGCGTCGGCCGGGAATTGAACCCGGATCGACTGCTTGGAAGGCAACCATGCTGACCATTACACCACCGACGCTTGATATTAATGATGCAAAAATTGTAATATGTCATTAAAAGATTTTATTGCCAATAGGCCATATATATATTTGCTTTTATTTCTTGTTATTGAAAATAGTAATATTGTCAACAGATGTGCAGATATCAGGAGATATCGATATATTTATATGCGAACCATCAGAATTATCATTCAGAAACGTTTTATCAGGCTGATTAGTTGTTTTATACTTTAAATGATAACGTTAATAAACAAAATGAGGTACAATGAAAAAAAATGACCATATATCTGGACAAAACAGTAAAAAAAAACCATGCATTAAATTCCACAGTATAACAAAAAGACCCTTAGAGTTTGTAAACACAATTTTTTTCATTGTTGTAAGCAACTATACAACATATGTGACGTGGCATCAACAAGAGTTACCGAACATTATATCAAAGCATGGGTCCTTAATCTGTTAAGAAAAATACGCGTATTTAGTTTATAACCCATTATTTCTCGAGATATTAGACATTTCTTTGTAACAAGATTTAAAATTACATAAAGTTTTATATTTATTATTCCTGTAAACATATAAATACTTATCAAATAATTTTAAAAAATAAATACAAAATAAAAATATTAAAATATATTCCACTCATATTCTATGTTCTAACGTTAATTATAAGAAAGAATGCTGCCAATACAAAATCATACTTACCTGGTGCAGGGGATACCATGATCAGCAAGGTGGTTCCCCCAGATCGAGGCCTTACCATTGCACTCCGGTTTGGCTGAAGTCTGCGATAACCCCAAATGCGGGTTACTCGGGCACGTAATTTTTTAGTGTGGGGGTCTGCGTTCGCGCTAACCCCTGGTCAAAACAAATGAAAGACATCCTTTTCCCTACAATTGTAAACAGAATACTACAACTTTGTAATCCTTGTTTGTCACCACCATTTTCGTCGTAGCGATTTGTTGTAAATCATTCATTTCTGAAAATTAATCAAAGAAACAATTCAATTTAGAAAACAGGTTATAAAATACATCTTCACAAATGAAATCATTTATGATTAAACAAAAATAGCAATTAAGTGCAAAAAAAAATATAAAAATAAATAGATCGAAAATTGTCATAAAGACCTTTATGCACAAATGAAAATTATGTTTGAGCTAGACTTCTTTACCTGTTTCAAAGTATTTTATTCACAGTAACATACAGTTCTTTTTAACGTCAATTTACAGATCACATATCTGGACAAGCGCAAAGGTAGCAATCATTGCAGAAAAAATGTTACCCGAAATTATTGTAATGCAATTTATATTTATTCTTTTTAGTTTTTTCTCCCTACTTTTCATATGCATTAAAATTCGACCCGATTGTGTTTATGCAGCTACTGACAAATTTCACCAGTTTGATAAAACGAATGAAATTATATATATGCAAAGCAAATCCCCTTCCCATTCTTAATTATTTCACCATTATGCATGTAATTTAATGATAACCAATGTAATACAAGTGTTTATATCATGTAACCTACCGTCGCTCTTCATTTGAACCTTAAATTCGTCTGTTTAGAAAGAGATAAGCCGTTGGTTTTTTGTAGGTTTTTAACCAACTTAAAAGCATTTATTTTATATATTTATTCTATGCTTTTTACACCTTGTTCTTACGACTAAAATTTGTGTTAAGAAAATCCACATTCTCTGATTATGGCATTAAGACATTAAGACTTCCTTTTATTTCCGAGCATGCACTTTGGTTTTTGACAATACCACTGTGTCCCATCATGCCCGAGGGTCAGGAAGCAGTCTTAGACTTGGGTCAAAACTTGCACACTGTCTTACTGTCTTACTGAATGAATACATCGAAAAAATTTAAATGCTCTTAAAACCTGTCTCTATTTTATGTTGAAAGTTACAAATTTTAAGCGTAATTTTATAATTATTTTATTAATGATTGAAATTTAGACTTGTCAAAAAAATACCAAATATTAGTTTTATCTATTAATCATCATCATTAAATATTTACATTTTTCAGTGTCTTTGCCTGTGATAACACTACGCATCGATTTTGTACTATACAGACCAATAAATTCAAATGACGTATAATTGGGGCGCAAGTGGGGTTCGCTTATTCACAATAAAATATTCAATCGTACAACATGCTGAGAAATATATAAATATAAGTAATAAGGAATCATTCTTTGAATATTATGAGGTGATAATTTCGGTCGGGGCGTGATCAAATCCAATAAAGCCCGAAGAGCTTTATGATAGATTTGATCACGAAATTATCACCTCATAATACTCCTGATTCTGAATGATTCCTTATTCCTTAAATATTGGTTATATATATTGGAAGATCTTTCGTGCGTATAATTTCTCCAGCTTTCTTCAGCAAAGTCAGAATGTAAAAAAATTCTTTTTAGAGATTTTTAAATGCTACACTGTTCTATTTAGTATGATCTTTCCCAGCTGCAGGTCGGGAGCTACATACCTGCAGCTAGATCTTTCCAAAAACGCCGAGAAATCGTGGAAGATGCACTTGCTTCCTATGTGTTTGACGGGAGATAACTCTTGCAGTACTGAACATCCACACTAACTTATATAACTTCAAACACAGCATTTTCATAATGTTTTTGTTTGGCAAATACAAAAAAACCCACAAAGATTATTCTAAAAAAAACAAAACAATTTTGAGACTATCAGCACAGGTGGCTGAATCAATCGGTGATTTACACGTGTGAAAACTGATAAACTTACAGTGGCAACATTGTTACATCATCAAAACATCGCAGTGCAAACATAACGTTTACTACTGAAGAAAATATACCGTAAAACTCTTACCAAACGTTCAGTCCTTTAGTTTACTCGTAACTCTCAGTCTGTTATCTAAGCAGTCACCAAATGCTTTCTCTTCGAATGACGCTTGCACGCGATCGAGGGACAGAGAGAAGTCGGTCAAAGTTTTTCGCGCGGTCTGTCGACCGTTCAGCGTGTCTTGACACAGTCCCTACACCCGTTCACATTTCACCGATGGCATCTTCGTAGATCTGTCCTTCACATAACAAGTCGAAACCTCCCAAGCCTCCAATACCTACAGATACTTGCTTTTATATACGGCATTATCAAATCGTTCATCCTTTCAACACCCCAGTATTACTTATCGAAAATGTGCTTGATTTGGATCACCGGCTATTCTTTTGTTGGCCGACTGTCTAGAATTTACTGTCTGCACATTTAGAGAAAAATGCCACATTAAGCTTTTTTAAATCAACTTCAAAACTGCATCAAATTATTTGAGCAGTACTATTGTTATTTTCAAAGTTAAATATTTACATTTGCAAATATGCATCCTTATATGAACCTATATAGAATATCGAAAACGTTCAATTCTGTATGAACTTTTTCATGACGTCACAATGATCATAGCACGCGCTTATCGCTTGTCGCTTGGATTATTGTAAACATAAAATCTCGGTAATTTTAACAGTTCTGAACGATTTGTCTTTTTCAAACGTAAATATAAGTGATAAACAGCAATGTTAAAAAGTTCACCGGGATATGAAGTTGGTTGGTACGTGATCAAATCTACTGAGAAGCCCTTTGGGCTTCACAGGATTTGATCACGTGACCAACCAACTTCATATCCCGGTGAACTTTATTTCTTAAAAGTGAAACTTTGGACGTTGTCAAGCAAAGATGTTTATTGCTATATATTCAAAGAATATTTACCAAGCATTTATGTAAGAATATTAACATTCCAAACAATACTACTTAATAAATAGAATTTAACATATTTTATTGACCAAATACTGAGACCAACCAACTTCATATCCCTTTGAACTTTTTAAATTGCTGTGAATTTCTTAAGTGAATACACTTAGACTATTCATGCGCCATGAGCACAAATATAAACGTCATCGCGCGTTAAATAATTTTGAGTATATTTATTATTGTAAGATTAAATGAAACGTTCAAACTTACATAACCAATTTAATATGTACGTATGAAAAATAATCATTAAATCATATCTAACGCGCGGTATTCAATTTGTCTGCACTGTCTTGGTGTGTTATGGGACCGACGACATCCAAAAATAAGCATTCAAAGCTTAAATTCCACTGCCATACAATTATAGTGCAAGTAAAACAGAAATAAAATACTTACTTTAAATGTCTCTAATATTGTGTATAAGTAGAAGCTGAATAAAGTCTTATAAGAAGAAATGCAAACACATTATACCTGGTACATTCAACTATTTCAAATTAACAAAAAGTTTTTATATTTCAATAATTTAGTTAAATCTTCCACACTCCTGTATGGAAGTGTGAACTTCTTTAAATATTTTCAAATTTTCAAATTAACAAAAAGTTTTTATATTTCAATAATTTAGTTAAATCTTCCACACTCCTGTATGGAAGTGTGAACTGCTTTAAATATTTTCAAATTTTCATCATCAGACATAGATATATCACATTATTACGTGTACATCAATTATATTTAAAAAGTTCAGCTTAAAAAAGATTATACATAAGGGGTTGTCTTACTAATGACTATTTTTTATACACGAACAACAAGTGATGTGCATCTTCTAAGATTCCACATGAACACATTGGGTTTGCTATTATATTACATGGATGAGGATCGGATTTAAGTGTACAGTTTTGCCTCAGTTTTGTATGAATAATGTTTAAAAATCTTCTACCAAAGGAAAACTACTTTGGAGGCTTTATAATGTTGCTCTGTAATTTTTTTCTTGAAAGTAGTTTATGAGGTAGCTTCCCTTGTATTAGTACTCAGATCATTCCACATACGAATAGTATTAGGAAAAAATGACTTGATAAAAACTTCTTATCTACATCTGGGCAAAGAGTAGTTTGAGGAATTTCTGGTGTTGTAATGGGAAATGACATTTCGAATGTCAGGACTTTTAGATAGGAAGGAACACGATTGTTCTGAATTTTGAACATTGTTGATAATTCAAAACGGTCTCGTCTCATTAATGGCTTCCATCCTGTTTTCAAATAAAAAGAATTTCTTGAAGGTATGACTGAAAGACCTGTAACTATTCCTGCTGCATATAACTGAACCTTTTCTAGCTTATCAATATTAGATTGGTTACACCCAGACCAAATTTCAACAGCATACTCTAGTTGTGGACTTACAAGAGATATATACATTTGTGCTAAAATATCTCTGGATACAGTAAATTAAAGTTTTTAAAGTAGATCAAATGTTTTATAAGCTTTTTAACAATGGTTTTATATGATTTGACCAACTTAAATTTGCAGATAATACTCCCAAATGTTTGTGTTGTGAAACCTACTCCAAAGCATAATCATCAAAGTATTTTTTTTTTACATTTTTAAATCTAAAAAATACAACTTTTGTTTTTTGTGGATTAAATTGTAGTAGCCATTTGTTAAACCATTCCTTACGCAGATCATAATTAAGATTATCTTCTATGACAGAAACATTGTTTGAGCACTGTTGTAATGAACTATCATCTGCATAAAGTCTACAAATTGATCTCATATTTTCAACAACATTTACATTAAGGAAAAATTATAGTGGACCAAGAACTGAACCCTGAGGGTTCCACAAGAGGGCATTTATGAATATAATAGATGAAATTTTGTTTCTATACATTATGATAACCTTTTGTGTCCTTTGCTCAAATAGCTAATAAAACATTCCAAATGACACTACGATTCATATAAATACGTCACTATGCAAATGTCGGTTTCAGAAACATTATTCATATAAAGATGTCGTGAAAGTTTGAAAACATCAATTTATTGCACTAAGCACAAATGATTTAAACATGATTTAATAAACTTCTTTTATTGAAAATCTAACAGTCAGGAATAACAAATACATGTATACATATAAACAAATAAAAATGATATTATTTTGTCTACAGCTACATTTTCATCTGTGCTATATGATAGCACTTAAGCATCAGATTTATGGCATTGCTATTTTATAGCATTTAAAATAGCGTCAGCAGCTTTTTCGGCGATCATGATCACAGGCGCGTTTGTGTTAGCAGCGGTTACAAAAGGCATGATAGATGCGTCAACCACACGTAGACCATTTATGCCTATCACTCTGAAATATTTGGAAGATTTTCGGGATTATTGAGTTAGAGGACAAGAACTAATAAATATATTTCTTTAAACCGCAAACAAAAAAGTTGAATACCTCAAATCAGGGTCAACAACGGCTGTCTTGTCGTCTGGGGCCCCCATCTTACAGGTGCTGGTGGGGTGGTAGTTCGTCAGAGCATAATGGCGGACGAGGCATTCCCAATGCTCATCAGCATCCTGGTCTTTTGCTTGACAATCCTCGTGCGTTACCCGGACAATTCTGGCCTGTACCGACTGGAAGGACTTTGTTGCCACAAGATCCTGGAGCTTGCGAATTCCTATATTAACAAATTAGCTATTACTCTTAATTTTTAGCAAGAAAGTGTTCTTCTTTTGCATAATGCAATAGTTCAAGTTTCAAAAGCGTTATATATTTTTCTTCGAAACAGTTATGGCAGTGAATTTTTTTTTTCGAAAATTTCAGTGTATGAATACCTCTTATAAAACATCCCATGTCATATGGATCCTCCAGATAATGTGGATCAATTATAGGGTAATCAAATGGGTCTGCAGATCGGAGGCGGATTTCTCCAACGCTTTTTGGGTGTTGCGGAGCCATGATTCCTATCGTGAAAAGTTGTCCATTTCCGCTGACATTTTTTTCTGTCAGTATCTGGTTAATTCATCAAAAGCACATTTTCCCATTAAACTAGTAGCTTCCGGATCTAGTAAATTCTTTATGGTAAGGACATGGGGAAAAAATCGTAAATTGAAAACTGATTTCAACATGGATTATTTACAACCTGCGGTTTTGAGAAATCCAAGAAGGAGAACCGCTCCTCGTATTTGATATCTATGCTGTGTAGCTGGTACTGTACATCAGGCGAGATGTCCGATGCTGATCTTTCCGTCCGAAAGTAAGCAGCAGCTTCGCGCATGCCTGCGAGCGACAAAGGTCCTTAAAGGAAACAAATAAAACCAATCGTATCATTGTGATTCCACTTGTCCTGTAAGCAAAAATTTAAAGAAATACTACTTATGAAAAGCATTAAATGCTGATTGAAACCATGACCTTTATTTATGAGAATAGAGAAAGAAATAAAATTCAGCCCAAGTGCAGCATTCTAATAAAAGAGCTTAATAAAAAATATTTTTTGGAGAAGCAACACGACATTCATAAGAGCCGAGTGTTTTATGATGTACCAACCTGATCTAAACAGCAAGTATTTCAGCTGACTCCAAAAGCCTTTCACCCAATCAGATCCACTGATAGATTCGTTCACATGGATCATCGCGGGGAACATCATGTGATCCTGAAGGTTCTTCCCGACTGGTAGATCTGCCACCAATGGTATCTGTAACGAATACATGTATATCGATTGGTCAATAATTCACATTATTTAACGTCCCATCAAGGAATATTAAGTGATGACACAGGGGTTCAAAATTTGAATAAACTAGGAATCTGTCTTTGTCGCTGCATTGTTATTTTAACTGGCAATGAATAAGCTGTAGATTAATCACTTCACTAATTTTAATATACATGTACTTTGAGTTTATCCATATCCTTTTTGGGCCCCACACCGGACAGCATTAGAAGTTGAGGTGACCCAACAGCACCACTGGATATGATGACTTCTCTCCGAGCGTTCACCGTGAATTTAATGCCACCTCGAACGAAAGATACCCCTGTAGCGGATTTCCCCTCAAAATGAATCTAGAGAGAATAATTGTATATACAGAAGGTGAAACTTTCTTGCCGTTATTTTCCTTAAACAAAGCACAGAGAGTAGAGCAACCAAAAAATGGAATTTACTTGACCTAAAGGTAAACAATATATAGATGCACATTTAATTATATGTTACCAGCTCAATCAAAATTCAGTGGACGCATCGTAGTAATTCTCCATGAAGTGCGAAAGCTATTTTCGGTCACGTCATGTTTAGTCTTTTTGGATGTTTTCAAAATAATGTGAACTACATTTGCATTGAACTTGTTTGCTTAAATCAAAGTTCAAATCATCTTTATCTTATCTTCAAATCTGGCGACTTTTGAATAATTCTAATTCATTATAAATTATCATCAATTATTCAAAACTTAGAAATAAGCAAATACACGTTATAAGATAATAATTCTATTTGATTTACCTTTGTGGCATGAGAATTGATAGATATATGTAAATTTTCTCTCTTAGAGGCCGGAAGTAAAAAACTTCGAGCTGTACTTGACCGTAACCCATCTCCAGTAAACGTCTGAAGCCTGCAAAACCCTTAAAACGGAAGGGAAAGGTAAAGACAAAACAGAACATAGAATTTGGAACATGCATAATCCAACGTACATGTATTTATAAACACATCAATCTTAAAGAGATTAAAAAAAACCCCAACTCATTTACCCTCTTGGTCGCCATCATTTCCATTGCAATCATGAACTTTATAGCCTAATTCTTTTCCACCATTCAAAAAGATGTCGGCTACCCGTGTGAAAGCTGTTTCGGTGATTTTCAATGGTCCATTCGTATTGTGATATTCTGGAACAAAGAATTAAAGGCATACATGTAGATCAAATTTCGATATTATCATGTAACATTTTCATAGTAAGAAAACAATAGGCAGATAAACTCACTGCTATCCCTAAAAGATGGCGATTGAAAGGACTCGGATTTTAAGAAATACGGCAACACACTATCGTAGTCCCACCCTTTTGCTCCAAGTTCCGCCCATTTGTCATAATCTCCACGCCCACCTCGATGATAGACAAGGCTATTTATAGTACTTGTTCCGCCTAAAGTCCTGCCTCGTGGCCAAAAACTTATCTATGAAACCAAAATTTAAAGAATATATTCACTGTTATAATGCAGCTTTTGAGAAGGTGTAAATTAGACATAAATATATACATGTATTTAGAACTGCCACTTTTCGCGCCTTTTATACCTTGTACCTCTTTTTTATACGCCTTGTAGGCGTGTTTTTGTGGCTCAGTGTGATAGCCCCAGTCTGCATGTGTTCGAACGGCTTTGTCTGTGTAACCGGGAATGTCGTAGATGTAGTTCCCCATATCATTCCCTCCGGCCTCCAACAGTAACACGGAAAACTGCCCATTTTCTGTCAGCCGGTTAGCAAGTACGCAACCGGCGGTTCCAGCTCCCACTAAACGTGAAAATCAGATAGTGCTGTATTAATTCACATGAAATGTCTTAAATGCAGTTAATAGTTCAAAAATATACTTCATATAGTTATTCTTTAATCGAAGTTATTTATCATTAGAAAGCTTATAGGTTTATGTATTTAAATGTATACCTATAACGAAATCGTAAGTTTCGTTTAGTTTAGTCGTTATGTGAATTTTGTCTTCTTTCAGAAGGTAATAGTGTAAAATCGCAGACAAAGCGAGTATCAAGATGGGCAAGGCTTTCCATGCATTGTTCCAAGGTCGTGACCTTTGAATAGAAAGATATACTGTATTATCTATACATGTATATTTTCCCTGTCTCTATCTCAAATCAAGAAGAAATTAAGACAAAAATACAATAAGAGGTATATCATTGAACAAAGAAAAAAGGTAACGAAAATTTTGCATTGACAATTCTAGTGACTTCGATCCATAAAACATTCTTACCTTTGTGCGTGATTTGATGCGAGTCCTTTTTTTAAAAATAATTTTATTTAATTTCGTACGTATAGTTAATAAATATATATACATAAATCATACAAAATATAAAAAAACCCATGTATCTCACAACAATCATATAACAGCTGTGTTACATTTTCAATCACGTCAATTCTTAAATCAAATTTACTAAATTTTCAAACATTTATAAAAAAAAAAATAGTACACTTTTTAACATGATTTCTTAAATCATACTCTGTTTCATCAAGACCTTCTAGTCTACAAAACATCTTGTATTTGTAAATTTTTGAAGCAACAAAAGAAATGAGGTTGTTAAATACGGTAAGCGTGTCTTTTTGTTACATTCAAAATAGAACCCAAAAATAACATCTTTCCATTGAATTTTCACTTTGATAACAGAAGATGATATATTCCAAATGCTTTGTACATTCTCACACGTGAATACAAGATGTTGAATATCTTCAATTTCAGAACACAAAGAGCACTTGCTACATGTATCTTTTTTCCACTTAAACATGATTTTCTTACAGCACATGTTATACATGTAACAAATTATAGTTGAATGCAGCAATGTTTCTATTAAAAGCAAATTTGATTTTTTTAAAGATATATAGATCTCCAATTTTCAGGAAATATAATTTACATTTCTTTGTAAATACAATGATATTTTGGTGGTTCAAATTTTCTACATAATAATATATCATATAAAAAATTACATTTTTTGTTTTTCAATTGTACAATACTTGTTAAAAATAAAAAGGTTCTCTCGTTTTTTATATTAATAAATTTTGCTTGAACTCCGTCAACAATATTTCTAATATTCTTAAAAGCAGATCTAATTATCTTATATTCACAAAGTAGATTTGCCTTATTGTACATTTCATCACAAATTACATTCAATGATTTAAACCCATTATCAGTAAATAGGTTTTTAACATATAGAATGTTACTTTTAATCCAAATTTTAAAGAACACAGGTTTTCCATCAAACATTAAATGCGTATTGGCTCTTGTAACATGTCGTTTATATTCATAGTTGATATATCTGCAATTTTTTTTACATTGATTAAAATATATGAAAATTTCTTTATAAAACAAAGGTAGGTTTTTCAACATTTCATAGCTAGCCAACTTAACACAGTTCATTTTCAACATGTATTCAAAATCAATGTTGTTACTTTTTAATAGGTGATCCAAGTGTTCACGCACCTTTATTTCTCAAGAATCTTGGTATCCAAGCTGCTTTTAATGCTTGAAATCTTAAAAGTACATCAACAATACCTGCCCCGCCCTCTTCTATTTTTCCAATTATTGTTTTTCGTTTAATTCTATCTTTATTATTCCATATGAAGTTAAAAATATGGCCATACAGTTTTTTAATAACATCTTCATTAGGTAGTGGTAAAATTGATGCCACGTATATAAAGGATGACTGCACTTAAGGACATGCGATATTTGCGAGAAAATAAACTTTAAAAGAAGAATTTTTCTTTCAATTGCAGAAATGGTCAACATCTAAACTGCAACTTTACGTAATTGCGTTAAATAAAAGTATGTTGATACCAAGTACGAATTTGTTTTCATAGGTGGGGGTCATCACGATTTCTTGAATCTCCATACGATAATGAGGACGCCCACTTTTATACTGACTTCATACATAGTCAGCGCATGTTTGTCTATTGTTCTCCGTTTAACAGTAGTTGTATATTCTTTGTGCTTCTTCTTACTTTCGCTTTCCCTGTTGTAACAAAGGGTTGATACATGTTGAATATTATAATTCACCACGTGATTGCTCACCTCAGGTCTCTTTGTGAATACAAATTCTATCACGTGACGTGTAAGGTAGCATGTTGTGTGCTAACTAGGACAATGTTTTCGAACACGTTAAGTTTTCAAGCATTGATTTAAAGTCTTCTGTACTTACATGTGCGTGGTATAATTGTTAAAACCATAGTAAATAGTATACTTGTTCCATATAGAATAGATAGAGTTATGGTGAAAGAGTGATCACATAACTTTTTATACATGGCATTGTTATTCATGCTAGTCTAATTTTAGTACCATTCCGATAATATCAGCTCCACCTCTCATGCATATTAATATTAATCTTATGTTTGATCAAGGGCAGATAAGCAAAATTTCTCCTTTTTCCGAAAGTTGCAAGGAGAAAAACATAGAATAAGCTTATTGTATCATAGTCTAAAATCTTAATTCATGTTGGAAATTGACTAGACTCTTTAAAAAATTTAACAAAAGTGACATTAGGTTAAGAAATAAACGCAACAGAAGCGACCGAAAAGGGCCCAAAACCCGGCGCTAAGTGCAGTCATCCTTTACTTACACCTAGTGTAATGGCAGTTTCAGTTTTACCAAAAATTGCGAGTTTTCTCCTTTTCCAAGATTCATAAAGCTTTTTCATGTTTTCACATTTGTCTAACCAATTTTTCTGATAACACTCATCTTTTTTATGTCCAATATATACCTAAACATTTAATGGATGACTTGTATGTCTTCATTCCAAAATTATCATTCTTACAACTTTTGAGACGACCTGTCAATAAAGAAATGACCTAGAATTCTACAATGAATGCCTACAACATAAACAATCTCTTGAAGATAACATGGCGATGCCCTCATACGTACCAAATAGATTATTACTAGGGAGGAAGTTGCTCATGCCGTACGTATTAAATTCAAAAGAAGGAAAGGCACCTGGGTTCGACCAGATGTATTATGAAGTCATCAAGAACCATACTCCAGAAATTATTCCAGTTGTGTTTTCAAACAGGAAAAGAACCACAGCAGTAGAGGAAAGCACTTATTCACCCTATTCCCAAGGACACACCGTTAGATCCAAGAATACCGTTAAACTATAGAGGAATCAGCTTATTGTCTGTGGTGGCCAAGTGTTACAGATGTGTATTAAATAACAGAATACAATTTTTTCTAAAGGAAAATAACGTCATAGTGGACGAACAGAATGGCTTCAGAAAGGATAGGTCATGTGTAGATCGTGTTTTTACATTAAATAGTTTAATACAGAACCGTACATCTACATTTGCTACATTTGTAGACCTAAGAAAAGCATTTGACTTTGTGGACCGCAACCTCCTTCAATACAAACTTCAGCTTAATGGCATAGATGGATATATGTACAACGCAATAGCCAGTCTTTATACGGACACAGAATCATGTGTATCTATCAATGGTTACCTTACAAACTGGTTCAACTGTGCTAATGGTGTCCAGCAAGGAGATAACCTATCACCCACTCTCTTCTCGATTTTTATAAATAACCTAGCTACTGAAGTCAAAGAACTCAACAAGGGAGTACAGATGAATAATGAGAAAGTTTGTTTATTGTTTTATGCAGATGACATTGTACTTCTCACGGAAAATGAACATGATATGCAACATGTACTATATACTCTTGATAAATGGTGTATGAAATGGAGACTCAATGTAAACATTGCTAAATCCAATGTTATACATTTTCGAAGAGGTCAACTGCCTCGCACCAGCTTTAACTTTAGAATTGGAAATCAGTCATTATTAATTGTAGAACAATATAGATATCTTGGTATTATTTTTCATAAAACTTAAAATTTAAGGAAGCAGCAGAAACTTTGTCGAAGGGGGGGGGGGGGGGCGAGCACTTGGTGCAGTTATATCAAAAATACACCCATATAAAGATATTCGATTCAAAACATTCGAGTCATTATTTATTACCTGTGTTGTTCCTGTGTTGGATTACTGTTCTGGAGTTTGGGGATACAATAATTTTTCATGTGTGGATGGTATTCAGAATCGTGCAATTAGATATTTTTTTTAGGATTACATAGATTTACTCCTCTTTTTGGCCCTAAATGGTGAAGTTGGATGGCTCCCAGCTACGATCGAGATAGAGATGATGATGGATGAGGACCGACCTACCAAACAGGCATTCTACTGGGATTACAACAACCGTGGAACGTGGTGCACACAAATTGAGAATGTTTGTGAAAAACTTAATATTAGCTATGTGTTCTTCAACCAATTATCAGTCGATATGAAAGATATTGAGAACAAGCTCAGTGAATACACACAGAGTATATGGATTGAAGGACTACCTGCTCACCCAAAACTAAGAACATATATTACCTTTAAAACTAATTACAAGCTTGAACCGTATATTGAATCGAAATTATCAAAACATGAGAGATCAACGATCCGTATTGAGACTGGACGTTTCCGTAATGAACGAATCTGTGACCGACTTTGTTTATTTTGTTCAGAACAGTGTATTGAAGATGAAAAACATTTTCTTTTGTATTGCACTTTGTATAAAAATCTACGACAGAAATATTTCTATATGGTGAATTTCGAAGAATTTGATAATAGTCAATATTTATTTGTTTATTGATCAACAATTACCCATTACAAACTGCTAGATTTATTAACTCTGCTTACCAACTCAGAAAAAAATAATATTTAAAAGTAAATGTGTTAAAATATTGTTCATCAGAAATGTAACTTATCAATGTCAAAAGGTTAATATAATATAAATCACGCATGCATAAAGTTACAATTGTATAAAGTGACTTATAGGTCCAAGGGGCCGGGTGCAAATTACGATTATTCGACATATACTTTGTAATATAAATGTCATGCACAATGTCACTACAATAAACAATTACTTACTTACAATATACATTCTGTTTTGTCCATGTTTAGTTTAGATCCTGCATGTTTAGAAAATTCTTTTATAGTCTCTAAGGCCTCTTTTAGGGATTTCCTATTTCTTAAAAACAATGATTTGATGCAAGTACTTAAAAAAACACGCATCACTCTCTCTCTCTCTCTCTCTCTCTGAGAGAGACTAATAAATTATGACTTCTGATAAGGAAGGAACACAATGTCATAACCTTAAGCTCGACGTAAAAGTTTTCATTGGTCATTCGAGGTTAACGATGCGGTATTGTATATAAATGTATCTATGATATTGAAAGGTGGAAGCAGTCGTCTTTCTCCATTTTTAATGTAAACGGGGAAAAAAACAATATCGACTCTCATTTCGTCTTAATTACTGTTTCTTCGAAACAGGTATTTCATTTAAAAATAGAATAATTTTGCACCGTTTTGCATATTTACATATTATATAGCAAAAAGGTATGTACATGTAGCAATATACAAAACATACGAATGATATAGGGAGTTTAACATAAATAACATTTACCTGGGTTTCTCTTTTTTTGGTGGTGGAGAGTGTTTCTTCATATTTTTTTCGTTAGTGTCGCCCTTCCCTCTAGGCACTAAGTTAGGTCATAATAATTTTGTGTCAGCTGATTTCTTATCTAAGTCTGGGGACACACGAATGCTCTTGGATTTGTGGACAATTTGCTATTCAAGTTAACCTCCGTCGAGATGTACATGTATTTTCAAATCATAAATGTGGAAAAAATATATGGGTCATAAAGAATATTAATGGTTGTTTTTCTTACCTTATTTATGGTTCATGTAATTTATGCGTTTAAATGTTTATATATGCATATACAATCGAGTGGAAACGTGCTATATTCTCGATATATAGTCAGCAACTCTCAGGGGGTTATTCACCTATATATTGGTAGACCTGTAAGCTGAATGTAAACTTTGTTAAGTTGATAGAGCAAATAATACTTATTTTGACATAGATAAAGTTGGTCTGCACCCGATGTTAATAGTTCCATGCCATGCAAATACTATGTAGTATGCAGTACAATGACTCCCTCTTCTACGCCGTCTACCTATATCACCCAGCTAATACAGCCCCATTTCAGTTCTATATTTGCAGTACATCACATAAATTGTGCAACGCTATATAGATCTGCCGGTAAATGACATCACATTAATTGCAAGACAACTTTCGGTGAATTAAATTGAACTAACACACAGTCTATTTTATCCCTCTTCCTTCACCAAGGTTAAAATAGAAGAAGAACACTATACAAGTAAGGCAAGCTATGGTATATAGAGAGAAAAAGGAAGAGAACAAAACAAGAAGGAAAACTCAACAAAAATTGTGTTTTGGAAATACTAAGAAAAAACTCCTGTATGACAATATTATGGCAATCCGTTTCGCGATCAATTCCTGTACTATTTCGGAATATTAATATACAACTGTCATGCAGATATTAATTATTCAACGTCATCATCACAAGTTATATTTTAGGGGTTTTTAATGACTCGAAACACCCCCCCTCATATTTTTGATTCAGTTTTTATTATCAATAGTTGTATATTAGAATATATATATATATATATATATATATATATATATATATACCCACACATTTTCACATTTATAAAGCAACGTGCTCTTAGATTTAGAATCACCAAAGTCGGTTCAAATTATCATAACACTATTGTGTTGGTGACTTTAATTTGTATTCTGACCATGCGCCCATTTACCTTACAGCAAAAACAAAAGAAAACAGCATTAAGAGCGTAATATACTCCAAACCCCTGTGATAAAAACTACAAAAGTATTATGGAACCCGGATGCTACCGACGAAATAAAAAAACGACTAGACCATAGTTCACCAAATATAATCGCTTCTGTTGAAGATATAGACGAATCTCCCGAAGGTATCAACATCTCAGCGACAATTTTTTCAAACGCAATATTAGACACTTTCAGTGAGTTCTATGAAAAGGAAATAACATATAACCAAAAACAGCGTACGCGGTTCCAAACAAAATTCCAAGTCAAACACCAACTCAGAAAACAAACCATGGTTCGATGGTCGATGTAAGGCCTTATATCAGGAATATAGAAAATCTTTGTCAACATTCAACACATCTAGAACACCGGAAAATCATGTTAAACTCGTTGCTGCCAAAAAGAAATACAAAACCGTCGAAATTCGTCTAAAACGTACATACCAAAGACATGAGGGAAATCAACCGGAGTTACTCCGCTTATCTAATCCGAAATCATTCTTCCGTGTATTTAAAGGTGCAAAAAAGAGAAATAATACAACACTCTCAACATTGGACTTTTATGAACACTTCAAAATCATTGCGATCAACAAAACTGATTATGAGGACCCCTTACCCGAACTATCCGAACCTCCAATATTTCCAGAACTTGACTCTCCATTTACAATTGATGAAATATAAAACAAGGGCACCGCTAAGCGGAGCATCCCCTCGCGACATGACTTATTGTACGGGGGAATACGTTATTTAGGAAAATACATGTAAATTTATCAGATCAAAATAAAGAAAGTATTTCTTTAAACCACTTTG
>WFKH01007768.1:33042770-33104225 GCA_016163765.1 Magallana hongkongensis
ATATATACCATGTAGAATCCTCCGCCATTCTCCTGTTAATTGTGTGTATTATATACCTATGAGCAACATGGCTCCTTTGGTCAATAAGGAATAACGAATATACAAATGAACTTGACGCTTTGAAAGATTTCTAGAATGTTAAATTCTTTTTAGAATTAAAATAATGTGTAAATTGGAATACTTCAAAACTGCCTTTAATCTGTGAAGTCCAGCAAGACCTATTATTTCATGCCGTACAAGAAAGCAAGATCGGTGATGTTATTCGATCATCCGTCCATTAAGAACTACGTTTATACGATGCCTGAATAGTCATAAGAAATTTTAAATCACCCAAATTGCCTAAGTTGATAAAGTTATAACGGAATAAGCAATTCTGTACTATACTTCAGAACAAAGGCCGCTATGCTTTAATCTTTAATCCTGACAGTAACTTGTATATACGCAATAATTTTATTATTTGTGGGCAAATTGTCTTAAATTCCTCGTGGCCCCTATATATGTGTCGATATGTACTATACTTCTTAACTTGACTGCATTTGTAGCTACCATTTTGATAAAAATATTGTTATTATCAACATTTGTAAATTAATCTGAGATATGTGGAAAAATTGACTCAGTGGGAATATAGCGAACTGACTTGATATGAAAATATCTATTATAATAAAAATCATATTGGAGAGAATCAATTAATTACTGAGTCAGGTTTATTCTTCCAAATAACATTTTGCTTTTTACGTTTCAGTAAAATCGTACAATAAATTGCCTGTATATATGAAAATAGAATATGCAACAGATATAAATCTAAAGTTTAGGAAGAAAAATAAGCCAGATAACCCATTAAATTACAAAAATATGTCAGATATTTCAAATTTAAAAATTTTTAATTTTTTTATTTGGCATCCTTTCAGTACAGAAAGTTTTTTTTTATCAGTATTATATTTTAAAATAAAAATGACAACTTCTTACGTAAAACTTGAATTAAAAACAATGTATTTAGAATGCAAATAATTGAAATTGACTGAAAACGTGTTATCAATTTCAAGAGAAAATAATAAAGTTTATTTTGATTTAACCAATGAATTTAAATTTAAATGCTATCCGAAAACCAACAATTGGGTGAATAGATGGAGCTCTTTGTTTGTGCACAGCATGGAACACCTTTTGACATGTTCCCTTGATCGAGAAACCGGAAGTAGCTTGTTTAATTCATACGCGACAAAAAAGGAATGATAATCCAATATATATGTATTCCTTCCCGGTTTCATTTTACAAATAATGAGAAACTTCTATAGATACATCTAGTTTCAGTTAAAATATCATTGTAGTTCGAAAGTCAATTTTCTGTTAACGCGCATTCATATCCGGTACAGGTGTTAAACTTAATTATGCGATATTTACCTGTGTTGTAATCGGTGGGTGTATGATTCAGGTATAAACATGGAGGAAGATGTATTAGAAAAGTTAAGGACTGTGTTTAATGTCTGTGATGAACGTAACGAAGGCTACATAACTGTCGAACATTTTAAAGATTTAGCAAAGGAACATTTTGGACAGTTTGGAGATGATGAGGTGAGACGATTTGCCTGTGTTGTATGTTTTTTCCATTGTCAAGTATTCTTGAATACATCTAAAATTTAAGAACACGTATTGGAATTAAAAGTAAAACCTGGTATCACGAACCTCATGAAACTTGAATGACTCGTGCTATTAAGGATAACATATTCTCATACAGATATAATAATATATAATATACATATACTTAAAAAATGTCCAAAATAAATTTATCTTAGAAATCAGTGGTTGTCGGAAAATGATACTTCCTTCTGAATTTGCAATATTAGTCATTTAATCGCGGAAGAGTCTTCAAATGTTCACTTACTATTGATTTACTACCTATGAGTCAATACAGTACTTAGAACATATCATCTACATATTTGTACTGTACAATACTGTGTAAATGCAAAGTAAAAAACACAAGAATTTTTTTTTTTTGAAATTGATTACCTATGAAACACAGTGTAAACAAGTGCAATTACTTGTTAACTTCTCTTCCAATATGGTTTGCTGTGCACTTTTGCAGTTATTTGAAGTAATTTCAAATTGATTTGAGATTTTTGTATCAACTTATACCGGTAGGTGTTAGGGGGTGTTAATCTATGAAACAACATTAAAATTTAATTATTTCTGTGTGGCTGATTCACTTTCCATCTCTATAACCAACTTCTATGTGAATTAAGCTTCTAACCCTGTCCCCCTTTCACAATTATTCCAATTTATATTTGACTGTCATATAGTGTTTGATTTATAAGCAAATGTTGATGCATAAAAGTAAGCTATACCAATCGTGTCACTAAAGATATATGATACAGATTTATTTTTATTCCAGAAAATTGTTGGAATTATCCAAATTCTTGATCCAGAGGGCAAAGGAAAAATAAATTTCGAAGATTTTTGTGAAGGGGTTCAGCAGATCAATGAATTGCAGGTGCCACTTTCACCAAGTAAGTAAAACGGGGGAGGTATAAATAATTCCCTGGTAAAACATTGTGTTGAAATCGTCAATGTATGTGACTACATTGAAATCAATAAATCTAACTATAATGGACATTTCAGATTGGTCACATGATCAGTATCTATCAGACATATAGATATTGATCTCAAAAATGCTTCTGTCAGAGATGCCTAGCCCTACATTTTAAACTCCAACCATGCATGTTTACTTTCCAATGGTGGAAGTCAAAAGTAATGATATTTAAATATTTTCCCTGCAGTCATGTTGTTAAAATAAGTACAAGTATTCTGTCTGTAAATTTTAAGCTTATTATGTCATACAGATACTAGAAATTCTGCTTTTCTTGTAACTTTCAGTTAATCTTCAAAATAGTTCATGGTGTATGCACTTAAATATTGCCTCTAGTAGTTATTTGATGATGTCACTTAAAATGTAGATTTTAAGCTATTTGTACGAAAAAATAAGACCATCATGTCTGGCATCTCTTCTGATATCCTACAAGCGGAAGACCTCTTGTGACTCCCTCTTCCTTTTATCCCCCCTCTCTCTCTCTCTTTCTCTCTCTCTCTCTCTCTCTCTCTCTCTCCCTCTCTCTCTCTTGACACTATTCATTTATTGACATACTTTTTTTTATGAATTACATGATCAGATGATAAAATATAAACTTGGAATTGTATGTGTGTGATATGTCTGTGAGATTCGTGAGGAACCTCTGCTCAGGGATACATTATTAAAAATTTGATCAACATTGCAGATTACTTCTCAACCCACCATTTGTGAATAAAAAATGTGAATGTATTAATCCAGCTAAGCACAAGAACATCTCTCATTTTGTATGTTATAATAATGTATCATGTTGATACATTGAATGCATAAAGGTTTGTCAAATGTCTGCATGGGTTACAACACATAGCTCAGTATTTTTGGCAAGCAAGGTCATGTTTTATGTAGATTAAACTTGCGCATAATTATCAAATGTCATTATGTGTCTGATGACAGAAGACCAACAAAAAAAAAGATAATGGAGGGAAAAAAATAAGTATAGGGATAAAGATTTGACTTTGAATTATTTAAGCCATAAAGAGGTGTATTGAGGTATCAGCTCAAGGTTTTAAAGTGTTTACTTCTTCAATACGAGCTGAAAGGACTTTAACAGTCAAGTGATTGAGGGGACTAATCAGTTCAGACTGTTGACATAGTGGTCTAGATTGTAAGGATTGTGGTTTTGTACTGATAAATCACTGATACTAATCTATTATCGCTTACTAGTGCAAGTCTGTATATGATAGGACGAGTATGTATTGGAGTACTCGTGTGTGAATTGTCCCCCCAGATATGAAGGCTTCTGGTTGACCAGTCTCCATTAGAACACTGGTGTCCGTCAGAGATTTGACCCTTTGTTGACTGAAGAAGACACTGCTCATTATCTCGAGGGGCCATAATTTTCTTTCTCCATTTAACTGCTATATTAAATGTATATATCTCTGATAAGCAGCCAATATATATTTGCGTTTAAGAGCATAAAAATGTTAAAATGTGTATGTCAGTCCATGGCCAACATTGGAGCGTTTGCTTGCCTCAAGTTGCAATGCAGGCCTTTGGAAAATGTCAAATGGACTGTTTTTGTTTGAAGTATACATCTTAAAATGCTGTATATCAGAAGTTTTGTGAATTAGATATAAGTCACAATGCAGTATACTGCATTTTCATCCTCCGCATGAGCTTTAAGGCATGCAGGGGTAAGCAGGGCATTTATGCAAATGAAGATTGGTGATTATTATGGAGCCCAAGGATAAGCAGTGTTGATAGTTTATATGGCATGATGCATACCTCGGTAATGATGTCCCTGTCAGTACAATGTGCATGTATTAAACAGTTGGGTTGGGGTTTTTTTTTGGTGTGTATATTTTTTTTTCTTCAAAAGTGACAACTCGGGTTACATGATAACTCATTGTTATCAAATTGAAAAGGCACTGCATGTACCAAGTACAATGATTATAATGTAAACCCTTGTAATGAATTAACAGCCATAATGACTCTTGATGAAGCTAACTATTCAGCTAAGGGGAAGTTAAATTCAATATTTTAGAAACATTTCAACCAAGACAACTACCGTAAGATCAGAATTATAGTTGATGGGAATTTAGATTTCCTTTATTTTGTTGATAACATTAATAAACAATTAAATTGAAAACAAAATTCTTAAATCTGTTGAGTATTATTATTTTACAAACCACCAAATCAAATCTCCACGAACCTTTCGAATCAGATAAAAAAATGAATTTTATCTCCATGAAAATTTCTGCCTACACGGTATCTCTCATTCTGTTACATAAACATAGGGGTGGGTATGGTTTGTCTTAAAACAACCTCTTCTAGATCTGATCAGAAAGCTTTTCCAAGTACTTTGTTATGAATATTTCTAAAGCTTATTTTTTTTTACTCTATTACAAAAACTTTACATATATTGCAAACCACATCTGTAATTTACATGGTAATTGTTACCATTAGTTCATGTACATGTATTTGCACTATATTCTCTTGTGATAATGTATTATTATTATTGAAAAAAAAGTTCAACATTTGCATTGTCCCTGTGTTTACTGTAAATTCCTAATTAAATGCGAGGAATTTATTTCCGCGTAATATCGCGAGAAGCACCACTTGCGGATTTTAAAGACTCGCCATTATTTTCTGAGATTTGGGAACTATAAGAAATATAGATAAATGTTCCGCGTTCGCAATTTTTTATTCTCGCGATTTGATACAAAACAGGGGGGTCGCGGAATTAAGTACTCGCGTAATATAAGGAATTTACAGTATGTACACTTGGAAAGACTCAGAAAAATGAGTCCTACACATAAGTTTGCTCCGACAGTGTTGTTCTCAGGTCCCATTGTTGGTAGTTCTGAATTTTAGGACTCTGCCTTTTGTGAGCATGATTGAATGAAAATTATATGACCCATTATTTATCCTGGATTGGTCCCTTACTGTAGACTACATGAAATCAGCTACTCATGTTGAGTTGGTAATTGAGTTGATGTCAGTGAGGAATGAGTTGTTTGCATGGGTCAGTTTTTTAATCCTTACAGTAATCCTTTATCAGACCTTTATCTATGTGATGACTGTAATGAGAATAAACTGTCTGCTCCTCATGAGTAGAATTCATCCCTTCCAAAATCACTAATGGACTCATTTTACAAAAAGGCAATGTGAGCTGTATTCAGCTCATTCTCTCTCCATTCACTGCTTGGATTGGAAGTTTTTTTCCGATGTTGTATAGTGCTTTGATTTATATACTTTCTTTTTTTGTTCCCATTGTAAATATTCCTATGTATAATTGTACAGTGCTGATGTAAATAGACCTTTTTGTTTAACATGTCCTGTTTTGGATGTGTGTTCGGATGCTTCAAATGTTTGCTTGACAAATGCATCAAATTCTGGAAGAAGTTGTTTGGATTTGGAAAATCAGAGCGAAAGACCCGAATCTTGGCAGAGAAGTGCACCCAGACAATGAGTCCCTCCCAGTTGAATGTCTTGGGGAGGGAGAACCTAAGGGTGGGGTTTTGTGATAATCTTCATCTCCCATGTTGTGGGAGGGACAAAGTGATACAGACATTTTGTGAAAGGAGTTGTGTCCCTGCTCATTATATTTACCACAGGCACAGGAGGAAAAGGGCTAGAAGGAGAGGTATAGTGTACACGTAATGAAAAAATGATGTTCCGTTTTTGAAGACTTAGTTGAAATGAAAAATTTGAAAAGGGGCTAAAACATTATGAATTCTTTTGAGAACAATGGCTTTTAAAATTTTCTTTGAACTGATTCTAGAGAATCTGAGTTTTTCAAGTTTGAGCAGTTGACTCATTGTTGGAGCAATCTTGAGAGAAACATAAACTGAATCTCGGTAAGTGTTGGTACCTTTGTAGTCCTTCATTGACATAATGGAAAAGTTTTCACCTCTTTAGTAACAAACTGTACACAGTTTACACCAATACAAGATAAAGCTAGGACAGTCATGTTGATCTTGTTGTTGCAATTTGGGGACAAACTCAGGTCCCATGGTGGGAACTTGGTTGGCTTGTTTGGGTTTATTTTATTTCATTTGTTTAGGTGACCATTTTGTTTGAACAGCTGATAAGAGTTAAATAAGAGCTAATGAAAGTCAATGAATTTCTCTTTGGTTTGAGATTGATAAGTAGTTTCTTTTTTAATGAAAAACACAAGTTTGTTTCTCTGTCTGATTACTCCTGTGAGGTTTTAGTCTATTCATGTTCAATCATGCAAATGTCATGTATGGGTACTGCTAACATATACAGACTAGATGTGAACTAGAAATCCATTTTAAAACACTGAACTTTTGAATCTCTGTAACTTATTAATAGTTGAAAAAGGGTGGAGGGCAGAATGAAAACTTAACCATACAAATTAAAAGAATGTACTTTGTGATTGAAACAGGTTTTCCTATTCTTTGAAAATTGAGAATTTGTTAGACTATTGATTTTTGATATGACCTGTACATGGATATGAATTAGTACAATTGTCGTAAGTCCTGTTGTTGGTAATCAAGAACTGTGAGATATGTCTGATGGTGACTGATGACACTCCTGATCCCAAACACATCATTGATTGTCTGGAGAACTTTGTCTTCATTAGGACAATGAGAGGACAAAAGTACATTTACTGGTATACTGTAATCCAACTGAAAACCCATTTCCCTGAACGATAAAGATTTTAAAAATCTTTAGTGCTGGTACATGTACTAGCACTAAAATTATATATCTCTGTTACAGTTAATATATGTTTACAGTATCCCCTGTCAGTACGTGCAGCCCCTTCCAGATCCCATTTACAATCAATTATCTCATTCCTGTTCTTTCTCTTTTACAGTCTCCCCTGTCAACAGCCCCTTCCAGATCCCCAGTATTTCCTCTAGTAACAACAACCTCCTCCTAAACGGCTTTGATGACTTCATCACGGGAGACGTGTCATCCACCGAGGTGTGTATATCTAACAACAAATTTTGCGTTACTGCAGATTCCTTATTTTATATCAAAGTGCAAGGAAGTAAAATTCTGAGCAATGAACGTTTGTCATCGTATCATATAATTGATTACTGTAAAAAAAAAAAAGTGAGATTTTAATCCATGAGGGATGTTTCCTGCGATCTATGTTGATATTTATTCCTCACAATTAATTAGGAATTTTCATTATGGATACTTGAACTTCGGGTCAATCTTGCATATTGCTTTTGGATGATAATGATAAATCTGTGATCGATTACTTAGCATCTCATCCTCTAATTTTGAAAAATTTGGATTAAGCTAGATTCGTTCTAGACTCAGAATAGTATTGGACAAGATCTTAAAGGATTTTCTACATATGTTTAGATGTTTCTTTTTAATTGGCAGTGTCCTGAAACATCTGAAGCCAGTGCATACACTTACAATGAATATGATACCAACACAGATGAAGATGGACATGGACAGGGAATACTTATAGATTTGTCCACGCCAGAGCCCGTCCGCCGAAATCTACACCCTACACCTAATGGGTAATTTATATGTTAAATCTACACCCAACACCTAATGGGTAATATATGTGTTAAATCTACATCCTATACCTAATGGGTAATTTATGAGTTAAATCTACACCCTACACCTAATGGGTAATTTATAATCCACACCTAATGGGCAATATTTTTGTGTTAAATCTACACCTAATGGGTAACTTATGTGTGTAATATAATGGGTAATTTATTACTCTGTGTCACTCTTATATTCTCTTTTAAAACACTACCAACACGTTGAGCTCACCAAATCTATCGTAATTATTTTCATCATAGAAAAAAAAATGGTTCTTCTCTCTTTTTTGTAAACCATCATTGTATTACAGTAACTGTGATGCAAACCCTTATTATTTTTAGCATGTATTGTGCATTTTCCTTGCATGTATAGTATTGTAGTATGTATGATCATACAAATAACTTCTGATCACCAGTTTGAATGTACTACCTAAAACCCACAGTTATGGTTAATTCAGTGGGACATACTGCACATTTCAAGATTTCTTGCAAAAGTTGCAGTGTTTGATGGGAAACAGCCAGCTAATTTCAAGTTAGTTGATTAAGGTGAAGCTGTCTTTAAGTTGCATGTCTTTTTCTATCTCCT
Source organism: Magallana hongkongensis (assembly GCA_016163765.1). Taxonomy (NCBI): domain Eukaryota; kingdom Metazoa; phylum Mollusca; class Bivalvia; order Ostreida; family Ostreidae; genus Magallana; species Magallana hongkongensis. Next base: position 33,051,451 of record WFKH01007768.1, read on the forward strand.
TAAGCAGAAGATTAGACTTCACAGATGAGGAGAATTATGAGGACTTTGGTGAGATTGATGATATTGAGTCAGACATGTCTGATCCATCGCATAACAGGTCAGTGTACCAAGAAGAGGGACAGAATTTTTGTAATTCGGTGCAAACACCAGTAACAGCAAAGTCAACATAACTTAATTGTTATTATACAAACCGAAAATAAGTGTAGATTACATCAATTAAAGCATGTGTGCCAATTTCCTCCCAAAACCTTATTTTGGTATGATTTATTTGCCAATGGATGTTCTGAGTCAAAATATGGCAAATCCAATTGAGAAGTTAAGAATTGCATTTTAAGCATTTTTCACAGAGGGCGTTTGAATCCTTATTTTACAGAAGTCGCGATAGTATTCACAAAGTTAGAACCAGAAGGGGAGATAAACACCACCGTAAAAGCTTGGGGTAGATAACTCTTGATCTTGTGCATGTGTGTGGTGGATGAATACTAACTGTCTCTAGTGGCCTGTGCATGTTTAACTGCTTGTATCATTAGGATTGTACAAAAACTTAACTGTCAGCATCTTCAACTAAGCTTGATTCTCCTACTTTTGCAAATCTTTTGCTTCTGAAGACTGTTATCTTAATAGAAATCATTAATTATATATAGTTATCAATAAAATTCATTACAGATTTGAATTCAGTTATTAATAAGTTGAATTTGGTAATTGTATGACCGTTTTGCCCTGTCTCTAGTTTGTTTCCATGTTGGTCAGTTTTATGATGGTTGCTCACTTGGTAATGGTGATAAGTTATGATTATAGAAACATTAGGTCATAATCGAGATATTGGTGTCAAGGCTTGTTATAAGCTTGCCACACAAGGAACAATTTTTTTTTTTACCTTTATATGTCATTTAAGAAGGAAACAGAAGATAGGCCCATACATAAATGTCACAAAAAACGCACAAGTCAGGAGTAAACATCAAATCCTGCAGGACGTGGTGTACTTCTGTACCTGTTTACTGTATATTGCTATACATGTACCTATATTTGTGTACAGGATCTATATAGACACGTATCTACTAGCTTAATGTTGGAATTTCATTCAAAACAGGAGCTAAATACATGTGTAGTATGATTCATGGATCCTAGAATTATCAAAATAAGGACGAGGAGGTGAGGATGTATTATTTCTCAGAAGAAGTTAACTTTTCCAATATTTATCGGAAGAAATGTTGTTCCGTGTATTGATTTCTAGCCCAGATCGAACTTCCTTCACTATATAGCAGTTTCTTCTCAAAGAGTTTTGATGCCCTCGTTTTCTTAATTACCACTTACTTTCAACAAAACCATACAGTGATATTGATTTGCTGTCAATATTGGGATTAAACTACAGATGACACAAGTACAAAAAGAGTGGTTGTAATTACGAGATATGCATTAAGGTCATCTGCTAAATGGGTCATTTTATTCACCCCCTCTGACAACTTAATGGGTCACATTGTAGATGTACTATTCACTTTGATGTTTTGATGTCTTTGCTTATTAGAATAGGTCATGTAAACAGATCGTGTTTCATATACGGTATGCTTTATTGTTAGCTGTAGATAGTAGCATTCTAATGAACTAGTGTATATGTTTGCAAGATTCTTAATAGTACAGAATTTTTGTGCTTGTAATTGAATGTATTTGAGATGTAGCCTTTTTGTACCATATTCTATTTATTCATGCACCCTTTCTTTCTATAATGACATCTGATTAATATTATGTATGTATGTATCCATTAACAAATGTAATTATCTAATTGAATTGAGACAAGGACATATATCAAAGCTGATTCAGGTTCCCACTTGTATAAGGGTACTTGCTTTTAGCATCCATATGGGTCTGCATTATGTGATTAAATGTGTTATATACATTGTAGTCAAAGGTCCAGATTGACGACGTCTGCTGCTTATGCAAGGTGAGACTTCTATGATACAATTTTTCTTAGACTCAGTATGTTTTATAATAGTAAATCATACTACTTTTTAGTCTTTGGGATATTGCTCCACTCATAAACCAAAGTATATTCTTAACTTTGGAATTTTTTTTTTTTAGCCAACTTCAAAATAAATCACGGACGGAACCAGGTGATGAGATATTGGACGATATCGACGGGAATTTCCAGACCCTCAATGACAGGGTATGTACATGAACCGTACCTGGTAAACGGAAGCATATTTCACTGTCTTTAAAGTCGAGGAAATGCCTGTGAACAGTTTGGTTATATTGCTGATCAGAGAGTTTGTTGTAGATTGAGATCTTTTCCTGTCAAAAATACTTAAAGACTAGATATGAGTCACTTTATAATGTAACTGTTACACTTGCATACCTGAACATTTACATGTACAACACAACTCTTATACATGTATTAATTAATGTACAGGGTAGTTTTGAAAATATTTAAATAGTCTTTTTAGCAAAACATTTATGGTTATTGTAATCATTATTATAAACACAAACAAAACAGTCATTTTTTCATTAAAAAAAACCTTGGCAAGCTTACAATTAAAATAGTTGTTAGAGATATTTTACTTGGTATTCATTTATAAGGAAATACAGACACAAAGTGATTTGGATATGTGTCAAACTAGATCAAAAGATTTCCTTGTTTTTTGTTGAATCCGATTCCAATAGTCTTTTGCATTTGGATTTAAATCAACAAATGTTATGATAATCATGCATTTAAATACTAAACCAGAAATAGATCAGATATGAAATGGTGTCTATTTAGCGGAAGAATATTTTATTTCATATATATATACTGGTAAATGTATTTTATACACAGAAAACTGTATTCTTAACAAGAAATTACTAGGAAGAAATATGACAGTTGTGAAGTTAGGGTAAATTGTCTGGTTCCCCACCTGTCGCCAGTGACCAGGCTATTGTTACAGGTGTCTTTATTGATTTCAGGTGAATGTTTAATTTCATTTGTTAGAGGTCAGTGGAAGATGTGTTCTAGAACACAGCTGTTTGCTGATTTTAGTGTTGATGATACTTAATGAATAGAATATTTCAAATCGGCTTAGTCCGGCATGAGATGTTCGGTATTTATTAGATCTTAAGGTCAGATAGTGTATAAGAAATGGGTGGGCAATTATAGTTATTCTGGACTTTAGATATATGCATAGTATACCAGTTTGTAATAAGTTGTTCAGATTCTTCAAATAAAGCCATGGTATAGTTTTGTGATCTTGGTGTGTAAAAATGTGAAGCATATTATGATATATCATGGAGTTTTGAGGGTATATTTCTGTCTTTAATAAAATACTACTTATTAAGCACTTTTAATAACAATTTTCCAATCAACATTAATAAATAATGTGAAATTAGATGAACAAATTAATTAATGGATTATTGTTTTTAAATTCTACAGGTGCAATTTTTAGAAAAAAAGTTGGTCCAAATATCTGAAGAGAAGTCGTCAGTCAATACTAGTCATTCAAAACTCAAAGATGAGAACAGTCACCTTATGGAAAGGTAGGTTTCCACCCTGATATACAGGGACTACTTTTTTTCACCCACTGAGATGATGACTGACCCCACTTTGTCACAGATTACACGATTAGATAATGTGATATATGGCCTAAGTTGTATTGAGGAAGGTAAATCAGCCTTAGGGGGTGGTGTCAAACATTTGTTTTTCTTTCTGCTCAAAGAAGTTAGCTCTTGTGAAGGCATGTTTTACACAGAAAAACAGAATTTATTGAATTTTTTCCTAGTGGTATTGAACTTGTGTTAGTCGTCAAGGAAATTGTTGAACAATGTAACTCATTTTTATTACAATTTGATAGTGACTTAACATTTTTTAATGTTGGACATACCATAAAGAATGTATGAATTTTTATGATAAAGGTATTCAAAATCATTCAAATGGATACTCCCAATAAAAGTTAATGTATGTGTGTAAAATGAAATGATCCATATTTTCCTCTAGCATTGTGGACAGGTAAGTTACCTCCATGTAGATGTAGTGTGGTATATAGATACTAGTTTAAGTATGGTGTTATAGTCACATGTTGAATGTTATTAATTTTTCATGACATTAGTTTTTTTTCTCTCCAAACAATCTAATGAGAGAAAAATAGCAACTAAATTAGAATTGTTTAAATTTTAAATTGATAAGGAAGTATAAAGTATTTCTAGAAAGAAAATGTCATTTGTTCCAAGTCATTGAAAACAAACTTGTTCTTAATCTTTCTAGGCTGTTCAAAGTTGATTCAATGTTAACTGTCACCTGCTTACCGATGCATGTATTTTGTTTCATAAAAAAAAAATTGCATGTTCTAGTTTGATATACTTTTGACAGCTAAAAACTTCATTCAATTGAAAAAGGAAACATGTTTGGCTCTTTATGGTGTATATCTGGGAAGCTTACTTTACAATTGTTAGAATATATCATATTCAACAATTGACCTACATGTAATTCAAATACTTGTAGCATTTTGAATCATATACTGTAACTAAATAAATACTAATTTGATTTTAAAATCTTTTTTAAAAGATTGTTTTTATCCCTTGTAGGGTTTGAATTCTAGGTGACATTTAGCTTAGAATTAATTTGAGACAGCCTTATATGAAAATCATGTTTGACAAACTTAACTTGCAACTCTTGTCTAACACAATAAAAACTAATGTCATGGAATGTTAAAACTGGTGCCCTCATCAATCAGAGGACCTGCACCAGTCAATTCATTGGTGAGTGGTGTCTGCTTGGTTCTGTGGTGTATATACATGTATGCTCATTGATAGTTTGCTTATGTGTAGTATTTTATCTAATTAAAATGGCAATTGATACATATACTAGCTGTTGTGGACAGTTAGAGGAAATTAATTAAAGAAATTGAGATTGGGTAATGTGGTGGTAGCTAGCGCGTGTTTATTAATATTTGCTTGGGACTCTTAGAAACTGTGAAAATGTGATTGCAGAGGAAACAGATTGTCAATTTTGATTTTTCTTTTGTCTTCTGGCTTTTTTTGTAACAAATGCTTAGTTAAATGCTCATACAGTTATCTCTGCTTGATATGTGAGGATGCATCAATATTAAATGAGTTGTTTGATGAACTTTCCTATACACAATAACTTTTTGTCTTAAATAACATGTGTACATGTGTAATGAGTCAGACTTCAATTTTTTTTAAACAAAGCATTCTTTATTACAACAGTGCTTTGCATTTCTACAAACAATATCCTGTGTATATTTTCATCTCAAAATTTCTCTTTAAATTGATATGCTGATACTTCCTATTTCTGACTGTTTTTACAATGAATGTACCGGTAGTTCTAATACCTGTATTAAATTGCAAGCTTGATTTAACTTTAGCTAAAGACTTATTATGCTGATGATGCAATATTTTGTGGGATAAATTTCTTATGTCTATAAACTGAAATTGAAGGATAATTTAATGTCAACTTCCATTCTTGAATTGCACTCTCTGTTTCATTTAAAATCAAAAGCTGTCTTTTATCAATTGTCATGGTGCATATATTAATTAGCCTTGAGTGATATTAAGTGTTTCAGACATAATATACAAGCTGTTCTTTGGGCAATGTCTAATTCAATTACATAGTTCTGTAATGAGTCATATTTTTACCTGTTGTTGTATTCAACCTCGGAATCTTATTTTTATAGAATTCATTCACTAGAGGAACAGTTGAAAGATGTTGAAGTGAAATCAAAGGAGACACTTGCTGAGGAACAGAAAAAATTTAAACAGATGCTGGTAAGTGTTATCTCTTTCTCTTTCTCCTCTTCTTCCAATATTTACATGGATTTTTAGGCTTTTAGCTCCCATTTTAAATAATTTTATATCATTTACATATACTTAAGACAACCTGCAAATCAAATAAACTGTATTTTGAAAACATTTTTCTATCTCACTGTAAATGGAGCGTTTTCACTGTCGGGCTGACACAAATTGATTTGAATAATATTGGTTCTACCTGAGTGTGCAAATAGTTACAGCCAGAACTAAAAAGCACTGAGAGATTCTGTTCTAAAATAGAGCAAAAGACATCATATTTTGCATTTGACATTTAGAGTATAGCTCTCTGCCTTGTTGAGAATTTTTTTTGGGGGGGTGGGGAGGGGTGGGGGGGCATGTAGAGAGGACAGCAAAACAAAGTAAAAAACCTTACATTTAAGTTGTTACTGATACATACATGGAAGTCATGTTTACAAGTTTATGCATTCCTAAGCAAGGATTAAATGTGCCATATCTTTTTAGTACATGTAATTATTACCAGAATGCTTAAAGTAATTTTTTGTCCCTGAAGAACTTTATGGAAAGATTTGATCTGGAGCAGTCATATATGATAACAATTTAACGTATTATCCCATTGTTCCAAAGCTGCATGGCTCTAAGAGATTCTTGTCACACCTGTATATGTATATGCTTACATTACCTGCCCTAAGACAGCTTTACCCATTGATTTTCTTTGTATAGTTTTCTATATACATGTATTGATTTTGTATCCTTTTTCACTCGTTTCAGTCACGAGCAGAAACAGAGAAAGCTGAACAGATGTACATAGCTCAAAGGTAGTAAATTCAAAGACATCTTCTGATGTAAATGTTTCAATGATGGAATTGTAAAAAATAAATGGGATTTTAATTTCTGAAAAATAAGATGTGATCAGTGTGGCAGTGTAAATAGGATAAATAAAAGGCTTTTATTTTTGGTACCGCTATATTTACCAATAGGTGAAACATCATGTATGCTCATGAATCTTGATGAACAGTTAATTTCCATGTTTCTTTTTAGATTGCAGAGTATAGAAAAAGAATATGAGGTGCTAAAAATAGAAAATCCCAGACTCAAGCTAGAAATAGACAAACTAAGAGTGGTAAGTTACATGCTACTTTCCTCTTGAAGAAAACAATCATCATATTAATCATAATGGCTGAAAACAAAACATTACACGTAGATGCATTATTCTAGTTATTGAATATCTGAAATACAGCAAAACTTGTTTATAACGAATTTCAAGGGACCATAGAAAAAACTTCGTTATAGCAGTAATTCGCTATACGTTTATAACGAATTCGTAAAAAATATTATAGCGAATTCGTTATAAAATAATCGGCTAACAGTTTTCCACACTATCGTAAGTTATAAAATTAGTATTACCGTCATTTACAAAAAATGTCAATATAACCATTTCATTTCAATTCAAAAAAAAAATCCGTATACTATTTGAATTTGAGTATTTTAAATATGCATCCTAAAATTGCATGTATCTTCATTGAAATTTGAAAGGGAAAAAATTCGTTATAAAAATAATAAAATACGTTAAAATTTTGCCAGTGGGGGTCTTAAAATTACTTCGTTATAGCCGTAAATTCGTTATAGCCGTGTTCGTTATATACATCAATTTTCTATAGGTTTATATAAGAAATTTGCCGGGACATGAAAAATAATTCGTTATAGCCGTAAATTCGCTATATCCGTGTTCGTTATATTCGAGTTTTGCTGTATAGCACATATATTGGAAAATTATGGCATATCTTCATCATAATACATTATGAAGTTTTGGATTGAAAAAAGAGATACTGAGCTTTAAAAGTTGAAAAATTAGTTACATTATGTGCCTACTTTCTGAGATTATGTGGATTTTCATGAATATGATACTATATGAATAGTGCCTGTTTGGGAGGGTAACAGTTGAAATTGACACCCCTGTGAAAACCATTGTCAACCGACACAAAGCGGAGGTTGACAATGGTTTTCGAGGGGTATCAATTTCACTGTTGCCCTCCCAAACAGGCACTATTTATTTCATTATACTGAATGTCTTAATTTTAAAGAAAACTTTACTGCTTTTAAATTTTTTGACGTGAATTCTACGGCAAACCGTACGCGCATTATTTACACGCCTTAAACAATTTGTTGTGTTACCCATTGCCAAGTGTTGCTAATGCTGAGGGTAATAGAATGGATTATAAACTGCGTCTAAACCAATCAGATTTTAGTATTTAACATGAAAGTATAATAATTGTAATTGTGTTTATGTTCTTATTCGTTCCATTCAAACGAACATAAATAATTTATAAAATAAAACACAAACACGTATGTTTGGATGTGAAACGCTCTGAAGTGCAGTTTACTTATTCATGAAAATACACAAATCTAAATGCATTTTCTTCATCTTCATTTCTACAAAATAAAACAATACTTTAACATAATATTCCGATATACATCAAAAGCAAGGGCGGGTGGGTGGGAATTAAGTTATCTGCACTGAAAAGAGCCTTTGAATGGCTATATAACTTTCCGCGCTAACATCGGTCAGTTAAAACCCGTGCAATGAATATTTAAATGTCACCTGACAAGGTGACCAACAACTAACCAATAGATTACAGGTGTAAATAAACACGAACACGTGTTATTCGAACCTTTAATAAATACATATGAATCAGAAGGAATGTTACTTGTTTTTCAGGAGAAGTTAGACTTGCAGGACAAACTGACAGACGTACAGGCCGAGTATAATGCTGTGTACAGTGAACACGAGGAACTGAAACACAAATTTGAGAAAGAAAGACAGTGCACAGGAACAGTAAGCCTTTTTTACTAATTTTGAAATTATATGGGTTTAATCTCGATCACTGTTGTGTAATAGGTAATCTGTTACTGTGAAAACAGTGTACATGGAAAGAAAGAGATGAGAGAAAGAAGGAGAAAAAGAGAGATGGAAGAGGAAAGAACAAACGAGTTCTTTGTAAAAAATTGATAGATTTTAACACCTTTTTGTCAAAATTAAGTATTTTAAGTATGATCATTTGATATACAAATCCCTTTCATTAAGTGTAAGGTCAATATGCTTTTCTGTGAAGTCAATATATCTATAAATTGACCAATTAAAAGGAGTACATTTGTTATATTATTTTCTCTAGGAAAAAGTAAGAGATTAAGTCATCATTTGATACATGTATAAGGCAAACCAATCAGACTTAACAACAAAGTGAAAAGTAATATTTAAGATTTTCAAAATTCTATTTTCAGCTTCTAGATGAGTTAGGAAAAGAGTTGGAAGAATTACGTAAATACAAGATTGATCATGAGCTGAATCAGTCCCCACGACCCAGGAATAACAGCATGGCCGACTTACCTGGTCGATACCAGGCTCTCAACTCGGAGGTCAATAGGTTAAAGGAAGTAAGTATTTGTAGAGTTGATACCGATCATCCTTACGTAGTATTTTGAAATGTAGAGACTGAGTATCATTTTGACCTACTTCTTATTAAAGAAAGGTAAACTGAACAACGGTAGAAGTTATATTTAATTTCTGATTTTATAGTATATATATACAGTGATATCTATCCAGTTGAGCTTTTGCTGGAGAGTGAATATGGTGCTGATTTAAAAAAAAAGAAAAAAAATTTATATTTTCAAATTTAAATAATTTGCAGGATGGCCTTTATATAAGATAATTACAGGTGTATAAGCATTGAACAGGACAGATTCACTGTAATATACCAGGTATTACAAATAAAAAGCTGATATTAGATCCAGTGGTGGTATCCCATGCCTTTATACCAGTACATGTACATGTAGATATCTGTTTGTGTGGAGTGAGCCAGATGTCTTTGATTATAAGTTCCATCATAAGTGCACAATTCTGACAGCTTGATTTGTTTTTAACATGAAAGCACTTTTCATCACAATATTCTGACTTGTTTCTTGTTAACTTGAAAGGCCCTTTCGTATGAGTGGAGGAACCTCTCTCAGGTTGGTTTGACTGTCTAGATGACTAGCGACATTGCTGTTGTGCATTTTGGGTGCTTGTATCCTTTGTTGGTCCACACAATATATTGAGACTAATACAAGTAGTGGTTATTAAGATAAACTTTCCCCCTCCCCCCACTTTATCCCCAATCCCAATACCTCTCTTTTTCAAATCCTTCACATCCTACACCTACTTCTTGCTGCTCCTAAGAAGGAATCTGAAGCCCTCTAATCCAGTACTAGTAGATGAATATTCTATTATGTAATTAATTCTTCCCTTCCAAAATTTGATAAAAAAGATGCATTGTACTCGAATTTGAGCATGTTTCAGCACCCCTTTTTTACCCCTTTTCCTGCCGATTCATATCAATACTTATTAGTATTCACATCATGGTTGTGTTTGCATGAGAGTGGAATGATTTTATTTAGTCAGAATATATATTGTGTTGATCAACAAAATGATTCATATATTGCTTTATTTTGTAGATTTCTTTCTTTCTGATACTTCATGGAATGCCGTTTCATTATTTTGCTTTGCAGTTGAATGTTTAAATTCCTTGTTTTAAACTCTTGCTTTTGTAATTTATCTGGTTAAAGTTGGATTATTTTTTTATCATTTATTTCACTTGATTAAATTAGATTTGTTAAATTATTTCAATCCACAATATTGTGTTGTAATAACTGAGAGAAAAGAAATTTGTGAAAAGGGAGATAATTAACCTTTATTCCAATTGAAAGAAAATGACTAAAAAAATCCTTGGAAGCACACATTTTTCCCTTAAATATAATAAATGGTAATTGGCTCCAAACAATTTGCTGTGATCAAGACACAGGTACTGGCCAGTACTAGGGCTATCAGATTTACCAGAACTATATACATGTAGACATCATAGTGCTACAATTAATCTTCTTAGACTGGTAGTTGAGAACTGCACCAGCTATGCATGATTTTCACCTCCAACATGTTGAAAATTTCTTCACAATTCTATAACATGATAATACAAAGTAGTATTTCAAGCGCTTCATGAAATTATCACTCTGTCCTAAACACTCTACAGTGATTCGATCTTTACTTTTTGATTCTTTTCAAACGTTCACACTGTCTTCAGACAGGTAGAAGAAAAGTTTGTAGATTTTCTTAACGTTGTTTGATTTATTTTATTCCAGGAAAACAAACAACTGCAGGACATGAACGAAGACCTGAACGCTCAGTTGTTGACCCGGTGCATCAACGAGGGGAAGACCCTGGTCAACGATACCAAAGCAAAGTCTCTTGCCACCGAGCTGGAACACTTAACTAAAGAAGAGGTAGCTGGGCTTACTCTCTATTGTCATACAGAAATTCTGTATAGCGGGCTCAAATACACTTGTTAAAATATTACAAAAATGAAGTAATTTTTTTGTCATTTTGGTATCATTTTTATGTTAGTTTTTATAGCACACATTTTAAACTACATGACAGTATGTAGTTCTGAAAATTTTTGAGGATGTTGAAAGTTTATGAAATTTTTATTAAATCTCATTTGTTTTGCTTCTTTTTCTTTTCAGCTTATGGCAAGACTTCAAGAAGTTGAGAGTGTGAACATTAATTTGAAATCTTATGTAGACAAAATTATTCTCACCATTCTGGAGAAAAATCCCTCCATATTGGAGATTACACATCGATAGTACTGATTCCTGCCATTGAAAAGGAAGAAAGTGAGGGATTTTTTTCTGTGATATCCAGAGGGTAGCATTGATGATATTGTCTCATAAAAGAAGGAGGTGTGGTAAGCTGGACTTATCTCATGAATATTTAATAACCTGGAGGAAACCAATGAATTCCATGGAATCCAAGAAATACAAGAAAGCCATGGAAGGATGGCATTCCTGATCTCATGAATATTCATTTTGTGATTGTTGACTTTTTTCGTCTAAATGAACAGAAGTAAAATTAATGTTTGATACAATTTATTGTGCTCTTCTGTCCAGTGCTATATGTTACATTGTTTATTTGTCAGTAAGTGTAAAGCTTGTGCATATTAAGGTTAAGTTATGGATGTGATCATTGTTATCATTAGAATTGACATTCATTAAACTTACAGTTTGAGCTAAAATGGACTAGCGGGTACCCACAGACACCAGCCATTTCTGTCAGTGCTTGGCATTGATGTGAAAAAAGGAAGAATTTTATCCAACTTTGAACTAATTAATGTTTTTAAGGTATATCCATTGATTTGGTATGTCTTATTAAACTGAACAAGACAAGTCTGAAAGAACTCTTACAATTTTGACATTTTTGATGTTTTCAGTTTCTTTTTTGTGTAGTGTTAGAATTTGACAAGACACACAACTTGATTTTCTGTGTTGTGAATATTTTTTACTAATTATAAGCATGTTAAAACATATCATGAGAGAAAATGGAAGAAAGAAGAGAAAGCTTCAAAGAAACTATGCATTAATTCTTTTGCCTTCATGGGTTTTTGTTTTTTTCACAATATCATTTCATGAACTCTGTATATTCCAACTATAAAACAAAACATCCTTTATATTTTCATTATACATTTGTTAAAAATATGTCAAAATATTTTATTTTTACAGATATATTTTTATCAGAATGGTATATGATGTTGAAGTCGTGCATTTAGGGGAAAAAATTTCCTTGCAGTTGGTGCTTGGATCCATGTCACTTGCATGAAAAAAGAAATTGTTAATTTACTCCTGGATTTCGGGTCATCCATTATGTGTTGGTTTACTCATCTAAGTCATCTCTTTGTTGCATTTTTATCTCCTTTGCTTACATACACCAGCTAGTAACAAATAATTTTTTGTTGTGCAAAAGTTTCAAAAAAAAAAATTTTCTTTTCCCTTTAAAAGCTAAGTTTTGTAGAGTCTTGAAATTAGAGGATTATTTGATAACTAGAATGCGAGTCTGTTAGATGAACTTAATTTACTGGTAACAATTTTTCAAATTTCTACAGTTTTTCAGCTTTTAAATATTTTTTTTATGAAGATCGAAGTTTGTCACACTATTTTAAATTACTTTGCTATATTTTTATACACTAGGAATGATGTGAAAAAAATGTTGGCGTGACCACAAAGGCAACAGGGCAAAGCGATTTATCTGTCCATTGCTTGCTCTGAATAAGTAGAAATTCACATAGAAATTTTAGTGTTTTCAATATTTTTAGAGTAGTATCATAACAAAAAATTTGTGTTCCATCAATATGACATTCATTGCTTCAACTTATGTTATTAAAACAAAAACCTAAGGAAAAGGAACTTTAATAATTATGATGGTTTTCCCTCTTTTCATAATTTAGAAAATCAGAAAAGCTGAAGCAATATGAAACAAATCAGGATTTCTGTATAACTTGATATTTGAACCAAGTTTCTGAAAAATTCTCATTATCAATGCTGTAAATTTTTTGCATTTTTTATTTTGTGTATATGATCTAGTCATATTTATTTTGTCATCTGGTTTTCATGACTATACAGTTCATTGTTCCATATAATATTGCTTAATTTGCATTAATTACCATCTGTGCATATGTAGATAAATTTTTGCTATGGATTGTCATTTCACACGTGATATTTGAAATTGTTATGAATTTTTAGACAACATGTGTATTTTCATGGTAGCATACAAAATTCAGAGCTTGTTAGAAATACTTCACGCAAGAAATAATTTGTTTCAAATAAATCGTAATGAAAAAAAATACAAACTTTTTTTGATTTTGTATAGTAAGAGTTACCATTCCTTGTTGAACATAAATTAACATGTGACACAATGTCTTTGCCTCACCCCACCGTTTCCCCTTTTCATTTTAGAGAAATATTATGAACCAATAGAATTTGCAACGGAGTCAAACTACTTGTGTTTTTTTCAAAGCAAGATGCAGAGAAATTGATTTTGGTTAAAAATTATTATTTTTAAAGGGGGGTGGCTTTAGAGACACAGTGCAGTCAACAAGTACGTATGATGAATAGGTGACAAAATCAGGGGAAACACATCCGTTGTGATATGTATGAACCCCATTTAACATTTTGTAACTTTCGAACTAGAACCACAAAGGTGAAAGGTCCCAGACCACTAATTTAAAGACATTCTCAGTATGGCTGGGTCCCTCTGTCCTCTGATGTCAAGTCAGTGTTAGATTATAGGATGTCACGATGTTAATAATGGCAGATTTTATATTTTTTCCGCAGTTTTTATTTAAAATAGAAATGCAATCGAAAAAAGTATTTGGAAAAATAACGATTTCACACACACATATAGACAAATATTCTTTGATAGACTTCATGAATGGTATGTATGTCCACTTATTTTATATATAAAAAATATATATATCGGTATATTTAAATTTTCATACGTTACAGTGTCGATCAAGACAAGAATTTTGAAGAACTTGTGAAACGATTAACATCTTATACTGACCAACGATAAGTATAATTTAAACTGACGACGTAACTTCGAAAGTACGTCTTCCATCGTGACTAACATTCGTGTTATTGTAACGGTGTACACTCAAGTTTTCTGAAAACGTGTCATCAACATCAACTTCAGCAGCGCTAGGTCCTGGATGAGATCTCGTACACTTAGTCCTTAATTTTACAGTTTATTTCATTCCAGTATTAGATTATAAATATAAATGTAAATCATGTACGTAGTATCATCATCGTAAACGGACTTCAGTAAAATGTCAATATAATACATGGCCACTGGAAATTTTTTCCTAATACACATACAATGTTTATTTGTGTTTTCGAAACTTTTCGAAATTTCGTACCATATAGTTAAGTATACTCTTCTTGCTTTAAACTATATCGTACATGTAACTTGTGACCAAAGAAAAAAACCCATTTATTATACCATTAAATCATATTTTTAAACCAATTATGTGGTCAAATTTAAAAAGAAAACCCAATTTTCCGAAAAAAAAAAAAGAAAAAAAAAGACATCAATTTTAGCGAAAGTCTGAATGATATGAAAATCTGGCTGAACTCTAGCCCCAGCTAAAAAAGTATACGTATAGCTTCGTTTTTTTGGGGTGTCCAACTTATAGGCATTTACATTGTTTCGATAATAAAATGGCACCCTATAGTGTTATTATGACCTTTACTGATTAGAAGTGCTTGGGTTTCCAAAACAAGAGGCAAATGACACGACTGCCAGTGAATTAAAACACGCGGAGGGAGGAGGGGGGGGGGGGTGCTGCTAAGACTACCATTTAATTTTTCAAAAAGAAAAAAACGATATTTATCTGTAGATATGTACCTCACAAAATCAGTAAAAATAAAGGAGATTTTTCCAAGAGATAATTGATCGATATCAATAAATTCATAATGCTTAAGCAAGCTTCAGAGAGAGAGAGAGAGAGAGAGAGAGAGAGAAAGAGAGAGAGAGAGTTTACCAAGAAATGTTCAATCATTGCTTTTTTTCAGGGTCATATTTTAAATAAATTGGAATAAAAACAATCAATTCTGGAATCCAATACTAAGAGAATGTTCAGTCGTATATTTGTCAATTTTGACACCCCACACCCCAACATGTGGTCTGCACGCTAACTACGTTTACGTAATCTTCGCAGACGCGTCGGACCTATTCACTTATCGTATTGGTCTACGCGATGAAATAGTGCTAATAATATTGAACGTTTTTCCTTGTTCATTTTGATAAAGATATAAAAAAAATGTAAATGTAATATGTATTACATCCCATTTTGAAATAAACACATACATTGTCTTCTTATCTAACATGTTTAAATTGAAGTCATTTCTGTAATGGACAAGCGGAGGGATTTATTCAAAACGAGGTCAAGAGGGCAAGAAATTTAAAGTTTTGTTGAAAAAAAAAACAGCGCGGGAGTAAACCGCATAGTACGCGGGGTGTTAGTGCTTTCTGGAATTGTTTATAAAAGACTTAAAAGGTAATGTATTTTTATTTCTCATAACCATATAAATCGTATAATCGCGTATCGAAACTTGTTTGTATATTGCGACAATCGTGTATCGATTTTTGGACCTTTGTGTGGCGTAGCATCATCGGTGTGTTGTTTCGTTTTACAGGACAGGAAGTGGTAGCCTAGATCAAAATAAGAAAGATCAGCGATGTTTAAATTTCTTAGGAAACATCCTCCTAAAGACAGTGAGGAGAGAAGTCAACTTAAGAAAGAATTATTTGGATACCGGCGGGTGAGTGCTTTGGTGTCACTGTAAGCTGCCATGTTGCACACATATTGAATGACTCTGAGATGACTCATATCATATTCACTCGACCGTGAAGATTTGCAGCATCATATTATGTTTTTAGTCATAAGGTTCATTAGGTTGTTTAGATAATTTTGGATTATAAGTAAACAGTATCTGTATAACATTTATGTCACGTTGCTTGTGAACTTTGACACCTTGAGGGCACCTGTTACAATGATAAATTCACTTGAAAGATAAATATAGATAGTTGAAAAAAAAAACCCAGCTTGATAGTAAAACTACAAACATTTTTGGGATTTAAAGAGAATTGTATTCATCTCTAACACTCTTAGGCGCAGTTCTTTTTTAAAAGTCCAGAAACTGTGCCTCAGTTTTGATATGGTACAATGATAAGGTTAAGGTGATTCACTTTCATTTCGATCACATGTTTATGTATGTATTGTTATTTTTGGATCTTAAATATTTTTTTTCATCAGTTCTTTAGTGATCAACACATATAAACAAGACTAACATTCCAAAGCTTTAACAGCAGTGACATCTGTTCTTTTTTTTTTTAGACATCATTAATTATTCATCCATGAAAACAAGGGCAATTGCCCTACCCCTCTTTGCTTGATAGATTTTTTTGTCATATTGTATTCTTAGAATGAACCCATTGATAAAGTCGAGGCATAGAATCTGACATTATTGTCTCTCAATTTTGAAACAAGTGTACATTGACTCCAATTTCATACAGATCTAATGAACTGAACATAGAATGAATATTGAAAAGAAATATATACCTTTATCGACAATATTAGGGTATCTATTTCCTTCAGGCATCTGTAGAAGATGACACCCTATAGGATTTATTTTGCAAAGTTGCATTCCTTTAAAGTTGCCTAAAATTAAAAAATTGATGTCCATGATATAATGTGTATGTTGTTTGAAACAAATGTATTTTTGCTGATGCACTATCAATGAATGTTCAAGTATTGTTGTATTTCAAACTGGATTGTCCATAAAAAAGTGCTTTATTAAGCCAATTTTTAGTCAATTTTAGTCAATTTAGAATTGTAAATTTCCATAGACTATATATACAGACTTAAAAAGTAGTCCGATAAATGACAGATAAAACTAATGTTAATTATTCTGTTTTAACACAGCATGTGTTGAAAACTAGGTCTATATAATAATTGTCAATAAAAAAATCACTTTGTTAATAAAATCAATGCCAGCTTAGGAAACAGGTGTTACGTGTAGATGTGATTTGTAACAGGTCATTGTATCGTGCATTACTTAGTAATAAAGGTTTTACCAGTGTAACATTTGGATTTACCCTTCACTTCTCCTGATTTGCTATATGTACATGTAAAATTTGCCATGCATACATTAGTAGAACTGAGTAGATATTAGTATGTATTGACAAGGACATTGTGTATGAAAATTAGTCTCAGTGTGAATGTAGATCAATAGATGTGTCAGTTAAGTGTACATGTAAGCTTTTATTTAGACTTTGGGGGAAATGGAGATCATTCACATGTGAAACAAGTAGTATTTCATATAAGAAATTATAAGTTTTGATGCTTTTGTTTTATAATTGAAATTTGAAAATTAATACAGTTGTATTTTGTTTCAGTGTCTTGACCATGGATTTCCAAGCAAGCCATCATGTATGGCTTATGACCCAAAGTTGAAATTGCTAGCAATTGGGACTAAAACAGGCAGAATCAAGATGTATCCTTCAAGTTAAAAAAGAAGTACAAACAGTAATATGATTTAAATAGAATCTTTGTTTAGGATTTCCTTATTAAGTTATTTATTATTAGAAAAGGATGTATAAGCTTATATATATTTTTGAATGGAGTGTATTACAGAATTGTTGATTTGACTGTCGTTTTGTGGAAACAACTTCAAGGGTTACTATTGTGTAAGAGTATTTGTTAGGGACTGGTGTGTGGCTCCTCTATGAGCTGTTGTGTACGATTGCTTTATGAATCACTGAACATTCTCACTGGACACACACCAGCAGGTGTTGTTTCTGGAATTGTTAGTTTGTGTATATGTGCAGTAAAGTGAAAAAGATTATTAACTATATTTGCATAAGGGAGACCAATCTGCCTGTTACTCTTTGAGCAGAGTTATTGTCCCTTAGTGGTAGCAGCAGACCTGTGGCTTGTTATAATCCTCTTAATTACAGAGTTTAATCCAGTGCCACAAAGGACTGGTGAAGCTCAGACAAGACAAGATTTAAATCACCTAACCTTGTAACTCCTCCTAACTTATTGATCACAATCTTTTGTGTCCCACTTACTCAGATTTGGACCTTTTTTGTGGAGAATAATGTATTGTTGGACTCTTTTGCAAAGTTTACAAAAAAAAGAAAAACGTAAATAATAAAGAATTGAGCTTAAATAGGTCATGCATTTAATTCCTAACTTCAAGTATTTTGTAGCAAAATTTTTTTGAAATAATTAGATTTTTAAAGTTGTTTAAGGGGTGGTTACAATTTATGAAATCATTCAAATGAGATATTCTGTTTAGGGTTAGATTGCTCTCTGTATAAGAGTTTAGTTAGTTGGTATTTTAATTGCATTAAAGATTTGCTTGCAATGATATAAACACATGTTGTACTATTTGATATGTATGTGTAATTCGTAAAGTTGAACTAGATAAAAATTACAGAAATACACATCCAAATACATGAATGAAAAAGTGGTAAGAAGTTTAAGAAAAAGAAGCCATGGAGTATGGTGGATAGACTTGGTCAAGTCTCTATGTTTAATAATTTTAGTGCTCTCTTTAATATATTTAAATGATGCCAAACATAGTTTGATGGTTAAGAATAGTAGAGAGCAGGAATTAAAATTTCTGAAACACAGTAAAATTTGCAAGAAATATAAAAACATTAAAACAGAGAGACTTGAGCAAGTCTATATAGTGAATATCATTCATAATGAACTCTAGTTTTACAGTTGATTTTTTTAAAATCTATTAACACTGGAAATCCAGCTGAGGAAGTTGGTTTATGATGTTGATAAGTAATGCAGGTCATCTTGTCAGGAAAGAAAAATGGTAACTGTTGTAAAGTGATGAAAAATAACAATGACCACGATTTGAGTCATCTCTCCCAATATGGGGGTGGGCAGCAGATTTAGGGTTAGTCATAGGTAAACTAATAAGACACTGGAAAATACAGGTGAATCAGAAATCAATTCCTCTCATTAGGTACAGTCATACATCAACCTGTATTGATTAAGTCATTTGCACACACACACATAATTTGGTGCCAGTATTTTATGTTGCAAAACTGGTTTTTCTTGGCTGACTTCTTATTATTAAACAAACAAAATTTGTGTAGGCTGATTTATTTTTCACTGTTCAAAACAAAATTCAATTAAACTCACAAACAGCATGACCTAATGTAAGGTTTTCAATTGTTAATTTGAGAGAGTGTTTCACAGCTCTACAGAATATTGTTCAGACCTTGCAATTTAGATTAGAAGGTTATGCTTTACAATGTACCGACAAATTCATCAATTCTAAAATTACATGTAGTTCCTTGACCTAGTAAAAGATTCGGTGCTCCAGGTGTGGAATGGTCTGTGGAATTGAGATCTGACGTTTCTGTCAATCAGCTCTTCTTTCTACCAGAACAGGTAATTCTCTGCGTTCAAGGAAATTCATCTCCAAATAAAGTTATTAACACATGAAAACAGATACTACCATTGAAGCAAGCTGTTCGTATCAAGTTGATCACTGTTTACATGCATATAAATGTTTACACACATATTCAGAACTGATCTGTTTATATCTCACATTTCATATCAATAAGCCTTGCATCTTGGACTATATACCATTTTCTTTCTCCTAGTCAAAGTCACAGAGACTTGGACTAAATCTTATGAGCTAATAATTTTCCTCTTTTAATAAATAAGAATAATAATTGTAGGGTCGCTTGTTGTCCCTGTGCAGTGACAACACTGTGTACTTATGGGAAATCAACCAAAAAGGCGAGAAGTCGGTGCTGGAGCAGAAGAAGGAATACACCTTCAGTGTGGAAGAAAGGTACTTATCCAAATTTTGTCATGGGCCAATGTAGGAGGGGGAAAGTGGGATGACTGAAGAAATGCTGCTGTTGATAGGAGATAGTTTGATTTGTTTTCATTGAGTTCCTTGCCAATATATGAAAGATACAGAAAAGCTGTATGTTACTTGTGCTCATGTCTCAATATGTGAAGTCTTGTATAAAAATATGGAAAAGTGAATTTCTGATTGGTCGAGTTCCTTTTTTGTCTTTCAAGAGGTCGCCAGATGATCTAATGAATGTCTGTTGAAAAGTTTATTTGGTTGTTTACAGATAAAGGCAGTGCATGAAAAATGAAATTTGATCCTAATATCAATCGATAAATTTTGTAATTGAGTCACTTTCGATAAGGATTGAAGTTCTTTAATTGAGTACTATTTTCAATTTAAATTTGCAATAGGTATGGATCTTATGGATATTTGATGTTGACAGTTTTGCTATTTGAACCTTTATGTTGTTGTGATATTTCTAAAATTATTCTCAATTCTACTTCAACCAGGACAGGAAGATAGAATTCTGTTATACAGTTTTGCTGTTTTTATCATTAAAATCACAAATCAGTTATATAATAGACTGGGTTTTTAGTATTTTAAAGCAATAGTGAAGTTTTTAATAGTTGACAATTACAAATTTTCAGACAATTAAAATTGATTTTCGAAATATGTCATAGTCACTTATCTGAATGTACATGTAGAAAAAAAGAGTTAATGTAGAGCCTGGGTTCTGTTCCCACATCTCTGAAATTTTATTCTCATATTTTAAGAGAATTCCTTCTTGCACAAAAGTATGCACTTGTAGATATTCTCCTAGGCAGGATGATGGAATTAAGAAGTATGAGAAACTTCACAGTTGGTTGTGGAATCTTGCATATAGATGTACCATCAATCTTGTAAATATCATGGAAAATAGCATAGCTCAAGTGCCAGAGAAATTCAAGGTAGTAGAGATCTTGGGTGTAATCTTGCAGAGCACTGCAGTTTTACAAGAGCTGATATTGATTGTGGAAGCCCTTAGTTAAAAAAAAAAATCATGCAGCAGAATGTTTGAAGCAGTGTCAGAAATGATCCATAAAAATGCTCCGACTGTTTATTGCTTTGGGCAAGCTATGTTTGAAAACAGAGATGCTGACAGAGAAGCGGTTGTCCTCATCAACAAATAAAAGATTAAAATCGGCTTTAAACGTGGTAGTCTGAGATTGAACACAATCTCTTGCTCCATCAGAAGTTTTCAAGTCTTCCCAAATATTCATTTCTATCTAAATCCCAGAAGAGGGGTTTTTTTTTCTGGTGCTTAATATGTTACACCTTAAATACATGTATTGAAGATGAAAGTGTAACTGTTGGTTTTTAAAAGTTCTGCATTGTTGATGAAATGCAAGAGAAGAACAGTATCAAACTCTTTTGTGTAACAAGCTGTGCATCTTCAGTGAAGCAGAATAGGTACTATGTAATATAAGTGTTCAAAAAGTAGAACTCTGTTATATGGTGTACTTCTAAATATAAACAAGAGGCATACACAGAGTTGTACTTCTCACAGGCAGTACACACAGTGTTTACACCTATTTCTAATTACATAGAGACGGATGAGACAAGTATGATCATTGTTTTAGCTCTGAGGCCAGAGGTTGTTGTTGTTCTGTTGGAGTGTGTAATCATTCATTAATTTATCTCATGGAATGTGGAGTAGCTGACCTACTTAAACCCCACACCCTCGCCTTAAATTGAGCTGACTAGGCTGACACTGATGTGCACCCAGCCAGATATGATTGTAAAATTATCCAAATATTTTCCTTCAAAGAACCTGATAAGCCATTTGTGTTTTGGGATTGGTGAATTCCTTTTTGATTGTATACTTATTTATTCACTTCGTTACTTACCATTTGAAATATCTGCATATTTCACCACCAGTTTTCAAAGCTTGTTGGTCTTACTATTTGTGGGGGTAGGGTTACAGGTTGTAAAATATTTCACCCTCTAGAGTTCAGTGTCTGAGTCTCTGTATATTGGAGAGATTTTGTTACCTGTAAACCCTATAAAATCAGATGATGTTATGAATTAATTCTACTTGGATGGAAGTGCACGGCTGACAAAATTGACTCATACCTGTCCGCACCCCTGTTATTGAAATTTAATGGACAACTTAGGTAGCTGGGAAACACATCTGTAAAATTCACAGTGCACCTGTCAACAGAGAAAAGGGGGGAAAAATGACTTAAAACTTCTCCTTACAAAATTCACTGCTTATCTGCACAGATCTTATTCATATCAATGGTCTGCCTATGAGGTAGTGCTGTACAGAAATCGGAGCTAAATGAAACTATTGATTAGTGACAGCCTAGGCCTCTCTGATGATTAGACTATGACCTGATGAACGTTATTGAATTTGTCTAGACAATCTGGTTCTTTTGTTTTATAAGCAGAAGAGAGTGGCAGATTTTGTGCAAGTCATTCAGAATTTAGAACTCCACTCCATTTGTTTGATTTTCCTATTTAACTCGGTCCATTGAAATCTGAGTACCTCCAGCAATTAGATTCTTGTAAACAAGAACCATTTGAGGCTGACCATAAAAGTCATAATGCAGCTATTGAATGAAAGAGAACCCAAAAAGTCATTGATTCTGCTGTAATTTATCCCCTGTTTAAGGCCAAACTTCCTGTTTATAATCATTTTCAATTATTTGCCCAAGTCAGCTTAATTATAGAAATTAGAGCTCTTAATTTTTCCACTTTTAGAGATAATCATTTGCAATCTGTTGAGATAATTGGGTCAGGAAAAATATGACAGGGTCAAAATACCATCTGTTGGAAAATCTGGGTTGATTTTAGATAATTGACATATTCAAATATTGTGGCCTGATGTATTATGTATTTTGATAAGATTTTAATTGCCATTTAAAAGTGGTGGGTTGTGATTAGGAGCAGTTTCATTGCTGTGATTTTCCTGTACTTAGCCATTTCCTGTGGGAATCTTGTCCCTGGGACAAGAGAGGCTTGTATTATATTTATAGAGGTGGACTGAAAAGGCTTTTATCTCGAGCGTGTTTCAAGCCAACCTTGAAATATTGACATTAAAAAAATATTTAATGTAAATATTGATAATAACCAAGTAAAAAGACAGTAATGTTTGAATTTGGTCTTTGGGATGCCAAAAATTTAGTTAAGTGTGGAGAGAAAATTCCAGAAAAGAAATTCAATGAGAGATAACACCTGTACATCAATAAATAAAATATTAGTTTGTACTTGTTTTTTTTTAAACTGACATTACTATTATCAGGGATCAGCATTTCTTGATTGGGAAGGAATGCTAAAAATCATTTTAACTAATACAAATAATCATGGGATAGATTAAAGATGAAACATAATATTTTTGTAGCATCTACATTTCTAAATAGATTTGTGGAAGTCAGAGTTTTCTCTGTTTAAACATTATATATTTTTGTTCACATGAGAAAACATGATCAAATTTTGAATGACGCCAAATGTCCAATTCTTTATCAGTGATTAGTATTTATACAATAATTCTACTATGAAAAATTTTTGTGATGGTGATGATATTTGTTATTTGAGATACTCCAGTGATGTCCAAATCCTCTATTACAATGACACTTTTATAAAATGAATTTATTTCAATGGCAGACTTAAGAGTTGCCTCTATTACTTCGTTAGTAATTTGACTTTGTTTGTGTTTACAGTCGTATGAAGGGGATCTCTGTGTGCTGTCTGACTAACAACTGTGAACAGCTGCTGATAGGTACAGAGATAGGAAACATCTACATCCTAGACCTCAACAGCTTCAAACTCCTCGACCAAATCATCTACCAGGATGTGGTCATGCAGAAGTCAGTATAGTCACACTTTTTTGCAATAAACAATAAAAAGATATGAGAATTTCATACGTTTAAATATATGTGTGTGCATTGTTTTATATGACTTTGCTGGATATCACTTTCATTTTACAGTTATTTATCTACAGCCAATTTAGGTCTAAATTTCAGCCCTTTCCCCTTCCAAATTTTGCTGATTTTTTTTCCAATTTATCCTGCACTTTTTCCCAATATTTTTTTTTGTCCACCCCTCCCCCTTAAAAAACAGAATTGTTTATTATCTTAAAGAGTAAAATAGAAGAACACTTATACAATACACAAAAGATGAAGTTACAACAAATCAATTTAATTTACTGTATTGTTTATCTATATATACAATAATACTAGCGTTTCCCATCTGACCAACACTTCAATGATTTTTCCCAATTCAAAAGCCACAGGCCCCTTTTTAAAAACGGAAAAATCACTGTTTTAAATCCTTAAGTTATCGTATAGAATAAGTTGTACGTTAGTCATTGTTCTTATGCACATAGTATGTGTTTTGTAGTGTTCCGGACGATTTTAAAGTTAATCCAGGTGCAGTCGAGGCCTTGGCAGTGCATCCAACAGATCCAGACAAGGTAATGTGGACAATTTTCTTGCCAATACATATATATTAAAGTGAATGAAGAGTGTTTCAAATTTATGGCCTCTAAACACCTGATAGTTAAAAAGATGTGAACTGTATATCAAGATGTAGGTACAGTAACGTACCTTAAAGTCCGAGTCAAGAGCTGTAGTTAGACTCTAATTAGGTATTTTGTGAATGTTGATCGTTTTTGTGTTTCAGTTTTTAATTGGATACAACAGAGGATTGATCGTATTATGGGACAATGAAGCAAGCAATGCCGACCAGACCTATAACTCTACACAGGTAAGCGTTGATTTACAACCAACCAAAAACCCCTCATTATCAAATGTGCTTCGTTAAAGAGTACAAACCAATATGTTATGAGATGAATGCAGAGATTTTGCCTGAAGATACACAAGTGAATTATTCACCACAATGTGTGAGAATTTGTAATGAAAAATAGAGATGAAAGCTTTGAATTTTGTGATTTACATGATGCACATGTTTCTTACAGCAACTGGAGTCCTTATCTTGGCACAGGAATGGTACTGAGTTTATGAGCGCGCACAATGATGGCAGCTACATTATATGGAGCAGTACAAACTCGGCTGAGCCCAAGGATCCCGCACTCACTCCTTATGGTAATGAATAAAAAGGAAATCAGCTGGACATATAGATCAAATTAGGGGATGAATTGATGGAACCAAATTTCTTACTTTTTGGAAAAATTAAGTGGAACATGTCATGAAGGAATGAAATAAATATGGTTAATAATTTTATAAATGTTTATTTTATTGCATCATGGGGATTGAAACTTGATTTGAAAAATCAAAGCAACTTCTATATGATATCTATATTATATATATTCCAGGTCCATTCCCTTGCAAGGCTATCAGCAAAATTGATTGGAAAACAGCAAAACTGTGAGTATTGGTGCACAGTTTGTTTTATATATAATAGAAATTGACTTGGAGATGATGGAAAAAGAAAATGAAATTGAATTACTTTATTCTGCAGGGACCCTTTCATCATCTTTGCTGGGGGAATGCCCAGGGCTAGCTATGGAGACAGACACACAGTTACTATCATGCAGGGCTCCAACAATATTCACACTGTTCTGGACTTCACCTCTAAAGTGGTGGATTTTATCACCATCTCCAGGGCTGATGAGGCAGAGGATGAAATGGGTAAGTGAAGGGAATGATTGTAGACAGACACAATTATATTAAGTATTTTAACTTGCTGTTGCTTTCAGCTTGTTGAATTGTTTTAAAAACCATTGCAGTAGAAGTAAAAATGTTTTTCAACCAAATAACCCCCCCCCCCCCCTTTTAGAAAAATTCATAAGCACGAAAAACGCACTATACTCTTAAACATTTTTATTGTTTATTAGATAAACATTATGAGCAAGGCATGGCTATTGCAGTAAAAAAGTAAAAAGCATAAACAACAGAAATCTCCAAAGAATAACTCCTACATGATGTGAGGGGATTTATGTGGATTGTTAACAACTTGTGAAATCCTTACATAAGCTCTATGTAACATTTAACTGTTTTAACAGAGATGGATGAGCCCCACACCTTGGTGGTTCTAGCAGAAGAGGAGCTGGTGTTGATTGACTTGGAGACCCAGGGCTGGCCCGCCTTCGCCCTCCCCTACCTGAACAGTCTTCACTGCTCACCAATCACCTGCTCACAGCACGTCAGCAATGTCCCCGACAACCTGTGGCAGAAAATCGCCGACGCAGGACAGGCACAGAATAAGAACATGTCATCTAGGGTAAGGCTTGGATGTTCTTCTCTTAAGTTTTCTGAATTGAAGAGATTATTATCACTGATATTTTTTCAATGGTTGCCATAGTTCAATTGCATTTGTGTGTATACATGTATATATTTTGAAACATAACAGTGGATTTGTCTTTGTTTAGGAATGGCCTATTAATGGTGGGAAAATAGCAGGAGCCGAATCTTTGACAAAAGACTTGTTGCTAACTGGGTATGTTGCTATGAAATTTGTCTCTTGAATTTTGTTTTCACTCTGTTCTTTGAATGGTATAACATCTTGGCTGTGAGGGTTTTATATTTTTATTTTTCTCTGTTAATTATCTCCTGTTTCTAGGCATGAGGATGGCACGGTTCGTTTCTGGGATGCCTCCAGCACCTCTATGTCACTTCTGTACAAACTATCCACTGCTAGTCTCTTTAATGTTGAAATTCATGGTGATCACAACAGTGGAGAAGTGGAGGAGGAATGGCCACCTTTCAGAAAGGTACACAGAGGAATGGTAATGGTGCCATGGATGATCAAAACCACAGCACCTTGCATGGCACATACCATTACTTTTACTGTTTTAAGTTTTAATTGGGTTTTTGTTATATTTCACTTGTAAATTGCATCCTTTAAAACTAACACCTTGTTATTATTAGTTTGTTTAAATGAGGAGAGGAAACAGAGAATTATTTTTTTATCTTAATTAATTTCACAGGCAAGCACCAAAAATTTTTTATTCATTGACTTTATTGTGTTTATATATAGTTGTTGAAGGGAGAGTTGTATTGAGGTTGCATTGATCTGTTTCTCTAGGTTGGTAACTACGACCCTTACAGTGATGACCCTCGCCTTGGAATCCAGAAGATTGCCCTGTGCCCCCTGAGCGAGACCCTGGTGGTGGCTGGTACTGCTGGTCAGGTGGTGGTGATGCGAGCGGAGCGTGACGACCGTGAGCTAGAGGTCAGCTCCACCACTGTCAGTGTAGTTAGTGACCGCGACGGGTTCGTCTGGAAAGGTCATGAAGCTTTGGGTAAGAGAGAGGGAGAGGTGACTTTTCCTGCAGGATTCCAGCCAGTCGCAGTCATGCAGATCAGTCCCCCAGCAGCCTGTACAGCACTGGCTTTCCACTCAGAATGGCAACTGTAAGTAGAAATAATCGCCAAATAACTCGGCACCTTTTGAATTCGGGAGAATGGTTTGTTGCATTGATAATGGTTAAATTTTTTGCTGACAGAGTGGCAGCTGGAACAGCGCATGGATTTGGCCTGTTTGATTATGCTCAGAAGAAAGAGGTGACTTCAAGATGTACTCTGAATCCTGATGGTAAGTTAGCATTGAACTTCTTAACGATAAAGTGTTTCAGATTCCGCATTTCCTCATACCGATGTTAAATTGTCCCTTTTCTTGCTCTGTAGACTTGACTGGAACATCAGACACCCCTATTTCTAGAAGAAAAAGTTTTAAGAAGTCACTTAGGGAATCTTTTAGACGTTTACGTAGGAGGCGTTCAGAGAGAAGAAAAGCAGCCGAAGAAAAAACTAAGGAACAGAAAAAAGGGTATGTGTAAACTTTAACACTCTAACAATTAACTCTTTATTACTTGCTTGCTTTGGTTCATGTAATTTAAACAATGTTTTCATGTGACAGTGATGACAAAACTGAAGGCATTGAAGAGAAAGCTTCTCCCATCAAGACCTCCCCTCCTGCTTCCCCTGAAGCCCGCCCAGTAGAGCGACAGGTAGAGGCCCGCAATCCCGAGGATTCCATCAGTTCCATGGTTAGATGCCTGTACTTTGCTACTACCTATATCTCAGATGGTGAGGCGCTTTGTTGTGTTATTTTCCTATTCCCATAATTAAAAATGAATAATTACACTATGGACTTTTAACACCTTAGAGCATTAATGAAGAAGGTTCATCATGTACATGACGATTACTTCTCATTTGTAGGAACAGTTTACATTACAGCTACATTTTTGTAATGTAATTACTGATATACTTGGTGTTTAGGTCTTTACCTTTTCAAGAATGGTTAATAGACATAATTAATGCAACCTCAAGATTTATCAAAATAACTCGTTTAATTTTTCAGTTTCAAACACAACTTCCTCCTTGTGGGTTGGAACCAATGGCGGCCATGTGTACATCTACACAGTCACTGTTCCCCAAGAGAAGCGGTCAGAGAACGAGGTAGCAGCTGTTCTGGCCAAGGAAATCAAGCTGAGACACAAAGCCCCTGTCATGTCTATTGCTGTGGTCGATGGAAGGACCAAGATTCTGCCTGATCCACTTGAAGTGCAGCATGCCAGAGCCAAGGAGCCACAGGGCAATAACCACTCTGTTGTCATTTGTTCAGAAGAGCAGCTCAAGGTACACAACTCTTATAGATTATGTTCAATAATAGATCTATGCATGAAAGGGAGGGTGATCATATTGTAAGAATTTAGAAATAATAAGATTTGAGGTTCTATTTGCCACAATGCTGAGATATGTATGTTTGATTTTTTAGATCTTCACATTGCCACATCTTAAAGCCAAGTGGAAGTACAAGATCACTGCTGTGAACGGATCTAGAATTAGAAAAGTAGCTTTTATCAATTTTAGGAGTAGAAGTGGTGAGTGAAGAAAAGAGAATAATATCATGATCATTGTTTCCTTTTGTTATTGCTCATAAATGAAGACTTTTAAAATGATTTTTGTTTTGCAGATGACAATTATAGTGAGTGTAACATAGCCTGCTTAAATAACCAAGGTGAACTTAGTGTTTATTCTGTGTCCACACTTAGACAACAGTTAGAAGCTTCTTGCTTAAGGAGAGAAGATATCAAGTGAGTTATTAACGATCCAGAATATTTATGTAATAAACGATCCAGAATATTTATGTACATGTGATTTAGATAAAAGAAACTAATGATCAGATCTGAAACATGGCTTGTCATTTCATAAATATCAACCTGAGTGTAATCAATTATTTTGATATATTTCAGTGGCATTTCATCATTCACATTTTCCAAGAATGGACAAGGCTTTTACCTACAATCTGCTTCTGAGTATGCCAGAGTAACTCTATCAGCAAGATATGTCACTGAACCAACATGTAGCCTGGAACTCAAGGAAGGAATGCGAGTTGTGGTGGAAGACGAGCCCGAGCCGGAAACCCAGGAAGAAGCTGAAACAGAAGGCAACACCGAGTATGTTGTTACAGTGCACTCAGTATCCGCTAACGTCACTAACTTGTTTATTCATCCTAAATAATTTATACCCCAGCTCTAATCAGACATTGCCAGTGTAATTGACTAATATTTGTCACTTCATTCTATTAAAATGAAACAAGAGACTTAGCTGTTTTGGAATCAATTATATACAGTTGTAAAAGAAGTGTAAAAAGATGTTATTAATCAGAGTATCTAAGTATATATCTGTTAACGTGACTCAGTTATCAAGTCTTTGAGTGTGGTAGTCGGCCATTGTTGGGCGTTGGCGTGACCTGTGTTTGTGTTTACAGGAACGAGGCGGCCCTGACTAGCGGTGGGGACAATGCGGAGGGTTTGAACGATTCTGTTCTCAATGACTCCCAGGCCAACACCACCATGGAAGGGGAGATTACTCAAGATAGTGTACAAATGTTAGTTTGTTACTGCTAGTCCATGCTACTAATGACAAAATGCACAGAGAATTTTTAATATCATTGCATGCTATGCACATTATTTATAATTATTTATTACTTATACATAAGTAGTCAACTGTATTTTTTTTTAGCAAAGTGCACTTGAAAATTTTCAATAGCTATGATTTAATTAGAAGAATAATTTGTATGACAAAAATTGAATTTATAGAAACCTGTTTTGTGCACAGTTGATGACAATGTTCTGTGTTGTAGCATGCAGCATACAGAGGAAGTTTCGACGTCCACAGAGACAACCAGGACAACCTCAGTGCAGGAGACAACAACCACAGTGATGTCAGGAGACAGCGTGGAAAACTCAATAGTGACAACAACGGTCACCGAGTCATCACAGCAGGTGACCTCTAGTGGGGACGCCCCCAGCACTGGTAAGTTGTCAGATAGTTGTATGCCAATTGTTATAACTCTGTATACCTATATATCAAAGAAAAGACTGCTTCAGAAACTAGACAATGATTAATCGCCAAAAAATATTTTTCAAGTGTAGCCTGGATTTGCATGTAAAGAGCTGTTCTTTTGATATGTGCATTACTTTTTTTCGTTGCCATTTAAATAGTCACTTCTTGTGTATTAGTGTATCTATGTGTTTGAAATTTCATTTTAAATTTACCTTGGGAAATATTTGCTGAGTCAATGGCTTTAACCTGTGCTTAAATTTTAAAAACAATGAAATTTTTGTGAAGGTCTGCTAAAAAAAACCCCTGACAATAATTGATCATTGTATTAAAAATTCAATGAATTAATTAAAAAAAATGAAGTAAATAAGGTAAAGAACATAATTGACAATGGACACTGAGATACATGTATATTGGTGAATATCAGACATGATTTCTAGGAATTGTATGGCTGTGAGTTGTCTGTTCTTTCAACTTCTTTGTGATTTAACCTTCTTGGATGTTTATTACTGTAAACATGTATATTTATATGTAGTGGGGTAAAATCAAGCAAAGTGTTTGCATATTACTAATGATGTTTTTAATGAAATCAAGACATCACGCATTATGTCATTCACAGTGCATTGCAAATTATTAAATTTTAGTAGCTGTTAAATTTACAAAGATTTTCCCCATGCAAACGTATGCATGTTTACAGTATATAATTATTTAATCAGAATTGTTGATATACTGGCGCATCATGTCCTCACTGCCACGGCTTCCTAATGCCACTTGATTTCCCTTTTTCTAGGCCATAATGAGGAAAACAAAGTCCCAACCCCCGAGACACAGGTGAGATTAAAGTGATTCTGAACACTCTCTTATGACAATCCAGTTTCTACTGGGTGTGTGGTAGGTAAAAACTAGATAGATGTGTGCCCTAATGACCTCCATTAACATGGTGAAAGGCTAACTATTACCATCCTTTCTGGTTAAACTAAAAAAGACCCCCTGTTTTATCGTTTATTGTTTATTTTTTTTCTTTATTGATGTTAGTTGTTATTGTGTTGTGATAAGAATTGCCTTTCTGCACAGAGAAAGGTGTCATAAGAGAGCTGATACAGACTCAGTTTTCTCTCACACTATCTTTCACTGTGCATGCTTTTCTCTTTCTTTAATTTGATGGCTGTACATCAGTATATCATATGGAATTATTAACATGCTTTATAAAGGAAACTTGAATATATATATTTTGTGCATTATCGTCAATGTTTTTTTTTTTCCTATCTCTTTAAAAAAAAAATTCATGAATATCTAGCAAGTTGAATTATCTATGAAAGAGTGAATGTACTTTTGGTTGTTGAAGGGGAAGGTGATTACTGACCCAGATATTTGTCCGTTTTTTGTAGATAACTGAGAAGACAGAGGAAGAGTTGACAAAGCTAAAGATTTCCGATGAAGATGAGGCATTGAACAAGAAACGAGGACTGGAGACTACAGCAGAAATCCAAGCAACTGTGACGGCCAGCTAAAGCACAGACAGCTGGAGTCAGTCTGGGGGAAGGGGACTCTAGGGGGTGGTGACTCCAGATCCCTGCCCCTCCAGAACTGGTTTTTGATGTCATTTAGTGTGTGTAGCCATGTTGTGTATAAGGGTTGTGCAATGCTGTATGGCAATCAGTACATTGGTCAGTGGGAACAGGAGTACTCTGAGAGACTAACCCCAAGTAATGTATTAGCATAATTATTGTCATTGTAGGCTGTGTTTTATATACATGTATGTGTAAGACTAATGTGGTTCTATCATGTAACATCCTTACAATTTACATTTTATTTATATCGTGTACAACTGAGTTAAATAAAATTTTAAAAAGTTTGTAATGATTTAATCCACATAGATTTTTGAATTTATATTGTAGTGTAATTTTCATACCAAAAAAGTATTAAATTGTAGTAGCATCTAATTATATATATATGCTGTGCAGATGAATTGATGATTCTAATTCTTGAATTGATTTCCAACAAGATCTTATGCCTAAGCATTGCAATTAATGATAAAAAGAGAACAATTGAGGAAAGATAACTTCAAATGAAGCATTCCTGATAGTAGAAGACGAACCATAATTACAGAACTGTAAATATTATACTTGTATACTGGCGTCTAGAACATTTTTAAAATGTGTTTTTTGAAAACCAATAGCTTTAACTTTTAGGGGATATTTTTTTAATTGAATTTTTTTATATACCTTTGGGTTATGGTGTAGATGATTTGTGTCTGTGTTGGGAAAATAGAAGGAAGTTAATGTAGAAATAAATAGAACTTTGTCCATTGTCACCTGAATTTACTGGGTCATTGTATCACATAGAAGTCTGCTGTATGTGTTATTGCTGTAGTGACGTAGAGGCCTGTTGATGTCAGTAGAGAATCATCCAATCACTGCTCTTCTTCTTCTTCTTCTCCAGTGTCCAGGTCTTGTCAGGAATTCCACTGTCCGCGGGACACAGACATTTCTGCTTGAATTAGGTTGTGCAATTTCAGACATTTATCATTATCAAAGCTTCAGTGATATGGACTTGCCTTTCAAATTTTGTTTTCAATGTGCCTAAGTTGCAATAAATTAATGTCTGAATAAAGTGTGTTTGTTATTGCTGAATTGAGATCTTTAAAAATGTCTTTTTTCAATATATTAGAGCCATTTTAACAAGAGCATGGACTTTTGGTGGGATGTAGCTATCTAGTTTGCTCATCAAAACAAGCTGTCAAATATTGAGTATCTTCTTTCTGATTCGCTAAAAGAAGCTACTCAATATTCTTAAACTGTTAAAACCGATTTTTTTTTTCAAAGGTCTGCTCTATTGTATGAAATTGACGCTGTTTCAACTGAAATACAAATCCCTGAACAAGGTCGGACAAGTGTCGTTGCGTTCAGTGTATTCATATCTATTGGCCAAAGACTGGACAGCTAACCATGAGCCTTCATCAGATTGGAGTTTGTCACGTACTGCACAAAGTCCAAGCTCAGCTCTTGTTACAACGGCTCTATGTTTGAATTGTAAAGAAAAAAAAATGTAAATAGTGGATGAACTGAAGAACTAGAAAGTCTGAAGAAAATAAAAGTAATTGAGGTTAAATTAACAGATTTAAGTGCTCTCTCTCTCTCTCTCTCTCTCTCTCTCTCTCTCTATATATATATATATATTCAAAGTAATTTAGGTAAAATTAAACCGATTTCACTGCAAATGTATATCTTTATTTCATATTTCAAAGTAATTGATGCTAAAATAACAGATTTCGCTGCAAATTAAATATTTTGACAATGTCAACGACCCTCAAGGTATGAACAATAGAAGAAAAAACAAATCTTAAGTAAATAAATAAAAACGTCGCTGTATATAGCGACTCCCTCGGTTTTCTACTAAGGAATCTTGATGAAATAATTTCATTGTTTAATTTGAAACATTATTTTGACGATTTCATTAAAAATATTTATTGTGAAACTCGAAAAGAAGGAAACTACAAGGCTGAAAACACTTCTCGGACCCAGAAACATCAACATAGGAACTTGGAATGTAAGAACCATGTATGAGGCAGGGAAAACGGCACAAATCTGACACTGCCTGGTATAAGTGAGACAAGATGGATTCAATCAGGACAGTGCAGACTAGCCACAGGTGAACAATTCCTCTATTCTGGACATGAAGAAATCTCAACACATACGCAAGTAGTGGCACTCACGCTATCCAAAACAAGGGAAACGCTGATATGCTGGGAAGCACATGGACCAAGGATCATTAAAGCATCATTTAAAACAAAACACAAAACATGATGATTAACACAAATATTATCCAATGCTATGCACCAAAAAATGATGCAGAGGAAAAAACAAAAGATGAGTTTTACAACAGACTCGAAAGTGTTATGGACACTTGAAGGGAAAGAGATGTTACCATCATGATAGGAGACCTAAATGCAAAAACTGGAAATGATAACACCGGATATGACGAGGTCGTGGGACAACACGGGCTGGGCCAAATGAATGAAAATGGTGAAAGACCTGCAAGCTTTTGTACATTCAACAAACTAGTTATTGGTGGCACTATATTCCAAAACAAAAAATCCACAAAGCCACATGGATATCACCAGACCAGACAACTGAGAATCGGATAGATCATATATGTATTATTAAAAAGTTTAGAAGATCACTGCAGGATACTAGGGTCAAACGAGTAGCAGATGTAGCTTCAGACCATCACCTACTGACAGGCAGTATCAAATTAGAGCTCAAGAAAACCAAAACAGAAAGAAGCACACAGAGACTCATATATAACACTATAACACCAGGCTTCTCAAAGACGCCCACATGCTCCAGGAATATAAGATCACAGTAAAAAACAAATACCAGGCTCTGCAAGAAATAAGGGAACAGACAAAAGTGGAAGATTGTTGGGAGGGTATAAAGGAGACCTTTACCACAAGCTGCTATGAAATACTTGGAGTGAAAAAAGTACCATCATAAAGAATGGTTCACAAACAATACACTCAAGCAAGTAAAGGAGAGGAAGGATAAGAAGGCAAAGGTCAACACAAGCAGAACAAGGGCTGAAAAGAAACCCAAAAGCACAAAAAGAGTATGCAGAGGCCAACAAGATAACAAAACAGAGTATCAAAGCTGACAAAAGAAAATACATTGAACTAGCAACAGAAGCAGAACGGGCAGCAAAAGCAGGAAACATGAAGGTCCTGTGCGACATAACCAATAAGCTAGCTGGAAAGCGAGCTAAAAAAGAAAGGCCAGTAAAGGAAAAGCCAGGGATACAACTAGAAGGTGAAGAAGAACAAAGAAAGAGATGGAAAGAACATTTTGAAGAATTTTTTAAAGCACCAGCTAATCCTCCAGATATCACACCAGCAAACGAAGATCTAAACATAGACTGTGGACCACCATGGAAAGAGGAGATCAACGCAGCCTTAAAACAGTTGAAGAATGGCAGGTCAGCAGCGCCTGACAATATCCCAGCCGAGGCACTTTTAACAGCTCAGTCAGCATACTTTACTCCCTGTTTCAGAAAATGTAGGAAGTAGAAACATTAATGGAAAGAGGGGTATCTCATCAAGCTTCCTTAAAAGAAGATGTTAGTAACTGTGCCAACTATAGGGTGATAACACTGTTAAATATTTCAGGGAAAGTATTTAATAGAATAATACTGAACAGAATGAAAAAAAGAAGTGGATGATAAACTACGTGACCAACAAGCTGGCTTTCGTAAAAATAGATCTTGTACGGACCAGATAGCAACGCTACGCATTATCATCGAACAATATGCTGAATGGAATTCCTCCCTTTACGTAGGTTTTATAGACTACGAGAAAGCCTTTCACAGTGTTGACAGGGAAACAATTTGGAAACGTCTGCGGCATTATGGAGTATCTAGCAAACTGGTAAATATCATCCGCAACTCCTATAATCACCTGGCATGCAGGGTCATACATGGAGGGCAACTGCTGGAACATTTAGAAGTGAAAACTGGAGTCCTTCAGGGATGTCTATTTTCACCCTTTTTGTTCCTGCTTGCAATAGACTGGATAATGAAATTAGCAACAGACAACACGAGGAATAGAATACAGTGGACACCATGGTTACAGTTAGATGACCTAGACTTTGCGTATGACTTGGCACTTCTCTCACATACCCAGGCCCGAATGCAGGAGAAAATGACCACAGTGTCAGAAACATCAGCACAGATAGGACTTAACATCAACATTGCCAAGACAAAGATCTTAAGAGGAAACACGCCATCTAATGCTATGTTAAATATGGAAGGAAAGGAAATTGAGGAAGTAGAAAATTTCACCTACCTTTGTAGTATAGTGGACCAGCAAGGAGAACAGAGGTTGACATAAAAGATAGAATAGGAAAGGCAAGTGTAGCATTCCTGCGACTTTGAAACATCTGGAAAGCCAAGGGAATAACAAAACGTACCAAAGTTAGACTGTTTAACAGCAACGTAAAGGCAGTGCTCCAATATGGTTCAGAAACATGGATGACTGTATGTACAACAAACAGGATCCAAACATATATCAACTCATGTCTGAGACGTATCCTCCAGATCGGATGGCCTGAGAAAATCAGTAACACCGATTTGTGGCAGAGAACAAGCCAAGCCCCTATTGAAGAAGAAATAATGAAGAGAAGGTGGAGGTGGATAGTGCATACTCTACGCAAGCCATATGATAACATCACAAGGCAAGCCCTATCATGGAACCCCCAAGGAAAACGCAAGAGGGGCAGGCCAAGAAACACCTGGCGGAGAGATATGGAGGCGGAAATCAAAAGAATTAGCAAAAACTGGAAAGATGTGGAATAAATTGCACAGGATAGAGGGGCCTGGCGAAATCTTGTCAGCGGCCTAAGCCCCAGAAGGGGTAGCAGGCATAAGGAAGTAAGTAATGCATTTATTTGTTGTAGTTTATAGTAGCTTTTGGGGAAAATTGGATATAGTAGTATTAACCACTGTGGACTGGGGTAAAAATAAGTAGTCAGTGTCAATGCCCTTGCTCGTCGTAAAGACGAGTAAATGGGGAGGTGATTTTTGGTTTTGTGTTTTCCTGTTTCCCTTCTAATATGTGCTCAATTTGTACTTTACTGTGAATATTCGATGCTGCCCCATGGCAGCGGTTAATTAAAAGCATTTCGATATGAAGCCGACCAGATGAATTAGAAAAAGAGCAGCAGCAATGGGTTGAAGTCAACGCTGATCAACATCGCCATCCTCAACGTTTGGATTCAAGCTACTTGTGGTCAGGATATGTTTTGTATACTTTATTATCCACCCCTTTCGTCTTCCTTCCCCCATCCCTCCCCCGAGAAGAGCATAGAAATACAAATTTAGATTCTTTATTTCTTTGATGTATTCAATGTAAAACGTATTTAGGAATAAGACAAACGGTGAGCACAAAAGTGAACACAAAATTAAGTGTGTTTAGCCTGTGTTTCACTGTCAAAATTTTAAATCTTAAATTCCCAACATCCTCTATTTCCTAAAGCACCTTATAGCAAAATACAATATACCAGTCCGGCTTTTTCCACCCCAAGTTTTGTATTTTACAGATTTATAATCATTAACATACATCCTGTGATAATTACTGTAGGTGTTACAAGCAACAGTGACACATGTTGTTTTAAAATTCTTGACAGTTCTGTTCTTTGTGGATATATTTATTTAGAGTGGGGCTAATTGGCCCCTTCTTAGGTGTGTTGGATACTAAGGTAGTGACACAATCACACTATATTTTTCACATTTTTCTTGGCCCATTCTTCATATATATCAAACTGGAACTTATGGTTTCATGTTTATGATAATAGCATATAGACTGCACCTATACCTGACTGAAGTCTTAAAACAAATAACACTGGTGAATGAATGAACCGTGTTTTGATTATTCATAAGTAGATACCAATTGCATTATTGGGTAGCCAAAACTTGTTAAAATCAAAGCCAATGATAAAATGTCATAGCTAACATGGTGTACTACTGTCTACAACCCAAAAAGATATGATAAAAAGTATGAAGTATGTAGCATGAAGTATTTCCCGCTTTTGTGCCAACCCTGGGACGTATATTTACCATTACACTTATACATATACTGTTATATATGTCTTTGCTCTTTACTGCCAGCACCTTTGAGGCAAACTTTTTAAGTTCTGAAGATAATTTTTTTTAACTCGCCAGAGAAATCTTCGTTAGACTATTAGGGTTTACGATCCGCTTCTCTTCTTTGCGGATTTAGTAAGGGTTGGAGAGGAGCGGATCGTAAACCCTTGGCTAGCGAAGATGCAAGAGAGACAGACAGTGCTTTTGCTGGGATTTGATTCTGGGTCTTCTGACTGTGTACTTGCACATTATAAAACCCAATAACAACCAACTAAACCCTACTAAGCCACATACGATATATCATTAATAATGCAACGTACCGAAAAATCTACAATTAAAAGAATATAAAATCCTAAAAATCCATAATAACATAATAATAACTTAACGATACCACAACCTAGGTTATAAAGTCAAAAAATTAAAATAACTCGACGTATCCATAGAACACAATTTGAGACATTTAACAAATTATTCCAATTTAAGGCTTTGATTTGATGCATTTAAAAAAAATGTACTGAAATAAAATGACTGGTAAGCTAATGAACAGGCCCCTGATTTCGTTCACCGAAAACCCTCTTTCCCTCATCACAGGGTTGCTTTGTTCTGTTAACCAAAATCGGTGGGGTGTCTTCAAATTAGCAACAGCAGGAGGTACATTGTACCCCTTTAGCCCAATTTGAGAGTGGGAAAGAAAGCAACACAGATACTAGCCAGAAAAGAAAGAATTTATCTGTTTGATGTAACTAAAGGTTGTCATGATATTTGACAGTATTAGAATATATTCAGATTCAATAAGTACTGTTTCCTCTATTTCTTAAGCAAACCGACTGTAATTCACAGCGATAAAGATACTAACAGGGCTGAAATCTACACAATCCAGTTCTAACCAGTTTATCGATCGGTCGAAACCTTCAGCAACCTAAGAAAAATCACGGACTGTAATAATATTGATGATGATGTCAGACTCAAATTCCCATATATGAAGCCTTGGCTATTTCAACAATAATTTAGTTAATTTTACCTACTCTTTATGATTAATTCGATAATTTATTACAAGAAAGATATAAATATAAACAATAAAATGCTATCTTTGATGATGCATGCGGGCTATGAAGGTAGCGATCATTGCAGAAAAAATTACCGTACATAACCCGCTAACTGTTTAAATATTTAATTTGATTGTTTATGAACAGTTATGTTTAAAAAAATCCATTATGACAATAAAAACAGTAACTGAAACTGTTCTTATTTTTTTGTTTGAAAAACCTCTGTTTTGATTTTGTATTACACGCAAAAAGTTACTGTTATAACACCACTTCTTGGGTATCAAGAATACTCCAAATTATGAAAATTTCTGAAAAAAAATTAATTATTAAATCTATATATAATGAATGATTTGAAAAAAAAGATTAAAATAGTTTATTTAGAGCAGACACAGCATCTTAGATATGCGTCGTTGACATAAGGAGGACATGGGAGAGCACCACACCTCGCGTGGACAGGATAGAACAGCTTGCCATCGCGGTTATCTCTCGACCCCTCGATGTACTGAGGATTGTCATCCATGCAGACGTAATCTGAAGAGGAATTGAAATCGTCACTATTCGTGGTCAGAAAACCGCTGTATTGAAGAGTCCAACTCGACGGACATGTAATTTTGGCGGGAATCATTAAAGTGGCGGCGGGGACG
Organism: Magallana hongkongensis; assembly: GCA_016163765.1. Taxonomy (NCBI): domain Eukaryota; kingdom Metazoa; phylum Mollusca; class Bivalvia; order Ostreida; family Ostreidae; genus Magallana; species Magallana hongkongensis. The sequence continues at coordinate 33,091,063 of WFKH01007768.1, forward strand.
TAGCAGACGGCACACGGAACATCGTCATCCTCGGCTAAGTAAACTGGTACTCGGCCCCGTAAACAGACCCTTGATGATAAGGGTATTGAGGCTGGATTTCGTTTGCAGGTAAGAATGAGCTGGGATCGTGAGGTAAACACAGGTAATTTACGCCACCTCCGACTGTATCATACCGAGCCCCTGCTGCTAAACCTGCCAAGTAAAACATGATGATGACAACGTTTACAATGAATAAAACAATCTAAAACACCACTCTGCCATTAATATCATAATCTTGATGCTTTTGTCTCAATATAGTCATTTGCAAGTCTATGACCAAGGTTACAGTTTTATGTAAAGATTAGCTATCATATCAACTGTTCTTTTGTTACAAATAATAAATACCCGAGTAAACAAGACTGGTGCCATTAACTGCAGGACATCCGCTTCTTCCCCAGCGTATGTATGTACTTCCAACTGCAAAAATAATAAACACAATCAATTTTGCCAGTCTTGTTACTTCAACATAGTAAAGGTCATGATCTTTTTACTTCAACCAAGTAAAGGTTATAAATTATGAAAATAATACTTTGGAAGAAAACCATTTTAGTATATTAAAATTCACCCAGTATTTTCACCTTTAGTTTTTCTGAAAAACAATAAGTATTTTCTAAATTGTCAAAACAAAATCTAACCAGTTTGATCATTATGACAAATTTAAGTGCAATTTTCATGTGCATGAACAAAAGGTCGATACACCTACGGGCAAACTCAGTATAAAATGTCACTAAGATATTTGTTACAAACTGTTTGAAAATATTTCCTTGCTTATTGTTCATTATTTATTTGAATACAAAAAAGTTTGTGTTGTTTAACTATGCCTTGTTTTACATTAAACTCTTCGTGGACTATTCCGAGAAAGAAAATTCAGCAAGCACGGACTTCACGGACTAACAAAATATGTTTGACTCTTCCTTCCATTAAACTTCTGATCCTTGATACAGTATATCTCTTCTTTTTTTTTTTTTTAGAAGTTTAAGTTTATACGAATAATTTATTAGAGAGATTCAAAAAGAGGTGTAAATATAAAGAGTATTTTTTTCTAGGTGGTTTATAGGAGAAAGAAAGAAGCTATCATACTGCAAAAATGAATGGTTTTTTTTTTTTGTTTGCATTGGCCGCTATCTTCAAACACACATGAACCGCCAGTGAAGCCTTTTATTTTTACGTCGGTGCCATCTTCAGCATTAGTCAGTTTCGATTCAAATTTTGTTTTATTTTAAATTTGTTTCTTCTTTGATTTGAGCCCCTCCCCTCCCCAATTCAACGTTCAAGTGGGTGTCCACAATAGTATCAAACAGGGCTATTTTTTCTATGTTACGTTATGGGTGAACCATACGTCCAAATACACATACTGAAGAGTCTATAACTCCGCTAATGTAGATTTTTACTAAATAAAAATTAATGTTAAAAGTTCCTCTGACCAAGTCTTTTAAAAACAATGAGACATGCACGTTCTATAGAAGACAGGAGACCCATGTAAATGGCGTTACCAAGTTGAACGTACTTCAGTCAATCGCACTTCTGAGTTGCTGGAGCTGTTGGTGCTCTGTGTTTACACCGTCCAACAGAAGCCCTCGGCACACCACGCTGATCATCCAAACACCAAATATCATACCACACAAGTACAGTGCCGCCATGTTATTTCTTGTGCAATTAGATAGTTTACAATCTTATCTCAGTAAGGACGACTAGACACAGACTGTTTTCCAGAACATGACACTTTTACCTTATATATGTGATATATTGAAACGTTTCGAAAGACTATCTAACGGAATTTAGATTGCTGCTTTCAAAAGCTGGGTCTTTTTCACTAGCGACGCTCTATTGATATTTGAAAATAGGCAACAAACACAAATGACATACATACCGGTAATTCGCGTCAGTGGATTTTATTTCGACAGTGGTTGCTACATTCTAAGTCAATGTCAATCACAAAAGCGTTTTACGGTTTTCATTTGGTATATTTCTTTTTGAATCTTTTACATGTCATTTTTAAAAGCGAATAAAGTGCTTTTTAAGATATTAACTCAAGATAAGAAAATGACGAAAGAGTCAAAACGTAAGGATTATCGTCATTTCGTGTAGTGCTTTCCGTTACTTCTATTGTTGCTATAATCGTATTGGTCTATCTATAGTATATGTCTCAAGTTACCGTTTCCGTTACTATTTGGCGATTTTTAACGAAAACACATACCTGTCAAAAAAGTATGTTAAAATGGAAGCGAAGGGAAAATCCTAGATTTAATTGTTTAAACGTCATGATCTCTTTTTACCCGGATAAATTCACAGGAACGAAAACAGATTTATTACGGAGATTTAAAAATGGAAAATCTGAAATCTTCTTCTAGCTGACAACATAGAGGGAGCATTTCAAAAGAGAAACCAATGGATTTTTTCATTCAAGTAAATAAACTGAGGTATTTCGTCTTTGTATGTGTTCATGAGTTCAGAAATACACATGTACCAAACATACTGAATTATATTCAAATTATTTTTTAATTTTACAACAAAATTGTAGTTTGTTGTAATTTTTGTTAATCAAGAAACTTCATAATCAAAAACTAAATATTGACGGATGATAATCTAGAGATAAAAATGTTCAGTTCTACAATTTTATTGCTTTTACAAAATGAAAATTGTCTTTAGGAAACTCTACGACCTTAAAAATGTTTGAACAGGGTTGTCCTTTAAACTGGAAAAACAAGCCTCTTTATCACAGTTATTTATTTTTATGATATAAAGACCCTTCAACATTTTTTATTCTGCTACAAGTATTCCCCAGTTTGAATTGTTGGTTATAGGAGTGGGGACGAGGAGTGTGATAAAGAATGGGGTAAAATACCTGAGATTATTATCACTTTTACTCACGACGACCTTATTTCGAGATTCATAAGTGATCAATTGATCGAGGCACGTTGTTTTCGTGACCGAACCTTTGCTTTACACATTACAGGTATGATAATTAAATGAAGTCGTCGCGAATAAAAGTGTCAGTAACCCCAGCTATTTGTCGTTGAAGTGTATTATGCATTAATAATAAAGGACAAAATACTTATTAGTAATGTATATCACAGTTTCAATAACCACAAAAGAGGTCAAAGCGTCAGAGCAACAGTGTCTATCCTAACTAGGGTATGTGAATTAAGTAAAAAAAGAAGTGTCTTTTTGTTTAAGTTTATGGACCGACTGAAAGTTATTTTTATTAATGATGTATACCTCTTCAAACCTTTTTGCTTGATTGTAGAATTTGCTCAACTCAAATATATATATATTTTTTAAAATAAAACGGCTTTTTTCAAGCAGTTTTTTTTTCTCAGAAAACATTGAGCGGTTTCTTGAACAAAAAAATATTTTCATCAAAGATGTGGACTATCTGTTCAAGACTTTTAAGTGACAAAAAGTTTGCTCTTGTCAAAAGCGTCGCTCTATATTTCTCATACCCAAAAAAAAAAAAAGAAGATAAAAAATGTCAATTTTTGACTGATTTTGATCAAATTACTAAATTGCGTCCCTTCCGACGTCATATACTGCCAGTGAGTGCAAATAAATCAAATAAATATGTGAATACATATATTATATCAACTATTCTAAAATATAACATAACAAATACTGAAACACTTTTAAAAATTGCGAAATTTGACTCATATGATATATAGTTCTTCAGATGCAAAAATAATTGGAATATGTTTTCGATTATCATTCGGTTTGTTGTAATCAATCAACGCGTCTTAAATTCCTGAACAGACATGAAATCAAGTAAGTGCTAAATTCACTGTTTACCGAGTATATCTTTATATCTGAAGATGATAGCGGTCTTGTCAAAGTTAATTCCCATGATACTGATACTGATGTGTTGCTACACATGATACTGATACTGATGTGTTGCTACACATGATTCAGATGTTGACAGACAGTGAAATGACAAACCTAGAAAAGGCATACTGTTTTTGAGTTTTATAGATCAACACTTACCAGGTGAAAAGTAATTTCTCAAGAAAAGTACAAAGCTACCCAAACATTTTTGCCCGATTATAGGAATTATATATAATGTTTTATTTTGGTTGCATTTTTTTTTCTTTTCACAAGTAAAGATTTCATTGAAGATGCATGTAGTTTCTTCCTATAATTATAATTGTCTAAAAGTTCAATGTGAAATCAGTATGTTTGCCTTACAAAAGATTTTATGTCATTGGTGTGTCTGTTATTCCTTAAAAGACGAAGAAGCAGATAGGCGAATAGTGTTACATTTCTTGTTTGCTCACTTCTTTTTAGGCTTTTACAAAATTGTTATCACAGTTCGATATCTTGACGTGTTACCTATTCCTACATCACTATCGTCAAATGACAAACATAAATTGGAGGGCTGTAATTATATATATAGTTATAATTTGTCATCTCTAAAGAAATTGAGCTTTTATCTTTGCCATATTCAAGTGAACTTTCTTGCAAATACATTGCTAATGGTAACCTCAATTTTTATGCAAACCGTTCTCTGGTAAGACTGTCAACAAAGGTGTAGCCTTTCTACTATGTTCAAAAGTTATAAAAAGCCATTGAGTCTTCTTTTTCATTAAATGAATCTTCTATTTTCGTTTTCAACATATAATTAATATACTAATACTAATCAACAGATAACAGTCAGCGTCCTCCCACGTCTTCAGAGAATTGTCTATGTTGCGAATTCATCAATCAAACGAACCTAGAGGTCTTAACCTTATGACATTAAATCTACAGCGACTAGTTGTAGTTGTAGAAAAAGGTTACTTTAAAATTTAACTCTTAAAATCAAAAAAAAGAAAGAGAATCAAAGAAAGCCCGATGCTTATAATTGAATATAAGATTTCTTTCATTAATACACTGCAAAAAGAACTCTTACAGAATCCTCAGTAGGATAAGTTGTCAGATGATTTCCCAACAGATTTAAAACTATGTATTAAGATTACGTTAACTTGTAGAAGTGATAAACTTAAATAGAAATTGTTCAATTCTTTGATCTCTAGAAAGTTTTCGGAAATGATCAACTTCCACTAAAAGCATTTGGATATCAAATGCTTTTCTATAACGATTCCGGGAGTTTTATTGCACAAGACTCCATGACCATCACTTTGACACCTATTTCCTGTATGGAAACTCTTCTGTCAGAAGTTTCCATACTATGCATTAAAAATAAAAGTTTAGATCAATGATTGTCTGATATTAAACTGTGTAATTTTCAATTGAAAGAGAACAGATAGAATTACCATCAATGAGTTTTCTTCCTCATGATAACTAATGATAAATACTAGTAAATGATTCATCATGTTTAAGTCTGTATATCTACCAAACTGCACCTTTGCGCTTTATACCTTACAACAAACACTTGCATTCATTGAAAAATACTTTTTACCAAATTAAACCGGATGAATTGAAATTGAGAAGAAAGCTGAATGGAAATGTAAGAATATCAAGACGCTCATAGGTCACATTACTCGTCTGAGCAAAAATGTCAAAATTTCACCTTAGTTACTAACCAGCTTACAGCATAGAATACAGATCAAAAACAAACATACAAGTGGGTAGTATTTTTCGTACATACTATTTTGCTTCATGATTAGGTCTATAAAATATATTTTTTTTAGATTTATTTTCTTATAAAAAAGATCGATCTCCACTGACTGTCCCATTTTCGCCTTTTTACGGGTTGAATTTGAATTATCTATTATAGTTAAAATATACAAACATGATCTAGATTGTTTCCATATCTTTTTCGATATTCTCATTTTTGTTAAAAGTTTGCATTGATTTCGAATTTGAAAAGTTACGATTTCAAGAAATATATTTGATATGCGTGAATCAAACATTGACCATATCCGGTCGTGATAAAACAGTGAGATCAAAATGCGAATTGGTTTTTATAGTATAGGGATGTAAACTTTTTATTCACTGGGGAGCGACTATGAACAATATTATTACCAAGAAGTATAATTATTCTTTATACATTTTTGTTTACTGTTTAGACTCTGAATCGGAGATGATCATTTTATTGTTTAAACAAACCTAAAAACTCTACATTTAACTTTATTAATAAGCTGACTTTCATATAAAATTGTCTCGTTGTTTTCTATCGCATTCATATTAAAATTACAATGTGAACCCCCATTATGACTCCTTTCTGCCCTTCCCTCCCGCCGGCAATGAAACATTTTCATGCTAAAAAGCTTGTTTCAAATAAAAAAGAAAAAGTGAGCAAGCTCACATACCCCATACTCCCCTATTTCTTGACAATGATACACATAATGAATGGCAAGGTATGCATTAAATACACAGAATAATTTGATAAAGAGTATAAATCGCAAACACCTTTCTGCAAATATGTACATATATTCCTTTGTCTTTATCAACTAAAAAAATTTTAAGTTCAAAAGGGCCTAAAATTCCCAGAAAAATAATGGAATCGGAATTTCCTGGTAATATGCACATTTACACATTGCGTCTTAAATTCCTACGAAGTTTAACTAAATTACATGCAGCGGTTTAAGAGGTGCTGCGCTTACAAACTGTTCATTACTATATTCAACATAGGGCCAAAATTCTTAGTTCAAAAAGGCCGAAATTCCCAGAAAAGTAATGGAATCAGAATTTAATGTTAATATTGTGTCTTACATATGGCACGCCAAATTCACAAAAATGAGCTAAAACTGGTCAAAATTTCTAACGCCCCACTTTTATTTTATTATTATTTAGAAAACTTTAACTTCAGTTTTTAAGTCGTTGCCACTACCTACTGCTGTTTAAAATGCTCAACTGTTCATGTCAAAAAAACTGTAATCGATTGTAACTACTCGACCATGATCGTATTTGTTGAAAAGCGTGGAACGCGTGTTCGATATGTTTTTCGGATGTGTTTTGCAAAACGACTCGATTTGATCGATTCCCTTCCTTTAACTGCTAATAAAAAACATAAACTAATTGAGTAAAATAGTATAGTTAACAATTCGTTAACTATAGTTTTCATCTGTAAAACAATATTTAATGGTTGTAAACTATAGATTACGTATGCTAATTTAAGTTTATCTGTCTGCAAATAACGTTAACAATAGATTTTGCTGATATATATAGATTCACATCTGTAAACTATAATTTACATTCGTTAACAATAGTTAAAAGTTGTTAATCATAGTTTCACAATTGTGAAACTATATTTATCAGATAAACTATGTTTTGCAATCGCAAATGGTTGTATTTAGTGTTAATTATAGTTTTACACTTCTGAAACATATAGATGTTTGCGTTAACTATAGTTTACAAATGTGAAATATAGATTAACGTCGTTAACAATAGTTTTCTGTCCGTAAACTATAGTTTACAACCGTTATACCTAGTACATCGACTGTAAAACTATGATTAGCTCATTTTTATGAATTTGGCGTGTCATACTTAAATGCCTACAAAGTTTCACTTAATTCCATTAAGAGGTCGAAGAGGAGTTGCGCTTACAAACTGTTCATTACTATATTCAACATAGGGCCAAAATTCTAAGTTCAAAAGGGCCGAAATTCCCAGAAAAATAATGAATCGGAATATCCTGGTAATATGCACATCTACACATTGTGTCCTAAATACCTACAAAGTTTACGAAATTCCGTGCAGTGGTTAAAGAGGAGTTGCATGTAGACTGACATTTGTGGAATCATTGGAATTCGTGTATGCTCAATTTCCATGGATTTCGTTAATGCTAATTTTCGTCATCAATGAATTTAAATCCACAACGGATCATGAATAATAGTATTAATATATTTATCATACAAGTAATTCCACGATATGTTACCATTAACCTATTAAAAAATAGCAGTCTACGAATATTGTCTCCATGAAGTTCAATCCACAATAAAGGAATTTAAACTCTAAAATTCAGATATTTCTTTTAAGGTCAAGCATCCAAATATCTGCATTTGTAATCGTAGTTAGGGTGGTAGACATGAGCAGTCCTACCCCAAAATTATGATCATGATTCAATAATCACGTTGTTACAACGGTCTTCCATCGAGGAGGCTTGTTTCACCCATCTGTATGGAACGCCTGGACTGTCTGATCATGGCAAAACTAAATTCGTTATGTGCGTATATCATTATGTGGCGTGCTTTTATCGTTATGTAATGTGCTTATATCATTATGTGGTGTGCTTTTATCATTATGAGATGTACTCCTTCAATTATGTGATGTGTATTTACAAATACATGATGTGCATTCATTATTATGGCATGTGCATTTGGCATTAGGTGATGTGCAGTTATCATTATGGCATGTGCATTCATCATTATGTGATGTACAGTTAATTTAATTTAAACATATTTTATTGAGTAATCAAATGGATTAGGCAACAGGCAAAGCCTATATAAACCCTCTCCAAAAATGTACAGTTATCATTATGGGATGTGCATTCATCATTATGGCATGTGCTTTTCTAATTATGTGATGTGATTCCGTCTTTACATAATGTATTTTTAAAATGATCAAAGTCACATGACAACTTTTAAAGTTTAAAGATAGCGGACGTAGATCAAGCGGCAAAATTCAAAACTGATCTTAATCTTCCCAATTTGTTTGCAAACTTTACGGGCGAAAGCGTCAATGATCTAACGATGCAAAAGTCTCACTTCAGTTTAGTTATTTATTTCACTCCAAACCTTAAAATGGTACGTGAGGTACATGAACACTGACACAGACTTGATTTCTTTTGAAGAAAGTGGCTCTCATCAGCCACGCACCTCAAATCACTTGCCTCGATACTTATTTAGTGTTTTGGCTTTGTGATACGAGGTTCATTGTTTATTATTTATTTATTTATTTATTATTTATTTATTTATTTTTTTTTTTTTTTACAGTTTATTTTAAATCTGCAAATCCGCCATCATCAGGAGCCTATTTGCACATCTGTTGTACAGATTATTTAATAAGTGAGGAAGTGAGCATATCACCCAGATTCTTATTGTGTTTATATGACACAGTCGGCAGTTCAGAGAAAATCGCATTGCAGTTTTTGTCTTTAATAAGAATGCGCCAGTATTTTTCTAATTTCTGTTTTATTTTCCTGAGTTCAGGATTGTGTTTAGGGCGGACTTCATTAGTCCCATATTCGAAATGCGCCGGTTATATAATTGGCAAATGAAGTAAACCGGTGTAAAGCAAAAATGGAGAAATATATTATTGTCACAGCTGTTGGTATAACCATGGTAACAGATGTAACAATTCCAAATAACACCTTTAGTTTCTTTATCGGCTCTGCAAGAATTCCTACATAAATTTAAATAACAGATAAAGAAGAAAAGAACTGTTAAATATGTAGCAACGCAATTTCCTTAAAAGTACCAGGAAATACATCTTTTACTAGTTACTGTCCAAAATTCTATAAAAAAAAATTGCCTGATTGCCAATAAATTATTATTTATGCATTCTCTAGCCTCGATCTAATTCGCATACGAGCCAAGTTGTGCAGTGTAGAGGAATTATAAGATGTATTATAACGTTATGAATAAAATTTCGTTAAATCAATGCATTCAATCCACGAACATGCCGATTTATTAACAAATATCTACATTTTCAACTCATTATTGCAGATGAAATCAAAATATTAGGCGTCAAAGTAACAAACAACTTTTTTTTTTACTGGAGATAAGTTTATTGGCGATAATGGCCATGGCTGCTTCAAGTATATAAAAATATATGTGGGTATTACGGCAATTGCAACGAGATGTACCCTGGGTACAGACGTACACCTCTTGGTGGCAAATCTTTGAGCTTAGCCTTACTAAAATTAAACTGTCCATATAAATATTCTGAAATGAGCACTACTGGTAAGACAAAAATCCGCAATCAGCAAACAGTTGAAGGGCGCATGACGTTCTGAAGTAGCAGCCATGACGGTTTGTCGGAAAGCGTTGGTTCCTGAAATAAAATCGAAAAGCAGGAGCACAGAACAACCAATACAATAAAATATAAAGATATAATATTTACACGTTAATATTTAAGCACAAATGGCTCCAAATTGCTTGAATAACAAATTGTTGTATATTTTTATCAGGGTGTGGTGGGAGGGTGAATTGTTTCTGGAAAACTGGGATGACGTCATATAAGGTACTAGACTTTGACCCGTGCGTGCACGGGTTGAAATTGCATATGATATCGGAAATTTACGAAATAGATACATCGACATACCGTATTGTTGACATTTACATAACCAAGATTTAGGTCTACAATAATGCTATCAATAATTTCACTACACTCTGCTTAGTAAGAATAATCTAACTGTGTCTCGGGACAGGCCTTCACCACAATTAAAATGCCTCCCATATACCCGTAATGTAGCAAAAAATTGCAGAATCGCTCCGAAACGATTTTGGAGAAAATTAATGAAGCTGCATTGAAAGTAACAGTCAAAGTATTCATAACAAACCATTTTGAGGCTGTAAATACCTTTCATCTGAAAATTTAATTCATATTAATGAAGAATTCAACACTTTTTCACCAACCTTTTTTTTCACACCATGTTGACATTCGGAACTCTCGGGATTTTTCATATTAAATGCACTGAGTTAGAGTTATCTCCCGTATTTTCTTTGATGAATAGAATATATAGCAAATTTCCAACGAAAATTTACACGTATTTGTATTATCATTTCTGAGTTTATCCATGCAAATGTGATATTGTGGAAACATGAACTAAAGGTATCACACCGGTAATCGACCAATCAAAATGAACTTAGTCAATTGTAGTTCCATATATACTTCAGAATTATTTTTTTCCCTGACTGCATTTTTACATTTTCCTTTACTCAGTTTAAAAAATTTTTGTACCACTGAGAAGGATATTTCATGTATTTTGTTAGATGATGATCTTTTTTCACAGGGACTACTTCTTTCAGGGCACATGCAGCAGCTTCCTTGGGAGTGTGCAGTCTGTTTACATACAAACAGAAAACACGTGGTTTTGAGGGTAGACCTGTTTGAAGCTAGATATTTTGAGAAAATGCCGTATCGCGTGCCCTTTTTATGGTGTTAGCTGATGAGATAGGTAACAAATAACATTTCCTCCGAATATTTTGTCATGAGAAATACAAACTGATTTTTAAGAATTTTTTTCCCTCTATAGTGTTATATAGTGAAAACAATTACCGGTGTGATACCTTGAAGGGCTGTATGTTGACATGTAAAAATGCATGTAGATGCCAGTTTTCAGTATTTTATGTCAAATTTTGATGAAAGAAATTATTCTATGCAGTCTGAAGATTGAAAAATGCTTTTAAAATTTTGCAATGAAATAAATATGAAAAATAATGAATTTTGGTGTGGAAAACACATAATTTTCAATATATAATAAAAAAAAACCCCTTAGGAAATGGATGATATGAAGTCAGTGGAGCTTAAGAAATTGGTTTCTGTATTCTAGATGCTGTAAAGGTGTGCAGATCAGTTGAACGCAGTCATAAATGATGCCCTCAGACTTTGTCGTAAGAGTACGCAGCGACTAGTTTTTCATCGAATGACCAATTTTGAGTTTACGCGCAAGTCTCAGAATTAAGCGACAAGTTCGAAACATTGCGAAGAAGAACACAAACATTTTATCGAAGGACTATTTTGACAAAAACTTAAATTTCTTTGATTTTAGCTCACCTTATGTGAGATTTGATTTCACTGCCTACAGAGCCATGAGTCAAGGAATGAGAGGATTTGTACAAATATGTGCTATGTTTATGTTTATTTTACATTGAGTTTCCCATTGATGATATATTTCAGGCAAAAACATGCTTAAACACCTTTTACATGATCACCCAGATGCATATTTTGTGTAGGAAATAGGTTTAATGCATTTAGTTAAGAAGGTCCTTAGGAGTCAAGTATACATAATATCATCATGATTGAATCTAGGAGCTGTTCATGGTTTTCATCCTCAAGAACCAATGGATTTCACTTTACCTGAAAATGTTTTTATGCAATATAGCCAAAAAATCAGTTTCCAGCCACATTTTAAGGGGAGTTCCTTATTTACAAAGTACAAATACTGATATTTATGTTTGAATGACATAAGATATTGAGATATTAGTCAATGTTAAAATGTATAGAAGGAGATATTGCTATTTTTTATATGGTTACCCCAGTACACCTGTCATATTCTATATAATGAAAATCAAAATTTGAATGGAATCATGTCATGTAACATGTATGGGTACAATATAGATGCCCCACCCATATCTAGAACTATGAGGGATGGTCTGATTCTTATTTTAGTATTGTGATATGGCATGCACTTCTGTGATTTCTCTTGTAAATATGCTTCAGAAATGCATTGCCTTATTGAATTACTCCTTCTATATGCTTATTGCTCTTGCTGTAAATTATCTAAGATGTGTCAATCATCATTGTTCAGTAATTCTCTTCAAATTCTATAGGGATGGCCTGATGAGGGGTGTAATTAAATGTGTCCAATTGAAATTTCATGGCTAGTTTTGCTCTACAGATAGAATGTTACATAAATCACAAAATGAAGTTGCATCCCAGTTGTTTCTTTTACATTCTTATCATCAAAGCAAGATTTATGGTTGTCAGGACAGATCTGAGCTCCATTACATGCTGATATCATTTGTGCTGTCCTGTGTTACCATGCTGCTTTTAGATAAAAGTGAGCATGGCAGTGTGTAGACAAGTAAACAGGCTTTACCTGATATATAAATTTACCAGATACAGATTTCAGTTTTTACTGGATAATTCACAATATAGATATAAAATGTATGAACAATAGAGGTAAATTTCTTCTTTGTTATGCAATGATTACATAATGAAGTGACTCTAATGAAATGTTTTTGATTTGATGTAAAGAAGAATGTATATACTCTGATTTGATACCAAGATGATTTTGTAATTCATTGTTTTAAGGATAAAAATTGGCCTTAGATCATGCATGTTTTCATGCTCCAAATGTGTTTCCTCTGTGCTATTTTCTTCAGTCTGAGTAAGGGAGATAAATCCTCAATAACTAAAGAAATAGAGGGAGCTTGATGACAGGGTTTTAGGGATTTGGTGACAGTTGAATGGGAATTCTGAGGTGCAAATTTGAAAGGGATCTGACATCTTTACAGTCCCTTCAA
>WFKH01007768.1:33104325-33121565 GCA_016163765.1 Magallana hongkongensis
ATTGGTGGCACTATATTCCAAAACAAAAAATCCACAAAGCCACATGGGTATCACCAGACCAGACAACTGAGAATCGGATAGATCATATATGTATTAGTAAAAAGTTTTTAAGATCACTGCAGGATACCAGGGTCAAACGAGTAGCAGATGTAGCTTCAGACCATCACCTACTGACAGGCAGTATCAAATTAGAGCTCAAGAAAACCAAAACGGAAAGAAGCACACAGAGACTCAGATATAACACTACAAGCTTATCTTTTAAAAAAGATTGGTGAGCTAGCGCTGTAGCTATCATAAAACACAGAGGCAGATTTCTAAAACATTTGTTTAAATTTCTGAATCGATTAATTAACAATAGGAAGGCACAGTGGTGTACTGGAATTGTGCTGGAGTGGGGTCTCGATTTAGAAGTGGGCTTCACATCGGCAATGGCATAGCTCATTGACTGTGAAAATTTTCAAGAACCGTTGGTACTGTTTTATAGCAATCGTATCTTCTCGGGCCTTTCCGGCAAGCTCGGAAAACATATCCGAGGTTGTTTTCCGAGCTTGAAGGTAGTTAAGATAAAGCTAGCTATTTATTATAATATTTAAAATAACTTTGCATTATAAGAGTTGAGTTGAACATATTTTATTGACTAATAATGTCAAAAGGATTGGACACAAGTTCCGAAAACTTAGAGAGTCCTCTCCTTGTTGTACATAATATATTACAATGCCATACAATGCCAGTTAACATTTATAATAGGTATAGTACACTTAATGAAATAGAAATGAATGCTGTAATACTGTAATACTGTGCAAATCTAAAATTAGAATTAGGATGGATAAGAAAATTATTCAATTACATTTGAAACTTATGTAAATCTTCCACACTTTTGTATAAATGTATGAACTTCTTTAAATATTTTAACATTTTCATTTGCATTATAAGACCTAAGCTACTGTTACCTTTTGACATTTACAATAAAACACAAAACTTCATGTGAAGATGATAAAACGAAATTCAAATGGTACAGTTTATCTACAGTGGTACAGTATTCCCAGAATCCCCTACTATGGAGTCGAGCATGCGTATTCCAGTGAAAAGGACTAACGTAGTTGCTAGCGCTCGAGAGCGCTAGCAATAACACCAGGCTTCTCAAAGACGCCCACATGCTCCAGGAATATAAGATCACAGTAAAAAACAAATACCAGGCTCTGCAAGAAATAAGTGAACAGACAAAAGTGGAAGATTGTTGGGAGGGTATAAAGGAGACCTTTACCACAAGCTGCTATGAAATACTTGGAGTGAAAAAAGTACCATCATAAAGAATGGTTCACAAACAATACACTCAAGCAAGTAAAGGAGAGGAATGATAAGAAGGCAAAGGTCAACACAAGCAGAACAAGGGCTGAAAAAACCCCCAAAAGCACAAAAAGAGTATGCAGAGGCCAACAAGATAACAAAACAGAGTATCAAAGCTGACAAAAGAAAATACATTGAACTAGCAACAGAAGCAGAACGGGCAGCAAAAGCAGGAAACATGAAGGTCCTGTGCGACATAACCAATAAGCTAGCTGGAAAGCGAGCTAAAAAAGAAAGGCCAGTAAAGGAAAAGCCAGGGATACAACTAGAAGGTGAAGAAGAACAAAGAAAGAGATGGAAAGAACATTTTGAAGAATTTTTTAAAGCACCAACTAATCCTCCAGATATCACACCAGCAGATGAAGATCTAAACATAGACTGTGGACCACCATGGAAAGAGGAGATCAACGCAGCCTTAAAACAGTTGAAGAATGGCAGGTCAGCAGGGCCTGACAATATCCCAGCCGAGGCACTTTTAACAGCTCAGTCGGCATACTAGTACTTTACTCCCTGATTCAGAAAATGTAGGAAGTAGAAACATTAATGGAAAGAGGGGTATCTTATCAAGCTTCCTTAAAAGAAGATCTTAGTAACTGTGCCAACTATAGGGTGATAACAGTGTTAAATATTTCAGGGAAAGTATTTAATAGAATAATACTGAACAGAATGAAAAAAAGAAGTGGATGATAAACTACGTGACCAACAAGCTGGCTTTCGTAAAAATAGATCTTGTACGGACCAGATAGCAACGCTACGCATTATCATCGAACAATATGCTGAATCTAATTCCTCCCTTTACGTAGGTTTTATAGACTACGAGAAAGCCTTTCACAGTGTTGACAGGGAAACAATTTGGAAACGTCTGCGGCATTATGGAGTATCTAACAAACTGGTAAATATCATCCGCAACTCCTATAATCACCTGGCATGCAGGGTCATACATGGAGGGCAACTGCTGGAACATTTAGAAGTGAAAACTGGAGTCCTTCAGGGATGTCTATTTTCACCCTTTTTGTTCCTGCTTGCAATAGACTGGATAATGAAACTAGCAACAGACAACACGAGGAATAGAATACAGTGGACACCATGGTTACAGTTAGATGACCTAGACTTTGCGTATGACTTGGCACTTCTCTCACATACCCAGGCCCGAATGCAGGAGAAAATGACCACAGTGTCAGAAACATCAGCACAGATAGGACTGAACATCAACATTGCCAAGACAAAGATCTTAAGAGGAAACACGCCATCTAATGCTATGTTTAATATGGAAGGAAAGGAAATTGAGGAAGTAGAAAATTTCACCTACCTTTGTAGTATAGTGGACCAGCAAGGGGAACAGAGGTTGACATAAAAGATAGAATAGGAAAGGCAAGCGTAGCATTCCTGCGACTTTGAAACATCTGGAAAGCCAAGGGAATAACAACACGTACCAAAGTTTGACTGTTTAACAGCAACGTAAAGGCAGTGCTCCTATATGGTTCAGAAACATGGATGACTGTATGTACAACAAACAGGATCCAAACATATATCAACTCATGTCTGAGACGTATCCTCCAGATCGGATGGCCTGAGAAAATCAGTAACACCGATTTGTGGCAGAGAACAAGCCAAGCCCCTATTAAAGAAGAAATAATGAAGAGAAGGTGGAGGTGGATAGTGCATACTCTACGCAAGCCATATGATAACATCATAAAGGCAAGCCCTATCATGGAACCCCCAAGGGAAACGCAAGAGGGGCAGGCCAAGAAACACCTGGCGGAGAGATATGGAAGCGGAAATCAAATTAGCAAAAACTGGAAAGATATGGAATAAATTGCACAGGATAGAGGGGCCTGGCGAAATCTTGCCAGCGGCCTAAGCCCCAGAAGGGGTAGCAGGCATAAGGAAGTAAGTAATGCATTTATTTGTTGTAGTTTATAGTAGCTTTTGGGGAAAATTGGATATAGTAGTATTAACCACTGTGGACTGGGGTAAAAATAAGTAGTCAGTGTCAATGCCCTTGCTCGTCGTAAAGACGAGTAAATGGGGAGGTGATTTTTGGTTTTGTGTTTTCCTGTTTCCCTTCTAATATGTGCTCAATTTGTACTTTACTGTGAATATTCGATGCTGCCCCATGGCAGCGGTTAATTAAAAGCATTTCGATATGAAGCCGACCAGATGAATTCGAAAAAGAGCAGCAGCAATGGGTTGAAGTCAACGCTGATCAACATCGCCATCCTCAACGTTTGGATTCAAGCTACTTGTGGTCAGGATATGTTTTGTATACTTTATTATCCACCCCTTTCGTCTTTCTTCCCCCATCCCTCCCCCGAGAAGAGCATAGGAAATACAATTTAAGATTCTTGATGTATTCAATGTAAAACGTATTTAGGAATAAGACAAACGGTGAGCACAAAAGTGAACACAAAATTAAGTGTGTTTAGCCTGTGTTTCACTGTCAAAATTTTAAATCTTAAATTCCCAACATCCTCTATTTCCTAAAGCACCTTATAGCAAAATACAATATACCAGTCCGGCTTTTTCCACCCCAAGTTTTGTATTTTACAGATTTATAATCATTAACATACATCCTGTGATAATTACCGTAGGTGTTAGAAGCAACAGTGACACATGTTGTTTTAAAACTCTTGACAGTTCTCTGCTTTGTGGATATATTTATTTAGAGTGGGGCTAATTGGCCCTTTCTTAGGTGTGTTGGATACTAAGGTAGTGACACAATCACACTATATTTTTCACATTTTTCTTGGCCCATTCTTCATATATATCAAACTGGAACTTATATGGTTTCATGTTTATGATAACAGCATATAGACTGCACCTATACCTGACTGAAGTCTTAAAACAAATAACACTGGTGAATGAATGAACCGTGTTTTGATTATTCATAAGTAGATACCAATTGCATTATTGGGTAGCCAAAACTTGTTAAAATCAAAGCCAATGATAAAATGTCATAGCTAACATGGTGTACTACTGTCTACAACCCAAACAGATATGATAAAAAGTATGAATTATGTAGCATGAAGTATTTCCCGCTTTTGTGCCAACCCTGGGACGTATATATACCATTACACTTATACTGTTATATATGTCTTTGCTCTTTACAGCCAGCACCTTTGGGGCAAAGTTCTGAAGACAATTTCTTTAACCCGCCAGAGGAATCTTTGTTAGACTATTAAGGTTTACATTCCGCTTCTCTTCTTTGCGGATTTAGTAAGGGTTGGAGAGGAGCGGATCGTAAACATTTGGCTAGTGAAGATGCAAGAGAGACAGACAGTGCTTTTGCTGGGATTTGATTCTGGGTCTTCTGACTGTGTACTTGCACATTATAAAACCCAATAAAAACCAACTAAACCCTACTAAGCCATGCACATACGATATATCATTAATAATGCAACGTACCGAAAAATCTACAATTAAAAGCATATAAAATCCTAAAAATCCATAATAACACATAATCTTTTAATGATACCACAACCTAGGTTATAAAGTCAAAAAATTTAAATAACTAGACGTATCCATAGAACACAATTTGAGACATTTAACAAATTATTGCAATTTAAGGCTTTGATTTAATGCATTTAAAAAAATGTACTGAAATAAAATGACTGGTAAGCTAATGAACAGGCCCCCGAGTTCGTTCATCGAAAACCCTCTTCCCCTCATCACGGGGTTGCTTTGTTCTGTTAACCAAAATCGATGGGGTGTCTTCAAATTAGAATCCGCATTTGAACAACACCAGGAGGTACATTGTACCCCTTTAGCCCAATTTGAGAGTGGGAAATGAAAGCAACACAGATACTAGCCAGAAAAGAAAGAATTTATCTGTTTGATGTAACTAAAGGTTGTCATGATATTTGAAAGTATTAGAATATATTCACGTTCAATAAGTACTGTTTCCTCTATTTCTTAAGCAAACCGACTGTAATTCACAGCGATAAAGATAATGACAGGGCTAAAATCTACACAATCCAGTTCTAACCAGTTTATCGATCGGTCGAAACCTTCAGCAACCTAAGAAAAATCACGGACTGTAATAATAATGATGATGATGTCAGACTCAAATTCCCATATATGAAGCCTTAGCTATTTCAACAATAATTTAGTTAATTTTACCTACTCTTTATGATTAATTCGATAATTTATTACAAGAAAGATACAAATATAAATAATAAAATGCTATCTTTTATGATGCATGCGGGCTATGAAGGTAGCGATCATTGCAAAAAAAATTACATAACCCGCTAACTGTTTAAATATTTAATTTGATTGTTTATGAACAGTTATGTTTGAAAAAATCCATTATGACAATAAAAACAGTAACTGAAACTGTTCTTATTTTTTTGTTTGAAAAACCTCTGTTTTGATTTTGTATTACACGCAAAAAGTTATTGTTATAACACCACTTCGTGGGTATTAAAAATACCCCAAATTATGAAAATTTCTGAAATTTTTTTAAGTCTATATATAATGAATGATTTGAAAAAAGATTAAAATAGTTTATTTAGAGCAGACACAGCATCTTAGATATGCGTCGTTGACATAAGGAGGACATGGGAGAGCACCACACCTCGCATGGACAGGATAGAACAGCTTGCCATCGCGGTTATCTCTCGACCCCTCGATGTACTGAGGATTGTCATCCATGCAGACGTAATCTGAAGAGGAATTGAAATCGTCACTATTCGTGGTCAGAAAACCGCTGTATTGAAGAGTCCAACTCGGCGGACATGTAATTTTGGCGGGAATCATTAAAGTGGCGGCGGGGACGTAGCAGACGGCACAAGGAACATCGTCATCCTCGGCGACATTCCCGTAAGTGAACTGGTACTCGGCCCCGTAAACAGACCCTTGATGAAAAGGGTATTGAGGCTGGATTTCGTTTGCAGGTAAGAATGAGCTGGGATCGTGAGGTAAACACAGGTAATTTACGCCACCTCCGACTGTATCATACCGAGCCCCTGCTGCTAAACCTGCCAAGTAAAGCATGATGATGACAACGTTTACAATGAATAAAACAATCTAAAACACCCCTCTGCCATTAATATCATAATCTTGATGCTTTTGTCTCAGTAATAGTCATTTGCAAGTCTATGACCAAGGTTACAGTTTTATGTAAAGATTAGCTATCATATCAACTGTTCTTTTGTTACAAATAATAAATACCCGAGTAAACAAGACTGGTGCCATTAACTGCAGGACATCCGCTTCTTCCCCAGCGTATGTATGTATACTCAACAAAAAAAGAAACGCATAGTTTTTACTTATCAAATAAACTTTGAAACAGTTGATGGAACAACTATCACCTTTATCATTGGATATCTGTGGCCTGTTTAAAGAACAATATGGACATTTAAAACCCAAGAGCCTTATGGTTTCGCTTGATTAATCATGTTTATAAAAAGAGTGTTCTGCACGATTTCTTGTCAATCGGAGGTCTATTGTCATTGATATTTCGGATTTTAGGAAACAGTTAACACTCCTATTGAACCCATATTTAACATTTTATTGCATGTTAAATGCTGCAATGCCACACTTAAACAAAGATGAGCGCAACCAGGCTGATGGTCGTCCACGTGTCTATCGCAGGAAGAATGAGCGTTTTGCAGACTGTTGTGTAATTGAAAGAGATCGCTTTGGTGGTGGAAACGTTATGGTGTGGGGAGGTATTGCTTACGGAAGGCGAACACCACTCCACGTAATTCATGGCAATATGAATGCACTAAAATATCGCGATGAAATCCTTGCTCCTTTGGTTGTTCCATTTGTCCATCAGCACAATCTGACTCCGCAACAGGACAACGCAAGGCCGGATGTGGCAAGATTGTGCTCAAATTTTCTGCAGACAAACAACGTCGATGTTCTTCCATGGCCAGCATTCTCACCAGACCTTAATTCGATAGAACATTTATGGGATGAGCTGGATAAACGAGTTAGACGCCGTCCCAATCCACCAACCAACATCCAGGATCTAGAGCATGCCTTGTTGCAGGAATGGAACGACATCCCTCAAGTCACCATCAACAAGCTTATTAACTCTATAACACGACGTGTTCAGGCTGCAATTTACGCAAATGGAGGACATACGCGTTATTAAAGCTCACTAAATTCTTACCTTGTCTGGACCAAGAGAAGCTGTGATCTTCTTCTAAACTTTTCAGTACAGCAACATGAAACATGATTGGTTTTATCAAAGGACACTTTAATACTCTTAAAAAATTAAAATTTAAATTAAGATGTAAACTGCAGATTAAAACTATCATGTTTAATCTGAATATGCGTTTCTTTTTTTGTTGAGTATACTAATAGTCTTCCAACTGCAAAAATAATAAACACAATCAATTTTGCCAGTCTTGTTACTTCAACATAGTAAAGGTCATGATCTTGTTACTTCAACCAATGTGTTGGACATGTAATTTACATACTTTAATTTACATAATTTACATACATAATACGTAATTTACATACGTAATTTACATACATATGTGTTATAACCAAGGTTATAAATCTAACCAGTTTGATCATTATGACAAATTTCAGTGCAATTTGCATGTGCATGAACAACAGGTCAATCCACCTACGTGCAAACTCGGTGTTAAATGTCATTAAGATATTTGTTACAAACTGTTTGAAAATATTTCCTTGCTTATTGTTCATTATTTATTTGAATACAAAAAAGTTTGTGTTGTTTAACTATGCCTTGTTTTACAGTTAACCCTTCGTGGACTATTTCGAGAAAAAAAAAATTCAGCAAGCTCGGACTGCACGGACTAACAAAATATGTTTGACTCTTCCTTCCATTAAACTTCTGATCTTTGATACAGTATATCTCTTCTTTTTTTTTTTTTTTTTTTAGAAGTTTAAGTTTGTACGAATAATTTATTAGAGAGATTCAAAAAGAGGTGTAAATATAAAGATTTTTTTTTCTAGGTGGTATATAGGACAAAGAAAGAAGCTATCATATTGCACAAATGAATTGTATTTTTTTTTTTGCATTGGCCGCTACCTTCAAACACACATGAACCGCCAGTGAAGACTTTTATTTTTACGTCGGTGCCATCTTCAGCATTAGTCAGTTTCGATCCAAGTTTTGTTTTGTTTCAAGTTTGTTTCTTCTTTGATTTGAACCCCTCCCTAATTCAACGTTCCAGTGGGTGTCCACAACTTTATCAAATAGAGCTAATTTTTTTCTATGTACGTTATGTGGGTGAACCATTCGTCACCAATACACATACTCAATAGTCTAACTCCGCCAATGTAGATTTTCACTAAATAAAAGCTAAAAGTTCCTCTGACCGAGTCTTTTAAAAACAATGAGACATGCGCGTTCTATAGAAGACAGTAAACCTATGTAAATGTTGTTACCAAGTTGAACGTACTTCTGTCAATCGCACTTCTGAGTTGCTGGAACTGTTGGTGCTCTGTGTTTACATCGTCCAAAAGAAGCCCTTGGCACACCACGCTGATCATCCAAACACCAAATATCATACCACACAAGTACAGTGCCGCCATGATATTTCTTGTGCAATTAGGTAGTTTACAATCTTATCTCTTTTGTAAGGACGAGTAGACACTGACTTCAAGTTTTCAAGAACATGACACTTTTACCTTATATATATGTGATAGATTGACTATCTGGCGGAATTTAGATTGCTGCTTTCAAAAGCTGTTTTTTTTTCACTAGCGACGCTCTATTGAATATTGCCACAGATATTTGAATAACATTTGGTGACTATAACGGGTGAAATAGGCAACAAACACAAATGACATACATACCGGTAATTCGCGTCAGTGGATTTTATTTCGACAGTGGTTGCTACATTCTAAGTCAATATAAATCCGAAAAACATTTTACGGTTTTCATTTGGTACATTTCTCTTTGAATCTTTTACATGTCATTTTTAAAAGCGAATAAAGTGCTTTTTAAGATATTAACTCAAGATAAGAAATTGACATAGACGAAAGAGTCAAAACGTACGGATTATCGTCATTTCGTGTAGTGCTTTCCGTTACTTCTATTGTTGCTATAACCGTATGGGTCTATCTATAGTATATGTCTCAAGTTACCGTTTCCGTTACTATTTGGCGATTTTTAACGAAAACACATACCTGTCAGAAAAGTATGTTAAAATGGAAGCGAAGGGAAAATCCTAGATTTAATTGTTTAAACGTCATGTCTTTTTACCCGGATAAATTCACAGGAACGAAAACAGATTTCTTACGGAGATTTAAAAATGGAAAATCTGAAATCTTCTAGCTGACAACATAGAGGGAGCATTTCAAAAGAGAAACCAATGGATTTTTTCATACAAGTAAATAAACTGAGGTATTTCGTCTTTGTATGTGTTCATGAGTTCAGAAATACACATGTACCAAACATACTGAATTATATTCAAATTATTTTTTAATTTTTACAACAAAATTGTAGTTTGTTGTAATTTTTGTTTATCAAGAAACTTCATAATCAAAAACTAAATATTGACGGATGATAAACTAGAGATAAAAATGTTCAGTTCTACAATTTTATTGCTTTTACAAAATGAAAATTGTCCATAGGAAACTCTACGACCTTAAAAATGTTTGAACAGGGTTGTCCTTTAAACTGGAAAAACAAGCCTCTTTATCACAGTTATTTATTTTTATGATATAAAGACCCTTCAACATTTTTTATTCTGCTACAAGTATTCCCCAGTTTGAATTGTTGGTGATAGGAGTGGGGACGAGGAGTGTGATAAAGACTAGGGTAAAATACCTGAGATTATTATCACTTTTACTCACGACGACCTTATTTCGAGAATCATAAGTGATCAATTGGATCGAGGCGCGTTGTTTTCGTGACCGAACCTTTGCTTTACACATTTACAGGCATGATAATTAAATGAAGTCGTCGCGAATAAAAGTGTCAGTAACCCCAGCTATTTGTCGTTGAAGTGTATTATGCATTAATAATAAAGGACAAAATACTTATTAGTAATGTATATCACAGTTTCAATAACCACAAAAGAGGTCAAATCGTCAGAGCAACAGTGTCTATCCTAACTAGGGTATGTGAATTAAGTAAAAAAAGAAGTGTCTTTTTGTTTAAGTTTATGGACCGACTGAAAGTTATTTTTATTAATGATGTATACCTCTTCAAACATTTTTGCTTGATTGTAGAATTTGTTCAACTCAAATATATATATATTTTTAAAATATAACGGCTTTTTTCAAGCAGTTTTTTTTTCTCAGAAAACATTGAGCGGTTTCTTGAACAAACAAAATATTTTCATCAAAGATGTGAACTATCTGTTCAAGACTTATAAGTGACAAAAAGTTTGCTCTTGTCAAAAGCGTCGCTCTATATTTCTGATACCAAAAAAAAAAAAAAAAAAAAGAAGATAAAAAATGTCAATTTTTAACTGATTTTGATCAAATTACTAAATTGCGTTTCATCCGACGTCATATACTGCCAGTGAGTGCAAATAAATCAAATAAATATGTGAATACATATATTATATCAACTATTCTAAAGTATAACATAACAAATACTGAAACACTTTTAAAAATTGCGAAATTTGACTCATATCATATATAGTTCTTCAGATGCAAAAATAATCGGAATATGTTTTCGATTATCATTCGGTTTGTTGTAATCAATCAACGCGTCTTAAATTCCTGAACTCTGAAACACAAAGAGACATGAAATCAAGTAAGTGCTAAATTCACTGTTTACCGAGTATATCTTTATTTCTGAAGATGACAGCAGTCTTGTCAAAGTTAATTCCCATGATACTGATAGTGATGTGTTGCTACACATGATACTGATAGTGATGTGTTGCTACACATGATACTGATGTGTTGCTACACATGATACTGATAGTGATGTGTTGCTACACATGATACTGATAGTGATGTGTTGCTACACATGATACTGATGTGTTGCTACACATGATACTGATGTGTTGCTACACATGATACTGATGTGTTGCTACACATGATACTGATGTGTTGCTACACATGATACTGATACTGATGTGTTGCTACACATGATACTAATAGTGATGTGTTGCTACACATGATTGAGATGTTGACAGACAGTGAAGTGACAAACCTAGAAAAGGCATACTGTTTTTGAGTTTTATAGATCAACACTTTGCAGGTGAAAAGTAATTTCTCAAGAAAAGTACAAAGCTAACCAAACATTTTTGCCCGATTATAGAAATAACATAATGTTTTATTTTGGTTGCATTTTTTTTCCTTTTCACAAATAAAGATTTCATTGAAGATGCATGTAGTTTCTTCCTATAATTATAATTGTCTAAAAGTTCAATATGAAATGAGTATGAAAATTTTCATCGTTTGCCTTACAAAAGATTTTATGTCATTAGTGTGTCTGTTATTCCTTAAAAGACGAAGAAGCAGATAGGCGAATAGTGTTACATTTCTTGTTTGCTCACTTCTTTTTAGGATCTTACAAAATTGTTATCACAGTTCGATATCTTGACGTGTTACCTATTCCTACATCACTATCGTCAAATGACAAACATAAATTGGAAGGCTGTAATATATATAGTTATAATTTGTTATCTTTACAGAAATTGAGCTTTTATCTTTGCCTTATTCAAGTGAACTTTCTTGCGAACACATTGCTAATGGTAACCTCAATTTTTATGCAAACCATTCTCTGGTAAGACTGTCAACAAAAGTGTAGCCTTTCTACTATGTTCAAAAGTTATAAAAAGCCATTGAGTCTTCTTTTTCATTAAATGAATCTTCTATTTTCGTTTTCAACATATAATTAATATACTAACATATACTAATACTAATCAACAGATAGCAGTCAGCATCCTCCCACGTCTTCAGAGAATTGTCTATGTTGCGAATTCATCAATCAAACGAACCCAGAGGTCTTAACCTTATGACATTAATCTACAGCGACTAGTTGTAGTTGTAGAAAAAGGTTACTTTAAAATTTAACTCTTAAAATCAGAAAAAGACAGAGAATCAAAGAAAGCCCGATGCTCTAAATTGAATATAAGATTTCTTTTCATTAATACACTGCAAAAAGAACTCTAACAGAATCCTCAGTAGGATAAGTTGTCAGATGATTTCCCAACATATTTAAAACTATGTATTAAGATCACGTTAACTTGTAGAAGTGATAAACTTAAATAGAAATTGTTCAATTCTTTGATATCTAGAAAGTTTCCGGAAATGATCAACTTCCACTAAAAGCATTTGGATATCAAATGCTTTTCTATAACGATTCCGTGAGTTTTATTGCACAAGACTCCATGACCATCACTTTGACACCTATTTCCAGTATGGAAACTCTTCTGTCAGAAGTTTCCATACTATGCATTAAAAATAAAAGTTTAGATCAATGATTGTCTGATATTAAACTGTGTAATTTTCAATTGAAAGAGAACAGATAGAATTACCATCAATGAGTTTTCTTCCTCATGATAACTAATGATAAATACTAGTAAATGATTCATCATGTTTAAGTCTGTATATCTACCAAACTGCACCTTTGCGCTTTATACCTTACAACAAACACTTGCATTCATTGAAAAATACTTTTTACCAAATTAAACCGGATGAATTGAAATTGAGGAGAAAGCTGAATGGAAATGTAAGAATATCAAGACGCTCATAGGTCACATCACTCGTCTGAGCGAAAATGTCAAAATTTCTCCTTAGTTACTAACCAGCTTACAGCATCGAATACAGATCAAACACAAACATACAAGTGGGTAGTATTTTTCGTACATACCATTTTGCTTCATGATTAGGTCTATAAAATATTTTTTTTAGATTTATTTCCTTATAAAAAAGATCGATCTCCACTGACTGTCCCTTTTTCGCCTTTTTACGGGTTGAATTTGAATTATCTATTATAGTTAAAATATACAAACATGATCTAGATTGATTTCATATCTTTTTCGATATTCTCATTTTCGTTAAAAGTTTGCATTGATTTCGAATTTGAAAAGTTACGATTTCAAGAAATATATTTGATATGCATAAATCAAACATTGACCATATCCGGTCGTGATAAAACAGTGAGATCAAAATGCGAAAGTTGAAGGCCTATTGGTTTTTATAGTATAGGGATGTAAACTTTTTATTCACTGGGGAGCGACTATGATCAATATTATTACCAAGAAGTATAATTATTCTTTATACATTTTTGTGTACTGTTTAGACTCTGAATCGGAGATGATCATTTTATTGTTTAAACAAACCTAAAAACTCTACATTTAACTTTATTAATAAGCTGACTTTCATATAAAATTGTCTCGTTGTTTTCTATCGCATTCATATTAAAATTACAATGTGAACCCCCATTATGACTCCTTTCTGCCCTTCCCTCCCGCCGGCAATGAAACATTTTCATGCTAAAAAGCTTTCAAATAAAAAAGAAAAAGTGAGCAAGCTCACATACCCCATACACCCCTATTTCTTGACAATGATACACATAATTAATGGCAGGGTATGCATTAATTACACAAAATAATTTGATAAAGAGTATAAATCGCAAACACCTTTCTGCAAATATGCACATATATTCCTTTGTCTTTATCCACTAAAAAAAATTTAAGTTCAAAAGGGCCGAAATTCCCAGAAAAATAATGGAATCGGAATTTCCTGGTAATATGCACATCTACACATTGCGTCTTAAATTCCAACGAAGTTTCACTAAATTACATGCAGCGGTTTAAGAGGTGTTGCGCTTACAAACTGTTCATTACTATATTCAACATGGGGCCAAAATTCTTGGTTCAAAAAGGCCGAAATTCCCAGAAAAGTAATGGAATCAGAATTTAATGTTAATATTGTGTCTTATATATGGCACGCCAAATTCACAATCAAAGTACTGAAGTACTGAAAGCCGGACTCTTTTTATGTGTTTTATGCATATTGTGCAGTAAAGACTAACAAAATCTCTCTCTCTCTCTCTCTCTGAATCTCTCTCTCATATGCTTTTAATTTCGGCAAAGCGCCGGATAGTGACCAAATTTTGAAAGCGGCTATTAGCGAAGAAATATATCTGTTTAGTAGAAAAAAATCAACTGTGATTTGCACTTTGAAACAAGCGTCATAAACTCATTCCCCTATTTCTTCGATGTGCAGCTTTGTAAAGTAGTTCATGGAAATTCATGCGCATTGTAAGTGTCAAAAGGGCATACTATAAGTCATGTTTTTAAAACACGTAATTAATAAGAAACAAAAAACTACTCCTCGCTAAATTTATTTGCAATAAACCCCCCAAAAACAATACATTTCACAAAACATCGCTGTCTGTGGAACTGTTTGGTATAGCGGAAGCTTTTACTTTGACGCTGTTCGGTTTTTTGTTTACTTTTGAAGCTGTGCTATTTATAGTAACGTTGACGATTTGGATGCCTACAGCCAGGACTCTGCTTTCAGCAGAGCCCGGCTAAAATTGAGCTAAACATATACTGGTCAAAATTTCTAACGCCCCACTTTTATTTTATTATTAGTTAGTTTAGAATTTTTAAGTCGTTGCCACTACCTACTGCTGTTTAAAATGCTCAACTGTTCATGTCAAAAAAACTGTAATCGATTGTAACTACTCGACCATGATCGTATTTGTTGAAAAGCGTGGAACGCGTGTTCGATATGTTTTACGGATGTGTTTTTCAAAATGACTCGATTCGATCGATTCCCTGCCTTTAACTGCTTATAAAAAACATAAACTAATTGAGTAAAATAGTATAGTTAACAATTCGTTAACTATAGTTTTCATCTGTAAAACAATATTTAATGGTTGTAAACTATAGTTTACGTATGCTAATTTAAGTTTATCTGTCTGCAAATAACGTTAACAATAGATTTTGCTGATATATGTAGATTCACATCTGTAAACTATAATTTACATTCGTTAACAATAGTTAAAAGTTGTTAATCATAGTTTCACAATCGTGAAACTATATTTATCAGATAAACTATGTTTTGCAATCGCAAATGGTTGTATTTAGTGTTACTTTTGAAACATAGATGTTTGCGTTAACTATAGTTTACAAATGTGAAATATAGATTAACGTCGTTAACAATAGTTTTCTGTCCGTAAACTATAGTTTACAACCGTTAAACCTAGTACATCGACTGTAAAACTATGATTAGCTCATTTTTATGAATTTGGCTTGTCATACTTAAATGACTACAAAGTTTCACTTAATTCCATTAAGAGGTCGAAGAGGAGTTGCGCTTACAAACTGTTCATTACTATATTCAACAGAGGGCCAAAATTCTAAGTTCAAAAGGGCCGAAATTCCCAGAAAAATAATGGAATCGGAATATCCTGGTAATATGCACATCTACACATTGTGGCCTAAATACCTACAAAGTTTACGAAATTCCGTGCAGTTGTTAAAGAGGAGTTGCATGTAGACTGACATTTGTGGAATCATTGGGATTCGTGTATGCTCAATTTTCATGGATTTCGTTAATGCTAATTTTCGTCATCAATGAATTTAAATCCACAACGAATCATGAGTAATAGTATTAATATATTTGTCATACAAGTAATTCCACGATATGTTGTTACCATTAACCTATTAAAAAATAGCAGTCTACGAATATTGGCACCATGAAGTTCAATCCACAATAAAGGAATTTAAACTCCAAAATTCAGATATTTCTTTTAAGATCAAGCATCCAAATATCTGCATTTGTAATCGTGGTTAGGGGTGGTAGACATGAGCAGTCCTACCCCAAAATTATGATCATGATTCAATAATCACGTTGTTACAACGGTCTTCCATCGATGAGGCTTGTTTCACCCATCTGTATGGAACGCCTGGACTGTCTGATCATGGCAAAACTAAATTCGTTATGTGCGTATATCATTATGTGGCGTGCTTTTATCGTTATGTAATGTGTTTATATCATTATGTGGTGTGCTTTTATCATTATGAGATGTACTCCTTCAATTATGCGATGTGGATTTACAAATACATGATGTGCATTCATTATTATGGCATGTGCATTTGGCATTAGGTGATGTGTAGTTATCATTATGGCATGTGCATTCATCATTATGTGATGTAAGTTATCATTATGGGATGTGCATTCATCATTATGGCATGTTTTTTAAATTATGTGATGTGATTCCGTCTTTACATAATGTATTTTTAAAAATGATCAAAGTCACATGACAACTTTTAAAGTTTAAAGATGGCGGACGTAGATCCAGCGGCAAAATTCAAAACTGATATTAATCTTCCCAATTTGTTTGCAAACTTTACGGGCGAAAGCGTAAATGATCTAACGATGCAAAAGTCTCACTTCAGTTTAGTTATTTATTTCACTCCAAACCTTAAAATGGTACGTGAGGTACATGAACACTGACACAGATTTGATTTCTTTTGAAGAAAGTGGCTCTCATCAGCCACGCACCTCAAATCACTTGCCTCGATACTTATTTAGTGTTTTGGCTTTGTGATACGAGGTTCATTCATTCATTCAGTCATCTTTATTTATTTATTTATTTATTTATTTAATTTATTAATGAATTTATTTATTTATTATTTACAGTTTATTTTAAATCTGCAAATCCGCCATCATCAGGAGCGTATTTGCACATCTGTTGTACAGATTATTTAATTTATTTAATTTTTTAAGACAAAAAAGAAAAGAAATAGAAGTCATCTTCTTGTTTACCATTACCAACTTTACAATATTGTTTTTGTATAAATCAATATTGATTAGGCACTTATGCCTTAATTTGATATGAATAAAATATGAAAAGCTTTTACTAAATAAAGAGATGTGCATTCGTTTAAAACGTACTTAATATTAATACGTTTACAATATAGAGTAGATCGAAGCATCGGGCATATAACTGACTTACGATATAATTCTAACATAACATTTTTTCTTAA
>WFKH01007768.1:33141246-33162187 GCA_016163765.1 Magallana hongkongensis
GCCAGTTGCAAGAGATTCTGTGGCTGGGGTCTGCGCATCCTTACTCTATCTAACTCATCCCAAGCATGTTCAATTGAAAAGAGATCCGGAGATCTAGAATATCCACGTTTTTATTTATGAAATCTCTTGTTCGTGCCGTATGGGCTGTTGCGTTGTTCTGCTGGAATATTAATTTAAAACCAGGACCTTTGATGCGTAAATGTGGCAGTACGACTGAGGAGATAATTTCATCTCTGTACCTTTGGGCTGTCAGGTACCGTTCACTACGACTAGTCTTGTGCGGTTTTCTCCAAATTCAAATTCCCCGAATCTGTCTATTTCCGTCACACAGCAAACAGCTCTCCACGTCTCCTCCAAACACGTTAACTTCCGTCGGCAAATTAAAAAGAGACTCATCACTAAAGAGTACTCTGGACCAGTCATGTAATCGAAAGCACAAATGACGCTGTGCCCAGGTCTTGTGCCGATATGTTTGTTCTGTCCCATTCTACAGTCTACGAGCTTTTAAATCGCAATGCTTCAGTCGGTTCACACTGTCTGAGGGTTTACTCTCCTTCCTAAAGCATTGTGAGCAGTATCTACCGCAGTTGGAACCATTTTAACAAGACCTTGGACTTTCGGTAGGAATTCGGTAGGATTTCTTGCATCATAACAAGTTTAAAATGACGCTGGTTTCGAGTGAAATATGCAAAGATTGCGTAGTCTTACCTCTAAAGCCAGACAAATCTTGTTGATTTCAAAGAGCCATGGCTGAATGATCAGCAATGAAATAGACAGGTCTACGTCACATTTGACACAACTACCCAAAGTCCAAGCTCTTGTTAATGGTTCTAAAAATCTGTTTCGCAGATGGAGCAAACGGATTTGACAGTCTTTCCCGCGGATGTACTGCGGGGCCGGTCATCACTATCAGTAGATCCAGTGGTTTAGAAACGTCTTCTGAGTTCAGACTGTCTCTGCAACAGCGTTTTGGGACATGCCTACCTGGAGCATCCCTATGGAACGTTCACGCTTATCTTTAGATAATCGGGACATTAAAAAAACCGCAGAAGTTTGACTAAACGTTAGATTCGATTTTCTTTCATGACTAAAGACAAAGATTTTCTATGCTAAGAATTGTACGGATACACGTGGCCAGTTTTACTCGAGCACGGGCTTCTACCCATTGTACTCATTTATAGTTGAAAATGTTACGCTTGAATAATTGTCCCCATTATATATTTATGTCTTAAATAAAATCTGCAATATAACTACTTAAATTGGTCATATTGCATATTTCATTTAAGAAATAAAATATGTCAGAAAGGACTGTAGCTTAAAGCTGAACACCATCCGTCACACAGGTATATAAACCCTTCGATTTCGTTACACCCGACTGCACACCTAAAACTCGTGGCCGACGTGTAGTATTCATTTAGTTGTCTTTTGATTTTTTTTGCATTTATTTCTTGTTTTATGTGTATATTCTGTTTATAAGCATTGACCTGTTTATTTGATGCTGAAAAAGTGCGTTAAATTTGATAATTTCACCGCGACCGAGTAACAAGGCGAGGTTAGATGTACGTCCGTGATACCTCTACAGCGAAATACTTTGAAGTGTTAAGAGGTCTGCGGCTTATATAGTGGTTGTAGGGATGGCGGTGATGAAAGAGAAATATGGCAGACAATGACTTTTACGAGTAGTGTTCAGCTTTAAGTCTGTTATATAGGACATTTTTGTTAAAGTTGTGTTTTAATCAAAATAAAATCAAAAATTTCTTTTAAAAATTAAAAATACATTTATATCTATACCTTTCTTTTTTTAGTTCAATATATTTGATTTACAAGTTAGAGATTAGATGTAACATTAGCACGTCTATGAAATACTATATTTATATTGCTAAACGAAGACTTATTTCTCTATCTCTTTTTTATTTTTCACTCTTCCTTAAATGTGACAATATAAATTGAATGGTCTGGGGGAGGGGGGTGGGCAAATCTCTATATTCTGTATTTTAATATGTTCCTGTACTATCATCAGATTTTGTTATGAATTCTGTAGCTCTTGTCCGCAATACAGATGGCGGTATACAAGCAACTGTAGCTGGTGTCGCCTCTCTTAGAATTACGATTTTCCCTAAGGCCAAATATTTTTCTATTTAAAAAATCCTGAATCTGATAAATTGCTAGCCCCAAAGACACAAAGGCACCATAAAAGTATCGTTTCACTGGTTTGTTGTCTACACAAAAGTGAAAAAAGAAAATAAAGTAAAAATCTCGCGTTTAAAAGAGGCCATTAATGAATCTATATATGTCATTAGAAATATTGTTTCTCCACTGAATTTTGAGATTGCTGCAAGGGAGCTATATATTAGTTCTTGGAAAAATTCTCCGATGACCAATTATGAAGTGTCAACTGGTTACAATTTCTTTTTGTAAAGACAACAATGGAACATAGCATAATGTGCTATATGGAAAGCGTCACGGTATTTCATTTAAAGTTTTTAAAAGAACATTACAAAGTGTAAGAACGTTAATGTAAGACAAAAACAAAACAAAACTAATCCCCCAAAACAAATAAACAAAACCGAACAGAACCCCTTAATCCCCCCCCCCCCCCTCCCCGATATATAATTTTCGAGATGGTCGTAAAGAACGAGTTATGAAATATTTATCGTCTTCATGGAAAGAACTGCTAAAAAGCGAGAAAGAATGAAAGAATTGTTCGGACAAAAACGGCAACATGATAACATCTCAGTCAATTTGCATTACTTGCATAAAGCACTCAAATTGACCATTAATTTCTGCATGGAGTCGGTACTTTTCTTTATTGAATAATGGTCCTCGGTTTCCTGGACAATAATTCCGATTTTCTGATTTCTTTCATGTTTATGACCAAGACGAATTTGACAACTGTCAGATATATCAAATGGTTCATTAATTTTTTCTTCCATATTTTCATATGCTGATTAACATCATAATGGGGAATTCCTCAAACGTCGTCGTCAAATTAGACCGAGTAAATTAAATTCATGTAAATTGAAAAGAATTACATACTATTTGAGTTAAATTCATTGGAACTGAGGTCAGAAAAGTCACCGTCTGGTGAAATGACGGAGGTTACCATTCCTGACACTTTGAAGCTGTCTTCAAATACATGTATACAATTACATATCATGAATAAACAACATTTATTTAGAGCAATATATGACGGAACAGTGATTGTTGTCTTAATAGTACAATTATAGTAAAACCATAATTACCAGACTTCGTACTGTTAATATTAACATTGTAAGTTCAGAAACTATTTTAATCTTCATAGACTATGCTGGGTACAAACTGCACCAGCTCTGCATGATTTCTACTGCCAAAATTCAATCTTGTTAATTTCAAATCCACGTTTTTTAGACATTTTTTTTTAAAATAAAGAAACAAACGGGTTGCAGAAAACGAAAATCTATTTTCCAACGTACAGTTATTGTTAAAGAGAACCATGACTTAATTACATGTTGTAAACTTGACGGATATAACGAATTACGCTTATAACGAAGCAAAATCGCTCATCCCTGGCACTGCGTTATAAGCGTGTTTTACCTTATATCTTTTAGTTGTCGGTATATCTACTTTGTTTAACCATTTTTAACCATTATGACCTTTAGTACTTTTGTGTTTAACATTGAACATCACTTTGTGTTATCACCACTTGTGTTGGAAAGGTCGTTCGAAGTTTTAAGACACTTGTGCCTAATCCTTTTGTTTTCACCATCAAACAATAAAATATTTCAAATCAACGGTTTGCAGTCGTTCACTTGACGCTTGTGTCACTATATGTCTTGTTCGTCATCGTAATTAATGTACTCTAAGACTAATGATGCAATTTCTTTTCCGTCTTCCTCGTTTGTGTCAGCATAGAGTTAATATTTATTACTCACGTTGTAATATTATACAAACATGTCATGTTGATAAAAATACGGATGATTAAATTTTTAAAAGCCCTCTTATTAGTCTTTTCTTATTTATAGACTTACATTTTCTCGCATGCGAATGAACGTTGGGTTGAAGTTTATTGTAGACTCAATTTTAGATGCTTTTTTTTTAGAATAACATCTCGGTAATACCGACCTGTAACAGTTTTGCCCTTCGGCACCGGAATCTGTATGGCTATACCATCACATAAGAAAAGTATGCAATTAGGAACATTCTTTGTGCTTATGGTACTTTTAGCAAATAGAAGCCTTCTACCGTGTTTAGTTAGCCATATTTTGTTTCCAATTTTTCTTATTGGTTCGAAATAGTGAACCCATGCAACAATATTTGCAAATTGTTTTTGATAAAGTTTGGGAAACATTTTTAGCAATTGCTCAGCGGTTCGTACTCGTACCCGTTTTGGTCATCTGTCAATTTATGCATCTAGGAGAAATTTTTCGTTCTTTTAAAGTACGCTACAAAATGAAATGTATCCGCGATAGCGATATGCCAACAGCTTTGGCAATATCACGAATCGTGTATCTGCCATCATTTTCAATTATTTCCCTGGCTTTTGAGACATTTGCTTTGCCTTTAACAGTCACAGGTCGGCATGCTGCATCTTTGACAGACACTGTACCAGTAAAAAAATTCTTTCTCCACTACGAACTGTCTCATAAGATACCTTATCAGACCCAGAAACTTCCCCCAACTCAATAAAAATCTGCATTACCGGATGATCAAGTCATGTGCGAATTTTTATATAAGGTTTAATTTCTTCAATATTCTCAACCTGTTTCCGAAACATTTTTACAACAGTGGTCAACGACCGCCTGGCTCTATTAAAATGATTGACTATAAGTTTAAAACTATAAATAGTTTAGTTTATATAAAGTTTAAAACTATGTGGAGCTGAAGGCTCGTGTTTATACCGTTTGAAAGATATTTGAAAAAAGCTGTTCAAGAGTACCATCATTCACGAAATCGTGCAAAGCGTTATTGCACTGTGCTACAATACACATTAAATATCGAACAGCCCTCGTAAATAGCAATTTTAAAATTCAAGTAATTCTTAATGAGATTCGATAACAACACATTTATTTAGAATCGATTGAATTGATCAACACCAAGTTGTTAAAGTAATCAAATAGAAGTGTTAACGTATATAGACGCATTGGCTGAAAAACAGAGATATGACTTTTCAAATTACACAAAAGAAAGGATAGTTACCATCCACTGGTATAATACTAGTATGTTGATAGTGACATGCGGAAATAAGCAGCTAGAGCTAAACTGCAGGTGTTACGTATATCGGGGGGAAATAATGATGAGTGAATCTAATGGTTATTCAGACGCGATACATGTAGCTTGCATTATCTATTTCCCCTGTTCACTGTATATATCGACAGTATGGTTTGATATATTCTTTGTTAAAATCCAATTATCGTTCACCTGCAAGTTGGCTGCAACTCTATAACGTAGGCCAATTGACATTTCATTGAAAATAGTTAGCAGCCAGACATTATACATTGTATTGTTATTCTCTTTGCAAAAAATTGATATCAGAAACGTTCACGTTGTTCTATCTGTCACTAAAGCTCGGCTTGTCATTGATGTTGAACCCGTTTCATTGAGTTTGAACCTGTGTCAAACTCTACTGGAAATCTTAGTTCATGAAACCCCTGAATTTGTAACGTCCGTTGGTTCTGATGCGTTGGTGTTTCAGAAATCCCTCGTTTAGGAAGATGAATAATTGGATTTGACCTTTTCAAATAAGTCTTTATTAATTTATCTCTTCTCTGTGGGAATCTTCGGGAGGTATTCCGATTAGATTCATAATATACCACCAAGCAGACCCAAATGCGACTGATTGCAAGTAATCAGAGGGTCTGAAAACTTCGTTATGACAATTATTCCTCCAAAATAGTCCATGGTATATGGAGAATATCAAAGGACAGTTCATTGTCAATCTCTGCAAAAACAGAGATGGATAAGGTCATCTCTTAGTCTATATGAAGAAATGAAAGAAAGAGGGTAAAGAGAGGACATCAAGTCATCGATACGTGATAAGTGAGACCTTTCATTACACGCACTGATATAGTCTGTACCACTTACTTGTACTTTATAACATAAATTATTAATATTTTTAACAGAACATCAAGCTTACAATATAGATTAAAGTAACCAAGGGTTGTGATTTCACAGTTTGAAACAAATATTGCTTCATTTAAGAGAAAAAACAATCATATTACCATATTCAGTGTTTCCATATCAACTTTATTGAAAGATAAGCAAGCGGCACAATAGTGCATATTAGTGCTATGGGAATTCCTTTAAGTTACTGAGTCAATCAGGGTCAATAAAACCTTGTCCTTGATAACTGTTCCTTGTGTATTGTACATTGTCTTAAACGTTTTGGAGACTAGTACATGATTCAGCAGAATTGAACGGGGTATAAATTCTAGACGTTTTTGAGCAGCTGTGTTAGTCTTCTGGAAGTTGGAGAAGAGAGAAGAACTCAATGAGACAAGATCGTTAAATTCAATTGAGGTGGACAAAATTTTGTAGGTGGACCAATAGAGACTTTATTCGTTGAGTACAGGTTTAAACAGCGTCTGAAACGGTGGTTAAGTACTGAGTGATCAGACGAAACAAGGAGTAGAGAACGAGTACATAATGAATAAACAAAGTAGTAAAATGTTTGATTGAATATTTAGTTTCATGTTATCATTAAGAAACGTAGGAAACATTTAAGAAAAATCATCTGTGATTTAAACCCGTATTGCCCGTTACAAGACGTACAGGCTTTTTCATGAAAGTGTTACAGCAAATTCCAGAATACTGGTAGAGTTTTCAATAGATTGCTGGAAGGGTATTCGATTTGGTCTGCCAAGTATCACATTATGTCTGAATAAACATGTCATGCGGTTACTCTAGCTATTTTTACAGGTGAATCTGAGTTTATTTCAGTGTTTTTAAAAAAAGTGTTTTCTATAGTATTTTGCACTTAGTGCCGTTAAATAAAAGCAAATATTGATAACATTTTACCAAAATATAACGATATCCAAATGTACACTGTGACGCTGTAATTTATTATTGTATGTAAAGAATATGATCAATACAAAAGAGGTATTAGCATGAAATCTGTGTCCTTCTTTTATAATTGCCTAAACATCATTGAAATTAAAATTAAAGCATATCTGCTTTATTACGAAAAAAAATCACAATATAATCATGTTTCTTTTACTGTACAAGCTTACACTTGTTCAAGCTAAACGTAAATAAAAAGCCAGTTTGAAAGCAATATTGTGCATTTTTGTCTTTTTGTTCTCGTCACTGCCAGCATTTTCAACTGGATCTTCTAGTTCTTGATCAGTATAATCTCTTTCCGATTCAGCAATGTCGACACTGCACTTGCAAATAAATGCAGTTGTTTTCAAACGGGTTGAAATTATGTTCACTAGATGATATGGTGCATGTTGATACTGATTTTGGTCGATATCAATTTGGATTAGTTGACTGCACATTTGTATTACGTTACTGAATGGGTACCAATACTGGTTATTATGATTTTTGAAAAGGAGAATGCAAATTGTAGAACGAATAAGGAACATGATAAAATAATGATGAAAATGAAGAATTATAGATATTGATATGGATTTTCGATCTTAGGTAATTTGGGTTGTGTTTCATAATTGTCGAGTGGATAACCGAATGAGTATTTTAAAAATCATTTTCCCGTTTAGAAGACCTCTCTATAAGACCCCCCCCCCCCCCGCAGATGATTATGTCTTTAAGCAGAGATGAACTCTTTAAGTATTATAAGGGAGTTGACCTCTAAAGTGTTCGAGCATATCGGATGGAAAGGAATAGGTAATATTTTAATAATAATCCAGTATAGACACTTCCGCTTCGAGATCTTTTGTCTCTTTTACGAGTTGTCATATTTTCACCCATTTGCCATTTGTTCTCTCGAAAAAAATCCTCTATGGAAGCGTTCTTGTCCACATTTAAAGTTATTAGTACATTTATTGGCAATTCGAACACCTGGATACTTGGGTTCCACATGGCTCTGGCTCACTGATGGGTGCCAAAAGTTCTAGTATATTTTTATATATTTGGTAGTTACTCTTCTCTTGATGAAGTGTGTGTCTTCACTCATGGAATTCTACAAAAAGTCAACTGAAGTAAAAATAACACTGTGAAAAAAAAATTAAAGTGCAAGGATTACCGTTTTACAGTAGTTCATTACACTGTACAGTATTGAAAAGTAAATGTCTTTACTAAGTAAGGAACAATAAATGCCCATATATGAAAGAGCGATTTTATATTGATATGACATTTGCCTATTGATTGGATATCTCTTACCTGTGTTCTTTGAATCATTCAGCTTAAATGTCTGCAGAGCCTCTTCCAATTATCGCCTTTCTGCTCATGAAACCTTTCCTCCATGTAATAAAACGCCTAATTCTTCAGAGAGAATTTTACATTTAAGGATAGTTAGGTCACCTGAGTCACTTAGGTGATCTATTGCTATTGGTCTGCGTCCGTCGTCGTGCGCAGTTCATTAACAATTTTACATTTTTATCTTCTTGAAAACTACAAGGCCAATTGTTATCATTTTTGGTTTGAAGCATATCTAGGATAAAAGGAATCTAAATTGTGAAATATATGATCTTACCACCCCGGGGCCTTATGGGCGGGACTAAATATACAAAATGCCAAATTTTCAAAAATCTACTTATATACTTGTGAGAGAAAAAACTAAATGCATGGTTTTGATTTCCATATAGCCCTCTGCTAAAATTGTGAAATAGGGTGGAACCAATATGGCCATATAGTGAAACTGATTAAAACTTAGAATTCTTCTTCTCTCCTCTCATGTATTTTTGAGAAAAACTAAATGCATGGTTATGATGTCTATGAGGTGCTGAACCATAATTGGGGAATTCATGGTCCCTGGGTCAGGGGTGAAGGCCTTAGGATGGGGTCAATATGGCCATATAGTGAAAAGTATTAAATCTTAGAAAAGCTTCTTCTCTACTTCAACAGTAGTGGGAGATAAACTGAATGCCAGGTTTAGGCCATTGGAAAGGGCCAATATGGCCACATAGTGAAAATGTATAAAATTTTATAATATTTTCTTTTGTACTTTCACGGTCTTTGGAGATAAACTAAATTCATTGTTATTATGTCCTTATGTCCTCTTCTCAAATTGTGAAATTCCCTGCCCTTGTGGCAAAGATAGAGGCTTTTTATTGAGTGGGGGTGTGGTGGGGGTTGACAAATATAGCCAGTGAACATGTCTTTTTTTAGGTCACTTGAGTCACTCGGGTAACCTATTGCTGTTGGTCATGCGTCGTCCGTTAACAATTTTACATTGTTAACTTCATCTTGAAAACTACAAGGTAAATTGTTACTTGGCCATATTAAATGAAATATGTGTTCTTTTAGGAAATCTACTCTAATTTCCCTTGCATTGTATGCTGTATCAATAAACGGTATGCATGTTGTGTGCTGTAAATGAAACTGTAAACATTATAAAAGATTGACAATTTAAGGCCTGTTTTACCCCTGGAGCTAGGGTATATATAATCCACGAATCTTCCAACTCTTGTCCCCCTTCCTCCTTTTAGAATTAATAAATACAAACATCAAATAATAAATTAAAAGCGGGGGGTAACAGTCAGAGGAGTCTCAGATAAGGGATGAAGCTTAAAATGCAAACATAAGACTCCCCACAGGTCTATTTAAGGGCTTTGGTACTAAAGTGAACGTGAAGAACTGTGTGCC
Organism: Magallana hongkongensis; assembly: GCA_016163765.1. Classification (NCBI taxonomy): domain Eukaryota; kingdom Metazoa; phylum Mollusca; class Bivalvia; order Ostreida; family Ostreidae; genus Magallana; species Magallana hongkongensis. The sequence goes on from WFKH01007768.1 coordinate 33,150,985, forward strand.
TCTTGTTTTATTACAAAAACCTTCCCGTTTGAAGAACTTTGCAATCTTCACCAAACCCTCATCTATTCCTCTTAAAAATATTTGAATTGAGAATTTAAGTTATTCAGATGTACCATCATGTATCATCAAACAGTTTAAATCTAATAGTATCCCTTTTATATGAGATCTGAATTCTTATACCAAGAAATAGAAAGCCTAATCAATCTGTTTTTTACAGTCCAGCCATTTTTATCACACAAAAAACTCCCTAAAACACTAATCTATTGTTAGTCAGTTTAATTGTAATGTGACATGTAGTCTTTCAGACCAATTTATTTTTTGTCCTTCAAGCCAAAACCTCATTTCACACAAAGAAAACCTCTAGAACACTCTCTATTGCTTACCAATGCATTTTTCTGACCAAAAGAAATATAATTGTTTTATTTTATAAGATTAACCCTTCAAATGACACGGAGATTGGCCATACCCCTCTCTTTAATTGTTTGGTATTTTGTAAATGTTTTTTGAGGTGAAAAACCCCTATTGTTGTGATCGCTGCCTAGCAGGGTATTCCTGTGTTAAACATGGTCTGAATTCTAGACATTATAAAAATAAGTCAAGAAGATACTTAAAAAATGGTTACAAAAATCTGAAGAAACAAAGAATTAAATAGTTGACTATGTAGTGACCTAAAAAAAAACCCAGGGAAACTGGAAAATCAAACTAGTCAACAACAGTGATTTTTTTCCTGTGTAAAGGATGAACATTCTGATGAGGATTTAACAAAAATAAAATGATTAACGCAATGCAATATATTTAGACAATTGTAAAGGCTGCTATTAATTATTATAAATTAAGAAAATTTTCAATAAATGCTAAAGAAATGCAGGATATCATTACAAGATTGAATATGTAATAATCATGATCTGCCATTGGACATTCGATGATTTTATTTATCATCAAATTATATATAAAGGTCTACAATGGCCTTCTAAAATGAACGTCATAATTTAACTGTACAAATGTGTTTTTTGTACAGATATACATGAGAAGTTTTCTCACAATTTGGAAAAATCAAATTGAAAACCCTATTAAGCTATCCAGCAAACTATTAAAACTTTAAAGTTATTCTGTTGAAATATGGAGACTAGCTAGGAATCCATTGATTGGCTTACGACATAGCGTAGAAGTCGTAACAAGTTACATGTAGTATACTATGTATGGATAACTTATAGTATCGCCGTTTGGTAAAATACAATAATATTGTATGTGTGTACATTTGTAAGACTGATACAGAATTGGTTCATTGCTTTTTAGCTTACCTGAACCGAAGGTTCTGATCACCTGTTGTCCGTCGTCCTTCCGTACGTCTGTCTGTAAACTTTTCATAATTTTAACTTCTTCTCTAGAGCCACAGAGCCAAATTTAACCAAACTTGGTACAGATCATCTTTATGGTAAGGGGATGCTAAATTGTTGGATGAAACCCTTTTCAAAAGGGAGATGACCATGAAACAGTAAAAAATAGGATGTGCGTCTTAAAATACCTTCCCAAGAACCCCTGCATCAGAAATACAAATATTTACACAAAAGCGTATATATAAATATATAGTGATGATTCTAAATTGCTAAAACTGAGACCCCTGACCAATACTGGGACCCCAGGAGAGGTTCAAAGTTTAATAGAAATATATAGAAAAATGTTTTCAAGAACTACAATACTACAGTTTGTAAGATTACCTCATGTATGCAAGCATCCTTAGATAGTGTAGATTCGTAATTGTTAAACTGTGACACCCGGACCAATACTGGGGCCCCTAAAGAGGGTTCAGAGTTCAACATAGAAACATAGGAAAATGTTTAAAAATCATCTTCTCAAGAACTAAAATGCTACTGTAACAGTTTGTGAGCATACCTAAATGGTGTTGATTCAGAATTGTACAAACCGTGACCCCCGGACTATTACTTATTTCAGATTTCTAAAAATATGTAGGAAAAATTGTTTTAAAATATTAAGAAATACAGTGCTACATTTAGTGATATTACTATGTAACGCTACAATTTGTGAGATTACTTTGGATGCATCCTCAGATAGTGTGAATTGTAAATTGTACACATTGTACAAACTGTGACCCCCGGACTAATACTGGGGCCTCAAGATGGGTTCATATTTCTACATAGAAATATAAAGAAAAAAATGTTTTAAATCTCAAAAAATTCATTGCTACAGTTATTGATATTACTATGTAAGCATCCTTATATTATTGTCATCGTGACCTTTGTTCACTTTTAATAATTATTTATAGTTCATTTTCTAATTTCGTTATCTTTGATATGAGGCCTTTGATACGATGAGGCCTAGAATAATAAGATTGTCAGTTGATGCATCTTAGGATATCTTAGGATATCTTAGGATATGATGTCCAAAAAAGTAGGCATCTTTTTTTTATATTGTTTTATGTTTCGTCAAATCTTGCAATAAATGCGTTTTTGTGAGTTTTACAATTTTTTTAAGAGTTTAATTTTTGACAAAATTCTGGTTAAACTCCACATCCCTGAACAATTTGCATTTATTTGACTTTCATGCAAAATTTCACAGAATGATATCGTCTACCCAGTATAAATGTATTTTAAAGAGAAATATGCAAATTTTAAGTTAAGTGCTTGATGTACGGATAACAAGTGAGTCATTTTCCTAAGTAACTTACGTCAATAAGAATACCTACATAACATCAAAGTTTTCTTTTTTATAAACATGGCCCTGTTGATTGAACTTTAACAAACTAGTTTAATCGAGGCGATCACGCACACATCGCTGTGGTTTTGTGTGAATTACATAAAGAAGGTTATGACTGCGGCGATGTATTCCTGTGGTATAAATACCCTCAATCAAATGTTCCATGTAAATTAATGTTTATAAATTAATGTTTATAAATTAATGTTTATAAGTTATATGAAATGATGAATATTGTGTTCAGTTGTATCATTATATATATTTATTATATTAATTGTTTTTCATTAAATAGGATAAAGCATTATATATGAGATAAGTTGAAAAAAAATGTTAAGATTGTTTTACTATGGATTGGGATTATAGCTTAAGACGAGGGCTTATGATTAAATTAAATTTCAACAGACAATACCTAAACCACAGGTTCTCTCTGATTAATCTGATCATGTTAGATTTCTACTGGGTAGATGCTAATTGCCGATTAGTAAAAAATCAAAGACATCTGATTAGCTAAAGACAGGATGCTGTCCAATCCTACCGATTTGAAGAAATTATGTTTAAAATGCAAATTTCATTGCTTACAATTTTGCTGTATATTTTGAAGAAACATAAGTATTTAAGGATCCTCGACACCCAATGACTTCTACTTTTTATAACTGTACGTCACAACATGGTGATTTTAACCCATTATGAAACAGGTTATATCGCCAAATTTCGTTGTCTATCTCTATAGCGCAATGGGTGTAGGTTTGCTCTACTGACCCGCAGGTCCCGAGTTCGAATACTGCATAGACTTTTGTTTACATGAATAGCAGTAAAATTTTAAAAGTTGATTTTATCCCCAAAATTGAATTTTTTTTTCTGTCATTTTCAAGTCGAACACGTGCTAGAAATCCATATTTTTAAAGTAATTTAGAAGTTCGGGCCTGTATGTAGAACTTTTTTCAAAGGTGTGGAGGACCCTTAAATCATTTTGGAAGTTCAACTCCCAGAAGTAGATTCTGCAATTCAAAGCGTTGAATCCTTTAATTTTTTTTATGTATGAGAATATTTATGACTCGAAAAAAAAAATACGTGTGTATCAATCCTAATTATTCGTTATTTTTTTTTTTCCATTTTACACAATTTGATTAAAACACTTCCTTGTTCCCCCTTACCCATCCCATGCAGCAGTTAGCGTTTCAGTGACATAGCCGTTACCCTCGCTGAAAATATATTGCAGTAAATAAATTATACCGTTCCCTATCTTAACAGTGAGAATTTATGTCATGTCATGGACAAAGATGAAATAAAACCATCCCATGGAGCCGAAATAAAATAAAGAAGGCTTGAAATGCACAGCAATAATACTTTTATACGCTGAAATTACGCAAGAGATGAACAGCTTTGGAATTTATATTTTTTTTTTGGTTAATTACAATCTAAATCACACTCCTTCTGAAAACTTAGGGACGTCAATAAGAGCAAACCGAGTGAACTAAGATTGTTTTTTAATCGAATTATTTCATTCCAATAAACTAATTTAATTTTCATTAAACGAAATCCCATTAATCATGTTATGTTCCTTAGTACGTGTTTTATCATCGTGGTTTTATCTACTGGATAAAACTGTGTCATTTACATATTAAAATTTGTATCTTCTGAGTATTTCCCCCTTAAAAAGTCATTGACAAAGGCCTGTTCTCGATTCAATAAGTTTAAATCAATTTGTCGGCGTATGAATATACGTATTCTTTAACTTATGTTTACATCCTTAAACGGTGTCTGTTTTCATACTTTAAGGTTCACAATGCCCGAATTATCTCGTAACTGATAGGAACTTTAGCTACATTGAAGCATAGACTGACGCCAGACTTCCAAAGTTCAAAATATTCGGAGAGATGTAAATATATATATAATAAGATGCCTTCTTTGGTGTTTTTAACAGGCTATGAAGCAGCAATCATTGTATAAATACTTTTAATAATCAATTTAAACGGGTTTTGTATTTTTCGAAAGTTCTTCCTTCATACCTTCATGAGCTACCGAAGAGAGCATTTTATTATTGGAGATAAATGGAAAATTTGGTCTATTTGTAGGTATTCGGAGGGTTTGAAAACTTTGTTAAATCAATTTTCAGAATTATCGATGGAAAGTTAAAATAAAATGCTAAAGCAATTCTGTCAAAGAACTATGTATAATAAGGGCCTAAAATGGCCCCCTAAAATGAACATCATCATTTCACTGTAATTCTTTGTTTTCTTTGTAGATATATATATGTGATGTTTTTACATAATGTTCATTTTGATTCAAGTGCCCACAATTTAGAAATATGACATCGTAAAGACAACCTTTTCCCGCCATTTTTGCATTTTTAGCATAAAACAGCTTGTTTTCAAGCAGTTTTTCTTTCAGAAAACATAGAGCGCATGCTTTAACAAACAAAATATTTTAATCAGAGATGTATCTAGCCAAGACTAATAAGTGACAAAAAAATTTTCCTTGTTCCAAGCATGCGCTCTATATTTCAAATTCGTAAAAATATAAGAAAAATGTCAATTTTGGACTGATTTTGATTGAATTATAGAAATAGCGTCACTTCTGACGTCATATACTACCAGTGAATGCAAATAAATCAAATAAACAGGTTAAAAAAATATTTTATATCTACTCTTTTAAAAAATAACATAATATTTTATTGTACCCGAAACACTTTAAAAAGTGGCTTATTATGGGGGCAAAATTTATCTCATATCATATATAGTCCTTTTACAAAGTTCTCTGAACATATTAACGGATTATCTATCTCTCTTTGAAAAAAAAAAAGAATAAAAGATATGACAGTATTCTAATGGCAAAATGAGACTGTTAAGTTAATTACATGCAAAAAAGTCTGTAACACTTCCCTAAATTCTACTTCGGAATCTTTTTTGAGAACATCAAACATGATGTAGATTAAAGCAAACAAGGATTAATAACTGGAGACGGATATTGTTTCATGTCAGAGTAGAAATTTTAAAAATCTTGTCATATCCAGTATGTTTGCATAACAACGCTGTTGAAAGGCAATCAGGCGGCACAATAGAGGATGCAAACCTTAGCAAAGACCATATTATTTTTATGGTGAATTCTTAAAAAAATCTTAAAAGAATTATTAACATCCACTTCTCGATCAAAATAAAACGATGGCGACTCCATAGATACACAAACAAGAAAAGTGAAGACGTCGTAAAAAACAAGAACAATGTATAGCAATGTTATTTGATAAATAGATTTGCCTAAGAGAGATTTTTACCTCTGTGTTTATTTCTCTTTCTCCGACACGTAACTCCCTTTTCTCCTACCAAAGTTTAAATTTCAAAATAAGTTCTGATTCTAAATGTCTTTCCAGTGAAATGTGGTTTCCTAATACATGTATGTTTATAACTCTCGCCCATCCCATGTACTGTAGCATAATTAACATTCTAGATACATGTCCGTTACCGTGGCTAAAATTTATATTACAGTAAATAATTATACTGCTCCCCATTTGAACTAGGAACAATTATTGAAACCATTACCGTAGACATGGACGTAAAAATAACCATCTTATGGATCAGAAATGAACAAGAAAGCTATATTCCACAGCGATTTTACTTTCATTAGCTGAAAATGAGCAAAAAATGAATAGTTTTGGAGTTAAAGGATTAACGCACCACTCATGTCACGTTTTCTTAAAATACTTGACACGTGAGTTTATCATAAAAAATTTATCCATTATTTTCCTTGTCTTATTATCCAGCGACTGTTTAAGTTAGCTTTGTTTTATATATAGTTAATTAAAATGGCCGAGTTTAGTTTTAATCGCGCATGTTTTCGCGCAATACAGTGTATTTTTACTTTTTAGGAAATTTTTGCGATACCATTCATAAAATTGAACACAATAAACAAAATACAGAAAGTAGTATAGGTACTTTTTAAAGAGAATTTCATTTTTTAAACGATTTTTTCGTTGCTCGGTAGGTGAGCGTTGCCATTGTGCTTTTATGCCATTATGAAAAAAATGAAGCTTTGTAGGAGTACGTTATAAAAAATAACAAAAGAAATATTAAAAAGTGTACGTCTTGGAAATTTTACACACAGAATTATGCTATCATCACGGTTATTTTCCTTAATTTTTGAATGAATCTATTGCACTAATCTATATTTGTAATGCTCCCAATATATAGCAAAATTTTGTGCATTTTGATCTTTTATGATGACCTCCATTAACAACCAGATAGTAGAATTTAGTATTTTTTAATATATAAGGTTAAAAATGATATTGCTAAAGAGCGTAAAATGACAATCTCCTAAATTAATCCGTATTTTAGATTGCTTTAAAAAAAAAAACCAGATGGTAGATCCTCTTGAAACTTCGCAAGTATGGTATGTATGTTACGTATGATTAAAAAATAAAGAGATTCGCTGTTTTAGTTTTTACGCACCCCCCCCCCCCCCCCCAAATCGGCCTGCTTAAAATATCCGTCGTTTTATTCTGAATCATTTCTTTATCATCCGTGTCTGTGCTTACAAATACTTTGGATGCAAATTCAATACTTTCGAACATGCAGTTTCCATTAAATTGAAATATTGGCTTTTTGATTTAAAATGTAATTAATATTACAAGGGCATCGCCAAGAGAACTATCCTATATTTTTTAATGTTGTTTGCTACTTAAGGAATGAGAGTACCAAACCCCCGGATGTTTACATCAGAGAAAAGTTATAGAAATTGGTAGGCGTTACGCGATTGGTTGAATTCAGGTATGTAATAATTCTTATTTTGAAGTAAAAATATCAGTTTTTAAAATAAATGATGAAATGAGGGAATTAATTAAGAGAATAAAATATAAAAATTCGATACATCGAATTATGTTAACTCGCTCGTTAATTTGTGTTGTATTGTTGATATGCACATACAGTTTTAGTTGTGTCTATTCGTCTATCTCGAGAAATATAATTCACCAATAACTACATGTATATGGAATAGAAAAGGGTAATTATGCTTAAAACGTATACAACATTTGATGAATGATCAATCTAACGACCATGGTTCAATTTTAATCATGTTTTTGTACACAAATAGATCCAGTTAGCAATGTTATGCCGTAAAACATTCTAAAGATTAGTAATGATCTAACTAGCAGGTTTTGATTTGATAATCAATAATTCTAAATCTAGGTCAACTTGTACTTTCAAAATGTCAGGGAAATGAATCTAAAAATACTGGCATTGGTTAATGTATTTTAGTTAACCTAAAGATCTTTGAATTGACCAAATACCTAGCATGTTGGTCATCAATTTGTAATAGTTAACTTTATTATGACTTCAATTTTACTTTTTAAAGCAACAAGTAGAATGGAATTGAGAGACACGAATTTCAAACGATACCAACAAGTATCTATTATAACCCAGTATCTGTAATAATCCAATAACTATTCTGTTGCTGAAAGTTTACTATGTAACTCGGATCAATTCCCAGTTACGCAATTTATGGCAGCATGCAGTGTCAAATTTCAAAGGTATAATGAAGAAAGTAATCATCGCAATTAAACGATCTCTTTGCCATTCCCCAAACGATTTTCGATTTTGCCTCTTTAAGTTTTACTATCCTTGATTTTATATGCTGGTAAGGCATAATTTTACAAAAAATACAAAGAGTGAATATCCCCAATGCACGTGCAGTTAACATTTTTAAATTTGTAGTTACAGAAGAGACGTGACCATACACATATACACAGGAGTTTTACAAACAAAGATTATGCTGATTGAAAAATGATCGTAAGCCATTTTTCTAGTCTAGCAACTGAAGATGCTGGAAATCAATTGTCAACTTAAATTTCTTTATTTTTTAGGGAAGGGGGAGGGGGTGATTAATGCTTATTAAAGACAATTAGCCTACCCTGTTTTCCAACTTGCTATTGCCTACAAGCATAAAACTAGTTTACCTCGTATCTCAATGGTATTCATACTTCTATGAATCAGGAATCTTAAAACTCGACGCAAACTGGACGTATTGAAGAAACCGCACTGCTCAAACAGAAAAGGTCCGAAGGTATTCGAGTCATTTTTTACATCAGTTTCCCTTATTAAAATTTTGATCTACATGTATTTATAAATTTTAGAGTTACATTTTGGTAACCGTTTTAAAAAAAATTATGTTTTTCTTTAATATCTCTTTTAGAACGCGTTTTTCATCAATAATATATTCAGTTTTAGGTAAATCTTTATAAATTTTACAATAAACATTTTTTGGATATCTCATGCATTAGATATAATTCATCTCAATTGTTGCAAATACAATAAAGTCATATAAATATCAAATCAATACAATAGGGTCCTATTCATGCAAAAATCTGCAGATCCAAACTGTATTTTATCACACTTTTAAAATAAACTATCACGCGTTAGCAATGGTAGGGGTCATCCATCCTTTCTTACAAGTAAGGCTCCATCCTACTACGACTCATTTTCATTGAATCACATTGATAATTATAATTGCCAGTTCCCTTTTCAAATTTTCAACACCTCCCAATTTCCGATTTATCATTTACTATTACGGTATCTTTTACAACAAGTTACCTCCACGCACATACAGCATAACAACTTCTGTTACAATTTTGCATACAATTATTTTATTAAAACTCAAATGCTTGTTTAGACTGTGTTTAGACCGTGTTTTGCTTGTTTGTTGTTTTTGATGCTCTCGATGTTAGATATACGTAAAAAGTGAAGGATCTTTATTGCGCCAACTAATACTGCAATATGGAACTTATATGTTGACGGACCAATACTCAACGGACCACACTCATCGTCAAAATATTGGATTCAAACCTAAATCGCATTGATGCTATAGAACTACTTTACCATCATGCGTTTAACGAAAGGTATCAACGTTAAACTACGACTGACAAATAAAGGCCCATAGCAGTGGAGTGAGGGAGGAAGGGTTCAAGAATTACTCTAAATTGTCCTAACATAAGGCTTTACAAGCGTGAATTGGGCTATGTAAATAATGGTAAAAGAAGCTATAGATTTGAGAACACTGTGATCAGTAGAAAGTGTTTAGGTAGAGCACATTTTTGAAATTGAGTATGACATTTTAATAATAAAAAAATTAAAGCTATTAGAAATACTTTTGCCTATGTATCAAAACAGTTTTGCAAATACAAGGCTTCAATAAACATGTGACTGACGATTCAGATATTATTTTTCACCCATAAAAGAGGGACAATGTGCTGTGATATGTAAACCCATTACTGTCGTGTTGTCTGTAAAAAAATCATTACTCTTCTCTAACCAAAATTTCTTAGACCAGGTTTTAGACTGTTTTGAAATGATGTCTCTTGCTTCTATCGGCTGTCTTTGTCATATATCTTGTTCTAATGGACTCTGCCATGATGATCAGATTTGATTAATACTGTTCTTTTTCATTATTCCGCAGTTAAGCAGTAGCAGTGCCACCATTTTTATACTTTGATCACGACATTCAAAAGACAGCGTTTTCACTTTCCGCATCCACCATATTGATTGACCCGCAAATCTGATATATTTCATTTAGACTGCAGCCCATTTGAAATCGATTGAAGTGATTTTACTGTCTTTTTCTATCAAATCTTCATGAATGAACAGGCAGCATTTGTTAAAGTAGTTATCGATTAGAAAGTCCAGAACTAGAACCTCAGTGTTCGTTTTCTTGTTAAAGCTAAAATTATACTCTATTTCTGTTACGGAAATATGCTATAAAACTTCAAGAGCATGTATTTGTTTTCAGTGATTACGGTAAATGCGATTCGCGTCTTTAGATCTTGCATTGATACTTGAAGATTCTCCGATATAATAATTAGTTAAATGTAAGATATATCGGGTTATATTTACATTTTACAGTGTCTTTGTCTATGATAACACTACAAATCGATTTTGTAATGTATAGTCCAATACATCTCATCAATGACTATTTTAATAGTTAATAGTATAATTGCTGAATTAGCTAAATTTAAGTAATAAGGAATCATATATATTAAATTATTCTGCGAGTTCTGGCATGTAAAAAATATCCACTTTCTTATAATCAAATTACCATATATTTACAGAAAAGCGAATAAGCAGCACAGGAAAACAACTTAATTTCCAGTTTATAACTGAGGAGTTATCAATCATATTGTTTTAGAAAGAACTGACTCTAACTCGTTATAAAGCAAACATGAACTTTTTCAATAATTATTCTTGCAACCTAATCAAAGGGATTTTGTTGTTTTATTACAGATAAAATATTTTCGTCTATTTGTACATGTAAGTATATTCAGTTTTTCTAACTATTGACACCGATCTATTGAACTGCCGGTGTCGTATAATTTAAGGTCCGCCCCGTAAAATGGTCCGGTCGGACCTTTAATGTTAACATTTAAGGTCCGGCTTTCCCCTATAAAAAAAGGTCCTACCCGTGTAGTAAAAGTTATTATTCATTTTGCTCAAGTACATGTATCTAAAAGATG
>WFKH01007768.1:33162287-33169787 GCA_016163765.1 Magallana hongkongensis
GTTACAGCTTTTCTGGCCAATTGGTTCTAGAGAAGAAGATTTTTAAAATACACCATTACTTTTTCACTAATTCCTAATTATCTCCCCTTGAAAGAGGGCGTGGCTCTTCATTTGAACAAACCTGAATCCACTTCACCAAGAACCACACTTCACCTAAGGATACTTTATGGCAAGTTTGGTTGAAATTGGCCCAGTGGTTCTTGAGAAGAAAATGAAAAAATGTGAAAAGTTTACAACAACGACGACGACAACGACAGACAACGGACAAATTGTGATCAGAAAAGCTCACTTGAGCCTTTGGCGCAGGTGACCTAAAAAGCTGTTCAAGAGTACCATCATTCACGAAATCGTGCAAAGCGTTATTGCACTGTGCTACAATACACATTAAATATCGAACAGCCCTCGTAAATAGCAATTTTAAAATTCAAGTAATTCTTAATGAGATTCGATAACAACACATTTATTTAGAATCGATTGAATTGATCAACACTAAGTTGTTAGAGTAATCAAATAGTAGTGATAACGTATATAAACGCATTCGCTGAAAAACGGAGACATGACTTTTCAAATTACACAAAAGAAAGGATACAACCCACCATGTTGATAGTGACATGCGGAAATAAGCAGCTAGAGCTAAACTGCAGATGTTGCGTATATCGGGGGGAAATAATGATGAGTGAATCTAATGGTTATTCAGACGCGATACATGTAGCTTGCATTATCTATTTCCCCTGTTCACTGTATATATCGACAGTATGGTTTGATATATTCTTTGTTAAAATCCAATTATTGTTCACCTGCAAGTTGGCTGCAACTCTATAACGTAGGCCAATTTACATTTCATTGAAAATAGTTAGCAGCCAGACATTATACATTGTATTGTTATTCTCTTTGCAAAAAATTGATATCAGAAACGTTAACGTTGTTCTATCTGTCACTAAAGCTCGGCTTGTCATTGATGTTGAACTCGTTTCATTGAGTTTGAACCTGTGTCAAACTCTACTGGAAATCTTAGTTCATGAAACCCCTGAAATTGTAACGTCCGTTGGTTCTGATGCGTTGGTGTTTCAGAAATCCCTCGTTTAGGAGATGAATAATTGGATTTGACCTTTTCAAATAAGTCTTTATTAATTTATCTCTTCTCTGTGGGAATCTTCGGGAGGTATTTCGATTAGATTCATAATATACCACCAAGCAGACCCAAATGCGACTGATTGTAAGTAATCAGAGGGTCTGAAAACTTCGTTATGACAATTATTCCTCCAAAATAGTCCATGGTCAATGGAGAATATCAGAGGACAGTTCATTGTCAATCTCTGCAAAAACAGAGATGGATAAGGTCATCTCTTAGTCTATATGAAGAAATGAAAGAAAGAGGGTAAAGAGAGGACATCAAGTCATCGATACGTGATAAGTCAGACCTTTCATTACACGCACCGATATAGTCTGTACCACTTACTTGTACTTTATAACATAAATTATTATTATTTTTAACAGAACATCAAGCTTACAATATAGATTAAAGTAACCAAGGGTTGTGATGTCACAGTTTGAAACAAATATTGCTTAATTTAAGAGAAAAAACAATCATAGTACCATATTCAGTGTTTCCATATCAACTTTATTGAAAGATAAGCAAGCGGTACAATAGTGCATATTAGTGCTATGGGAATTCCTTTAAGTTACTGAGTCAATCAGGGTCAATAAAACCTTGTCCTTGATAACTGTTACTTGTGTATTGTACATTATTTTAAACGTTTTGGAGACTAGCACATGATTCAGCAGAATTGAACGGGGTATAAATTCTAGACGTTTTTGAGCAGCTGTGTTAGTCTTCTGGAAGTTGGAGAAGAGAGAAGAACTCAATGAGACAAGATCGTTAAATTCAATTGAGGTGGACAAAATTTTGTAGGTGGACCAATAGAGACTTTATTCGTTGAGTACAGGTTTAAACAGCGTCTGAAACGGTGGTTAAGTACTGAGTGATCAGACGAAACAAGGAGTAGAGGACGAGTACATAATGAATAAACAAAGTACTAAAATGTTTGATTGAATATTTAGTTTCATGTTATCATTAAGAAACGTAGGAAACATTTAAGAAAATAATCATCTGTGATTTAAACCCGTATTGCACGTTACAAGACGTACAGGCTTTTTCATGAAAGTGTTACAGCAAATTCCAGAATACTGGTAGAGTTTTCAATAGATTGCCGGAAGGGTATTCGATTTGGTCTGCCAAGTATCACATTATGTCTGAATAAACATGTCATGCGGTTACTCTAGCTATTTTTACAGGTGAATCTGAGTTTATTTCAGTGTTTTTTAAAAAAGTGTTTTCTATAGTATTTTGCACTTAGTGCCATTAAATAAAAGCAAATATTGATAACATTTTACCAAAATATAACGATATCCAAATGTACACTGTGACGTTGTAATTTATTATTGTATGTAAAGAATATGATCAATACAAAAGAGGTATTAGCATGAAATCTGTGTCCTTCTTTTATAATTGCCTAAACATCATTGAAATTAAAATTAAAGCATATCTGCCTTATTACGAAAAAAATCCCAATATAATCATGTTTCTTTTACTTGTTCAAGCTAAACGTAAATAAAAAGCCAGTTTGAAAGCAATATTGTGCATTTTTGTCTTTTTGTTCTCTTCACTGCCAGCATTTTCAACTGGATCTTCTAGTTCTTGATCAGTATAATCTCTTTCCGATTCAGCAATGTTGACACTGCACTTGCAAATAAATGCAGTTGTTTTCAAATGGGTTGAAATTATGTTCACTAGATGATATGGTGCATGTTGATACTGATTTTGGTCGATATCAATTTGGATTAGTTGACTGCACATTTGTATTACGTTACTGAATGGGTACCAATACTGGTTATTATGATTTTTGAAAAGGAGAATGCAAATTATAGAACGAATAAGGAACATGATAAAATAATGATGAAAATGAAGAATTATAGATATTGATATGGATTTTCGATCTTAGGTAATTTGGGTTGTGTTTCATAATTGTCGAGTGGATAACCGAATGAGTATTTTAAAAATCATTTTCCCGTTTAGAAGACCTCTCTATAAGACCCCCCCCCCCCCCGCAGATGATTATGTCTTTAAGCAGAGATGAACTCTTTAAGTATTATAAGGGAGTTGACCTCTAAAGTGTTCGAGCATATCGGATGGAAAGGAATAGGTAATATTTTAATAATAATCCAGTATAGACACTTCCGCTTCGAGATCTTTTGTCTCTTTTACGAGTTGTCATATTTTCACCCATTTGCCATTTGTTCTCTCGAAAAAAAATCCTCTATGGAAGCGTTCTTGTCCACATTTAAAGTTATTAGTACATTTATTGGCAATTCGAACACCTGGATACTTGGGTTCCACATGGCTCTGGCTCACTGATGGGTGCCAAAAGTTCTCGTATATTTTTGTATATTTGGTAGTTACTTTTCTCTTGATGAAGTGTGTGTCTTCACTCATGGAATTCTACAAAAAGTCAATTGACGTAAAAATAACACTGTGAAAAAAAAAATTAAAATGCAAGGATTACCGATTTACAGTAGTTCATTACACTGTACAGTATTGAAAAGTAAATGTGTTTACTAAGTACGGAACAATAAATGCCCATATATGAAAGAGCGATTGTATATTGATATGACATTTGCCTATTGATTGGATATCTCTTACCTGTTTTCTTTGAATCATTCAGCTTAAATGTCTGCAGAGCCTTTTCCAATTATCGCCTTTCTGCTCATGTAACCTTTCCTCCATGTAATAAAACGCCTAATTCTCCAGAAAGCATTTTACATGTAAAGATAGTTAGGTCACCTGAGTCACTTAGGTGATCTATTGCTATTGGTCTGCGTCCGTCGTCGTGCGCCGTTCATTAACAATTTTACATTTTTATCTTCTTGAAAACTACAAGGCCAATTGTTACATGTACCATTTTTGGTTTGAAGCATATCTAGGATAATAGGAATCTAAATTGTGAAATATATGATCTTACCACCCCGGGGCCTCATGGGCGGGACTAAATATACAAAATGCCAAATTTTCAAAAATATTCTACTCTATTTCTACTTCTATACATGTGAGAGAAAAAACTAAATGCATGGTTTTGATTTCCATATAGCCCTCTACTAAAATTGTGAAATAGGGTGGAACCAATATGGCCATATAGTGAAACTGATTAAAACTTAGAATTCTTCTTCTCTCCTCTCATGTATTTTTGAGAAAAACTAAATGCATGGTTATGATGTCTATGAGGTGATGAACCATGATTGGTAATTTTCATGGTCCCTGGGTCAGGGTTGAAGGCCCTGGGGTGGGGTCAATATGGCCATATAGTGAAAAAGTATTAAATCTTAGAAAAGCTTCTTCTCTACTTCCACAGTAGTGAGAGATAACTGAATGCCACTGAGCGGGGTTTAGGCCCTTGGAAAGGGCCAATATGGCCACATAGTGAAAATGTATACAATTTTGTTAATATTTTCTTTTGTACTTTCACGGTCTTTGGAGATAAACTAAATTCATTGTTATTATGTCCTTAATGTCCTCTTCTCAAATTGTGAAATTCCCTGCCCTCGAGGCAAAGATAGAGATAGAGGCTTTTTATTGAGTGGGGGTGGGTTGGGGGTTGACAAATATGGCCATTAAGTGAACATGTGTTTTTTTAAGTCACTTGAGTCACTCTGGTAACCTATTGCTGTTGGTCATGTGTCGTCCGTTAACAATTTTACATTGTTACCTTCATCTTGAAAACTACAAGGTAAATTGTTACTTGGCCATATTAAATGAAATATGTGTTCTTTTAGGAAATCTACTCGAATTTCCTTTCCTTTGTAAGCTGTAGCAATAAACGGTATGCATGTTGTGTGCTGTAAATGAAACTGTGAACATTATAAAAGATTGACCATTTAAGGCCTGTTTTACCCCTGGAGCTAGGGTATAATTACAAACATCAAATAATAAATTAAAAACGGGGGTAACAGTCAGAGGAGTCTCAGATTAGGGATAAAGCTTAAAATGCAAGTATAAGAAAGTGAGCGTGAAGGACCGTGTGCCTCTTGTTTTATTATAAAAACCTTCCCGTTTGAAGAACTTTGCAATCTTCACCAAACTCTCATCTATCCCTCTTAAAAATATTTGAATTGAGAATTTAAGTTATTAAGATGTACCATCATGTATCATCAAACAGTTTAAATCTTATAGTATCCCTTATATATGAGATCTGAATTCTTATACCAAGAAATAGAAAGCCTAATCAATCTGTTTTTACAGTCCAGCCATTTTTATCACACAAAAAAACTCCCTAAAACACTAATCTATTGTTAGTCAGTTTAATTGTAATGTGACATGTAGTCTTTCAGACCAATTTATTTTTTTTTCTTCAAGCCAAAACCTCATTTCACACAAAGAAAACCTCTTCTCTATTGCTTACCAATGCATTTTTCTGACCAATAGAAATATAATTGTTTTTTTTTATAAGATTAACTCTTCAAATGACACGGAGATTGGCCATACCCCTCTCTTTAATTGTTTGGTATTCTGTAAATGTTTTGTGAGATGAAAAAAACCCTATTGTTGTGATCGCTGCCTAGCAGGGTATTCCTGTGTTAAACATCGTCTGAATTCTAGACATTATAAAAATAAGTCAAGAAGATACTTAAAAAATGGTTACAAAAATCTGAAGTAACAAAGAATTAAAAAGTTGACTTTGTAGTGCCCTAAAAAAAACCCCGGGAAACTGGAAAATCAAACTATTCAACAATAGAGTTTTTTTTTTCCTGTGTAAAGGAGAACATTCTGATGAGGATTTAACAAAAATAAAATGATTAACGCAATGCAATATATTTAGACAATTGTAAAGGCTGCTATTAATTATTATAAATTAAGAAAATTTTCAATAAATGCTAAAGAAATGCAGGATATCATTACAAGATTGAATATGTAATAATCATGATCTGCCATTGGACATTCGATGATTTTATTTATCATCAAATTATATATAAAGGTCTACAATGGCCTTCTAAAATGAACGTCATAATTTAACTGTACAAATGTGATTTTTGTACAGATATACATACAAGTTTTCTCATAATTTGGAAAAATCAAATTGAAAACCATATTAAGCTATCCAGCAAACTATTAAAACTTTAAAGTTATTCTGTTGTAATTCGTTGAAATATGGCGACTAGCTAGGAATCCATTGATTGGCTTACGACATAGCGTAGAAGTCGTAACAAGTTACATGTATTATACTATGTATGGATAACTTATAGTATCGCCGTTTGGTAAAATACATTAAAATTGTATGTGTGTACATTTGTAAGACTGATACAGAATTTGTTCATTGCTTTTTAGCTTAGCTGAACCGAAGGTTCTGATCACCTGTTGTCCGTCGTCCTTCCGTCCGTCTGTCTGTAAACTGTTCATAATTTTGACTTCTTCTCTAGAGCCACAGAGCCAAATTTAACCAAACTTGGTACAGAGCATCTTTATGGGAAGGGGATGCTAAATTGTTGGATGAAACCCTTTTCAAAAGGGAGATTACCATGAAACAGTAAAAAATGGGATGTGCGTCTTAAAATATCTCCTCAAGAACCACTGCATCAGAAATACCAATATTTACACAAAAGCGTATATATAAATATATAGCGATGATTCTAAATTGCTAAAACTGAGACCCCTGACCAATACTGGGACCCCAGGAAAGGTTCAAAGTTTAATAGAAATATATAGAAAAATGTTTTCAAAAACTACAATACTACAGTTTGTAAGATTACCTCATGTATGCAAGCATCCTTAGATAGTGTAGATTCGTAATTGTTAAACTGTGACACCCGGACCAATACTGGGGCCCAAAAAAGAGGGTCCAGAGTTCAACATAGAAACATAGGAAAATGTTTAAAAATCATCTTCTCAAGAACTTCAATGCTACAGTTTGTGAGCATACCTAAATGGTGTTGATTCAAAATTGTACAAACCGTGACCCCGGACTAATACTTATTTCAGATTTCTACATAAAATATGTAGAAAAAATTGTTTTAAAATATTAAGAAATACAGTGCTACATTTAGTGATATTACTATGTAACGCTACAATTTGTGAGATTACTTTGGATGCATCCTCAGATAGTGTGAATTGTAAATTGTACACATTGTACAAACTGTGACCCCCGGACTAATACTGGGGCCTCAAGATGGGTTCATATTTCTACATAGAAATATAAAAAAATATGTTTTAAAATCTCAAAAAATACATTGCTGCAGTTATTGATAATACTATGTAAGCATCCTTATATTATTGTCACAGTGACCTTTGTTCACTTTTAATAATAATTTATAGTTCATTTTCTAATTTCGTTATCTTTGATATGAGGCCTTTGATACGATGAGGCCTAGAATAATAAGATTGTCAGTTGAAGCATCTTAGGATATCGTAGGATATAATGTCCAAACAAGAGGCCCATGGGCTACATTGCTCAC
>WFKH01007768.1:33174787-33179985 GCA_016163765.1 Magallana hongkongensis
GACACGTAACTCCCTTTTCTCCTACCAAAGTTTAAATTTCAAAATAAGTTCTGATTCTAAATGTCTTTCCAGTGAAATGTGGTTTCCTAATACATGTATGTTTATAACTCTCGCCCATCCCATGTACTGAAGCATAATTAACATTCTAGATACATGTCCGTTACCGTGGCTAAAATTTATATTACAGTAAATAATTATACTGCTCCCCATTTGAACTAGGAACAATTATTGAAACCATTACCGTAGACATGGACGAAAAAATAACCATCTTATGGATCAGAAATGAACAAGAAAGCTATATTCCACAGCGATTTTACTTTCATTAGCTGAAAATGAGCCAAAAATGAATAGTTTTGGAGTTTAAGGATTAACGCATCACTCATGTCACGTTTTCTTAAAATACTTGACACGTGAGTTTATCATAAAAAATTTATCCATTATTTTCCTTGTCTTATTATCCAGCGACTGTTTAAGTTAGCTTTGTTTTATATATAGTTAATTAAAATGGCCGACTTTAGTTTTAATCGCGCATGTTTTCGCGCAATACAGTGTATTTTTACTTTTTAGGAAATTTTTGCGATACCATTCATAAAATTGAACACAATAAACAAAATACAGAAAGTAGTATAGATACTTTTTAAAGAGAATTTCATTTTTTAAACGATTTTTTCGTTGCTCGGTAGGTGAGCGTTGCCATTGTGCTTTTATGCCATTATGAAAAAAATGAAGCTTTGTAGGAGTACGTTATAAAAAATAACAAAAGAAATATTAAAAAGTGTACGTCTTGGAAATTTTACACACAGAATTATGCTATCATCACGGTTATTTTCCTTAATTTTTGAATGAATCTATTGCACTAATCTATATTTGTAATGCTCCCAATATATAGCAAAATTTTGTGCATTTTGATCTTTTATGATGACCTCCATTAACAACCAGATAGTAGAATTTAGTATTTTTTAATATATAAGGTTAAAAATGATATTGCTAAAGAGCGTAAAATGACAATCTCCTAAATTAATCCGTATTTTAGATTGCTTTAAAAAAAAAACCAGATGGTAGATCCTCTTGAAACTTCGCAAGTATGGTATGTATGTTACGTATGATTAAAAAATAAAGAGATTCGCTGTTTTAGTTTTTACGCACCCCCCCCCCCCCCCCCAAATCGGCCTGCTTAAAATATCCGTCGTTTTATTCTGAATCATTTCTTTATCATCCGTGTCTGTGCTTACAAATACTTTGGATGCAAATTCAATACTTTCGAACATGCAGTTTCCATTAAATTGAAATATTGGCTTTTTGATTTAAAATGTAATTAATATTACAAGGGCATCGCCAAGAGAACTATCCTATCTTTTTTAATGTTGTTTGCTACTTAAGGAATGAGAGTACCAAACCCCCGGATGTTTACATCAGAGAAAAGTTATAGAAATTGGTAGGCGTTACGCGATTGGTTGAATTCAGGTATGTAATAATTCTTATTTTGAAGTAAAAATATCAGTTTTTAAAATAAATGATGAAATGAGGGAATTAATTAAGAGAATAAAATATAAAAATTCGATACATCGAATTATGTTAACTCGCTCGTTAATTTGTGTTGTATTGTTGATATGCACATACAGTTTTAGTTGTGTCTATTCGTCTATCTCGAGAAATATAATTCACCAATAACTACATGTATATGGAATAGAAAAGGGTAATTATGCTTAAAACGTATACAACATTTGATGAATGATCAATCTAACGACCATGGTTCAGTTTTAATCATGTTTTTGTACACAAATAGATCCAGTTAGCAATGTTATGCCGTAAAACATTCTAAAGATTAGTAATGATCTAACTAGCAGGTTTTGATTTGATAATCAATAATTCTAAATCTAGGTCAACTTGTACTTTCAAAATGTCAGGGAAATGAATCTAAAAATACTGGCATTGGTTAATGTATTTTAGTTAACCTAAAGATCTTTGAATTGACCAAATACCTAGCATGTTGGTCATCAATTTGTAATAGTTAACTTTATTATGACTTCAATTTTACTTTTTAAAGCAACAAGTAGAATGGAATTGAGAGACACGAATTTCAAACGATACCAACAAGTATCTATTATAACCCAGTATCTGTAATAATCCAATAACTATTCTGTTGCTGAAAGTTTACTATGTAACTCGGATCAATTCCCAGTTACGCAATTTATGGCAGCATGCAGTGTCAAATTTCAAAGGTATAATGAAGAAAGTAATCATCGCAATTAAACGATCTCTTTGCCATTCCCCAAACGATTTTCGATTTTGCCTCTTTAAGTTTTACTATCCTTGATTTTATATGCTGGTAAGGCATAATTTTACAAAAAATACAAAGAGTGAATATCCCCAATGCACGTGCAGTTAACATTTTTAAATTTGTAGTTACAGAAGAGACGTGACCATACACATATACACAGGAGTTTTACAAACAAAGATTATGCTGATTGAAAAATGATCGTAAGCCATTTTTCTAGTCTAGCAACTGAAGATGCTGGAAATCAATTGTCAACTTAAATTTCTTTATTTTTTAGGGAAGGGGGAGGGGGTGATTAATGCTTATTAAAGACAATTAGCCTACCCTGTTTTCCAACTTGCTATTGCCTACAAGCATAAAACTAGTTTACCTTGTATCTCAATGGTATTCATACTTCTATGAATCAGGAATCTTAAAACTCGACGCAAACTGGACGTATTGAAGAAACCGCACTGCTCAAACAGAAAAGGTCCGAAGGTATTCGAGTCATTTTTTACATCAGTTTCCCTTATTAAAATTTTGATCTACATGTATTTATAAATTTTAGAGTTACATTTTGGTAACCGTTTTAAAAAAAATTATGTTTTTCTTTAATATCTCTTTTAGAACGCGTTTTTCATCAATAATATATTCAGTTTTAGGTAAATCTTTATAAATTTTACAATAAACATTTTTTGGATATCTCATGCATTAGATATAATTCATCTCAATTGTTGCAAATACAATAAAGTCATATAAATATCAAATCAATACAATAGGGTCCTATTCATGCAAAAATCTGCAGATCCAAACTGAATTTTATCACACTTTTAAAATAAACTATCACGCGTTAGCAATGGTAGGGGTCATCCATCCTTTCTTACAAGTAAGGCTCCATCCTACTACGACTCATTTTCATTGAATCACATTGATAATTATAATTGCCAGTTCCCTTTTCAAATTTTCAACACCTCCCAATTTCCGATTTATCATTTACTATTACGGTATCTTTTACAACAAGTTACCTCCACGCACATACAGCATAACAACTTCTGTTACAATTTTGCATACAATTATTTTATTAAAACTCAAATGCTTGTTTAGACTGTGTTTAGACTGTGTTTTGCTTGTTTGTTGTTTTTGGTGCTCTCGATGTTAGATATACGTAAAAAGTGAAGGATCTTTATTGCGCCAACTAATACTGCAATATGGAACTTATATGTTGACGGACCAATACTCAACGGACCACACTCATCGTCAAAATATTGGATTCAAACCTAAATCGCATTGATGCTATAGAACTACTTTACCATCATGCGTTTAACGAAAGGTATCAACGTTAAACTACGACTGACAAATAAAGGCCCATAGCAGTGGAGTGTTGGAGTGAGGGAGGAAGGGTTCAAGAATTACTCTAAATTGTCCTAACATAAGGCTTTACAAGCGTGAATTGGGCTATGTAAATTATGGTAAAAGAAGCTATAGATTTGAGAACACTGTGATCAGTAGAAAGTGTTTAGGTAGAGCACATTTTTGAAATTGAGTATGACATTTTAATAATAAAAAAATTAAAGCTATTAGAAATACTTTTGCCTATGTATCAAAACAGTTTTGCAAATACAAGGCTTCAATAAACATGTGACTGACGATTCAGATATTATTTTTCACCCATAAAAGAGGGACAATGTGCTGTGATATGTAAACCCATTACTGTCGTGTAGTCTGTAAAAAATCATTACTCTTCTCTAACCAAAATTTCTTAGACCAGGTTTTAGACTGTTTTGAAATGATGTCTCTTGCTTCTATCGGCTGTCTTTGTCATATATCTTGTTCTAATGGACTCTGCCATGATGATCAGATTTGATTAATACTGTTCTTTTTCATTATTCCGCAGTTAAGCAGTAGCAGTGCCACCATTTTTATACTTTGATCACGACATTCAAAAGACAGCGTTTTCACTTTCCGCATCCACCATATTGATTGACCCGCAAATCTGATATATTTCATTTAGACTGCAGCCCATTTGAAATCGATTGAAGTGATTTTACTGTCTTTTCTATCAAATCTTCATGAATGAACAGGCAGCATTTGTTAAAGTAGTTATCGATTAGAAAGTCCAGAACTAGAACCTCAGTGTTCGTTTTCTTGTTAAAGCTAAAATTATACTCTATTTCTGTTACGGAAATATGCTATAAAACTTCAAGAGCATGTATTTGTTTTCAGTGATTACGGTAAATGCGATTCGCGTCTTTAGATCTTGCATTGATGCTTGAAGATTCTCCGATATAATTAGTTAAATGTAAGATATATCGGGTTATATTTACATTTTACAGTGTCTTTGTCTATGATAACACTACAAATCGATTTTGTAATGTATAGTCCAATACATCTCATCAATGACTATTTTAATAGTTAATAGTATAATTGCTGAATTAGCTAAATTTAAGTAATAAGGAATCATATATATTAAATTATTCTGCGAGTTCTGGCATGTAAAAAATATCCACTTTCTTATAATCAAATTACCATATATTTACAGAAAAGCGAATAAGCAGCACAGGAAAACAACTTAATTTCCAGTTTATAACTGAGGAGTTATCAATCATATTGTTTTAGAAAGAACTGACTCTAACTCGTTATAAAGCAAACATGAACTTTTTCAATAATTATTCTTGCAACCTAATCAAAGGGATTTTGTTGTTTTATTACAGATAAAATATTTTCGTCTATTTGTACATGTAAGTATATTCAGTTTTTCTAACTATTGACACCGATCTATTGAACTGCCGGTGTCGTATAATTTAAGGTCCGCCCCGTAAAATGGTCCGGTCGGACCTTTAATATTAACATTTAAGGTCCGGCTTTCCCCTATAAGAAAAGGTCCTACCCGTGTTGTAAAAGTTATTATTCATTTTGCTCAAGTACATGTATCTAAAAGATG
>WFKH01007768.1:33189927-33239625 GCA_016163765.1 Magallana hongkongensis
GAGTTTGCCATCGCATACCTGGATGACATTCTTATATTCTCAGACACCGGAAGATCATCTTCGTCATATTCAAGACGTTTTCAATCGCCTAAGAAAGCATGGACTAAAAATGAAGCTAAAGAAGTGTAGTTTCTTCAAGAAACAGACTGAATATCTTGGTTTCATAATCAATGAACATGGCGTTACACCTGATCCAAAGAAAGTCGAAGCTATAAGAACGTTACCTGCGCCCACTACAGTCCGAGAAGTTCGTGGCTTTATAGGTATGTGTAGTTATTACAGGAGATTCATACCAAACTTCTCTAAGATTGCAGAACCATTGATTGACTTAACCAGAAAGTATGCAAGGTTTAAATGGACACCATGTTGTCAAAAGGCGTTTGACTTTATTAAAGAAAGTTTAACGGTAGTGCCTTTGCTAGCATATCCAGATACTAATAAGCCGTTCATCCTGTACACCGATGCCAGCGACAATTGTATTGGAGCGTGCCTCACCCAAAGAACAGATGAGGAGAAGATAAGCCAATATATTACTTATCCCATAAGCTGAGTAAAACTCAAGAAAAATGGTCAACCATAGAAAAGGAGGCATTTGCAATCCATTACGCTCTTCAGAAGTTAGACCATTATTTACACGTTGCTCAGTTTACTATAAGAACAGACCATAAGCCGCTCAAGTATATCTTAGAATCTCCAATGCAAAATAAGAAAATTCAACTATGGGCATTAAGTATTGCAGGATATAACTGTAAGGTAGAGTACATAGAAGGAAGATTTATTTGTTGTGCAGATCTTTTATCCAGGTTACCTACAGTCAATCCTGAGTATGAAGAGGAAGAGCAGTCAGAGCATGATGAACCAGATGTTAAGGACAATTTCTTTGAAGTGAACGTACTTAATTCAAATGCCTTTTCACCTAAGAGATTGGCCAGATGTGAAGTTAAGCAACACGACGAATTGATCAAACCCTTTATCGATCTACCAGAAGAAATCAACATCAAAGAGAGTCAACAAAACGATGAGCAGATCAAGAAACTGAAGATTCGGTTAAATAAAGGAACAGCAACGGTAACCGAAGAAAAGAAGTTCCTGGAAATTGATGGTTTGATGTACTATCTTTCAGATGGAGACTCTGAAGGCCCAAGACTTCGACTGTATGTACCAAGTGAGTTAGAACTTTTAGTAGTGCAGCAGTATCATGACGGACTTGGACATATGGGCGTAGATAAAACATATGACGTAATCAGACAAAAGTACTACATACCAAATTTATACAAAAGGTTATATTCCTATGTAGAAGGATGTGTAGTATGCCAAACGAGGAGCAATAAGAAAAATCAGCCTCCACTTCAAGAGACAGATATACCACCTTTTCCAATGGCTAAGGTAGGACTTGATCTATCAGGACCATATCCAACATCCTTGTCAGGAAACAAGTACATAGTCTCTTTTATTGACATTTACTCTGGTTGGCCAGAAGCCTTCCCCGTTCCCGATAAGTCAGCTGACAGCATAGTACATCTTATCTTAGAAGAAATATATCCAAGATATGGCTGTCCTCTTCAAATTCTCACGGACAACGGAACAGAAAATGTGAACAAGAAAGTGGAAGAAACCTTAAAGGAATTGAACATCAACCACATCAAAACTTCTTATTACAGCCCTCAAGGTAATGGTAAAGTAGAACGATTCCATAGAACTCTTCATGATGTGATGGCTAAGAAAATAACAGACAACGCTCAAACGTGGGATATTCATATTAATCAGACGTTGGCAGCCATTCGTTTCCATCCTAACGATTCGTCAAAGTTTTCCCCATACTACCTTATGTACAACAGAGATGTCGTATTACCTATTGATACGTTAATGAAACCGAGAAGGAGATATGCAGGAGAAGACCAACACAAGATTGCCCTTCAAGAACAACATAAAGCTTTCATCCTAGTACATCGCAATATGAAGGAAGCCAAAAAGAAACAGAAAGCACAGGCCGATAAGAAAAGCAAAGACGAGGATTTTCACGTAGGTGACCCTGTCTACCTAAAGAACAACAGAAGACAAAATAAGTTAGATAAGAAGTGGCTACGATACTATCGAATCATAGAGCAGAAAGGACCAGTTAGTTTCGTGGTAAGAGATCAACTGACTGGATTAACCACCAAATGCCATGCACGACAATTAAGACTGGCAGACATTTCGCATTGGCCTCTTTCACATACTACTGAAGATGGTGGAAGAACTCTAAGAAAAACTAACTATGTTGTGCCACCAGAAGATGAGTCGTCGTCGGAAAATGAAGACATGCAACCAGAACCATTAGAAAGAGCTATACAGTCCAAACAATGGGAAAGAGAAGGATCTTCAGACGAAGAGGATATTCCCCTAGCAGAACTTCAAAGACGAATAAGAGCTAAGAAAATCATGGATGATCAGCAGTACAAAACCGAGAATGATCAGACCGTAGAGTCAGAATTGGATGAGACCCCCGAGTCAAAACAATGTGATGAAAATAGTGGTCAGGACTATGAAATACCCTTAGATAACCCAAATTTACACTTAGATGAAGATATGGAAATAGATGAAATAGTCCCTAAAGTAGGTCTAGGCTTCAAACCAATCCCCAAACCGCGTAAACTAATCCCTAAGCCCCGTAAGGAAAATAGCAAACAAAAGTTTGCTGAAGATTGTTTGGCTGTAATGAAGGAATTAGCCAAAATGATAAACTAAATAAGTTACATCTTATCGTATTTGTAGATGTAAATAATCTTGAATAAGCTTGGCTTTGTATATATTGCACGCTTTTAAAAATGTATGACAGGATGACCCCCTGTGACATTAAAACAGATAAATAATAAATGAGATATGCCGACTAGCAAACGCGGACATAGCACCTCGGTTATTTGTATATGCGGAGTTGAAGAGATTTAACATATACTCGAAATACATGAGACAGCGATTAAGTAAAGAACCTATAAGACTGATTTTTGTAAGTGATTTAAGATTATTGGTAAAAACAATCAAATATTGCGATCGACATCTTGAATATGGGACAAGGTTGCTCGAATTTTCATGGTTCATTTTCATTAACCCATGTTTTAATCATGAACGTAATTTCAAAATCACTGATTTTTTGGTATTTCACACAAAATTACTAGATATTAGACAAATAAAGATTCCTGACAAACTAAAAGATATTAAAGTTTTCCCTATGAATGCACTTATGGCGGAATTGCCAATAATTAATCTGCAACCCATGAAATCATCATCTTGGGTGGAAAGTCCCTGGTTTTATGTGTTTTTAACTTTGGCAGTAACAATAACGTTAGGACTTTGTATTAAGAAACGCAAAACTATTAAAAAGTGGGGAGGTATATGCTGTGGTGGTTGCTGGTCAGGTTGTCGAAAAAGGGGTAGTGACGGAGATAAGAAAGGTTCTTCCAAGGACAATGCATTTTGTTGTGTGAATCCAGAGAAATGGACCTCTAGTGACACCATTGAACTTAAACCAATCCCGAAAGACGTTAGGATCCAAGAAAAACCCCGACGAAGCGGAAGACTCGAAACTCGCAAAATGACCAATAGTACGGGGACAATTTCGACCAAATTAGCACAACAATTACTTGGAGAGAAGAAAGATGAAGAATCTCCATGGGCCAAATATTATAGACCGGACCCAGAGCTGGCACGAAAATACCTTGAAGAGGAGGCCGCGATGTCTACGCCACAGAGGAACGCAGGAGATGTTCCGCGAGAAGCCGCCTCGCCATCCACGCCAACCCTCTATCCACGAGTGCCGATGATGTATAATTAAGCTGTGGCCGTGAAGAAGTTGTGTATTCCTTATAAAGGATTTGTGAAATTTTGTGAAAATTATTAATGCAAAATGTGTAAAAAGTGCTAAATTTTCCGTATTCGCTCTGGAGAACTACAGGAAGAAACCGATGGACTCCGAACCTATGAAGCTAGTACATGAACTCCACCCCTTAGAAGAAAGAGATATTTTGCGAACTTACAAGTATGCCTTATATATATATGTGACATTAAGCTTATCCATACTTATGAGTACTTTGATAATGAACTACGAATATCTTCAATTTTGATTATTTCATCCTGTTCATTTTTATCATACTTTATTCATTATTGTTTTCATGATTGTAATGCGATATAATCAAACTATATGATTTTATGTATACATTCTGATTATAGATTTGTTTTTGTATATGAATGATGTTCCAAGCTGGATGTGGAAACATGTCACTTGATACTATCTCTTAACATAGATGTTCTGACTGGTATGTCACTAGGAAGTTCATCTGACCAAGGGGAGATCAAGGACGATTTCCTATTCCGGGCGCCAGACATGAGAAATCTCCCTTCGGGATATTTCTTTTGTTTGGGGGACGTATGTAAACAGATAGCCATGCTATGACCTTGAATTGTTACTATTACAAATTGGTCACTATGATACTTATGTATTCATAGATACTGCGTAATGAATTGTGTTAATGATAACTAACAGAATGAACTATGTGACTCTTGTAGCACTGCGCAGTATTCCTAAATGATGTTATGCAACCAGGTGCAGAATACGGACACAAATATCCAAATTGGGAGTTTGTAAATAAGTTGTCATATTTGGCGATTCTGTGTCTGCATCGATAGCTCTGATACTCTATATAGAGTCATGTATTGCTTATTCTATTTAACCTTTGTAACCTTAAAGCCATGTATGAATGAATGTATTATGAGTAAACGATGCATCATACCCAGGTGGGGGACTCAGAGACTCGGTTTCTGAGACTCAAAACCCACATCACAATATTCTTTCTGACGGTTTTGACGTTTTGTTACTTTATTTAGAAATAAAATTTAACTCCGGGATTTTGACACTAATTGTTTACTCATGATCACTGTAGATGGGCCGGACTGGTCAGAACCGTCATTCATAAGTAAAATGTTATATATACTCATGTAAAATGATGTTAGAAGATTCTTTGATTTGGGCTGCTTTCGATTGACTATACGATCACACTGATTAATAAACTACTTGGTAACCAACAATTGGACTTGGTGATTATTCAGGAGTTAAGTAAGGTGGAAGGCTTACAATCACAACTCATGTATTTTTTCTATTATAGAAAATAATGGATGAATCTATTTCACCGTCCATTTTCTATAAATAACAACTGCTCTATTTTTTAAAACTCTTAATGCTAATATGAGTACACAAACCATTTTCTATTCTTTAAATTCCATTTTATTTCAACTTAACTGTTAATGCATGAGGACATTTGCATCCTTATGTTAACAAACATGACTCGAATCAAACGATAATCCACATGTCAAGCAGCCATTAAACATTTTGAATTTTTGGTATACCAAGCCCAATTTTTTCAGAATTTTTTTTTCCACAATTTTTTTCTACCGGACACGAATTTTGCACTTTTTCTGCCAGTGACCTTGCAATTGCCCAAATGACCTTGGGTCAAGGTCATGACACACCCTAAGGTCATAAGCAATCTTTGTGTGAAGTAAGAACTTCCAATGTTTCTCCATAAGAAAGATATGGACCGGACACGAATTTTGCACTTTTTCTGCCAGTGACCTTGCCCTTGCCCAAATGACCTAAGTTCAAGGTCAAGACACACCCTTAGGTCATAAGCAATCTTTGTGTGAAGTAAAAACTTCCAATGTTTCTCCATAAGAAAGATATGGACCGGACACAATTTTGCACAGACAGACGGACGGACGGACAAGGTGATTCCTATATACCCCCCCCCCCCCCAAACTTCGTTTGCGGGGGGTATAAATAAATGAAGTAGACCGATAGAGAAGATTTATCTATTGTTAACGAAATAACTTACCTGGGACCAGTTGTTTTATAACACATATACGTCTAATAAATGTTACTCAAGTTCATTGCATTAAGACATTATGATAATCATTAGATGGCTTAAACAGATCGCTCTCAAGTATTACGGGGAAATGTGTCGTAGATAACGTTAAGAGCAAGATCTACGCTGATAGAGGAATTTCTTGCGTCTTCCTATTAATTTCAGAACATAAAATATATGTTCAGTTTTTGTTTCACATGATAAGGAGTGGAATAAGTTAGTTTTCTTCGTGAGTTTCCAGGTATCAGAAATGGTTTAAAGCCAAGGGATAATACTCTAACCATACAACTTTGCTCAATAACGTCGCATAACGTAAATTGCTGCGGAGTTTGCGCCGGAGTACTTGATCGTGAAATATATAAAAGTGAATACTTGGCTTTTACATGCATTGCATTTAAAAATTCTATACTTGCGGAAAATTTGTTATAAAACATATTTTCTGCAAGTACAATCACAATAAAATTCATTGCAATTAACTGAGTATTTTTTGTTTTGTTTTATGTCGTAAGTCCACGAAATTCTTGATACCCCTCGCAAATGTAGAAGGTAATGTGTTCACTGAAATGAAAGACAAAAGATGATGAAGGGGGCAATGACACGCACTGGGATATCGTGTACGTCTTTAAATCAAGTCTTTGCAGTGTCAATAATCTGATTTTTGATAAAACACGCATATAACAAATTTTCAAAATCACAGATCATTATCCACGTATTAAATTCGTGCTATCCATCATTACAAATTCATTATTTTGTAATATGATTTACTAGTAATTAATCTGTTTCGTAAGCTCGGATTAGATCATTAAACAGGAAAATATAAATTCAAAATTGCGTTAAAAAATGCTTAATTGAGGAGATATGATTCAATAATACATGGTTACGTGAGAAAAAATGAATGGAAGGATATAATTTTAGCTAAGCCGGAATAAAATCAAATGAACATCATGTAAGATATCATAATTATCATCATCATTATCTACAACAAGTAACTTCTTCCCTTAATTTTGCTTACATCACTCCCAAGTTCACATCTTTCTTCAGTTACCTAATAAAGAACGCAATGTTTACTGAGATGTAGGGCGGACTACACTGTAAGTTATGCCATGATGGAAACAGACACTGCATGAAACATGACTATGCCGATGCACTTATAACTGTAAAGTGCAAAAATACAATATTGATCCTTTTTATACTCAACAACCTTTCTCACTGCTTTTATTAACTTGCATTTATTTTTGTACAAAACACAGTATCTTCCGAAATTAAACTATAAAAATATCTATGATATTTGATTCAGAAATATCTTACTACTTGATTGATTCAAATAACGTCATTTGATGGCACCGGTTCTTTTAACTAAAGATCTGACATATGGGATGGCGGAATAGCTGTAATTATAATTGGACTATAAGATTCATTATATTCCTTGTGACGGAAGATCACTATTCATCACTGGCGCTTCTTATATCGCCTTGATTATCCTAGAGTTCTCAAAATTATACGGCCAGTGAAAATGGCAGGAATTCATATGAAGACACACTGCTTTTTGTGATATTGATGATGTATCAGTCCCTAGATGAGTTTTCGACCAAAATCTATCAACAATGGCCGACAAAGGACATCGCGTCTTGCATTCTCATGTTGCGTTAATACTTATATAGAGTTGTTGGTATTTATCAAGGAAAATTGTGACGGCTGATAACGATGGTTTTGTGTTATTTAGGCGCTCCGTGAGGTGATTATTTTATGGAATGACCCATTAGGTGGTTCTAAGAAAATGGACCTTGTTCAGTATATGTGACTGAAATATCTTACAGCTGGTATTACATGTCTGCAGCCACAGGCGTTATATATTACTTTAGCAAGGAAAATAAATGAAAACTTGGACAAGTGAACAAATCAAATATCTTTTCGATGAAACAATTAATCAATAAATAAATAATGAATTACAACAAACGTTCCTTATATCTTTATATATGCAAAGTTTGTTTAAGAGATACAGTATATAAATAAACCACTTGATTTATCTAGATTTGATGAAATGCGTTTTTTAAATTGATTATAAACTGAATTCGAATGATGTTGGTAGTTACTACATTAAACCTTTTGCGCTTAAAACACTTATAAAGAGTTTTCCACCCTTCATGAAATTGATTAACATTATCAAAAGTGTGCGGAAAGGTTTTATGTGAGAAAGAAAATGCTATTGCAACATATATCTAAAGATTTATAAGCAAATACCTACACCAAGAAGATATACATATAGAAAAATATTTTTACGTATACTTTGATGTTGACTTGAGCTGACGATAAATTTGGCAATAATCAAATAATTTGAAAAATTCGAAAGATGAATCATTATCATTTGAGGAACCCTTCCATTTCAATTTAAACTAAAATTTCAACGATCAATATTGCTAACTGTGAGATATGAAATGTGGTTGTTATACATTGACTATACCTTAAAATAAGAAGCAGCTGTTCACTCAAACGCTGTTCAAGAGCACTCTTAGAGACGACAATAATAAGAATTTATTACGTCCCTAATTTAGTTATTGCGAGTTTTATTTCGTGGGAACCAAGTCACCACGTGGGTATTTGAGAAACGTCTGTTCCGCGACACGTGATAGGTAAGCCCATACACTAAACAAGAGGCCCACAGGCCTTGACGGTCACCTGAGTACCATAGACCAACAGCAATAGATTACCCGAGGGACTCAAGTGACCTTTAAATAAATACATGTTTACTGTATGACCATATTTGTCATCCCCCCCCCAAATAAAAAGCCTGAACCCCTGCCCGATGGACAGTTAATATAATTACAATTTAGGAAGAAGATATTACAATAACAATGCATTTAGTTTATCTCCCACGACTGTGAAGTACAGAAAAAAAATTTACTAAATGTTAAGACATTTTCACTATATGGCCATATTGGCCCCGCATAAGGGCCTGAATCCCTGACCCAGGGGCCATGAATTTCACAATTTTGGTAGAAGGCTTCATGAACATCATAATCATGCATTTAGTTTTTCTCCCACACTGTGGAAGTGGAGAAGAAGACTTTCTAAGATTTGATACATTTTCAGTACATGGCCGCATTGGCCTGGCCTTAGGGCCTGAACCCCTGACCCAGGGGCCATGAATTTCATAATTTAGATAGAGGGCTTCATTGACATAATAAACATGTATTTAGTTTTTCTCAAATATATATGGGAGTAGAGAAGATTTTCTAAGATTTAATACATGTTCACTATATGGCCAAATTGGCTTCGCCCATAGGTCTGAAGCCCTGACCCAGAGGTCATGAATTTCACAGGTAGAGGGGCTTCATAAACATCATAGTTACTACTGTGGAAGTGGAAAAGGAACTTTTTTAGGATTTGATACATGATACATTTTCACTATATGGCAACATTTGCCTGGTCTTAGGGCCTGAAGCCCTGACCCAGGGGCCATGAATTTCACAATTTAGTTAGAGGGTGTTATAAACATCATAACCATGCATTTAGTTTTTCTCAAATTTATATGGGAGTAGCCCTAGGGTCTGAACCCCTGACCCAGGGGCCATGAATTTTACAACTTTGGTAGAGGGCTTTTTGGCCATCATAACCTCGCATTTAGTTTTTCTCCCTCTTGTATGGGAGTAGACAAGAAGGTTTTTGAAAATGTGGCCTCTTTTTTTTTTTATTATTATTATACATATTTGGCCCTGCCCATTTTTACATATTTGGCCCTGCCCATGAGACCCCAGGGGTGGTCAGGTAAGAAATTTCTCAATTTAGATTCCTCTTATCCTAGATATGCTTTAAACCAAAAAAGTTAACAATTTGCCTTGTAGTTTTCGAGAAGAATTTAAAAATGTAAAATTATTAACGGACGACGCACGACGACGGACGAAGACCAATTGCAATACGTCACCTAAGTGACTCAAGTGACCTAAAAACTAGATTAATCTCTTAAGGAGACATCTGGGAATAGAAGATACTTTGAAATATTTTATGCTGAAATAAAGATAGACGGAAGCGTATTGCTGCCAGTTCTGATGATTAGGTTTGGTTAAACATACATGTATGCATTGTATGTACAAGGTAATGAGAAATATCGTACAAACAACACATACAAAGTTTTAAGTATGACAAGACACGTCATTATAATAATATAATTAGTTATAATCACGTGATATTATATCATATAATACGTGTACAATGCAAGTCGTACGAACGAAAAAAGCTTTAGTTAGTTAAATGTGCTATCTAATATGTTTAATAAACGAGTTAGTAGTCCTGAGTGAAAAAAGTGGTTTTTACGAGATACTCAGTCGTACTTACGAGATAATAAGTCATAAAAACAGAATAATATCTCGTGATTATGAAATACTAATTACGAGACATTTAGTTATATGAACGACATATGAAAGAAGAGGGTTCATCCGAAAGTAATCTCACTGGTACGAAAAATCGTGAAAATCTGTGTAAAACAACAAAAAGTATAAATGATAAATAAAAATTTCTTTTATCTTAATCTAATTTAATTCTGGTTGTAACATCTTATTTGACTGGATAAAGAAATTCATCTTCATGTACCACAAATAACTTTTTATCGGTTACGGAAAAGGGCGAGCGTGATCCGAATGGTACGTGACGCGCAAGGGAAAGATTAATTAAGACGTCACATGATGTAAGAATACACAGTGTAATATATAAAAAAATATATTACATTAGTAATACCGCATATTGAGTTAAACATGTGATGAATTTCTTAGTTAAATGAATAATATCTTTTACTTTTAAAAATATCAAATTATATGGGGTAGTCGCCGCTCTATAGCGATATAATTATAATAGTCTTGACGTTTTGTTTTTCAAGTCCCAAAATCCCGCACAAAGAATTCGCTATAATCTTCAATTAAATTTTTGGACTGTGCCATCAGTAAAATTAGGGGTTCGATCTGAGAGTAGTCTTGTCTAGTCTCGTTAATGACGTAAGACGCTAGCTTTAAGTGTTGACGTGACATGGATTTCCGATAAATATTGCAACCACATGTAGGGTTTCATATTCAATTATCTAAATGTACGATTCACTAGAATACACATAAAAGTAGTACAGATGTAAGTGGCGAACGGAGAATATTTGTAACTATTACTTTTGCAAAAATTTCAAAGAGAAAATCGTGGCAGATGAACCAGTGAAAAAATTCAAAATGATGACCATGAAGAATCTTGTAATTATTGTAGTACAAGAAATTATCTTACTGTAAAGGAAAAAAAATTAACGTTAGGTGCGTGTGATTCGTCTAAACATCGACTTGAAACGATATACTAAGGCAGAATTACGACTCATGTTCTCGTTCGTACGACTAATAATTACGTCTTATTATATCCTTATTAAGACACATAACTTATTAAAAACGACTTGGTACTATGTATATCCTAATTACAATTGAGTATTTATATTTTACGACTTCATATTTCTAGTACGTACGACTTATTACGTTGTTCGTACAAGGTATTATGTCGTTATAGCGACGTAAATTTCTCGTTATTACGACTTATTTTATCGTTCGATCAACTTGTTATTTCGTAACTACGATCTTTTATATCTTAGCTACGACTTACTATCGCTAATAAATAATAAATAACCTCGTAATTACCCGTATGACAATTATGACTTAATAAATCGTCTGAACGACTTCTTTTTGTCTCGTACGTTAACTATCAATAGGCAGCAATAGGCTTTCGTTCTCCGATTTTACTGTAAGATATACTATATTATCCAATAATGTTATTTTTAGGGCACCTGAGTCACTCAGGTGACCTATTGCAATTGGTCTTGTCTGTCGTCGTGCGACGTCCGTCGTCCATCGTGCGTTAGCAATTTAACATTTTTAACTTATTGAAAACTACAATGCCAATATAACCATTTTTGGTTTAAAGCATCTCTAGGAGAAGAGGAATATAAATTGTGAAATTTATGACCATACCACCCCCAGGGCCTATTTGGGGCCAAATAAGCAAAAAAGGACCAAATATTCAAAAATCTTCTTCTCTACTCCCAAACACGTTGGAAAAAAAAACTAAAAAAAAAAACTAAAAAAAAAACAAACCAAAAACTACAAAAATTGAGAAATTCATGGCCCCTGTGTCAGGGATTCGGGGCCTGGGCGGGGCCAAAATGGACACATAGTGAAAATGTATTCAATCTTAAAAAAGTTCTACTCCACTCTCATATACATTTAAGATAAACTAAATGCATGGTTATGATGTCCATAAAGCCTTCTACCTAAATTGTGAATTCGAAATTCATGACCCCTGTGTCGGGGGTTCAGGCCAAAGGTTGCGGCCAATCCTTATAGTGAAAATGTATTCAATTTTTGAAAATCTTCTCACTATCCACAGCAGGGGGAGATAAACTAAATGCATGAATCTTTTGTTTATGAAGCCCTTCACAAAATTTGTGAAATGCATGGCCCCTGTATCGGGGGTTCAGGCCCTAGGGCTGGGCCAATATGGCCATATAGTGAAAATGTTTTAAATATTAGGATATCTTCTTCTCTCTATCCACAGCAGGGGAGATAATCTAATTGCATGAATCTATGTTCGATGTTCATTAAGCCCTCCACCAAAATGTATGCATGTTGTGTGCATTAATATAATTAAACTGAATATTATAAAAGATTGACCTTTAAAGGCCTGCATGTCTCTTTTTGCCAAAAGTTTACAATTTTGGCACCTGTAGCTATGATATAAATAATCTGAGATTCTTCTGGCTCTTGCTCTTCACCCCTTTAATAAATGGTTTTCAAACATCAAATTCGGATTAGCGTTTAGACTCCAAAAAGAAGCAAGAGTGCAAAAGTAAGACCCTCTGACAGGTCAATATAAGTCCTATGGTACTCAGGTGACCGTCAAGGCCTGTAGGCCTCTTGTTTTATTTTGTCTCAGTAAAATCATCTAAAACTTTATATTTGGGGAAAATGTCAAGAAATTTTAGTTATTATCGAAATGAGCTCTTTCGTGACTTATAAATGAGTCATAACCATTAATTAGTTGAAATTATGTTCCCTAAAATTGAGTAGTGGCCATTAATTAGTTGGAATTACCGGTATGTCCTCTATCAAACATTCATCATACCTTAATAAGTGCTGCAAACAGTGATTCGTGTTTTCATTTAGCAGGAACAAGAATATATATACAAACCATAGAACAGTAGCCATTTAAACCCCATGTAAGTTATCTCCCTAATTGAAGGGTGTATGTACCTATATAAAAATAGTAAATAATTTCTTTACAGTCTTCAGTGTTTTTAACGGCATCATGTTCATTGAAAACTGAAAACATTCAACATTTTTGAATTAGTTTGTAGAAACAAGATTCGATCATTACGACAGAATTAAATTTCACTGGAACAAATAAATGTTATTGACATAAAAAATCTGTTCAAATCAAATCAATTAACACAAAAGCAAAAATCAGGTTGTGAAGCAACATGTGCCGAACATTGTTAATTTTACAGCTGAGATAAATGGCTGATCGTGTAGACTGCAAGTGTTCTGCAAAGTCACAAGACTAAAAGTGGTTCCAGTAATTTAGGAGATGTCTAAAAATACGAAAATATTAAATGTCATCTATGCAGGTTTGATACAATTAACCTTTAGTGCCAAACGCAACTTCTCGGGCTTTTGTGATAGAGTACATTTTTTCCGATCGATTGGCGAAAGGGCTGCAATATTAGCATAACCTTTTTGTCCTTTAGAATGACACCAAAATTATAAAAAAAAAATTAAAGGATATAACGAGAGTCATTAATTTCTGTATTGCGTTTGTCTCAAAAGGAAAGCCTTGCACTTAGTTATACCTAAAAGGCGCTAAAAGGGTTCGCATTTCACCGGAAAGGCCCCGAGCTACTGAACGTTTGATGTAAGAACAGTCCATATCTACATGTTTTTCATGGTTTGACTCAAGAAACTTTTTAGTGTACACAGGGCTACCAAATGAGTAAATTAAGAGTCCCTGTAGTCAAGCATGAACCAGTACTACATATGTAAGGACCAAATCCATTTGTTACACAAACAGAAAAGATACATAAAATTAAAAAATGGCATCAATCAATTAAGCTTATACACATCTTTCAGTTTAACACATCCTCTAAAAAAAATCGAATTGAGAACATCCCCATGAAGATTATAGCAAAAATAAATTTCATGTGAAAGTTGTTTGCTCTCTGCCTACATCCTGTGGTATCACTTTGGTCTTTGATTATACCTACCTTCAAGATACTTATCTTTAACGATTGCCTGACAGACTAAGAAAATCCTCATCATATCTACACATAGAATTGTATTAATAATTGATGTTTTTTGTGTGTGTGTGTTATCGAACCCTTATTAGATCTAGTTTGATGATGAGACACAGCTGTCAGGCGTTGTGTGTGTACACGTCAGTAGTCGAATTTCTTCACGAAGTATCAATTGTAGTGATCTTTATATAACTTTACTAGTATTTTCATGTTAAATATTAAATAATATTGTGTAACGAATATAACGATCTCTTGAAATTGAATCCTTTTATCTAAGAGCTCTACAAATAGAGCGTATGGTAGAAGGTATCGAACGGTTTATTTGTACAAAGAATGTAAAACATGAAAGAAAAAAAATGACTAAAAAATTTGAATTAACTTTTTTTGAGATGTCTTCGCTTACTTATATGTATATACTATTTTATTGTATCGACGGATAAAGTTTAATAGTACATATAAATATTTACACTTTGCATAGAAACCGTTTTCATTATGAGCGTCGGGAATATCTGTAAAACGTCATTTTTGTGTGCCTAAACGAGTCAGCTAGATATGTTATATGGAGACAATGCTTAGAATTGATTGTAAACTGTTCTTGAAAGGTTTCATCAGCTTCGTCGAATAAATGGTTTTCTTAAGTCTACTCAAAAAATTACAAATATGTTTTTGACAGCTGTTTACAAAAAGTGTTCTTCCTTTGCGTTGAGAGACAGAAAACATTGGAAGTGCACATGTAAGACGCTTCATTCGGTGAAGAAACATTTGTGCAACATGGGTAGTTTCTGCAAAAACAGGGCAGAGAAAAAAGGAGGATTGTTTCGAAGAAGAGGTTTTTGTTATAATTTCTTTGTACCATACACCAACTTTGAAGAACCAGTGTCGATCAACATACTATTTATGACTTCGACAAAGGGTTCTTGTTTTTCTACAAGAGTAACACTGAAAAGGAGGTCTATTAATTGTCTGTTAAAATAGCTTTTTTCATAAAATTTTAATCGTTTAAGTACAATGTTTTTTGTGTACTAGTATTTACGTTCACTTTTCAATACATCAATTTTAAATTGTTTTCCAAAGTGAAGTTTCGCTTTGGTTTAAAATAACTGTTTTGAACATTGTCACATGTAATACTATTATTTGTTCAAATTAAGATAATTCTAATTTGCTTTTGTCTATTCTGGAAGAGAAAAGTAAATAAATTCTCCAGAAATAATTATTGAAGCTCGTTCTTTAAATCTGTTTCTAAGCCTTAAACTCTTTAACATTCACTATCATAAAAAACCAAACTTCAGCGGATAGTTTAATGGGTGTCTATTTCCCGATATGTCATATGACAAAACAATTTCTGTCTAATTCATCAGCTAAACAAAATGTCATGCAATAAATTTTCATTCTACATTGAAAAAAAGCTTGCCAATTTATAGAAATAAACTCCCTATAAAAAAGAACATCAGAGAGCTATATGTTATCAAAACTGTATTAAGTATTCAGCTGCGTGATGTTTTTTTAATTTGTAATAATTTGATTATCTGCGAAATTATGTTAGAAGATATCTCAAGTGGTTGCAAATTTGAACTCAACGAAGAAGTGGAGAAAAGAAAAGTCGACT
Organism: Magallana hongkongensis; assembly: GCA_016163765.1. Lineage (NCBI taxonomy): Eukaryota > Metazoa > Mollusca > Bivalvia > Ostreida > Ostreidae > Magallana > Magallana hongkongensis. The sequence continues at coordinate 33,205,727 of WFKH01007768.1, forward strand.
GTTTATGAAATATCCCTGAACAGAGCGCGACCGACCGTCATAAGCAAGAATAAAGACCCTTCTGGCTATCATCACCCTGTGTCTGTTGTAAAACACTTCTATCCAGACGTTCAAACACACACTCTCCCTCCAGAACAGAAATCATAACATTTTAATACATCAAGTGCCACGTTGGGGTTTGTTAACATTCTCATGCACATGGAAGTTTGAGAATAGACACATTGTCCAGGAATTTTTTTTTTAAAAATTCGCCACGTTACTTTTCCAATCTTTAAATCTTAAAATATACTTCTGTGTATTTTATGTATGTGAAGAATAGGTTACAAAAAGTAAACATAAATGATAATAAAAAAAAAGATTATAAGTATTATTCCTAGTATTGAACTGCAAAGTGTGAAATTAATGTTAAAAGTTAAAAAAAAAACTAATTTTGTTCTATATTTATCAAATGTTGGATAAAGTAAACACCATTTTTATTAAACACTGGTGAAAGTTTATTACTTAAGAGAATTGCATTTTAATAAACGATATTGAAGGATTTTTAACACTATAGACGGGGATATGTATGCAGCATTTAAATCCATCTCGTGTATAAGAATATTGCAAATCCAATAGATCACGTGCGAGGATTTCTATTACAATCTCAACCTTTATTTTCAATTGATTTGTGAATAAGTTACTTATCATAGATCGCTGTTTTCAATTTTACTATGCTTAAAAGAAAAGAAAAAAAGGATTCTGTTTTTTATTCAAATTTTACAACCACAAACCTTATACAACAAAAATATTTTTTTTCTTTCGCACTTCCTTTTTAGTATAATGAGAGCAGATACGACTCGAGTACAAAAGGATCCAGTTCTCTTGATCTTATAGACAGAATTCATATCCGTTCATAACTGGGTATGAATTATTGAATGCCCCGGATGATACCACATTTATTGGTCTCCCGCTTTATTGTGATTGAGCTCTTTGATGGTTCTACCACACTAAAGCAACGATATTTGAAAGGATGCATTAGTATTGATTTCTATGCCAAAGATATTGAAATAATGTATGCACTTTTTCAGGCAAGCTAATTTAAATATAACGAATTTTACATATTTTGCAACACATGTAAAACGGTCTAAATTTTACAGAAATGACTTCATATGATTAAGGTTTTGGTTTGATGATCGGTTTAGAAATATATATTTCTGCAAATACCCTGCACATTGTAGAGCTAGTTTTCTACTGCAGTGAGTTAAGGTGAGTAATTTGACCCTTTGAAATGTGAAAATGTGTATTTGAGTGTATAAAATATTTTGGACTTTAAAATTTTGAGCATTTCTAGTTTTTTCTCCCCAAAAGTGATAAAGTAACTCTGTCAAAATTCAATGCAGTGTGCGTTTATTGAGTATTTTGATGGTTTTCCAAGTAATGTCTTAACCGTATCATCCTTTTTTAAAATTTATGTATTCAATTTTTTCAATGCATATTTAAGCTCACTTCCATATCAACTAACTTTTAAAACCTCTGTAGATATACTCCTTAATAACCAATTATTAGCAATGCCAATTTAAAAAAATGTATACTGGTCATTCTGAATAATAAATTGAGAATAAAGGCAAATTAATAACCTGTTTAGATAAAAACACCACTTTGTGTCGCGTACAGACGGCATATGTCACCATATGACTTCATATTGCTTTGTATTACTCAACTAGCAATATGGACCCCAAAGACTATCATTATATGTGAATGCACACCACGTGTTTGCGGTTTGAAACAACTTCTTTGTAATTACGATAAGAGTGATGTACGATGTTGATACGACTCTGATGGGATCCTGACAAAGTTTTGGCAACTGCCAGTGTTCTTCTATCGATAGTCAATGGTGTTTGCAAGATACAGTCTGCTTACTCCGTTATATGAAAAATATTTGGAAGAAAACCCCTGATCAATCAAAATCGGGTTTCTAAAAAGAAAACTTTTGATTAAATTGCGCAAAAATAACTTTTCAGTGAATATCTTTTTCAGCTTAATACATGTATTGTAATCTCACCTGATAGGGCCAAATACAAAACAAACAGCATGTGGCTAAGAGAAATCAAGATTGTGAAAAACGGATGTGAAAAATGGGATAGTTGCTTTCTTCCTAGACTCAAGAACCAGTGCATCAAAAATGCATTTTACATGCATTTATTTCAGGAAAATCGTCTTTGTATATAGATTATAAATTGTTTGAGCCAGGATCTTTGAGTAATATTGGCGCCAAAGAGGAGAGAACATTCATAACGGCAAAATTTTAACATGTTTAGCTGAAAATCTTATGAAGCAGTAAAGGGTTTTAATTTGAAGTATTATTATAAAATAATCCTGATGATATATACATTCTGTCACCGAAAGTTGCCTAAAGAAATATACATTCAAATTTGTTCAACATGTCACCGAACGTTGATTCGTATATTTCAGAGAGCCTTGGAAAGACAACGGAAAAATACGACGAACAAAACAAGCTCCCCGAAATAAACGTTTATGTTGCACGTAAAATTCGACACACGGCATTTATATTTTAGGAAAATCATTGTGTCAGGCCTGAAAAAATAAAAACAACATGCAGCATTGAATTGATTTATAGTAAAAAATTTAAATAAGCACTTATAAAATACTTCTGTCTTTCAATCTGAACACAGCATGCTTTAAAGAAAAAAAAACCCTAGTATGACTCTAAACTGAAATATACGTATTTCGCAATGACTTAAACTTTAAAACAACAGTGAAAAAGTTTGTTTCTTTTGCTTACGACTGCAAAGTTGGTTGGTCGTTTTTTTTTATGTTTTGCTGATTCATACAAAAAACTGGGGGGGGGGGGGGGGGTGTTTCGTACAATTTACGAAGACACACAGAGTAATTCATATGACTTCATGAGGATAATACTAAATTATCGGTTTCTCATTGATATGTTCTTGGTACATGTATTCGTTATACATTGACACATATCATTTTGATGGTTTTAGAAAACTTCTTTAATTGATACATCGATTATGTGTTGGAATTGCAACTGGTAGCAAGTCTCCTAAATGTCGGGTGGCTACGTCCACTACAGAATTAAGGGTTGCGTGCGGACAAGTCGTCTCGTGAAGATATCGTGATCCTACTGTACTGGAGCGTCATTTACCAGTAACCACAATTTACAATCTGGTTTTAGGAAATGGCTTGAATATCGAAAAGTTAGAAAAAAAATTATTTCAACAGAAATTCCAGAATTGGCACGGAAGAATATCGATACATATACATTACTATATTGCATTTTTAAAACAACAAAATCATTAAGGAACAAACGGAATTTTGCGTGACTTATCTGTGTCAAAAAGGTTTACACGTTCTACGTTACAATTTTGAAAAGATTACTGCAAATACATTATATTTGATCTTCAACAAGTCATTAAGGTTGTTGGTTCGAGTGAGATCGCAACAATGTATATTATGAGAACTCAAATCTTAATATTGTGTATTTAGCCGAAAAGTTTTGCATAAACATATGAATGCACACATGATTGACGGACGCTTAGAGCATTTTTTTCTTCATAAAACAAGGATATAATGTAACAAATGTTAACACAAAAGCGTCTTCAGAAAAAAATAGCGAGTTCAATTTTATCACGTGAGTTGTTTATACCCGTCTACCCGTCAGTATACTATCAAAAAGAATAATTCAATAATAATATGGTTAATTGAGAGAGAGAGAGAGAGAGAGAGAGAGAGAGAGAGTGTGTGTGTGTTGGACTTGTTCTTCTGGTGTTCCATCGGTCTCGGTATGCTTGATGCGTGAGGTTCGTTGAAATTAATTCAAGACTTAGACTAATAAGTCAACGCATTGTGTATCACTAAATTAGTTATGTAATGCATGCATATATAACAAGTCATACCAGATGGAGAATATAATAATTTAAAAATCAGTTAACAAACTAAATTCTATTCACTACAAAAGATGCCTTTGTATATGTTTTCCCAGAAAGAAGAAGCCTCGTTAAATGATCTTTCAGGAGTTCTAGGATGCGCCCTAAAGCTTAATCTCGAACATCGTTTATCAAATTTCCTCAACATCGAATACATGAATGATTTAATTTGAGGTCTGCCCGAAGGATATCGACTTCCATCTTACTTAATTTTTATCTATCCTTCAATGGATTTTAACAATGTAGTCACTGCCTTGAAAATTTTTCACGAGTTAAGTCACATATCCGGGGCTGTGCATGGAATAGCTTTGCGCATTAAAAGCAGGATAGCAATTAACGAAGTAGAAATGGATGTTCATTGTTCAGGATTCTGAAATAACTTAAAAGAAAATCAACCTATAAAGATCGATGTAGACTCTTTTTGATCTTGGACTAGAAATTGTGTGGTGTATTCAGATTTTTTTGGTTATTTCAAAGGTTTTAAAAACCAATGGATTTAAGACCATGGCCTTAACAGGATACAAGTTTGATTACCATTCCAAGGACGCTTGCATAGACAAAAAAAAATCACTGCGATAGAGCAAATCAGCTTTTGATGCGACATTGCAAGAACACATAATCGAAATACAACCTGCAACGTTTTGATAATCAACTGCGTTTTTCTCTAAAATAATCCTACAAATTAATATAGGATTATGTCCTCTCCGGCGTCCAAATATGAGGCAATAGCAAAATTTACCCTCCACTCAATGATGTGACTTGTGTCTGATAAAATCTGATATGGATACCACTTTCGGAAGAAGTGTACATTGAGTATAATTGTTATTGGCTCTCTTCCGACTTGACAGAGCCATCATTGGAGATTGAATATTAGCAAGCATGATAGATTTTCGGTTAGGTATCTAATGGAGGAGGATAAGTGTGATTTACATAATATATCTGAAAACCGACGGTATCATATATATTGTATGTTTAAAGCTTTTCTTCCTAATTTCAGCGGAGGCATTCTGTAGAGAAAAGGTGAGAATCTTTGGCCAACAAAATCTTTGAAAGTGATAAAGGCAAAACTCTTGGCCGCTCGCACATACGATTGGTTCAGCGTTTACCCGCGAATCGATAAATCTAGAGGTAATCCGCAAACAAGTGTATATTAGAAAGACTTGGATTGTGTTTGAATTATATAATTGTAAGTTTACGTACGGAATTTGCAAGAGAAGTCTACTGGAAAGTAATATTTTACTCGTGCTGTACTTTTGTTAAAAGCAACAGAAATTCAACAGCAGCAAATCGTTTGAGGCGTTCAGAAAAGTACAATGGACGAGAGTTAGCGCACTCTGTACCCGCTTGTGGTAAAGGAAAACGGATTAGAATGTGAGAAATGTTCTGAGAGGTCTATGATGTCCACACTGTAGTTCTCTGACAGACAAAATAAACTTTCATTTTTCTCGGTTTACGAAATCTATCACTGACTTATTGTGAGCGTAGATCAATCGAGACAAATCGGCATTGTGACAAAATCCTATAGTAGCAAAATCCAAAGGTAAGATTTTATATAAAAATTTTCTGTTTACGATTTTATTTATTTATTTATTAATTTTTTATTATTTTTGGAAATACATTTAGCTCAAACAATTTTTTTTGTTAAAATAAAGGATTACTAGTTTCTAGGTATAGTACCTGTTTGTAATTTGCAGCTCTTTATTAATGTGGTGTTTTCACACATAATATTGCTTGTTACTGGCGATTTTCGAGTCAATAACATCAGACTTATTAATATTATAAATAGAGATAACGGACACGAGATAATCGTGCTTTCATTTTTTTCACGAGAGTGTATAAATACTTCGATATTGAATGCATCACGTGACCTTCTGCAGGGGAAAGAAGTAGATTGAATTGTGTTCATTACAAAGAGAGATATTATTTGCTTACTAGCTAGAATTCTCACCAAACACAAGCGGTGGGGACATTGTATTCCAAACAGAATCAAAATCTGAAGGTGGTTTTCACTCGAGTAGTTTGTTTTCTCGCCATGGGTTTGTTTGTATAGGGGTGATGCTCCGGTTAAGACTTACGGACAACTATTAATGTTAAAAAAATGTCCTTTAGAAAAAAAGAAGTTCTTTACCAAAAAAAAAAAGGGCCACATATATAAAAAAAAAAATGTCTTCGGGCTTTATTTTGAAGTTCCAGCAAGTAGATTTTACTGTATTTATAGACATACACACAAATTAGATCTTTAAAAAAAATAAAATGCTCTATGTTTACTGATTCTTATGAAATCATAATAAATGAATGAAAAAATTGAAATGTGTGCTGGTTTGTAAAATATTTTAGTAAATGTTTTCAATAATTCCATTTTATAATTGAAAAACCCATATCAACTCGACATTTATTTGCCAGAAATATCTATATTACCGTTTTAGTTTATAGTTAAGAAACTGTGTTGTGGTAAGGTATCTCTTTTCAAAAGTATATATTACTCGTAATTCATTTTATGAGAGAGAGAGAGAGAGAGAGAGAGAGAGAGAGAGAGAGAGAGAGAGAAATTAGCTCATGACTGTGCTTAATATGTAAAAATATTTTGTTTCAATTGGAATGATTCCAAAATGTTTCAAGGGCTTGAAATTACATAATGCAGTCATGACTTTATACTGATGTAGAACAGAGGTTCATCATTGATTTTTTTAATACAAATCTCACCTTTGTAATTAGACTTCGTGGGATGATGCAGTAGATTCGATAAATTTTGATTTGATTTTGAAAAATATAATGAGCTGCTTTCAAATTACAGTGATACTATGGTGTTAGAATGACACTCCCTATTATTGTTTGTTTCTCTGTAAAGTGCTTTGAAATTCATGAACACCTACATGTACCACCTCTCTCCATCTCTCTGATAGCATTCGCGATGTGTAGCCCGGTGAATAAACTTTCTACAGAGTATTTGTTATATCTCGTATAAAGAAAACGGATGCAGCCACCTCCGGTGCACTAACGGAGGGACAATTATATATCAGATATAATCCCAAAATGTTTATCCAGGTTCCTCAATCAATTATTGGATAATAATTCCACCTACGGAGTCTTTAATGGATAGAACGAAGTCCAGAATGGACCTGCAAAGACGTCAAATTATCAGCTCCATAATGCGCCATATTCTTACCTAATACATTGACAGCTGCAAATCGGATCTTTGTAGTGTATTATCGAATCTATGTTCCCTTTTTATCGCCAAATTTTATTAGCCGTGTCTGTGATTACTTTCGGGACGTCGATATCCTGTAATTTTTCTTTTTAACTTAGCGCTTGAAACAACGCAAAATCGTAAACAACGAGAAAATTACGGAAGACGTGATTTTCTTGCGAGATTACCGATCCGCCAAAACAAAGTCCTTAAAACGCAGTCATCGCAAATAATGACTGCATATTCAATATTCACATTTTCAACTCTAGTTTCCATCAATTGGGGGAAAAGACCTGCATTTGATATCCTTTCGTACTAGTAATGTGGATTGAGCTCATAATCTCATATCATCTTTTAGTTTAAGGTTACATAGATTTTACTTTAATTAATTAAAAACCCTGCTTTTCATTGATTTCAAAAAACCGATGAATGTAATGAGAAATATAACAATTTTGAATATTTTTAGGATCACCAATTTTACCTATCGGCTTTGTCAGATAAAAAGTTTTGGTCAAACGATGGAAAATAAAAAAAAAAAAGATCAGATTGCTGTAATTAAATGGAATAGAATTCGATTTATTTAAAAACAAAATACATGGTAAATCATACATGCACACAATCGCCAAAGGTTCCTTAGTTAAAATGGTAGTAAAAATTTCAGGACTCTTAAAAACACCGCACCAGTACATGTATTTACCCTCGTTCACACAAGAAAAAATGACCGGGAAGCAACTCTGTTACGAATATAAGGGCTTTTTATATTGAATATTCATTACAAAACCAAGTTACATGTACTATGACTAAATATGAAATTTTCCTTGAATTAATACGATTTTCGTATCTTTTATCAATCACTCCATAAAATTTCCTAATCCCTTGGACCTCTCTTGCCAATCGATTGTAAAATGGACAAAAATGTATAAAGAAATAAAGAGGGTAGAGATTTTCTTTTTGAAATAACAGTCATTTGCCTCTCAAGTCTTGGAAAGCTAAGTAAACATGGTATTTTATAAACTGCGAGTTCACACTCACAGACATCGATGGTAGCCTCGATCGCCCACTCATCTCAGGATTTGGAATGATACTTGTAATCGGTCACTGTATTTTGAATCTGTCCACAGGATCATTCATCAGCTGCATGTGTCAATGAAAAATTTCATAAGCCAGCGGTGGTAGTTTCTGATTTATTCTCTATATTGGCACATTGCATAATCATTCGACATACTTAAAGGTACAGTGTAAATGCACCGACCTCATCATTATTCCCCGTAGCTGATTATCTATGTGCCTTAATTTGCCATTGCTTAACAATCAGTATTATGCAAAAGCAATATATCATATTAGCAGATGAAAAACATACAGGCTCGCAGATTGACAAATGTTCCGGAAAATGGTGGAAAAATGAGTAATTCAAAAGTGATGAATTTTCACAATCAGTAAATATTCTTTGATATTTTTATCTACGTAAGTATTCCACCAAATCAAAATCAAAAACATTTTCAAAACCGATGGAAAAGGATTGCTTCGGTAGCAGAATTCTCTTGAAAATAGTAAAAAAAAAAAGCTTTAAAGAAACTCTATACGTAGCAATTATTGCTTTCTACGCTTGCATTTTTTTCTATTTTTCCAAGTGGGAAGCAGCAATGACAATCTTCCTTATTAAACAAAATTCGACAGAACTCAGTTTGAACTGCTCACTTTTCCTGAGCTCAAATTAAGTAAAATTGCCAATTAGGCAAAATTTAGACTCGTCTTTTTTCCCCTTTCTTTTCCTGATTTATAGGTTACCAACGTTGACGCCTCAAGCAAAACACAACCTATTTCACAGTTCGCCCTCATGATCAGTTGAAATTATGCCCAACTTTTGTGCGTGTTTATCACTTAAAAAAATTGGGATTTAAATAACAATCTTTTTTGTTGTTGTTTCTCTCTTTAATATGACATTTTTCTTCTTTAATGTGCTGGTGCAAGATGAACCGCTAAATTGCTTTAACAGGAAATACACTCATTTCAAAACAATCAAGGTCGAGTTATTCAGACTATGTGATACCGCTTTTTTTCAACCGACGATTTTGCAAGTAATTCACACGCCCTTCCTTTTAATGCTCTTTTTGTTGTTTGAAAGAAAATTTCATTTGAATTAAAAAAGAAAAAAAAAGACAAGGATTTTAATTTGATGGCTTAAATGACCTTAATTCTTCTGTTTGGCAAACTGAATGTCAAAGAGTAATTAATTAAGCACTTTCAAGTACATGTATCAAAATAAAACGATAATGATTTTTTTTTAAATTTTAGAAACGTGTTTCAACGTACTATAAGACTTTAAAAGATTGGATTGGCAACAGCAATGGTGTTTTTTTGTGTTTTTTTTTTTCATTTCATTTCATTGTTTGAAATTAGCATCAAATATGTGCTTTTGCTGGTCTGAGGAATTTTAATCATGGGATTACAACATTAGCACAGCACGACAACGAAATGGAATTGTCTCTGGTTTGCTATTAATACCAGTAGTAATCCTTTCATATTTTGATTTCATCCTCCATCTATCATCAGCGATATTTGCTGGATTTCCTCTCAATATAATAGTTCTTTATTCCACCGTGGGTTCAATACTCTGCTCATTTGGTTTGGCTATACTGGAGATTTAATGCTAGTTAGGACATGCCTTTCACACCATCATCTCCAGATTTCCCGGAATTCTTTGCCTGCAAAAATTGTGCTATTATTTAACATGTTTGCATTATATGAAATCGATTTGTGATATATCAACTCTTGATTCCTAAGTAATATTATCTTACGATTACTTGTAGCACAAACTCATTCACCATCTTATGGCTTATTTTTCTCTTTAGTGGAATTTTTTCACGTTAGACACAGCTTTTCTTTATAATTCTGGATATTTTGATGGTATTAAAAATCAGACATTCTATTTTATATAATTATGGGAATCTTATAAAATGACAGACACGAATTTCTCATGGTCCTTGCTTACTACAGATATGTATTGCCGAAGTTACAACTAAAATACAATATAATCAGAATACCCCTCCCCAAATTCAAACCATTGACAAAATATTCCCTCATTCTGTCAAGTATGCAACATATCTTAAAGAAGTTAATGGATTGAACAAGAGCTTTTGAGATTTATGACGGTTTTATGAGACGATTTGTACTTTTTCTTTGCGTGAATGAAGTTAATTGATACACAACACAGTGTCCCGTAGCATTACTTTCTTCCCAAAACAAGATCATTTTGTACCTTTAGTCACTTTCAACTCTCCATTAGATCCTTGGTGATCTAATCGGTGCGGCTTTTAATAATTGATGGATTGTTTTTGTACTTTAAAGACTTCGGTTTCTCTACATACTTGCACTTCACTCGAGGCTGTGCATAATAAAAACAGTTTTTGTTTTAATTCCCCCTTTTTCATTCAGTAGATTTGATTGAACAGCTTTCCAATGCCTCGAGGCGGATGCTGGAGAACAGAAGAGATCAGATGGCGTCTAAAGACACCAGTAATCGATACCTGGCGTCTTTAAATAAGACTAAACCACATTCCTTTGCAGCTGTCAGCGCTGGGCGACTCTTGACCAAAAAAAAAAACCCCAAAAAACAAAACAACACGATCTGTCGTTCCCCTCTAAGTATTGTAGCTTTTTTCTTCATCGACGAAGGAAAAACATTGTTAATTGAAAACAAATACAATTTTTCAAAAGAACACCCCCCTGTGGATTTAGATTATGGGGGTTTATTGGTATTTACTCAACTTCTCGGAGGTCATTAAGAAGATTAAATTAAGGTCCGATGTGCCATTTATCAGGATCTGATCTTCCCAGTGCTACACAATTTAAGATATTGGACCAATGTTCTGATTTCATTTGTTTCAAACCAATGAATATAATAAAAACTAACAACTCGAGAAGAACTGTGATGGAAATGGCAGTGGAGATCCAAACGAATCATGTTGATGACCTTAAAGTAAATCACAGCGTCTGAACAAACTGACTTTGATACCTTATTTCTTATTTAGATTTTCTATACTTTAGCCTGTAATATGCGTTCTATTATCTTCCATTTGATTAATCTTGTCGAGGCCACGGACGATTTATAATATAATTTTCCGCCAAATGTCGGTTCCTTATAGATATCCATTTGTTTTCATGCCTTTTAAAAAAAAATGTGATCATGTTATCAAAACTAAAATAAAGACAAGCATATAATAAGAAATTTTCCTTAAGATTTCATACTGCTGATAAAGGGATATATGTTATTCTCGAGAGCTCTATAGGTTTGATATACATCACTAAACGTCCGTATTCTCTTACACACTGAACATTCCCAAAGGACCTGTTCCGATTTCTGAAATCTCCATATGAGTCTCTAGATAATGTCAATGACGTATGCCTCCGCTGTAGTGCTCATTAGATGACATTATTACACTCTGGGAGTTTATATTTCGTGCTTCTTAAAAAAAAAGATATTGATCTTAACCATTAAGGAATTCTTAGTTCTGTTTTATCGTTCTTTTGTTTTGAAAAAGGAGGGGTAAAACAAAACATTTTAGAAAAACAGTGTAGCTTAAATCATCTTCAGTTTTTTAAATCATGTATTGTCCATATAGTTCATGTCTTACATGTACTAAAAAGACACAAACAAGCGACAGACCTAGCTGTTTATTGATTTTTGATCGATTGGTAGAAGATGTAAGCGATATTTTCGTAGCATGTTCCACTATTCTCATGTTGACTCTGTTTTTACTTTATGTGGAACCTTATATTTATCGGAGAGTAGGACTTCCTGTCCTTTGATACCCATGCTTCCATCAAAGACATTACGGCCATGCCATAATTATTTTCCTGCTCCATTAACTCTGTTTAGTTCCAGCGATTTTGGATTCTTTTCGTTTTGTTTTCGCCATCAATCATTCGAAGGTTGAGTAATAATTTGTCGTCTTTCCACACAAATACCATAATTACCGCCGTTTCCTGGCAAATCGAATTCAACTATTTTTATTTACATACACCACTGTAAACTACTTTAGAGAAATATCGTGATTTGCGAAGGATAGTTCATTACATGAATGGGTGATTTTCCGGTTTTGAGGAACGGGCCAAATAACGGAAAACAGCGTGCGACATACCATTTTAAGACATCCTTAGTTTTATGTGCTAGGAAATAGATGTCTCAGGGCAATTTATCGGTTCTTCATTATAAGTTTATGCTCAAGATAAGCTCATTATAGCTTATTATGGTCAAATGACTGCTCTAAGCACGCCAATGCCAAGGCATTGTTCTTACCCATGTCATGAACAATTATCTTTTAAAAATTTAAATAAATAGTCTTAGTTTTTCTTTTTTGAAGATTAGGCAATACCAAGCTTTCAGTATGCTGCGATATGGAACGTAACTAAAATATAGATGTATCTGATCATATTCTTATATCTTAGAGATGCATAATTTTTAAGTATAAGAAGCTAGTTTTGGCGATATTTTTTAACCTTTTAACAATACATTGTCATGCAACTTGACCATCAAACGATACCTGCATTTGGCTTAATTAGGTTCCTCCATGTTTAAATACTGCACATTCTGTTGACATTTCGTTTAATGACATAATTTGCGATATATACATCGTCAAAAACCAATCTTTTGAAAGAAATATTAGATGTGCTGGTATTTTCATACTGTCATATTATAGGCAGTATATCTGCCTTATTCGCCCATCTTCTTTTATATTTCAATCTTTAATCATTGTTTTCCTGCTATTTATTTTCATGATTGTGACATTTACATGTAGTTAAAGACGGGCGTATGATGTACCCTAGCAATATACTTATTCAACCGTGCTATGAACTTGGACGTGGAGAGAGAAATATCGTTTTTGTTGAAAAAACACCAACAACACTACTATGAATGGCATGTTTTCATGCTAACAAGTAGGTTGTTTTGTATCGGAAGTAATAATAGCTGTATTTACGAACTCTGCAAATCATTAGCTAGTAAGCCTGTGTGATATTTATTCGGAAATGAAGGTTTTGATTTGATACCTCGTTAATTACATCACAAGGTTGTCTGAGGAAATCATGGGATCAGACATACATGTACTCACCAAAACAGGGAAAAACCCTTGGTTGGACTATACATATAGACTATTGCTAATCTACGTTGAGTTGGAACTTCAGGAGCAGGCATGTTTACAAAATTCAGAGAAAAAAATTATAGCTGAATGTAGTCTATCGTTTAATAACATGAAATGTATCCATCAAGTAGATGACGTGGTGTTCTTTACAATGTTTGCCAAGTTTTGCAATGCCTTGACAAATAAATGAAAAAGTTACGTTCACATTAGTCAGATAACGCCTTAACTTCGAAGTCATGAGCATCGTTAGAATGTAGTAAATTCATTAAGTTCAGTAATGAACACTGAAATACCTTGACACAAAAACTTATCTCCTAAATACGATTGAAAGATTTGGTTCATGTGCTACCAAGAATGAAGGCGAATGTAAGGAAAGTTAGAAGATATATGTTATGTGCCCACATTTTAAAGGTCTGGAACACATTTTTGAAAGAACATAAAGTTTAGATGAAAGACTAGTCTTGTTGCAGAGTTGGCAACAAAGATGACGTTTTGAAACCAAAAATCTTCGTGTGACGTCAAAAGACTTTATTTTTACTGAACAGTTTAAAAAATGCTAAATAAATGAACTTTATTGTAATCTTTAAAACATTGTATATGATTTAACTAAGATGAAGAATTTCCTATAGTTTTTGTGTTTGGTTTCATTTACATCCCCACCCCAAATATCCAAGCAATTTCAAAAAACGTAATTTTGAAGTGTAAATTACTTCAACCAATTGATATCATATAAAATGAAAATTTAAAAGCACAACTGTTTTGCTCTTTCAAAATTTTATGTTGTTCAGCATTAGATGAATGTTTGGTAGCCGAAAAATAGTATAACGATGTTCGGGAAGCCGATGACCCATTGCTTTGAGCGGCGCAAAACGTTTTATTAATGAGGGTTGAGTCTAATTTAATAAAACATCACATATCAACGCTAATCATAATGCAAATTACCAGTGTTACAAAATACCAATGTGAAAAGATATGATAACCTTTCCAAAATATTGAAATTTAGATCTAATTGAAGTTTGATTAACAAACATGTTTATAGCCTTAGTTACGCCTAACCGCATAACGGGTAACGGACAACCAAAAGATTTTATTTTTTTAATCCGTTTGCTTGCGTTTCTTTTGACAATGTTCGAAACTGGAACGGACACCAGTAGACTAAGTCTTTTGCATGCGTTTTGTAGTCTTTTTCTTTTCTTTACATTTCTACTTCCTTGATGCATGTTCGTTAGATCTTGACTTCCACGTTCACTTTAAACCCGCATACTTTATACAGGGAAATATTCGCCCTCATTTTTTATTCGCCCTTTTCGCCCTCGTTGATAGCGGGCGAATTTAAGCCTGGGCGAATTTCTATGCTTCAAACTATATTCACAACTTTGTCTGGGCAAATTCAAGACGGGGCGAAACCGTTCGCAAGTAAAAAAGGGCGAAAATAACATAGGGCGAAAACACCCCTGTATACAGTATTTAAGAATTTCCGCCAAATGTTCAAGTAAGATTTCAGTTTTTTTTCTTTTTAATTTTTTGCAAAGAAAAGTTCCTTACAATAATCAGGCGTTCAATTGTCATGATTGTTACACAATATTTGATAGACAAACAACTTAGTTAATGTAATTATATCATGTTTAAAGTACCCCTTGACCCCCTCTAGATCCGCGCATGTAATTCGAGCCCAAACATCCAGTTCTGAGAAAAATTACTAGGCAAAATGTGTAAAATGTCCTATTTTATGGTTTTTATGAGATTTCGCTGATTTTTCGTAATTTTTTAAACTGTAAAATCTTCCCAAAGCTTCATATATTCTCGGATGCAAATTGACAATTCTTATCACATGTAAAACTTACTGGTCTCTTTACTGCCAACTCCTATCCAGCTGCTTTACCCAACCCAACCCTACCCAACTAAAAATCCAAACCAAAAAAACTATTTTCACTATGTAAAGTCAACCCCTTGTCAAGGCCATTTGTTTTGCATCCGACTTCTTATTTCGGGATTCTTATTTCGTGAAAACAATAAGGGTTTGTACACAAGAATCTTGTGATTTAATATCATTTCATGAATTTGATCATGAGCACACAACTCTCAGTTTTACATACACTCTGTTTATGTTGACAAAGCTGAATCTAACATGACCTGATACACATCTCGATAAGAGCATCTTCAAAGGTACTGTAGGTAAAAAATGAAGAGAAAAAGAAGAAAAATTCAACTTTGAGCTTGCCAGATCATTAGGCGGATCCAGTTGATAATGAATTTTTTTTTTAATTCAAAGGTAAAATCCAATGCGAAACCAGTCACCGAACAGAGTAGCAATAATTAGATTCGGGTACATTATATCATAATCTAAATCAGTATCTTATTATTTCTTATTTCATATGAAAAATTGAGGGTTTTTTTGTGTTTGTTTTCGTTTATAACGATGTTTTCATTTTGATAAGGCCCATTATAAAACTATGATTAAGTAATCCGGTCTAGATTATTTCATGAAGGATCGTAATTACACTCAGCGAGTCGGAAAAAGAAATGATAAGAACAAACCACATACCATGTTAACGACCATTAACGTAATTATTAAACCAAAAAAAAACCCCACCAACAGCAGAGTTTTGCATGATACGGAGTCCAAATGCTTTTTCTTCGTATTACTTTCCAAGAACATAATAATAAAACGGTGTCTATTGAGTTATGAGTTTTTGTTCTGAGCATTAGCGCCAGTCAGTGCTTATTCCTCCGTTCTTAATATGGCTTTTTTTCTTGGAGATGTTATCTATGCTTTTTCTCGGGTACAGCTTCGTACAAAGACATTACAGACTGTCGCTATCATTCCTCTTTGGTTTATCTAGTCAAGTAAACACATCTCCGTCTTCTTACAAAGATGCAGCGATCGAATCGACAACTATCCATTCTGCCACTTCACTCCAGAGAACAGATTCATATCTTCTCTGCTTCTAATTTTTTTGACAGTTTACAAATGTAGCGTGCTACAGAACATAGGATATTATTACAGTATACAATTTAAACCAATTTGGGAAAAAGAATTCTGACGATTTTTTTGGACCTTTCTACAATACCCAGTCACGCAACTTGACCGACAAATGATACCTGCATTTGGCTTAATTAGGCTCATCCATGTTTAAATACTGCACATTGAGATGACATTTCGTTTAATGACATCATTAGAGTCCAAAATCAGATAAGCTGTCCCTGGAAACATTTACGACGTTGCGTAATAAACCAACTCAAGATTTTCTAGAAGTATAAATACACACTTTCAGATTTAAAAAATACATTTTCTTTATTTGGCTTTGCTTGAGGATAACTGTAGAGACGATTCGTAAGTAATATTTTTAACTTATCAACCTAATCCCTTGCGTATTTTGTGTGTATGAGTTTCCCATGTCTTTAAATCATTTTTAGAGTATCATCATTCGACTTGTAACTGAATGGCCTCAATCAATTAAAAAGTTAGCATTTTATCTCAAGTGTTTATCCCATTCGTAATGAGTTTAGGGGACGGAAGATTAGTTTATATAAATAACTCCACAAAATACCTAATTAACCTTGGCAGCAGGAATACTACAGTGTTCTATGGAGCAATAGAAACTGTAATTCAAATCTGATAAGGGCAATTCCCTATAGTCAAAGATTTCTTCACTGCTTCTATAACATACAATCTACATACCTTTTTCTGAGTTGATTTAGTTAACAAATTTATATTGGAGAGGAACGTAAATTGTTCGGGTTTTCATATAAAAAAGAGTAATTCATGGCAGTAATTAAGATAATTAGAATGAGATATTGGTGTAACGTGTTGTTTAACACATTTTCTCTTTTTTTATTTGCGTAGAGATATGTATCGCGTGGCAGATTTGAAGCGCATCCCAGAAGTTTTAACATATTTTTTTTGTCTGTGTGGCTTAAAGAAAACATCTAATTTATCTTATTTGCAACAAAACGGAAAGGCTGCAATGTGAAAATAAAATAGTAAAATTCTATGACTAAGAATCCTTTTCCCGTAACTCTGATTTTGCTGCAAGTATTTTAAGAAAAAAAGTCATTAAACTTGCGAATTTTTACATCATTTGTATTGTAATAAGAATAAAACAGCACCTTACCACACACGCGGATTTACCGTTGCACGTGCCTCGATAAATGGTTCATATACCTTCTCTATTCTCACGTGCGTAACGGGATCGCTTGTACTATATGGGTAGTTCAACTAACCCTATAGATGAAAAGCCATTGATAAGAAAACGTCTATCTTGAGATAATCCGGATAATAGAGGAAATCCAACAAATTGGAAAATTAAATACATGATAAACCAAGCAAAGTTTTGTCAAAGTACAAATTTTATGATATTCCATACACTAAATATTATTTGCCTGTACTAACTGAATTTAGAAAGTTGAGGGTTCTAAGACCTTTCTGCGACTGGAGCAATTCGTTCGTAAAATTAAACGACTGCCTGCCGTTGATAACTTTGCAGCGAACCATGAAGGGAGAGAGTTATTCACTAGATATGCACGTATATTGTAATATACGTGTGATTTATTGCTATCAACTACTGTACGCCCGATGCCATTATATTCGTTCAATTGAAGATCCCTAGGGATACGTACAGCCATTGTACAATTAGTCAGTCAATCGTATTTGCATATTTTACTCTTTATTTCTATAATGGCAATGATCTGCTATATTACGTATTATTATTACGTATTACTATGCTAAATGGAACCATTTTGAACTCGCCTATTCAGTGTATTCACGAAGAAATCTGTTCTTCATCACAAGATTTATCTTTCGTGATACGACAGTCTTTCGTCATTATCAACTTGGAACCATGCAATATGCATGTATAGAGTACGTGACATTAGCTTTCAGCCGCACGTCGGCTAACAGATCGTGTTCATTTCCGAACTTTCCATGCCTGTGATTGATGCGTTCAAAGATCGTCACCGGAGATAATTTCCACTGAAGAGCGCAGTCTGCAGTTGGTAGATCGCTTCCTGTTAGATTGCACTAATCCATATCTTGATGATAAAGTGTATTTTCCAACTTGGAAAACCACAATTGCAATAAACTGATGTAAAAGTAATTAAATGTTTGAACGGAAAACAAACTTGATACATGTCTAGTAAAAATATTACAAAAACAGTGCTACCAACAAAAGGCTCTATCATTGTTTTTATCCCAAAAATGTGAGCTGTATTTAACAAACACACATGTTCCTAAACCTGGCGAACTTAGAATGTAAACACTGGTTCCTGGACATAATTGTCATTGATATATCCGATTAATTCACGTCAATGGTATATATTAGTGAATATCAAATAGTTTGACTTCGATCCAAAATGTGAATGTTGCTTTTTCAGTCATAAAGATAGACAGATGACAGAGACACATATATACGTAAAACATTTTATCATGGAACATTCATCATGTACTAGTATATAATCGCACATATAAAAAAATGTGATCGGCTGCAATGATTATACGTGCATGTACTTTTATTTTTCCAATTGTTGAAAAAATATGAAAACATCTGTTTATCAAAATATATGATTTAAAAGAGAATTTTTGACAAGAGAGAAAGAACGGAATTGATTTTGTGTTTGTTATCTATTGATTGCTATTTTAAAAAAATATTAAAATCTAGCTTGAGCACTTAATTATCTAAGAGTCTTTTCCCATTATAGGTAGCCTGCGTAAAAGGGAAAGTTGCAAGTTCACAGATCAGTCATCATCAGGGTAAGCGCTTTTATTGATAACGCTATGAAGCACATGATATACACACGTTGTTTTGAGTGTGAAAACCCAACAACTAACCACCTGTCGTAATTACTCCACGGTTATCACTTCCTTGATACATCGCCCACAGAGAATTAACAGGAATTGACCAAAAAGGCTTCTGTGACAAAAGTATCAATAAGATATTCGCAATTGTCGTTATCAAAATGACATTGCCGCACGCCCTGTTGTCAACTCGCCCAGAAGTCGCTGGTTCGAAATCCATCGTTTTAAACAAAACCCCTTATATTTTGTTTTGGTTTTGTTTGTTTTTGAGAGGTATAAGCTTGTTTTAGAAGATCTGTTTATCTTACGATAATAACTAATGAAGTGCAACCAAATATTGGATTGTGCAAGTATACCTGTCTGAAGTACGCCGATATCCATGCACAATTAATTGTGTATAAATGTAATTTTGAATCAAAAGAAAAATAATCGATGACAATGATTCGTGTCTCTATAAACCCGTGCCAAACCTTTTCCACATCCTTTATATTTGTAATCATGCAAATGATGAAAGTAGATCTCTCTGTTTCGTAATGAATGTCTTCAGTTCTACAATTACGTAACGAGTGTTGTGCTTGTACGCACTTTCATTTCATAAAGTTCCTTACTCAACATATATATTGGTTGTTTTTTCTTACGATTTTAATCATCTGATTTTTCGTTTTTGAGAATCAAATTATTTTCTTACAATTAAATAATCCAGTGAACGTTTAAAAAAAATAAACACAATACTTGCACCCTAGGATCATGTTCGTAACCTGTTGAATTTATGCCGAAAGAATCATCAAAAAGATTATTTTTTACTTCCAACTGAATAAATAGAAGCTGTGATTTCGCCTTTAGATACATGTAAATCT
The DNA here is from genome assembly GCA_016163765.1 of Magallana hongkongensis. NCBI lineage: Eukaryota > Metazoa > Mollusca > Bivalvia > Ostreida > Ostreidae > Magallana > Magallana hongkongensis. Next base: position 33,225,643 of record WFKH01007768.1, read on the forward strand.
AGACGAAACTACCAATGAACTGTTACTTCTGTGTGGCCAAAAAAAAAAATGTTCTGGCAATGTAAGGAAAATTGGAAGTTGTAAAGATTTAATTTAATACGGCACTTCCTCTATGATTAACTATTTGATCAAGGTGCGGGAAATGTTTAATCTCATACGCATTCATATTTTGTGTTAAGACTAAAAGCAGGCATGTTTTAGAAGATAACTTGGTTAAGTTATTCAAAGTAATCTCTAAATGGTTCTAGTAAAAGACATATTTCAAATTTTCTTTAGAGGAAGATGTACCACAAGAGGTTTCAAATCTTGAGGGTTAATTTTCTTTCATTGAATTATTGATGTCAATATTTTTGTAGTCGTGCCAGCCTTTAAGTGTTTTAATCTTAGTAATATTCAATTAAACAAAGAAAACTCGTTGAAGCCCACATTTTTACACGAACCATGTTTTCATGGACATTTTTATTTTAAAATGAGAAACAGTTGTTTCAGTACAAAAGTACGTGCATTAAGGTGATAAATAATCAACACAGATTCTGCTTTAATAACTTTGATCTAAATCTATTTTTTTTTCTTTTCAAGTTAAATGACCACTATGTCGCCTCTTTCGCCAAAAAATTGAATAGTGTCTTTTTAAAAAAAAAAAGTGTAAGTCTCTAAAATTTATTTCATTTACGAAAAGAATCATTGAACAAAACTTTACTAAAAAGATTTGTATTAAATCGTTGATTCGGTAGAAGTTCTCTCCAAAGTCTTTACAATACTAAAAAAAAAACGCGAACGATTGATGGGCTTTTTTACAAAGACATCCGTCGAAAAAAAATATACCGCTTACCTAATAATACACAAGGTAACATCGCCGCCATTTTTGGATTTTTCCATGACAATCATATCAGCTTGGATTTTCGCTTGAAACTCAACGGTAAATTATTTTGCGATCCTCTCCATCTTCCAATCGGTCTTTCAACATCAAAGCTTACTATCTATTTTAACCAAAACAGCGCATCACATTTCTGTCATGAATGAAATCTCCACTCATTCTGCATCTTCTGCTTCGGAAATGCGAAAAATGGTTAAAGGGGAAACGGAAGTTTACATTATTACGTCATAATTTGGTTAAACCCTTCACAATATAGTACGTGTACTTACATGCAATATTCAAAAGACGTCAATTCTAAATATGATCAACATACAAGCTAAAACTATTGAAGTTGATACCATTAACTGCTAATATTAATTCATCTTTTATAACACAATGTATATATTATAAACGTGTTAATAAATGTACATATAATAGGGCAGGGAAATCTCATTTACAATAAGCTGTACACTTCCGTCCTTTCTTTAGCCATTTTACGCAGAAAATAAATGCAGAATAAAGAAAAATATTAGTTGCGAATGCTAAGCTCAATTTGGTTCAATCGGTAGTAAACTAAAACTTTGAAAGACCGACCGCAAGACGGAGTTTGATCAAACAATGATTTTATAATTGAGTTTCAGGCGTAAAGTCATGCTGATTCGACAGTCCTGAGAAAATCCTACATAGCGATGATGTGTACCTTGTGTATTATTAGGTATGATGTATATTTTTTCATCACGAAAAAATATATAACGTCAGATACAATACCTGTGGATTTTTTAAATGTTAAAATACAAATCAACGTTCATGTAGCGTTTTAAAAAGATTGCAAATAAGGTAAACCCAATTGCTAGGGTGAATAGCCGTGGACTGCGCTAACACAGGCTGTAGAAAAATGGCGCAACAAAAACAAGGATTCTGATTGGCTTAATAATCCGTATTTGTCCAACAGTGTAAAATTTGAAAGAATTCTCATAGCAGCATAAATTGAATTATCTGTGATAATATTGTTTCCTGTCATACAAATACATTTACATGTACTCAAACTGTTTGTCTTTCGTTCGTTCAAAAGTATGGAATGATACAGGAAAGCCGGCAAGACAGCGATCTAGTCGGTGATATGATCAGCAGGCAACCAGTTTCCTGGGCGTGATTCTTCTTTTACACCTAAGGGGTGGATAACCAAATCTGATTCAGACATAGAGGCACAAGTTTATGTTAAATAACTATATATCGGAAATCTTAGCTGGAAGGTGAAATTAAATCTTTAATCTATTGATTTGCCTTTTACATACCTCATCTAAATATGATGGTCAATGATATTGGAACATTTTGGTTAGATTTGCTCTTTGGGTTTCTATTTATAATCAAACAAACTGGTTTTCATTTTCGTAAATTCAGACAACAATGGGATGAAATTATTTGTTGTCTTAACGTCTGAGAATTAAATACCCCGAAATGAAGCTGCGATCAACCCAGTGTTTTACTTTTCATGACTTTATAAAAATACAAATGTGACATTTTTGTACTGCATGTTTCTGTATATCAGGAATTCTTCAGACTGAGGTTTAATTAAGTTGAAATATTTCTTACGGTCGTAAAACTTCTCATAGTGATAGAAGGTGGTTAATGATCTTTTTAAAAATAGGTTAATAAAGCAGTGATAGATATGGTAGATAATCAGCGTACTCCTCAGTATCAGATAAATTTGTCAAACATGTGTTTATATTAGAAATATATTACAATACCAAAAATATGCAATACAGATCGCGAATGGAGATAAAAATATGTCCTTTCTGGCCTATTTTATTCCTTAACTAAAATCTGCAAAAGGACAACTTTAAAAATCATATTTTTAGATTTTAGTTACGAGATAAAATGGGTCAGAAAGAAGAAAAAGCTCATTTTAGAATGATATTAGAATATTATATTTATATAATATATATGAGAATGAAATTTCATAAATACCAATATCTTATTTTAATGATTTTGGTGTCAATAAGGAATATAATACTCCACTTCATTATCCAGTTGCGGGGGTATACATAAAGCAGCACTAACAGTATTTAGGTGTGTTAAATTGAAAAAAAGAAACCCAACTAAATGCTAAATAGAATCATCAAATTTTGATCAGAATTACATTTCGATGATTGTTTTCAGTCAAACCCTATTCATATTCAATGTAACAGAAAATATATCCCCGTTCTCTTATCGTTGTAATACACGCAAAGACACCCGTGTTACGTGACGTTTTAATTAATGTTTCGACATCAAAATTACCCGTGTTATGTGATGCTATCAGCATCAAGGTTACCCGAGTTACATGTACGTGATGCTATCAGCAACAATGTTACTCGTGTTACTTGAACATATCAGCTTCAGTTACCCGTGTTACGTGAGCATGTCAACTTCAAAATTACCCGTGTTATGAGATGCTATCAACATCAAGGTTATCCGTGTTACGTGAGCTTATCAGCTTCGAAGTTACCCGTGATACGTGAGCATGTCAGTTTCAAAGCTACCCTTGTTACGTGATGCTATCAGCATTAAAGTTACCCGTGTTAAGTAAGCATATCACCATGAAACAAAAAACATTGTTTTCCGTATATATTAAACGGAAATCTGCAAATGTAACTCCTTATAAGCGCTTGGAACACATTATCAACGCATGCACATTGGTAATATGAATTGTTTTTCCCCCGTAAATATGTATTTGTACAATAACCAGATGTTGATTTTAAAAAAAGCAAAACTAGAAACCCTCTCCGGAAATGAACTGGAGTAAATGTAAAATAAACTGCCTTATGGTCAAACCTTTTTTCAGAAGCTGTATTCCATGAGAGAGAGAGAGAGAGAGAGAGAGAGATTATTTTGTTATAAGAGAGATTTTTTATCATAAAGATTTAAGTTACAAGCAGATTTATCATTATAGATTATCGTTTTTGCAGCAAAGTAATATTCTTAAAACTACATCTCATATTGCTTTGAATAATGTATGTATCCGTACCGATTAAAACGATTATAGGGCTTAGGACTCGCAACAGCGTAATAGTCACCAGGTCGTCAATCTACCATTACCGACGAAAACAGCTTAACAAAATGGTCTTCAAAGGTAATTATCATTTGAACCATATGCTCTAAGATATCTACTTTCTCATCGGGAACTTGTATAAAGGTGGTCCTTGTATATTGTTTGAATTTGCTGATGACTTGGACAAACTGAAATTGTTGTTGCAAGGTTTGATATACAAGATGCAGTATTGTAAAAAATACAAAAGCGGTATTCAAAATTGAAGTTTCAATTGCTGCCTATGTGTGGTACATGTATAGTGTAAATACCATACTGTTTTGAGTTTGTACTACATGCCCTCGAAAAAAAAATGTAAGATGAATTATAAAGAACAACTCAAATTTATCATTTATTTGTGATTAATAAGGCGATCCTATCCAAGACCCCACAGCAGAGTAATCATATGTCAACAGGTACTCATAAAATAATTCGAGATTATTGATGATCATATGAAACAGCAGTTTTGTTTTTTATTTGGACGCAGAAAGGTGTTGCTCGTGTAGAATTAAAGCGCCAATGGCCAACTTGATATTCATGAAATTGACACCGCCCTGAAACTTGCATGAGCGAATGCGAAGAAGTTGTGTGATTTTGGATCATCTGTAATTGTAAACACAAATACGATCGCATCTTCTGTAAGTTAAATCCTAATACTTTCGAAAATGTACATCAATTTCAAAATCAAAAGTAGATTTGATCGCGTGTTGAACTTTTTTAACTTTAGAAGTTATCAAAGAGTAATAAAATTAAAAAAAATTGAATCAATTTACAAATCAATGAGCACTGTGTTTTGAAAAGTAATATGACGTCATCAAGGTAGGGGTTAAAATAAATGCGTTCGATAACGGCATTTCTTTCATTTCTGTGAGTCTGTTTATTTAAGCATTCTATGTTCATACGAAGTAAAAATTGGGTGATATTCATTCTCTGATACAAAGAGTAAACATCGTTTTCAAAATTAAGACATCTATAACATGATATAAGTGGAAGATCAATGAGTATTTAATATTACGGGAGCATTAATATTCAAATCATTTACGCAATTTCTAAGAATCGCATAATGATCAATGAATGTACTTAAAGGGGACCGATCAATACCCATTCCCATCAGAACCCAGTGCCAAAGGATTGTCGATCACGCAGGTAGACTCGGAGGATGTCATTTCTGAGGATATGTCCGTCGGAACAGCGTGTATTTCACCATCTTGTCAGACAGCTACGGAAGCCAGATATAAAACTTATCCACTCATTGGTCAGTTGTAGATATAGAGAAGACATGACAAGGAAACATCCAACTGTCGATTCCTATCCATCATCCAGCCTGTCGAATTGATACCTGCCTATTCCCATTTCATCTGTTTATTTCCCAGTGTACTTATCAAATTGATAGCAGCGCGCCGTGCAGAGTCACGTGGACAATGTGCTATTCCGAGCATACATTTGTGTGGGGTTTTTTTCAAGGTTGGGTTTATTTCTGCAACACGTGTAAATGCGACTTCATTTTGTTTAAATCACCGATCAATGACAAGCACATCTTTGATGGGTAATATGATTTTTAAGTTTCAGGTTTCTAACTGTAACACGTGCGAGATATCAATGCAATACATTACAAGTTAATCGTCTGAAACGTTATTGTCATTTTGAAATGAAAATGATTATTTTTAAAATCAGGTTAAATAAGCATTGCATTGTTATTGCACACTTGTACACATCACATATTTAGATTATTTTAACTCGTTTCATTAAAAATATTCATAGATGTGGGAAAAAAACTTTGATCTGCCTGGAAATTGTTATCTTGCAGGCATGCTATTCCCAAAAGTGTTTCTAAAAGCCTGCGAATCGCAAACAAAGTGATCTAAATCACCAACATTGATCCAAAAATTGAATCCCTCAAAAGTTTGAAATCAGTTATTCTTGTAGAAATGTGTCTAACAAGTACTTTCCGCAACTTTTGTAGCTAATCATAACGAAGATCAAACACAAAATCAGCTGATCTGGTCAACAAGTGAAAATTGTTTATCGATATTCATTGGCCTAGAGCTTCAAGTACCAGTCTCCAGTGTCTGAAGTACGAAGAACAAAGATTGTAATTATATTGAAGCTACAACACTAATTCACAATCAGATGGGATGAAAAAAATCTAAATAGCAAAAAAAAGATTATGGAATAAAACCAACCTTCATAATTTCTCAATTCTTTGCGGTTAAACTACTTGATAGAGTAAAAATACAACTTGTGGTCTCTTTAAAATGTCTGAGCAGGACTTTGGGTTAATGTTTCTTTTTTGATTATTGAAAAACAAAAATCCAGACCTTTATGATGCGTGCCACTGAATCGATAAAAAAAATGGGGGATCCCAATACAACAACCCTTTTATAATGGAAATGTACTCCTGAAAGTGATTGAAAAATGTGGTAATTTGTATGCAAATAAATCTTTTATTTGTTCAAGATCTCGTACCTTCAAAATCCAATTTTTAACCGTGATTCTGCTCAAGTTTTCCTGTTAAATGTCTTGTATTTTGAAATTGCAACGGATCGATCAAGCATCCACTGTTAGTAGTTTTAAGGGCCTTTTTATGATGTCTACTGATTGTCTTTTTCGATATGAACAATTTTTGGCCTTGGTGTTCATCAGATATGTTTTATCATTCTTATATAAATCCGTAAAATGATATAAAAATCATGTAGATAACGCTTTTCCTGCATACGAAATCATCCGTAGTTCGAAAACTGATAGTATCGAATGCTGACTTATCTAGTACTAGAAGCTGTAAGAGAAAAGTATAATTGCCCCATTACCGACTAAGGTGTTTGACAAACTATTATACCAATTGTTGATAATTACACACTTAAAGTAACACATATTGCCCCACGGTTGCCATGTTTCTTTTAAGTGTTGCTGCTGGACGAAAAAGAAAACAATGTATTTTCTTTCTCTCTCTATCCGTCTCTTAGAATCACAGAAAGTGATTGCATAATACTTAAGGATTATTATCAAACGAACGAGTTGTTGGTGAAATAAACCTCCTATTTAAACTTATAAACGTGTCAAAATTAAAGTATGGATAACGATAATCTTCGTTTTTCAGGTGCCCTTTCCAGCTAAATGATTAACAATCTAACTCGCTATCCGTATATGGGGTGTTCGAAGAAAAAAAAAGCGCTCGCATCATGAAGGATATCATGTTGAGAGACGGAATATTCATAAATCGGTTTGTTTTTTTGGTTTTTTTTTTTTGGGGGGGGGGGGCTCTGATGAATCATGATACAATGTCGGGTACAAAATCCACATTACATCATTTAAATAGCGTCAATCGAAATGAGCATGCACATTAAAGCGATAGTACAGTCATGTGCATTTTGTAACGTTCAATTTACATATTTACCCAGTTAATCTCCTTTTTTTTTTATCCAGAACGTGAAATCACTGTTCAAATAATTTGCTTTTATCTATTTCTATTTTCCAACAGCTTGTTCAATGTCTTTAAAGAAAGGGCTGTTAACGTTTTTGTCTGGGAGGGGGATCTTTAATTCTTTTCAGTTATTAAGTGCAGAGTATTATCATAAATCCAAATGTCTCATTTAATTATCTTTCTTGAAAGATATTTTCCAAGCCTTTTCCTGAGCATCAACCCTTTTCTTCGATGAAACGTATCGATCCAATGTCTATTATCTTCGGGACCTCGAACTCCCATTTTTCCTCCTTTTCGTATGTTACTGGATATAATTGCGATTTTTTGCCTATTTGAATGCTTTGTTTGGAGTCCATTTCAAGAAACGGAATTACAAGGACGATCTTGTATCATTCCTTTGATTTATGACACCTTTTAATTCATTGACATAGACATATTCATCATTTTCAAAGAGAAAGAGAGGGGTTATTTACAATTAGATCTTAAGCTTTTGCTCGTCTTGTTTAGAATAAAACAAAAAGCGTAAATAATATACCTCTTAAGTCAAGCAATACATATTTTAAATTGCAAAACAAAACTTGAGGTGATTCTATCAAGTCATATTGCAAATACCGCAGGAGTTTTGGACAAGATTCGGACAATTTTGAAACAAGTTGACTTGAAAATGGTCAGAATAGAAATTTAATTTAAATCATATACATGTTTTTTAGAGTTAATCAATACTCTTAATTAAAGGATTTTTTTCTGTAAGATATTCTTACAGAAACCCAGCGGTCACCTGAGTATAAAACAGACCTGTATAGGATCCAATTTGATAATCATATAATATTGTAATTTCACTTGCTAGAAAAAATGTTATTAATAAATAGTGAGTGTGCAAGAAAATACCCTAGGGTACATGTATTTTGTTCTGCAGAAATTTCTTCATCAAACTTGTCTGCTTTGTAACTCTTCTCGATGATTCCATGAATCTAACCATGGATTTATATGCAACCATCTTATGTCAGAATATTATTTGACCTCCCCTTCTCAATATTAAGTGCAACGGTACCTTTCTGTAAGTTATCAACATTAGACTAAACACCAGTTCAATATCTGATGGAAAAAAAAATTAATATTCTGTTTTATACTTTCGGGAAGAGGGAGGGGGTGACAACACACCATTGAGTTATGAAGTTTCATCGAGTATTTATAATCCAATCAAATTCAATAATACAGAACAATAAAAATGCAGAAGAAAATTCAAGAAGTATTAATACAAGTCGATTGCATATCCAAAAACCCCACCCTATAACAGAACCTCTAATCTAGGGGCTATGAATAACACATTTTTTGGTAAGGCTTCCCTGCTCATCCTTACCATGCACTCTGTCTGCTTGATGCCTATTTCATGAGAAGAAAACTTTTTAGAACTAAACTCATATTTACCGTTTGACCAATATAGAGGAATTTTATTCAGATACCAACGAAATTTAATTATCCAAGGAAATCACTTTAATTTCTTCGTGATAATTATTCTATATGTTCATGGAGAATTGTAATATTTAATGGGATTTTTTTAAAGGTAAATAATATATATGCCTAGTAGTGAATCAGTCCTTATATACGTGTTTTTGGACTAGGGGAGACACCAACCGAAAGCAAAGGCTGTATTGCACTCAGGGCTGATATTTCTCTGTCATGGCCCGTCGTCAGGTAATGGAGAATTTACGATTTTGAATTTGAGGGCTTAACAGCTCTTTAACGACGGGCTAGGAGAAAAAATACATGTAGATATATGATATCTAAACAACACACTGTTCGGGCTTGGGCCGGTACCAACCACTTGGGCTGATACCAGGGCCGCGATAAAAACAACAGTACATGATATTCTTTATGTTTCCCATCTTATAAGTGAGATGATATGCTTTTAACAAATGTTATTATAGACTCTATAGTTTAAGCATATATTTATTTATGTGAACTACACAGTAGACGGTGCAATATACCATATTGGAAATGGGATAGTGAATTAAAAAAATTCTGGATATTTGACAAAAGAAAATCCATATGCAAGTATGCACAGTTAAACGAGAATGACAAAGTATAAATGGACTACATGCTTCTTTTTACGAAAAAAAAAGAAAGAAATGAAAACAGTAAATCAAATACTGAACACTTTTATTAATGTTCGAAAAATATTTCACATGCGCATTGAATGGCACGTTCTGTAATGCAAATTAATATTCAATAACATTATCAGTGATAAAATTCCTGTCAAATACCATTGATTCAAAAAAGAGAGATAACTCTTACATGTTTGTGATTTCTATAGATAATGGCCGACCGCATTCCAATTTTTTTTTTTAATTTTTTTTGGGGGAAGCACCATGTATGAATTCAGTGTTATTATCATAGACTTTCATCAAGTAAACTTAACCGGTAAATTGCTGGTTTGGGCTAATGTTATAAAGCCTGGTTAATTCCATTGGGACATTAATTTGTATCATATTATGCGGCGTGACCTGAATTGTCGAGAGCTGGATAAACCAGGAGATTTGGAGTGATCAGTTGTATTAGCGTTTTATGCCATGTATTGGAACTTTATCAATATCCCGTGTTGTAAATGATGATCTGCATGTCAGTGATAAATGCAAGAGTTAAACTTGTAAATCCATCATTTTTGATCCAATCTCTGTAATTTTTACATCCACGAATCTAATAAACATTCGTCAGATTTCTGACATAAAAAACTCCAAAAACTATGGAACCGAAGAAAAAAAAAATTCGATAGGTTGTGAAACAATGGATCAACAAAATAATTGGGGAAGAAATCAACACCAGCAACTGTCAGAGTCCGGGGTAATAAACTTTTTAATGTGACTTGCTTGAGTGAATATATATAATGGGCCTATTTTTTAAAAGGGAAGCAGAAACAGAGGTGAGCTTATTTCCTCACAAGTTTGAATCAAGATGCATCCCTTGAGAGAACAGTATACATGAAGATGTCAATTAAAATAGCTGCAGATGTGAAGTATGCTGAATACTATCCATCGTTCCAACAATATTGAATTTCCGTTTCATACTCGGATTTAAAACTTCAAAATTTGCTTTCCGTTGCACGAAATTAGAAAACAATACAGCTGATCAAATAACACGTTTTTGGAACGTTTATTGGCTTTTTATATTGAAATTACGAATGATCATCATTATCTGCATGAGCATGCAAAGTAATTTTATTTTTTTAATAAGTACATTATGTATTCATGTCGAAATGATACAACTTTCATTTCCCCAGTTGTCTTTTAATCCATATTTAATTTGTTTCACGAAAACTTCATTGCACTAACATAATGAAATTACCCGCGTTTAGTCCGCGTGATAAGGCTATAAACGACATCAAACTCTCCCTATCTTGACTTTGCTAGACTGGCCATGGGCGTCATTTCTTCGTTATAGCTTTTTTAAACATGTCACTCCTGTATTTTTCTAAGCGGTAAGCTCATCAAGTACAAATTGAGCATGCCAATAGCTGCAGTTGTTAATTTGCTCTGACATCTGCATATGTACTTTTCTTTCGGTATCAGGGACAATAAAGGGAGAATGACTTCGAAAGTAGCCAGCTTCCAGCAATAGACACGGTTCTATGATATTTACAAGCTCTAAGGAATCAACTCTTCCCCTACCCGACGTCAACAAGGTGTGATCAAAGAAATCAGAATACTGTTATCTAAGACATGAAATTGACACATCGCTGTCAGAAAATGTACTCTATGTCTTGCAATATATATCATAAACTTATATAATTATATAAAGATCTTCAGTGATGACTAATATTAATATTTGTTGAAACAAGTGTTAATATATTGTGTGTTAATATCACACGGACACACACACCCACCCTTAACACACACACAGACGTGCGCGCGCACGAATATATAAATGTTTCCTTCAGGTTTTTCTGCCATAGAAATCTGATGATGATCTCCAGCAGTAAATGAATTGTATTAATTAGGTACTTTTTGTTAGAATAATTTCCTCTTTCATGCATAATGGATGGCAGGGGAATATTGTTCTTTTAAATAGTTGATCTGTAAAGGCGTTGGTGTATTTTTTCAAATATCTAATAAAACATAAAAGAAAATGTCTGATTTTAATAAATATAAATGATTTTATTACTTTCTTTCATTGAATCGTACTGGAGTCCCCTAAAACTTTACTAAATGCTTCAAATAAATGCAGCATGCACCGGAAACCGCGAACACCGTTCTGTAAATAAAATTGTTTGCTGATCAATAATGTGTTTTCATTATCTAGTTTTATACCTTTTCATTGCAGATCACCTGAAAGATACACATTCCCCCAAGCCAGGTAAGTGATTAACTTAACAATACATTTTTTGGAATATGAAAACTTTGGACCTTTATTGTGGTTTGAATGTGCAGTAACCCCCCATCCGAATCCGTGCGATTATCATAAATGTAATTAAATTATGAGTGACAACGCAAATGATAAATATTGAGCAATATAGTCAGACGACTTGCTCCGCGCGAGATTTGCTAAAAGCTGCCGTTGAGGTTGCATCGGGATAATAGAATATCGAGAAGTATAACGAGTGGTAATCACGCGGGCTCGTGGTAGTAAGAGTGGGCATTAATGTGAGAATTTTAACCAGCCTCATGGAGGTAAGACTTGTTTTCTTCAACTATCTGCCGACGCATATTGAAGTGTTAATGACTCAGTGATTGATTATGAAAAAAAGGGTGTACATAGTCCTTGTATGTGTCTTTTTTTTAATTGTTTCTCTAAAATGTCGACGTATATTTAGAGAGAGAGAGAGAGAGAGAGAGAGAGAGAGAGAAATCCACCCTGTGATTTTTTTTTCTAATATGTCGTTTAAAATTGACGGAAGTGTTCTTTATTGAAATTAGAAACTTAAAATAAAAAAAAACAAATGACAAATACTTCAAAGAAAAGATGGATATAAAAGTATCGGGTTGATAATGAATAATTTATGAATTTTTTGTGCAATTTTGAAGCAAGATTGACAATTGATTAACCTACTGCGAAAAATTATTTGATCAAATACCTATGATTTCCCTTGTCAATACTCAAAACACTGCTTTATTAAGTTTGCAGAATCATTTAAAAGGCTTTTTTCACATGAAAGTGAAGCTTTTAAACAGTTACGTACGGAGTGATCACAACGAAGCTAGGCAATAATAGACAAAGATGTACTTTGTTTTCTAAGAGTACGAGTGGATTCCACGTTTTCTTTTGAGTTCTGAAGAATACACAGCTGTTTGTGTATCATGGTGCAAAGTATGTAAGTACTTATTAGTTAACATCGAAATGTCAGAGTTGCGAGATTTGAAGTATATTTCACACCTCTTGTAAGCATCCGATCCTCTTTTGTAAACACATGTAGTTTTTTAAGGATGTCTAACTTCTACCTGAACTATTTTTGTAAATCGAAAACAACTCAATTTGTAAAAAATTACAATGTTTACCATTCAGTGTATCAATTCCGGTTATTGAAAATACAATTTAATTAAAAAATATCTTAGATATTAAACGATATAACAATATCTAATACATGTATATTGAAACCACATATTCATAGTTTACGAGATGGAAATTGAGCGACATCTGGTATCACGAAAGTTTAAAGTCATGCAGGTTTACCAACTCATATAAACGGTGTTACACAGGACATACGATCCAGCGAATACACCGGGTAATAAATATTTGATTGGATTAATTAAGAAAATGTTTGATGGACGGGGTAGGGCGCTCTGTTTCGACATTTTTTTTCAATCACTTGAAAACCATTAATAAAGTGCTCGCTTCCATTTTTGTGCGTCTTTTTTCTTTAAAGTCATAGTAGGAGTAATAATTAATATTCAACAATGCGGATACAATATACATGTACTGTTATGCTTGTGTTTTACTATATGCCATAAAGGCCAATTGTTTGAACATAACTTGTCGGAAATTTATTTGGTTTATTTTTATCAGCTTCGTTTTTTACAAAGAACGTTATAGTGCAACTTTTGTTTTGTATAGATTGCATGGTGCAAGCGTTGAAAGAACTCTAGTGTAACACCGTCAGTAGTAAACCATAAAAAGGATATCGATGTTAAAGTTTATGGATCAGAGACCAAAGAAAAAAGAAAAAAAAACATTTTATGTGTCAATGCACATATAGCCCATGGGAATTTTTTTTCCTATATATGATTTAAAAGGTGATGTTAACTTCAAAAGCTTAATATCATTTTCTTGATAATTGTTAGTCAAAGCGAGCAGCAGTAATATAAACAATTTTATCTTATAGTTCTCATTCTAGTACTTCACTGTTGATCATAAGAACGTCAGTTTTTAGTTCGTTACGGGTTAACGTGTATCTACAGTACAACTGTAATGTAATGTAGATCAATACACGATTCAAAATGACTTACAAGTAACTATCTGTAGTTTTTGTAATATGTTCCTTCGATAGAACCGAGTTCTTGATGCGTTAAAAAACCTATATATATATAAAGAAATATTTGATTTCAAGTGGCATTTAAAATATTTTTTTATATATGATTTTGAGTGTGTATCTTAAGTTTGTGTTATATATATATATATATATATATATATATATATATATATATATAT
>WFKH01007768.1:33239635-33259931 GCA_016163765.1 Magallana hongkongensis
TATATATATATATATATATATATATATATATATATATATATATATGCTGTGTTTTGATTTTCTTTTAAATGAATAGGTGTAATTGGATCTTTCTCGAAAAGTCTACTTGTACTTCCACTAAAAAATTTTCATTCAGTTTCATTATCTCAAATATGAGAACTTATATTCATAAAATACTTAGAGGATACAGAATAGGTAAAAACATGCAGCTTAGACTCAATTTTCATTATAATACATGTATCTACATATAACAGAACTCGTTTGACCTCAGCAAAACTGTTTTGTGAAGTTTGAAATGAAGTTGCACAGCGCCATGCAAAGAAAAACAATTAAATAATAAAGTTGCCGTAAAACATTTACTTTGCTAAAGAAAAATGGGATTCAGTGAAAAATAAAAATGAGCCAACTTGGGGAGCTGAGAGAGAGAGAGAGGAGAGAGAGAGAGAGAGAGAGAGAGAGAGAGAGAGAGTAAAATTGGTGGTGAATTATTGTCAGGTACTCACGCTAAGACAATTGAACGAAAATTACAGGTACATGCCTGGCAGAGAGCGTTTATGGTTGTTATACGCCATGTATAAATCATTTTCCTACTGTGAATAATCCTTTTGCCATATAATATAGGTAAAAACCGACCACATGTGCCAAATCTCGGGGATCCCTTGAGCATGTGTGTTTGAGGGGCATAAATATCGGGAGGGGATTTACATCTTGGAATCTTAAAAATTTTGGAAAACAAGACACGTGTTACGAACAGTCGTTCTGATACATCACGTGTCAAACACGAAAAGAGACCCTATTATTAATTACATGTAAATAATCTCTATGAGAGTATATGCCAGGCAGTGGCTGAAAAATTGAGTTTCAATTCTTTTTTTCTAAAAATAAATGTGAAGCGGAAGCCTAGGTCTTGGCGAGTACAAACTTTAATTTTTTTCCGGTTCAAATTTCGGATTTTTTAGAACTTAGTTTTGCTGATTTTTAATTTATTATTGCTGTTTGAAAAAATAAGTCCCAATTGGCATAATTAAGTTAGATACAATGTTTATAAAACCTAAATCAATTAACAGTTCTCATCCGATTTACCGGTCATAAAGCACAAACTATCGAGTTTACAATTAAATGATTTTAGAAGACAGTATAGATATACGACTGTAACAACATGCACGGATCTAGAGGAGACGGGGGAGTCCGTACCCGCACTCCTCTCTGAAAAATTAAAATTTGTTCCATTTTTTAAATCTTATAACTATAATATGACTGTAATAATTAAAGTAATCGATAATACATAAAACATTTTGTGATTCATACATTCGGAAATTATTAAATTGTTGATAAAAATTGTAATTTACCATATGAATATCAAGTAAATATTAGGTTCTTTTATTAATGTTCTATGTAAGAAAAACTTTTCAGAGATCATCTGCGCAAAAATACAGCTCATATTACTAGTACTTGAAAATAATTCTGAAATGTAATAATTAATTTCTTTTTTTCTTTTTTTTTAAGCTATGCCTGGTTTTTACACAGTCAGTCGCTTAAATTTAACCATCAATGGGTATGACGGCAAATCATTACACAAATCATAGCTATTCCTTTATAATATAATATATTCAATCAGTACTTTCAGAAAAAAGAATATCAACAGCTAATAGATTATCATTTGATATAATGTTACCAAAGATATCACCAAAGAGAGATTAATAGCTACGGAAATTTGCTTTATTTCAGATAAATCGATCAATTTCATGTTTGCAACCCTATAATCAGTGTTTATTTTGGCGGTGACCTGCATAATGTTATAATATAAGATTATGAAATGAGTCAGTTTCTAACAAATCATGTAATGATTAGCTCTAGAAATGTCGGAATAAGAAACCCGACACTAAGAAAAAACCCCAGAGTATATCTTAAGGGTTCATTCACTCGATCAGATAAATCATACAAAATTCCTAAAGAGAAAATTGGGATGTAAGTGAAAATATCATTGTTACTGCATGTTGTAGATTTGTACTCATTCATTCCTTCAACCCCCCTCGCTTTCTCTAGAATAAAAGATAATCATCACATTTCCATCTTGTACACTTAACGTACATTGAATAGTGAACGTTATGATCACGTGGTACACTTAAAAGACGAGGCATCCTAGGGAAAATAGCTTTTTTAATTGTATTCACGGAAATGTAGCAAGTTGAACCCGAAACCAATCATTACTATGTAGTTTTAAGTCTTCTTGTGACGGGAACCTAAAGAGACATTGATTGCATTTGGCATCCATTTTATTACTTTAATCTAAACCAAGAAGCCTTCATGATTTTCCGATGAACTTCATTGAGCTGTCGTCTTTCTCCTTTTAAGGATGTGCTTGTTTGGAGTTATGAGGTGTTTTTTTCGACAAGTTTCCTAGCACATGAAATATGGCTTCCACAAAATAAACCTAGAAACACCAAGCCAAGACATCAGTTGGCATCCTGACCTGCTGCTGGACAGTGCACTTTGCTGAATGCTACATTTCGTTGATAGAAAAGTAGAACATTTTCTCTTATCCATATGCGGCTTATTGAAATAGAAACGAATAAATAATAATGACATTTTCATAGAAATTCATGAGAAATGATAAAAAGCGTACTTCTGTAACTTATGAATCTGCGATAAAATTCAAACAGGGATACCCCCTCACAAGCATTTGCTTTATTTAAAACAGTGTCAATTCGTTATAATTAAATGACTATAACGCAGTTTTCTAAAAATTATTTCCTATAATCACAACTAGACATATAAGATGCACGACAGAAAAAAAAAACTAATCTATTTTTGCCCATTTTTTTGTATAAGGTCAAATCAAACATAACGGCGGTGTTTTCTCCTAGGAATTAAGAGAGTATACTGGTATAGAATTGTTCATGCATACTGCATATTGAAGAACCATGGGAATCAGTTCATTATTACTTTTCTGTATTGCGGATCTGAAATCTAATGCAACAGCCGAAAGGTACAGTAGCAACAGCCAGCACAAGACGAGCAACTACATTGCAGAATTGCAGCGAGCAACATTTTTCTGCGAGGCGAGCCTAAACGATTCCGCTTTTGTTCAATTTCAATGTTAAAGTGCCGATTCGTTAGGGCTTGCCACGTAGGGAGGTGACTTTGAACAAAACAAAGGACCGAGTTAAAGAAACAACCGCCGGCTGGTTGCAGAAATTATTGGAAAGTCTTGTGTCATTTTACTAGGGCGAATGTGGGAAGATTTAGAAAAAGTTAGAAAATTGGTTTTGGGATTTTTTAAAACTTGTGTATGTACATTTAAATAATTGGATCAGTATTTAATATAAGGTTCTAGAGCTCTCTCAGTTGAAATCAGACATCATTTGCTACAGTTGGTCTTTCGTTGTGACAAACATTTTTATTTACAGAGAGAAAAAAATTCTTAGACTTATTTAAGGTTTTTTTTCTAAAACTTCATTCAAAGAGAATGAATGAACAAATTACCGTAATGGGATTTATAAGAGTATAAGGCAGTTAACTTTGCTTGAATTCAGACACAGATTTGGAGGATATCATCAGACATACTCTGTACTTGATTTTAGGTGTGAAGAGGCATAGATTAGGAATTCCAGTAAAAGGGTATCCAAACAATTAAGCATTAAAAAGCAATATTTCACTGAAGTCTACATGTCATCATGCATAGCCAGCTGCCACTGTATCGATAAATAGTTCTAAGATTAGAAAGACAATGTTTACCCAAGATATCAAGCAGACATTGAAATTTTCGGAGATGTGGTTTCATTCATTCTTTTTTTTTCATCGAAAATTGTTCATTCTCATCAAATTTTTATGTAGTAGTCTTGGCGTTAATTCAACATTTTCGAAACTTTAACACAAAACGTGAGATGCAAGCACCACAGAAGGCAGCTGGTTTCCGTCATGATCTTCCTGGTACTCTGTGAATAATAATAAAGGCATCTCCAAGAAGTAGGTATGATCGCTTAGTATTTGGATTCTTTAATTCCCCAAGCGATCCGAATGATTTTTCCGAGCAAAATGCCTGTATTGCGAAAGCATTTCTATTTACTTGCAAAAGAATTGCCTCAAATTACATTAGCGTGTTCGATTAAATTCCCGAGTGTTTGGTGTGAATGCCTAACGGTTCGATCATGCTAAAATATTTTTTTTAATTGGTTTTTAAAACATTAAAACATGTGTAATGTGTTTCGATCTGTTGTATTTGATCTTCTGAACTATTGTAGTGTATTTTGATCTATAGCGAAGCATGAATTTACAATATATTTCTGACTTCAAGATATGGTACACATTGATTAACGTAACGGTAATAGTAACGATGATTAAAATGTTGTTGATGTTTTGAGTCCGATCTAGAACTTGAATTGCAATTGAATCGTCACCATTACCGATAAAAGCCAACATTTTCCTCAAGATTTCTGCTTTACCGCTTAAACGGTCCAGGTATTTTTTGTTTGATTTATTTTCCACCGTAGTTCAGGTCCGGTGTATTTTTTGTTTTGCCATGTTTATATGTTTGCTATTGATCAAGTTTACTCAGATTAAAAGACAACAATAATTATTGTCAACATCACAACTAGGCCACAGTCTACCTTTTTAGTTTTATCTTTATGGGGTGTTGTGTCAAGATAACCATTATATTCGACTTCTTTTCTTTTCTTTCTTTTTTTTTTTGGGGGGGGGGGGGGGGGGGGGTGTGGGTCACCATCCTCCGCTTGAGGTTTGGCGCACTGAATCGTCGTCGATGCGGATATTATTTAGTTCCTTCAGTGTCAGCAGTGAAGCAAAATAAAACATTTCTACATCTGTGCGCAAAAGTTGCATTCAACCACCAGGTGTCACCTCATTATATCAAGATTTCCCCCTATCCATTTATTATTCTTTTTTATCGGTCTGTATTATCGAACGCAAGCCAAATGACTAATTTTTGATAATAAGGGACACAAAGATGAACTACTTAAATGTAATATTTCATGCACTTAAATACATATAATAACATTAACATCATGTGCAGGATTCTTAAATATTACATCATTGACTAACTAATAACGAACAAGTTTTAGCAACTTTTTCAAATATCTATCGTTAGATAGCTTTCTTTGGCAATTCATGTGGGATATGAAGGTAGCAACATTGCAGAAAAATACGTTAGCGGGTTATGTTAATTTTTTCTGCAATGTTCGCTACCTTCATAGCGCGCATGAATTATTTTACCAAATCAATTGTACTGAGGAATCCATGAGATTGCCTAGAGGTCACGTGATAGTCAGTGTTGAGAGGTTTCTCAAGATTTAATAAAGAAGGTTTTATTCTTTATATTTACATCTCTCTTTTAACAAATTATTGAATTAATCATAAAAAGTAGGTAAAAGTAACTGAATTATTGTTAATGTACATCAGTACGTTAGATAGAAGCAATAGCCAATTATTCTTAGTTTTAGTTTAAAAAATATTTATTGAGTTTATCAATAGCAGGTACAAATAGTTGACAACGTGTTAAATATGATTGAGAAACAAGCCAAAAGGCTTATAAAAATCCTCTCTTAGGTAAGAAAAATAGATGTGCAAATTACATAAAAAAAGACCAAAAGCTTATATTAAGGGGGAAAAATCCAAAATGTATCAATCAAAAGATGGAATAAAAACAAAATACAGTTTGACACGTGCATAATATGATTAGAGAGTTGGAATTACATATGCAATATTTACTAGTGAGCTAATCCCACGCGCGTATATCTACAAAGGAGTGAGATAAACATTGTAATTTTTGGAATCAAAATATGGAGGGTTATTTTAAAAAAAAAAACCCAAAAAACAAAGAATACATGATATTTAACAGTTTCAATTTACAGGCACCTTTTAATTAGTAGGTGAGATCTCTTAGAGATAAGATAAAAAAAAATGGACAGTTCATTGAAAAATCGAAAAAGTCGAAAAGTCAAAAGGATACTTATTATTGATTATTGGTACGTTTTAATGTGTGTACAGGTAAGAAGTCACTTAACCGTCATTTTGAGGTGCTGCGCCGAGGTTGACGAGCAAGTTGTTGATGTCGTTTGGACTCAGAATTTTGTGCTTACGGTCGTTATGGCCGATTACGAAAATCTTCCCATCCCAAATGAATGTGGATTTCGCTTTTCCGGTTTTTACCAATTGGCGTGCTTCACATGCTAATTTGTTGCGCGTTTTGGTTAGATCTTTGTTGATGGCGACTTTTTTGAGTCTGACATCATCATGATTATTTCGTGCAGTCCGTAATTTTTCTTAGGTTGCTGAATGATAAACTGGTTAGAACTGGATCGTGTAGATTTCGGTCCGTCAGTTTCTATAGAACTATGAATTACAATCGCTTTTTTTAAGAAATAGAATAGAAAATACTCGATATATGTAAATATACATGTATTGTTATAAATTATCAGGTATTATTTGCAAGTATACATGTAAAATATATCCTCACAGGATAAGTAAGACTATTGTTCGAATAAATTGATAGCAAACTACACGAATATTCAGAGATTAATGAAGAGAAAGCAGTGAACTAAAGATAGATTCTTTAACTCACAAGATTCTATATTCAACATGCACAACAAGATTTTTTTTCATTGACAATGGAGTTACATGTAGTTCTCACAATAACTTGAGGAATTTCAAGAATGTTTTTGTGATTGAAAGAGGGATGCATATCACTGATTTTAGTCACAATATTCAAATATCGAAAAAAGACCACTGGAATTTCACTGAGCAAAAAAAAAAACAAAAACAAGAAAAACAAAAAACAAAACAACCCCCCCCCAAAAAAAAAAAACAAAAAAAAAAAACAAAACCAAAAAACCCACCAAAACACCACCCATACAAGTACAGCAAAACGATCATTTCTTTCGATTCTTGAAAAAGCATTAGACTTATAAGACCCACCTAATTATTGAACTGCATTTCAGTTTTATTTCTTAACTAACATGTATTTATAAAATTGTATGACCGGTATGTATTTCATTGTTCGTCTGGTATACACTACTTTTCTTCATAACTCTCCGTGACCTATTTTGTTTTGCATTGAAAGTGTACAATACAATGCCTAAAGAAAAACAATCTTTAAGAAAACCTCATCATCAGTGATAAACAAAACCATTTTCATGTTGATATTCGAAATAAACAAATTATCAAAAACTATTTTAGTTGTTCTTAGAGTCGTCGACGTGTCCTCTATGTAACCTTAACCATTCCTTACATGTACCTTAAAGTTAACGCATATCGCAGTTTTTAGAGAGAAAAAATTCTATTTCAGTCTAGTTAAGGAATAAGGAATCATTCTTTGAGTATTATGGGGTGATAATTTTGGTCTGGGCGTGGTCAAATCCAAAAAAGCCCGAAGGGCTTTATGGTAGATTTGACCACGCTCCAACCGAAATTATAACCTCATAGTATTCAAAGAATGATTCCTTATTACTTATATTTATATAATTTTTAGCAATTGTACGATGAAATATTAGAATATTTACCTAAATATGTGATTTCCATTTCTTTTAATTATGCAAACACCGCTTGCGCCCCTACGATACGTCATTTGAATTTATTGGACTGTAAATACAAAATCGATTCGTAGTGTTATCACAGACAAAGACAGAAAAATGTAAATATATTAAGTTAGAGTGTATAATCAGACTTGTCTCTATTACCCCACCCTGGACATTTATGCCACAAGAAAGATAAAAACGGAATTGTCTGAATGAAAATCCAGCACTGTAAATTTATACATTTTGTAGCAAATCTTAGCCTCACATGCATGCTCCTCTCTCTGTCCCTTCTTGGCATTGTTTCTCTATCATTTCTACTGTCTGATGGGTCCCTAATTAATTGTAACAATGCATGCTATACTTTGAACCTAAATAACAAGGCTCTTTGCGAACATCGATATTTTCATCACAGAACCACGAAACAGTTCATGGTTCTCAGCCATAAACCTCAGGATCAGTTTATTATTGTTTAAAGTTCCTTTAGTTAATCATTTAAAAATGATTTTCAGTGTTGCTATGCATCAAATTGAATGATGTTTTTTTAGGTTGTTACATAATTTTCAAACACATGGAAAAAGTTGTCATAATTTTGTTTTTTAATATTTATTACTAATACGTTGGTACGTCATCAGATAGAAAAAAATACATAAATCACGTTAGCAGGTTGTGGATTTTTTTCCTGCAGTGCTTTCTACCTTCATAGCCCGTATGAATCACCAAATAAAGCATTTTACTGTTTATATTTATATCTATTTCTGAATAGATTTATCAATTATCCGTACAAACTGAGTAAAAGTATGTAAATTATTATTGTCGATCAGAACGTTACACAAAAGGAACAGCCAATTTACCATGTACGTGAAGGTTACCGTGGTACATGTAACTTCAACTACTTGAAAGTCTGAGGTTAGCCCATAAAAGTCCTTGGACTCAATGCTTTCAATGTAGCCTTAGTTTCGATCGATCAAGAAATAATCCACGCAAAGTCAACACACCAAAAGAAAAAAAAGAACAATGAACGATGTTAAAATTATTTTCGCCATTTGAATGAGTGCATTTTAATGCAGTTTTTTAAGTTAAAGAAATGCGTATACTCATACGCCGACATCGTTCACTGGATTGTGTAGATTTTAGTCTTGTCAGTTTAATTAAACAATGCGTGTATGCGAGTTAGCCTGTTTTGTAAAAAAAAATTCTGCAATGGTCGTTACCTTTAAGTTCATAAACCGCATGAATCATCAAAGAGAGCATTAAATATTTACGTCTTTCTTTTAATAAATTATTGAATTAATCATAAAGAGTAAGTTAAGTAACAAAATTATTGTCAATGTACATTAGACTAAGTACGTTAAAAAGAAGAAATATCAATTTCTACTACATGTATATGTGGAAATTTGAGTCTGACGTCATTTTGTGCAGTCCGTGATTTTTTTTATAAAATGCTGCAAGTTTCAATCGATCCATAAACTGGTAAGAACTGGATTGTGTAGATTTCAGCCCTGTCATTTCTATAGAGCTATATGAATCACAATCAGTTTTCTTAAAGAAATAGAGGATAATATACTTAGTAGATATAAATATAATTATCTCAGTGAGTTTTTTAACATTGCCATTCATTTCTTAAGGTTGTATGGGACATCTAGAAATATTGATGTGATAAAAGTACCCAGATAAGCCCTACGAGTTTCGAACTCGTGACCTGCGGATCAGTAGCTGACGCTTTATAAAGTTTATAAAAGATAAAATTAATGTACATAAATACCGTATAGTTAATTTTATCGTTTATATCAAACGAAAGTACGTCTCCATATGGAGGTGTCCTAAACCTCCGTAATTAAGTCAGGTAAATGCACATTGCAATGGTTATCTATCTACATAAATCTTTGGTATTTCTTGTGTATTTGAACGAGACGTTGTTTTTTCCATAAGAACTCAGCATGAGCGCGAAAAGAAACAGCAAATACGCACGTATTTACACATCAACATTTTTTATCTATTTTACTTTTTTTGGTATTATACACACTTGCGATATTTTCGATATTATTTAAAAATGTCCTCGTATTTTGTCGACCCGAATCTCTCAATCTGTCGTCTTCATTCTTGTTAAAAGTCAAACTTGTGCTTCAAACAAGACATAAAATGATACATCGTAAGCATTTCTTTGCTCGTAAATTGACAAGATGTAGGGCAATTGATTTTATTTTAAGTTTTAATTTTACATTCTCTAACTTATTATTTTGAATATGTTCTTCAAGGGGTTTTTTCCAGCGGGCAGTAGATTAAGAATTTTTTCATTCGAAATTGTATTTGCAATTTTATGAGGTAAACGCCGCACTGTATGACAATTTCGTAAAAATTAGATTGCGTTAATGGTGTCCGCTAATCCACAGCTGATAGATTCGGCTGAAAAAGCAACGTAAATAAATAACCCTGGTTGTGTGTTCACCGATTGTACATTGTAATGAACAGATTCTAAATAACCGAAGTCTTTTAAGTTAAACATCATAATTGAAACAGAGTAGTATTATTGGGTTTTGAAATCCAAAACAAGGGACACGGGAGAAGATTTAGCAGACAGCATGGCTCTGGTTGAGAGAAAAACATATTTTTTCAAAGTTCTTACAAAAGACCATGCTACGTTTACTGTGTTTATGACAAGGTGTGACGTCAATTGATTTGAATTCGGTAGAAAATGACGGGAAATACACTTGATAACATAACTTCATTCTTCTTGCTTAACTTTGTCGTCTGTCAGTAGAGATTAGCACGATTTCACATTTGATCATTGCCTCAATACAATTTCCTGCTTAGACCAGAAAAGCCGACTACCGTAAACAAGTTTCTTGCTAAAGTACCTGATATTTCTTGCGTTTAATAACTGTATTTATTTAGTAATTATAGCGTTCCCTGGTCGTTTTAAATGTCGCAAAATTGTTTTTTTTGTTGTTGTTAAGTATTGGCGTAGAAGAGGTGAGATTTTGTAGTGTTACTATGATGTAAACTTAACCAAGGTCAGTGAAATCGATAACTAGGTCCTTTGGTCAAATAGAGGTCCGTGTCGGTTTGCCAATCAACAAATCTCTGATCGTTCCATTGTTTTCATCATTAATATGTAATAACAGTTCAATTTCTGGTTCAAGTTTGAGGTATGTACAGTGCTATTAATGACGTTCTCTCAATTTCAACACAAACTTTAGTTGAAATTGAGAAAATCTTAAGGAATTCTGATAAATTGAAATCCAGTTCATTGTCTCCCGTTGCAATACACAGACTTCTTCAATTTTCGTTTGAAAGTTGTTTATGATGAAAAAGCTTTAACAACTACATGTTTAAGTACACATTTATGCGCGTTTAGAAATCTAAGCACACAAAGAAAAAGAAATATTATCACCAACATCCGTTCCCCTGCATCGCTATAAAAAAGATGGAAATGATTTTCGGTTTTTGTTTGAAACACTTAAAATATAAAGCTACACTTAAAACTTGGTTTTAAATCCCAAATTTTATTTTAGCGATAATTGAAACTTTTAATTACATTTTATTAGGTTACAACAAAAATTATTTTAAGGAAAAAAAAAATCGTGCTTTCCCTTGAAGATGTAAAAACCTTGCATCAACATTTCTGGAGAACAATGAATATTCCAAATATTACAAAATTTTTAAAATATCAAGCAATTCCTGCCATCCACTAAATTTTAGTGTATTTGCATTTTGTAGTAATATAATGAATATTTGTACGATAAAAAGCTAACTAGGAAAAAAGGAGAAAATACATTCAAGAAGACTTCAAACAACAGTAGGAGTCTAAGTCTTCATAAGCGTTCAGAATTCAGGATCCGAGATAAAATGTCTAACAGTTGTAATATAGTTTTAATCTTGAATCTCCGATCATTTTAAATCTCCGCAGACAATTTGTCTGCCAAACCAAATTCACTCCACTTTGCGCCCCGTCAACCTCACAGCCGCGAGTTAATAAGAACTTCACATTTTTCATAATACTTTCGAATTAACTCAACAGTCAACAAAAAAGAACGCATCTAGTGATTCTCTTGCTGTCTTACGCAAACTCTGCTTTAGACAATGCTACGGGGGACCCACTGCGTTATCTAAACTATGTAGTATGACGTCATGAGTAATCAACATTTCTCATTTATTATGATTAAGTTAATGTTGTTCCTCATTAAGAGTGATTGAATTAATAGATCAAGTAGATTAATATTATCCTGCTCAAGGTCTAAAGTTTATTGCTGCAAAATAGTTTAATTGAGCAGTAATCTATTTTAATGTTTTGATTATCATTAGTTATGTGTGCACAAGAGTTATTTGCCAAAATGCTTAATATGAGAGAGAGAGAGAGAGAGAGAGAGAGAGAGAGAGAGAGAGAATTCACTGACGGAAAACGGGTTTTCCTGAACTGTCAATATCATGTATCTACCACATATTTCGTTTCACAATTGCGCCACGAATCTCTCGAAATAAACTGTACTGCATATTCGAACCACTTTTTACTTGTTAATAGCTATATTTTTTCAACTGAAATAATTTTTTTAACAAATATTTGCTTTTCAATACCATTATCCATCGAGTCCGACATTTCTCTTTTATTGTCTCCACAAAATAATGTTCATGGTAACACTTCTAAACACGAGCATCATGCATGCATATTAAAAAAAGGCCGTTCACAGCGAATGTAAACTGATTCCTACAAGGCAAATCCTTATGAAAAGTCCAAGACAAGTGAAAAGCTGTCAATGTGACAGCAAACCGGGTTTTTTTTTATGTGAACTGTATTCATAATCCATGTCAATCCTGAATTAATAAACACTACCTACCGTATCCAAAGAAATGGAGTACCCATATGCAATATTTTGCCTAAAAAATGACTAAGTTCAAAAGCTAATTTTTTTCATAAATTATCAGAAATCAAAATCCTAGCAATATGCACACCTCTGATATATGTACAATCGATCTGCAAAAGAACAACTACTTATCTTGAAAACTGTAGGAGGAGTTATCCGATCAATAGGGGTACCCTAAAGCAATATTTTGTCAAAAAATGACTAAGTTCAAAAGCTGGTATTTTTTTTCATAAATCATCAGAAATCAAAATCCTAGCAATATGCATACCTCTGATATATGTACAATTAATCTGCAAAAGAACAACTTCTTATCTTGAAAACTGTAGGAGGAGTTATCCGTACAATAGGGGTACCCTAAAGCAATATTTTGTCAAAAAATAACTAAGTTCAAAAGCTGGTATTTTTTTTCATGAGTTATCAGAAATCAAAATCCTAGCAATATGCATACATCTGATATATGTACAACTAATCTGCAAAAGAACAACTTCCTATCTTGAAAACTGTAGGAGGAGTTATCCGTACAATAGGGGTACCCTTTTGGCAGCCGCCTGCCCGCCCGCCCACCATTTTCACTATTTCAATAACCGGATTTTCCGTTGGAAAACCCGGTTAGAAATACCAAGTGTATAAAAGTCTTTGTTTAAATTTGCTGTAGTCAAAGCATCAAGTTCCTCACCAAAATGTATTGATTTAAGTTCACCATTTCCAAACTGAAATGTTTTTAAGAAAACATAATTTTATAAACATTTTAGACTTTGAAGAAATTCGATGATGAAACACCAGATGTCATTGATTTACGCTTTAAGTCTCGTTTCCTATTACATTTTGACACTAGCACTATGCCAAAAAGGGAAAAGTTGGGGGGGGGGGCGCACTTGACCTTCCGCTGTTAAAAAAACCCCAGTAGTTTTTAAAGTTTTGGCCCCCAGCACCCATGAATACCTGCTACATACCTGTTTCTTATTTTTCAAGACAATACATGTTGCACAAGTACATATTGAAATCGTCGTATATTTTTTAAAAAAGTTAAATGTCGGACTCTTCAGTTTGCTTAAATGATAAACCTAAAACATTTGTTATTTTAGGTGGGTCGGTATTTTAAAAAATGGATGCAATTTATAACGCAAGTTTTACTCAAAACGCTTCAAACATCACCGGTCCGGACACCAGTGCCTTGCTTTTTGAGAGCTTTGTCCGAATCATCATTCCCACCATCTTTGGATTGATCGTCTTCCTAGGACTAGTGGGAAACCTTCTCGTCATCACTGTCGTGTTCTCGTACAAACAAATGCAGAACACAACCAACATTCTTATCGTCAGTCTGGCATTCGCAGATCTGTTCTTTATAATTTTTTGTGTGCCTTTTACGGCTACCTTATATGCATTGCCAGTATGGCCGTTCGGTGATATTTGGTGTAAAATCGTAAACTATCTCATGTATGTTTGCGCATATGCAAGTGTCTGGACACTCGTGTTAATGTCGTTTGACCGATATTTGGCAGTGGTTCATCCTATTTCTTCGATGAGATTTCGAAATACTCGCAACGCATGTATTCTCATTGTCTTGACTTGGTTCATTTTCAGTGTTGGGCATATTCGCTTGCTCTTGCAGTATCGTATGCACGAATACGAATACAGTGGGGCAAACAGATCTAGTTGTATTCATTCAGAGGAAGACACATTGCCATTGTTTCATGCTTGCTTTTTTGCTTTCGGCTACGTCATCCCACTTCTAATTACTTGTGTTTTGTATGGATTCCTGTTAAAACGTCTTTTATACGGTGTGGTGCCAGGGGGAAGCCAAAGAGCCGAGAGTATCCGAAGTAAAAAGCGCGTCACGCGCATGATTATTATAGTGGTTGTTGTATTTGCAATATGTTGGCTTCCTATTCATATTTTCTTTATGATTCAGTATTTAGGTCCAGACTATGAAGTAAACATTGTTAGCACATCTTTTATGATGACTGCCAATTGCATTGCATATATGAATAGCTGTATGAACCCTATTTTATACGCATTTCTCTCGGAAAACTTTCGAAGGAGTTTCAAAAATCTGTTGTGCTGTAAACGTGAGAGGAATAACAAATTTGAATACGAGCGAACTCATGCCAGAGGTCACGAAAAAGACCAAAAAGATACTTTGTTAAACAATGCTACCAAACCTTTAGATGTGACCTCAAAAGAATGTTTATTAAACAACACTTTGAAAATAACGGAGAATGGAAAGGATTCCAATAGTAATTCGGAGAATGAGCTTGAAATGAGAACCGTTATAACAATCTGTAATACACAGGGTAGGTAAATCAATTTGTTTTATTTAAGTTAGTAGTAAATCAACCTTTAAATCAAAACAGTAATACAAAAAGAAAAAAAAAAGGATTGGATGAGAGCGCAGTTTAATAGGGTGGGTTTTTTTCAATCATTTTTTTAATGCATGTAAATGATTAAAAATGCATGTTGCAATGGTCTGTGTAGTTCACAGTTTGCAAAGATTGTAGCAAATTTTACAGATTGTTAAGGACTTTCTATTACAATGTATACAGTTTTAAAAAATGTATTTTGGAGTAAAAAAAAATTATATTTTTAAAATTTGTACCGTTATGTTAATCATTTTCAACAAAGTGGAAGGGCCATTTTTTCGACAAAAGGCGTTAATAAACAAAGATGTATTTCGGCTACTAAAACAAACAAAAACATGGAAACATATGCCCAAATCCTTTTTGGGAAAGGGGTCCAAAATAAGGCTTAGAATACTTTATTGTTTTCAACCAATGATCACTGTAAATCGCAGTTGATTATGGTTAGATCATAGGGCAGCTCCTTCAAATTGTATGTACAAATTACCATGGAGTTATAATTCTCAAGTATTTAATCTGGCAAGGGTCCTCAAGTTAAAGAGTTCTCGAATATTATATGATACTGGTATTCTGTGATAATTTAATACATTTGATAGAAATGTTACAATTAATATTAAAAAAAAAATAGCACGAATCATACAGTTTCATATGATATATTTATTGTGTTCGCTAAACTTCCTCACTGAACAAAGTATATTGAAATTTGAATACGGATAATTAATTTTCAAAACCTGCAAACAGAGCATCAAATACATATTATTTTAAAAGCGATGTATTCCCAATATACCGTCTTCTCTGAATCACATGATCTGGGACGTCATATATTATGTTAAGGAAAAGCTAAGTTTAATATTCATTTAAAATGCTTCTCCAGAATCATGTTGGACTTGGAAAAATTAACCGTTCTAAACTATCAGTTGAAAGTTAAAGTAAACAATGGGACAGCATTTCAAAAACATGTAATTTATCTTATGGGCTTTTATTATAAAAAAGAAAGTACAGTGTTCAAATAATAGACTCAAGAAGATTAACTTTTGTCTAAAACTGCTTCACAAATGTGTTTCAATAAAATAAAAAAACCTGAACTTAACAATAAAAATTTGTCATAGATAAATCTTTGGTTTTAAGCATTCTAAGTAACAAATAACCATAAACATATCATGAGTTTACAAAGTCAGGCTTGATTTAGATGATTTATGATTGTACAAAGTCAGACTTGATTACTTAAAGACTGATTCATAAGATGTGTACAAAGTCAGACTTAAGACTGATTTATGAGTGTACAAAGTCAGACTTGATTAACTTAAAGGCTGATTCATAAGAAGTGTACAAAGTCAGACTTAAGATTGATTTATGAGTGTACAAAGTCAGACTTGATTAACTTAAAGACTGATTCATAAGATGTGTACAAATTCAGACTTAAGATTGATTTATGAGGGTACAAAGTCAGACTTGATTAACTTAAAGACTGATCCATAAGATGTGTACAAAGTCAGACTTAAGACTGATTTATGAGTGAACAAAGTCGGACTTGGGTTCAAGACGTTTCCAAAAGTATACATTCAGACTTGAGACCACGACCTTTTAGCTCACCTGAGCTGAAAGCTCAAGTGAGCTTTTCTGATCACATTTTGTCTGTCGTCTGTCTGTCCGTCTGTCTGTCTGTCTATCCATAAACTTTTCACATTTTCAACATCTTCTCAAAAACTACTGGGCCAATTTAAACCAAACTTGGCACAAAGCATCCTTAGGCAAAAGGGATTCAAAGTTGTGAAAATTAAGGATCAAGCTCTTTTCAAAGGGGAGATAATTAGGAATAATTTTAAAAATTTAAGAAATTTTCAAAAATCTTCCTCTCAAGAACCATTTGGCCAGGAAAGCTGAAACTTGTGTGGAAGCATCCTCAGCTAAAGTAGATTCAAAGTTGTGAAAATCATGATCCCAGGCGGTAGGGTGGGGCCACAATGAGGGGGGGGGGGTCAAATTTTTACATAGGAATATATCTTCTTCTTCTCAGAAACTAATCAGCCAGGTGATTCTTTAAAATTGTTTAGACTTTGGCCCCTTGACAATTCTTGTGCCTCTCAAGGGGTTTAGAGTTTGATGTAGGTTTATATCCTATATATAAACAATTGTTTAGGATCTTTTTGAGAACTGCAATGCTCAACATGTGTTATTACTATAAAATCATCCTGTTAGAAAAGGGACTAATGATAATAAACATAAGAATATTCAGGGGGAACAATTGATTTTCATTTATACAGGATCTACATGTATTATACTACACTGTCCAGATAGTTTGTATTACGACTCGATTAAGCTGATTTTATCATACCTATTGTTCCTCAGGTGAGCGATGTGGCCCATGGGCCTCTTGTTATGATTGTGGGGACGAGTGACTGTTAAAAAAACCCACCTTGAAATCAGCATATTTTGCATTATACATGTTGGTAAGTACAATGTATAGTACAAAAATAATGGTGTCATTTAAATTGTAGATTTTGTTGTGCAAGTTATGTATTCTTAAACATTTACTTGATGCTTTACTTCTTAACTCTCAGACTTACAGAAATATAATAAAAATAATAAGAAACATTCTCTTCTCGAATTTGCAAAACATATACATGTAGTTTATTGTCTGGTCAAAATTAAGATTAAAAAGGTTGTGTTGTGGCATACAATATTTAAATGTTGTATGCATCAATCATAAAGACTTGTTATAGTTCGAAAAAAAAATTGAGTGTATGACCCAAACGTTTTGTTGTTGTTTATTGTTTTGTGTTTTTAATGTGGTTCTTTTTTGGGTGGGGGTCTGTTGGAACAGCATACATGTTTATAAATATGCAAAATATTTAGAATATCACATATGTTAATAATTTTGCTACATATTACAACACACGAAACACACCAAACAGTTGAATTTATTTTTACTTAAATTCTATTTTCAGATGAGTAACATGGTGGGAAACCTATCTAATTTAACAACCATGTATCCAAACACATCTTGTGAAAATCTGACTTTGTGCAACCGTACGGACGAGTACTTGAACGTCGAGGCTTTTTTGAGGTTTGAACATCTTGTGCAAATCATCATACCCCCGGTATTTGGATTGATAGTTATCCTGGGATTCGTAGGAAATATCTTAGTCATATTTGTTGTTTGGTCTTACAAACAAATGCAAAATACCACCAACATTCTGATCGTCAGTTTGGCCGTGGCGGACTTATTCTTTATCATCTTTTGTGTTCCGTTTACGGCAGCCAGCTACGCGATGTGGATCTGGCCGTTTGGTGCCATCTGGTGCAAAATCGTCCACTATTTGATGCATGTCTCTGCGTACGCCAGTGTCTGGACCTTGGTATTACTTTCTCTTGATAGATACTTAGCAGTCGTACATCCGATACCATCGATGCGCCTGCGCAACCGACGTAATACCTATCTTCTTGTATACATTACTTGGACCTTCATCTGTTGCGGAAATGTGCCCATTTTCTTACAATATGGCGTAGTCGACTACAACTGGATGGGTTTTCAGCGATCGGCATGTGTGAATCTTGACGGTATTAAGAACAAACTAAAGCAAAAAGTGTTCTACGTGTGTTTCTTCGCGTTTGGATACATGATACCGCTGATGCTGATTTGCCTACTGTACGGGTTCCTATTGAAGCGACTTCTTTATGGCGTTGTTCCGGGTGGTAGTCAGCGAGCCGATAGCATCAGAGCCAAAAAGAGAGTCACTAAAATGGTTGTCATCGTAGTTCTGATATTTGCTATGTGTTGGCTACCTATTCAAGTGATCTTTTTGGTTCAGCATCTAGACCCCGACTATGAACCCACTGTTAAGACTTCTTCTATTCATATGGCCGCCAACTGCTTAGCATACATGAACAGTTGTGTCAATCCTATTTTGTATGCGTTTTTGTCTGAAAATTTCAGACGAAGTTTTCGTCGATTACTTTGCTGTCTACCAGAACCTTGTAGCAAATACGCACACGAGAAAACAAACATCAGAGGAATGGAAACCAGAGATACGTTGCTAAACAATGGCAGTTCAAAAAGTAAAAGTGAAAATGGCAAAGACAAAAATTGCAATGTTGGTGAATGTATTGAACTGAAAGCGCTCACTGAATTGTAACATGCACGACTTACACTGTAACAGTGTTTCCGAAAAAAAAATTCGCCATGCAGAAATGTTCGTACTTATACTGTGGCAATCCATTAAGATGGTTGACAGTGCATTCGATGCATTGTGGGTATAAATATACTAGTATACCATTGACAACACATGTATCATTTACATGTGACTTTTGTGTTGTTTTCCAATGAGTTTATTTGCTGCTTATATGGTCATTGAAGATATCTTTTGTGTTGTTAAGTATCTTTTATCTCGTAAACATTTGTGATTTATGCTTCCCTTGTAATAAGTGAATAAACTACTGTACCAAAGTTTTCGATTTTAATGACGACGCATTAATTTTCTTCCTAAACAAGGGAGAATAAAATTACTGTAAACAGCGTTACTAGTATATCTGTTAAGGACACACGACGTATCTCAATTTTAGATAATTTTCCCTGAAAGATTATTTCATTATTTATTTGCATTTAAACCTGTTAATGCCCAAAAATTCAGGGTACATTATCAGGCTATTTTTGAAGTTAGAATATTTTGAATTTTCCTTATAATAGCATGCAAAATGCAATTTAATGCTTATAAATAATGTCATATTATATATTTTCCATTCAAACTACATGTATATATCCAAATAGAAAGATATCATAAAACATGCAATAAAATTATGGAATCACGCAGTGGAAATCTTCACAAGATTTAAAAAAAAAAATAATGGAAGATAGGTCGCGTCTGACCATAAAGGCATATATGATTCACTTTTTTTTTTCACGCTCCCCCCGTCAAGATTGAGAGATATGTCACCCGTGCCTGTGAACGACCTTAATTTAAGACCTCAACATTATAAATCTCATTTAATGGTATCATTTGTAGATATTGCGTCTTTTTGTATACGGTAACTTACTATGCACGATTAATTATAACCTATAGGAACTTAATTTTGTATAACAATCACATCAATGTAATACAAAGGCTGTCAATAGCTTATTATTCTATTCGCAGTAAAATCAATTGGTTTTTTATTGGCCAAATTTATCATAAAGAGCTTTTATTCAATTAACATGAAATAACCTTGAACGTTATACCCCGGATGATCAATAAGGATGGGAGTCTGAATTTAATTGTAAGTACATTGTACATGTCAAATAAAGACTCTTCGATTAAACATGTTTGCTTAGGCATAATTTTAAATAAAACTAGTAGACTCAACAACAAACTCTTCCGGTCAAAAGCTGCAGTTATTAATCAGTTCTGACATCTACATATGTA
Source organism: Magallana hongkongensis (assembly GCA_016163765.1). Taxonomy (NCBI): domain Eukaryota; kingdom Metazoa; phylum Mollusca; class Bivalvia; order Ostreida; family Ostreidae; genus Magallana; species Magallana hongkongensis. The sequence continues at coordinate 33,259,783 of WFKH01007768.1, forward strand.
CTTTTCTTTCGGTATCAGGGACAATAAAGGGAGAATGACTTTGAAAGAAGCCAGTTTCCAGCAATAAACACGATTCTACGATATCTACAAGCTCTAAGGAACCAACTCTTCCCCTACCCGACGTCAACAAGGTGTGATCAAAGAAATCA
>WFKH01007768.1:33269931-33279931 GCA_016163765.1 Magallana hongkongensis
GTCTAGTTGATTATATTTTCCTACATGAATTGATGATGCAACTTTGTGTTACGCGGTTATTGTGACCTTACGCAATACATGTCGGATATAAGTATAGCTGTTTAAATTGAATTTTTACGGAAATGGACCTTGAAATTTATTTTTTTTTATCTTTAAAGGGTTTTTTATGGAGCTTAATCACTTAAATGGAAATACTGAGGGCTTAAATAGTCAAGTTTGTTGACAAACAGAAAGTTGCCAATGCTCGTTTGTTTGAATTGACTCAAACGAGGAAACAGTTGTTAATGTTACTAATGATTCGAATTTAAAAATATTGATTAAGGATAGTTACTGGTGGTAAAATAAGTCTTGTGAGACATTATTTCGCTTCGTTCTTGTGTATAGAAACCCAACCAAAGCGTTGTTTTCATCGCGTCGTCAGGATTAAAGAGACTTGGACACGATTTGAGCTCTAAATTTTAAATTTTATTTTTTCCATTTTTAATGTTTAGAATGGTTAATATGGGTATTTTTAATGCTTTTTCAAAATTTGAAAGTCAAATATTGAGTTATAAGCAAGATACATGAGTTCGAAATTCTTTGTTTTGTAAACAGAGCTCGAGTCTTGTTATTGTTTACATACTAGTATGTGTTTTATTGGTATGAATTTCAATCAAATGTTGCTTTTTGTTGTTGATAATATTATTTATGAACACATTGAATCAGTTTGCCTAGTTTGCCACGAGTCATATTGTCAAAGAAATGGTAATTCCATACTTTACATTATTTGTAAACAAATATAAGACTCGAGCTTTGTTTACATAACAATGATTTCTTATCTCTGTATCTCTCTTATAACTTGACTTCTAACATTCAAATTTTGGTCAATCATTCAAAATGAGCAAGTAAACCATTTTATACATAAAAAAAGAAAAATAATATTTTGATCTAAAATCGTGTCGAAGTCCCTTTAACTTCTTGACAGCTAACGTGATTTGCACCTGTGTGTTTTCCTTCATTTTTAATTGAAATCTTCGAAAAAATCTATGTTAGATCAATTTTGGGTGGTAGAAATAGTGATTTAGAATATACAGGAAAATCTTAAAAACTAGCAGGCATGTTCACGAAGCTATCTTAGGACTATGGTGTGTTCTAAGTACATCTTAGGGTACGTCTTAGTCTTAAGTCTGTTTCTCGAAGCTCTCCTAAATTTAGGAACCGCCATAACTTTGTTCCAACTTTAGGACATCACTTACCTTGTCCAATGACCATCCAAGACTGTAAAATCAAGTTTTTGGGGACTGTTGTGAAGCTTTTTCTTAAGACCGATAGAATAAAGCAATATTTTCTACAGTTCCAGCATTTCCGACAAACCTGAAATCCCCAATCCAGGAGGAGGGGGGGGGGGGTAGTCATTTATTCTATCATGCATGTTTATTTTAACAAAATTATGTGGAAAGGGACCCCGAACTCTCACCCCTTCCCCGTTGCTACATGCCTGCCTGGAAGCTGACAAATTAAGCACATTTTTTTTTTCGCAAATACTGTCTCTGTTTGGCGAATGAAAAATATTCACTTATTTGTAATATCTACATTGTACACTAAGTGAGTTACATTCATTGTTTTGATTACTTTTGGAAATTATTCAAATGCCCTTGGCTAAAAAGTAAATTTACATCGGTTTATATAAAGCATGCGTGATCATTCTTAATTTTTATCACTTCATTCTGAAAAAAATAATCTTTAAAAAATTCGTAATGTTGAATAAACTGTATTTATGTATTTTCGAGATATATTACAACTTATTTCTTATTTCACATGTTCGTGTACTCTATATATTGCAGATTAAAGGGAAATTGGTTATGTTTGTACGTGTGTGTTTCAACATTGTACGCGCAAAACCTCTTATACCGCTGCAAAGAATATCGGCAAACTTTGTAGGTAGTTAGAACACAGTGTGTAGATATGCATATTACCGGAAATTTCATTATTTTTCTGGGAATTTCTGCCCTTTTGAACTTCGAATTTTGGCCATACATTGAATAATTATGCATTTTAGTAATCTAAGCTCTTAAACTGCTGCACGGAATTTTGCGAACTATGTAGGTATTTAGGACATAATTAAATATGTTGTATAAATGTGCATATTACCAGAAAATTCCGATTCCTTTATTTTTCTGCGAATTTTGGCACTTTTGAATTTAGAATTTTGTTGTTGTTAAACAATGCAGTATAGAAGTTCTTAGTTGCAGAAAGTTTTGATGTGATGATTTTTTGGGAGTTTTGCTCGTTTTAAAATCAAAATTTTTTGTGTAGTTAATGCATATTCTACCATTTATTATTTTTAACATTGTCCAGTAATGGGGAATGATACAACGCACTTTGAAAAAAAAATTTCGAAGTGCGTTAAAGCTGATTAGTCCGAATTTATCAAATTTTATGTACGCTTTTAAACGATGGTTTTGATAATAGGTATTGCAGTAGTTTTCCCGGTTTATTAAGCCATATTTCAATGGGAAAATGATAAACAAAATTTGTTTACAAAACAAATTTTACATAAAAGGTTCCGCGTTATTTCGACCCTTATCAAGATTCGCACCCCGATGTCGAGTATGATTGTAATAAAGGAAATACGATTTCAAAAATGTTTAGGCAAATCAAAAATAAACCTGACAGTGTGTACATTTTTTCACTAATCTTTCTAAAATTTGTTTTGTTTTCAATCGATGCGTATTATACGGGTTGAATATACCCAATCAATCGGGGGACGAAACCAAATGGCTTCCCTTTTCTAAACAGGCCCATGATGCATTTGCTCTATTTTTTAGTGTTCCCATACAAAATTTATTTTTATTTTCTTTGAATATTTCTAAACCAGCAGAGTCCGATTCTGCTGGTGTAAATAAGTGAAAGTCTACTATCTAAGATAATTGGTTTGTATGGAAAATTAGTTGATACTGAAATATCCAATAATCAGACCAGGCAGCTTTAAATTTGGGACCAAGTCAACGCACTTTGAAAAAAATTTTTTTTATTCAAAGTACATTGATATGGTCGATATTAACGCACTTTGAAAAAAAATTGTGCAGGGTCCAGTAATATTTGTTTAGACCCTCTCATTCTCATGAATCTAATGGGTCTTATTCATGATCATATAGAATTGTTTTAATCTAGTTTAGCTCAATGGGACATTGGAAAGGGAACCCATGAGATTTTTAGCTATCAATTTCGCAATGAAAAGGCTTGTCGATATGATCATTCAGTTTAATAATTAACTCATGAAGAACAACAGTTCATGAGTTTATTAAGTTTATCAAAATATCACATGAACTGCACCAGTTAGTCGTCAGCTGTCCTGAGTTTAAGTTTTAAGCTTATGAACAAGCATGATGACAAAGTATATCAAATACAATACTAGTATGATATTTTTTAAACATTCATGCTAAAAAGTGCATATTCAAATGCGTATTTTTTGAGTTGATATTGTTTTAACGGCTGAACATGTAACTATCTTACTTTTTATATCGAATAATTTATTTGGCTTGAATTTGAGAAGTAGATTTATGCTTAGAAACCTGCAGATTTTGCATTATACTATGGGAGAAGCTATTGAATTGTCGGCGGCTTGCTTTTTATATGACTAAAGTCTGTTAAAGTTGAATAATATATTATAATTGTACTATATCTTTGGTTGTCCCTTCCCCGTTCCCAATGATGCTAGACCATATTAAAAAAGTGTTTACAAAGAACTATAAAGTTACTTAATCTGACTAAATATAAAATCAGTTAAGAACGAAGTCCGTATTCTGTGATTTATACATATTTTTTTCTTCAAAGTGCGTTAAGTATCTTGATGATAACATATGTTGATGTACACTTATAACGCATTCTCAAAAACAATTGTTCAATGTGCGTTGACTTGTCCCAAATTTAAAGCACTTTGAAAATTTTTTTCACAGTTAGTAATTTTTCAAACTGCGTTGCCCGAGGGAGCGTGGGGTACTTGCATATATTTGTTTTTCACGGTATCTTATGGAATTTAATATGCGACAGAAAACTTTCAGCTGCCAACTGCCGTCTGCTTATCGCCCACTGCTACATTGTGACAATTTACATGTACACCTTACTGCACTTGCTCTTGTGTTTGTGTGTGTGTGTGTGTGTAAAAGGGCTTTTAAAGGACTGACATTGTGCATAATTCAAAACGCTTTGGTCATAGGCGTCGGAACCGGGGGGGGGGGGGGGGCTTAGCCCCCTCCCACTTTTTTTGCAAAGTTATACATTTTTTAATGTTATTTTTTGCTTGTCGAGATTTTTGATAAGTCTAGCCCCCTCACTTTCAATTTGCTTCCGACGCCACTGTTGGTGGTATACCACAGAAACTGTACACCAAATATTCATTTTTCAGTCTCTTTTGCACATTTTTTTTAATACAGATTATACGGAATTTCAAATATGCAGTTAGTAGAAAACGTTTTCATAGACTAGAGTAGAACATATAGATAAGTTTTAACGTGAATGTTTATTAAAGAGCAAAAACAACGGAGAAGGGAGGTTGATTTACTTAAAATAATTCAATCTAAATAAGTCGAACCTTTTGAATCCACTACCGTTTCTATAAGCTTGAGAAGCGGTTGTGGTTTAGAAACATATCAAAATTTATTTTAATTAAATAGATACGGGTTAGGACCCGAAAAAGGATATTCTAAAAGCCCGAACGATATGTGGAAAAACCATTTCATTCTCTAGACACAAAATTTTGTTGTAACATTTGTTATCAACTTTTTATAGCTACATGTATTTACTGCAGATGCTCCTATTTATTTGAATACAAATCATATACATGTACAGGACACTTAAACTAGTATGTTTTAATTCTGTTGCAAATACAAAAATCACTCAGAAAGCATGACGCATATATGTACTCATAACTTAATATGAAATAATCCAAATTGTAGTTAAATGAATAGAAACCCACGGCTGTCTCGTCGAACTTTTTTTAATTTCTTGAGAAACATAAGACTTGCATTGTTATGGGGTTAAATTAGACGCCCGTGCATCAAATTATGTCAAGGGGGGTGAGAACTTAAAAATTAAAAAAAACCATGGTCGGAAATGATACACAAAATTTGCACGAGTTATCTTTCGTGGTGTAGGATAAGCCATGTATCATAACCGAGTAGCCTTTTTGCATCTTTTTAAGAAAATATACCAAGAAGTAAGGATGTGTCTTAAAGTGCAGTGATATAGGGTATTACAGGTTATGCCTTTCCCTCTGAAATAAGTCTCGTAATCTACATGTATCACTGAGGGTCATCACATTTTTTACAGATGTAAATGTTTACTTGTACAGTCGAAACTTGATGGTCAACAAATTACCCATAGGATCTCTCTTGAAATGTTAAATATAATAATTTTGGTCATAAACTATCATTTAGTAATGAAAAAGTCAAAATATTTTTGCTACAAAATTTGACTGTCTTCTTATATCTATATACAGTGCTCTTTGTCTTATGAAGTCTAAAAATTACCACGACCATCCAGCTCTCTTAAAAACATGGGTCATAAACCGGAAAGTTTTTTTCTATTCAATAAAAATATACATGTATTAGAATTATTGCAAAAACTAAAATTGAAAGATCGTGAGACTACATGCTTCGTATGTGAAACCTTGGATATTGCAAAGAATTATTCGACAAAATATTTTAAGAATCATTTGAGAACAAATATTAAGAGCCATTTGGGGAGGGGGGGGGACATATTATGAATACTTCTTTACATTAATAAAAGCATTTTGATATTTAGTTATTATACTTGGATGTATTGCATACCAAGAGTCAACATTTGGTCTCATATAAACAAATCAATAAATACATATAAATTGTTTTTGACTCAACTTGTAAAAGTGAACATTCAATTAAAAATTTTAGATGAGGAAAAAACCTAGTAAAGTAACACAGTTAGTACATAAAAACACCATTTGCAACATGGTATTAGATTCGTAATGACTTTCCAATTTACCTGGAAATTGATTTATGGTTTTTTAAATTTTTAATTGCTAGAAGTAAATTTTTCATTTGAAATCCGCTATTTAGTATGACTTGGTGTTATTTAAAATGTTCATTAAAGAAGTGCGGTATTACACGTCTTTAATTTATAGATATTGCAAATGAAATGTTAGGATTGGTTAGTTTTGATAAGCAATCGCAAGAAAGTATTACGATTATGAGTTTAAGAAAGGGCAAGTGTTGGCACGTGTAAATTAATTTATCGCATATTGATATAAATAAATACAACTGGCGGAGAAAGCGTTCATTTGACTTCTCATTAGGTAGGTGGATTGTTGTTTTCAAACTACATTGCTATATTCTTAAACAATTGAATGCATTAAAATCTTTACAAATTATGTTTTTATTAAATATAATTCTTTATTTAGCGTTGCCCTGACCAACCAAAGAAAAAAGATGTTAAACGCCTCATATCAAAACGGAACACTCTTCCAGGAACCGAGCAGACTCGACATCAGTGAATACCTGGATTTCGAAAAATTTGTTAAGTATTTCATTCCAGTTATTTTTGGACTGTTGGTACTTTTTGGAATTATAGGAAACACGATGGTCATATATCTGATCTCGTTCAAAGAAAAACTGAACCAACCAACCAACATTCTGATATTTTTCCTTGCACTTGCTGACTTGCTATTTGTCCTTTCGTGTGTTCCATATACGGCAGTCCACTATGCACTGTCGCAGTGGCCTTTCGGAAATATCTGGTGTAAAGTTGTTAACTTCATCACACATGTCTGTGCATATGCCAGCGTTTGGACACTAGTGCTTTTGTCTTTAGATAGATACCTCGCTGTTGTGCACCCTATGGTATCCAAAAGAATAAGAACCCGGCGAAACGTTTTCCTCACAGTGTATGCAACATGGGCAATAATCATCTGTGGTAATATTCCTGTTCTTTTACAATTTGGAGTTATTAAGTACCAATGGGAGGGCTTCAACCGGTCAGCTTGCCTCAATCTGGCCGGTCTTTACAGCAGACTTGTCTTAAAGGTGTTCTACGGCTGTTTCTTTATCTTTGGCTATGTTTTTCCGCTGACTCTTATTTGTATGCTGTACGGATCTCTTGTCAAACATCTGCGCCTTCGAACCCCTATGTCCTTGCGACGACACCGGAGAAGCATGCAGGCCAAGCGACAGGTGACTCGGATGATCATCTGTTTCGTGGCTGCATTTGCCTTGTGCTGGCTTCCGATCCATGCTGTGCTGATAATTCAGAACTTTATAGATTTTGAAGCGACGATAGGGTTCACAGCAGTAATGATGTTCGCCAATTGTCTAGCATATATAAACAGCTGTATAAATCCAATCTTATATGTTTTCCTGTCCGAGAAATTTCAAAGAAATTTTCGAAGTTGTTTACCAAAGTCCGGGAGAGGGGTATGCATAAAAATGGATCAACCCAGAAGAGGAACCAAGGAAACCGTCTTAATAAGCTGCAATAAAGAAATCAATGATATTAAAACCACAGATGTTGTATAAGTTAAGAAAAGAAAAGCACTGTTTTTTACAGACATGCATACATGTAAATGAAAATAAAGTTGAAACATTTGTTTATTATGTTGTCAGCTACTACTTAAAACCACTCTGAATTCATAATATATACATGTATCTCTGTTATCCCTATCCCCAAGTTCTTTGAGGAAGGGGGGTTACATTTACGTGGTTGTACGGGTCCCCTATTTCTAGCAGAAATACATATGCTTTAAAGTTTAAGCATAAACGAGTCGTGTAAGCAGATTTATATTTTATAATGAAACGTAGCTGAAGATCTAGCGATTTGTGGTCTGCTCTAATGAAAACTTCGAGTTGACATGCCGTATGCCAACCCAAAGAAACAATTTAAAAAAGCCTACTCGCGCCTTGGTATGTCAAGTATATCCTAGATAGGTAAACGTTGCAAAAACTCATTTGCTAGACAGGAGAACGTTGCAAAAACTATATTTTTCATTTGTTAGACCAGTCTTAGAATACCCGGACATTATATGGGACAACATACCAGAATACCTGGTCAATAAGATTTAAAACATACAGTTGGAAGCACCCAGAATAGTTACCGTGGGGGGGGGGGGGGGGGGGAACGGGCACCCGGCCCCTTCTTAAAAAAGAAAAGGGGATAGGAACCATTGTCAAACCGCAGGGAAAACCATCGTCTTATCCAACTTCACAAAATATATCACAATATGACTCCCAATCACCTATCCAGGATCATCGAGTCTCAAAAAACTCAAGGTCATAACTACAACACAAGAACATCGCACCCACTGCGGGAAATCAATTCAAGAACTCAGCTTTACTTTAATTCATCCATACCAGCAACAATAAGACACGTATGCTAACAGATATATAATTTTTATATAACCCAACTCAACAACATTATATTTCAATATTAATCATAAGTAACATTAGTCGTTTAGTATAGACATTTATTATTGGTTTGTTCCAAGTGTCTCAATACTCAATTCCAGCAATTTTTTTTCGCCTTTTCTATTTCTTTTTTCCTTCAATTTTCTTTATCAATGTTTATGTGTAATGTTATCGTACTTTAAAACTTCATTCACCTCTCATTTGTAAAATGACGAGAGCGAGATTAACATAAGCCTTTTGGCTTGTTTCTCAATTTTTTACGCATTGTTGCTGTAATATACATTAATGATACCAATTACTGAATAAAATATTGTTTAGACTAAAGTAACCGATCTGCAGCTATTAATATAAAACGATTTTACGGTGATAATTTTCGATATTCATCAAAGTTTCGTCTGGATCTTAGACTAGTTCCAATCTTATTAATACGGAAAATTTTGCCCAAAATTCGACTGCTCGTGTCGATGATAATGGGATGAATTTAATCCCCTTCCCGCTTGAACTTTTAACTTTGGACATTCTTCTCACTCCCCATTACTATAAAACGTTTGTTTCTTACCTTTACAAGGTCTAAATCCCAAAAAGTATCAAGTTGCTGATTTGAACTGATTACTTTCACTTTAGTTTCACAGTAGTGAACCGGAAGTCATTATTGTCAAGTCGTACATAAAATTCCTGTTTTAAATGTTGTGATTTTAACGATATTTTAAAAAATATTTAACCAATTGACTTTAAAATTAATAGAGTTTGTCCTTTTATCAGGGCAAAGATGTGTACGAATTTTGATAAACATTTTCTTTGAATTTTGCCCATAAGCTGAAGTAGACACACAAACATACACACACACGCACAGCAGCGATGCTATATACCCTTCGCAACAAGATGCGCGAGGGGATAATCAGTGTTTTGTTTCCCGATGACCACTTATTTATAAGAAGCTATGATCTTCGCAAAATCCGTGTAATGTAACATGTTAAAGTGGCATGGTCTTACATCTCGTCCAATTTTACTCTCAAACTCTTCAAAATTCTGATTCTCACCTTTCACTTTTTAAATAGTCTTTGAAAATCTTCGCTGCCCACTAAGGTTCACTGCCCACTAAGGTTCACATTCAATGTTTTGTTGTTATTTAATTTTAACGTTTCTTTCCTCCGCAAACGTTTGAACATTTAATTCTGCTCTTTATTTTGCTAAATGATATAAATGTAACACTTGCATTTTAGTAGATATACACCTAAAAAGGTCGCATTATCGATATCATATATAAACCATATTAGTTAACATGTTTTTATTATCCTTCTCCACCTTTGAAATAAAAGCAAAAATTAAATAACCCAAACATGGAATATTTACGAATCAAGAAGCCAAATAAAACTATAAATTTATATAAATTTCGAATATAAATGATTAATAACACTGAAAAATATATGATATGAAAAAAAAACCAACAAACAAATGCTTTTACATTCAAATAAGGTTACAATTTGGGTTTCGTTTTATCCAGTACATATTATAAAGTCACGCCCATAAAAATGTATTAGAAATGATTGGTTATACTACAATAAAACAAGTGGTCGGGAATATGATAA
>WFKH01007768.1:33284931-33295472 GCA_016163765.1 Magallana hongkongensis
GCACGCTCTACCCGAGCAAGTCAAATTTAGATTATTTTAACGTTTCTCTAAAATTTGCTTATTTACGATTAGGCTTGTGAGAATAGTCCGCCATTCATTTTGTTTACCTAGCAACTGCTGCGGACTTGCAGGTTTTCATAGTTTTTATGCACAAATCTGTAAATTGTGATTTTTATCTATGGTTTTTCCTGGGCGGCGAGGGAAGCATAGTTGTGTTTAAGTTATGTTATACTGCTCTGTTTTCTGTGACAACGAAATAAAACCTAGCGTCCTACTACAGTGCACTATTATGCATATATTGTGTTGTTTCTTTCAATAAGTGACGTAAAGTGTGGACTACTTTATAACACTAAAATTTAATGTTTCAGGATGTGTGTTTGAGAAAAGGCTAGAAGTTTGAGGCAACAACGGGAAATAGTTCAATTCATCGGTAGAGAGATGCTGGGGGAGGAGGGAGGAGTTCCAATTAAGAAACTGGAAAGGAAACCCAATGGGAAGGTTATTTCCACTGTGTGAACTTTTTAATGAAGTCACAATGATATGAACTTGGTTTGTACGTTTGCTTTTTTCCAGGTAACTGTAGGGATTTTTGAAGAGGGGCTTATCATAAAGAAAACGCGGAGTGCAGAGGTTGTCAATGCAGTCAAATTAAAAATCCTTGAAAAGACTGGAGTTTCAACAGAGACTGGGTGTAGCACGCTTCAGTTGAAAGACGTGTTCATTTTTGTAAGTCCCAGCAAACTCGTACAGGTGGAACAGGTTTTTTTTCACAATTGCAAGTATGCCAGCTGTCTAGTGAGGAAGAATAACTCTAATGAGTTGGGTGGTGTAAAACACAGAAATGTGAACTCTTACATATGGAATCAATTCAAATTATGAATGTTGTGCTGAATGTATTGATCACAACATTCATTATTTGAATTGATTCCACATGTAAGAGTCTTTCATACCTACATATAGGAGATACAGTTGTTTATTTAGTCTTTGAATTATGATTTTATTGTGAAATGGAATTGAAATTAGGAATACATATTTTGGCAACATTTTCAACATTTGTACCTTTATGTAACAAGTTATTTAATATTTTTGACAATAGTTCTATCCCAGATGAATGGCTAGTACGCATTGTTAAGACTATGTGATCAAACACAGACTAAAAACTATATTTTGAAAATATTGAAACTTTATAACGTATTCATTTGAAATTTGAAACACATATATTGAATTTAAAAAATTGTACTCCATCATATATGGTTTATGCCGAAATTGGAAGGTTTCCTTTATCTGTCAATATTTATTCTAGAATGGTTTCATACTGGGCTAATTGTTCTCTGGCCCCAAAAATTGTTAACATATTATACAAATATCTGTTGACACAATATAGAAATAGAAATTTAATTAAGGACCCATGGATTGTCATATATCATTTTTTTGGTTTTTTGGGGTTTTTTTTTTTTTTTTTAGATATTTTTAAATCAACTGTATACTTAAGTATTTTGCCATTAAATTTTCGAAAATTTTTCGCCAAACCACCGTCTTCCTGTAGAGACATGTAGATGGTTAGGCATTTCTTTTCATGAAAGATTCCATTTTGCTGTACCTTTTGTAGTAGCAATCATATATAGCAGATTAAATGCATTTTGTGCTATGATGTAATGCATTTTCTTCTTTTAGAAAAAAATTCTTGGATATTCTAGATTTTGTGAAAGACCAAATACTTTTGAATTTCGTGAATTGATGTCTACTTGTTAATTTATATTTAAGATTTATGAATCAGTCTGTCCTTCTTGAATATTTGTAACTTTTTCACGCTGTTCCTCTGACATTGTACAGTGTATCAACAATTGTAAACATATATATGTACCTCATGTACCGTCACATTGATGGTGTGTGAGTGAAATGAATTCAATAGAGAAAAAAAATATTGGTAGAACTGTTAGCCTAGTTGCATGCTTTTTGATTGGGCATATTGTGTACTTTAATGCAACAGGCTATTATGTGTATTCCTATTTGTTTATATTCCTTTATGTTTAATAAATGACCTATTTTATCTTTATTGATTTCTTAAATTTAAACAAGTGTATTACACATATCAAACATGTGTAAAGCATGCGTGGTACTAAACACATGTTTTACACATGTGGACATTTTTCCTGTGTACATGTACATGTAACTACCTCAATAAAATATTCCTCTAAAACCCAATATAACAAATGACACTCTATTAAAAAGAAGTATTTAAAAAAAAAAGGATTAAGAACTTAAGCATTTTTGGTACTGAACATCTATTACATGTTACATGACACATCTTACGTTTTTTGTTCTTTCTTTATAATCGTTTTAACAAAGCAGTTTATAATAATCTAAAGTAAACGAATTATACAATTACTTTCATACAATTTTATATATAGGAAATATCCAAAATACATGTACATTATTTTAAATTAAAGCTGACATGAATTCATAAATACGCAGTATTTCCCTTTTATCTCCGACTACCGCCATATTAGTTGTCGATTTCTATTGTTCTGCTCATCGCTACACATCCCCTATATAAGGCCGATAGCACTATTCATGCTTCACCGCATTCAGGTATTTCATTCACCCGAACGTTACATTGGACGAAAAGACTTGTAGAAACGCGTTTTGAGCAAAAATAATATGACAACCACTGCATTAGTAAGGAATATCCTGTGAATGACGAAACAAGGCAGACTGAAAACCAGGCACACATATTTCAAAATCCTCGATAATTGTAGAACGTTTTCCTGTGTAAGTTATAGCATCGCACATGCGCAAACCACACACTGTGGCCGATCGAGCAATGTCAAATATCGCATGGATTTTAGAAACGGAGTGTTTTTGTAGAAACCGATGGAAACGATGTTACGTTGTTACTCTCTTGGATTTACTATCATTTATCTACTGTGTTGGATGTAGTGCCGCCAAGGTCTTCGAAAAGAAGCAGACCTAATGCACTCTGAATGAACGACACACGTGTTCGATGTGAATGCGAAGGGAGCACAATAACTTGGAAATTCTTTCAAAGAATTAATATATTTTGTGTTTTATTGATTGTAGTTTCCTTTATTCTTTTTTACAAACACATCTACATCTACTACAATGTGTAGTTCATGCAATTAGAAGTCTGTGCAACCTGTATGCCTCTCGATCGGAAAGCAACCGACCGCTACTTTCTCGACCGGTGTATATACCCCAGTGGGAGTAGAGGAGCGATCTAAACAAATATGGCGACCAAATGCTTTTATGAATTCATGTCAGCTTTAAGATATAATTATACTTAGTCTAGTATTTTGGAATCCGTTTGCCCGAACAATCTTGTCAGAGCTTAATATCTTATAGAATTATTAGAAGTTCATAGAGGATGTTTCATAATGTATGTTTCATTCTGAAGTCGCTGATCACGTTTTTTAGCTCACCTAACACCCCTGCGAATGTTATTGTCATTTAAATTTAGACCACGTGATTTTATTTGACCCTTTCAGTTTCGCAGTAATAATCGTGCCTCGTGTTTATAGTCTATTTCCTAGAATCTATATAGGTACTTGTAATCAAATATAAAATCTAGACGTTTATTGATTTTAAACTTTATCTTCATTAATTGGTGGATAAAATGAGTTCTAGAAATATATGTGACAATAGAAAATATAGGTTTTTTTCTGCTGTTGCAACAATTAACATGCTTAGTAGCGATCCCCCCCATAGGATTAATTGTCGATTCGCGCCTGGCCCAGTAAAAGCATCAATAGTGAAACTAACTATACCATTTTATGCAGAATGTTACTTGAAAATGGCTCGATATACTAAGCTTTCATACAAAACAGACACCCATTCTTTGTTTAAAAACCATGGTATTGCACACCAAAAGCATCAAACATGGCTATGATTTTATCAAGCAACCCAATGTTTACATTTTCAACCACGTGTAGTGTGGTTGAACACGAACGATAACTCTTTTCTGAACATCATAGTTTGGTTTAAATAACCTCTAGATGATGAAATAAGACTTGTCTTAATAGATTTTCATATTTTAACATAAATCAAAGTAGGATATGAAATGAAAAACGACCAGTACTTACGTATTTTGGGAATATTGTTCGAACACGTGTACTTTCGCTCGAAATTTTACAGGAACTGAAGAAATCTCGGGGAAGTCTCGTGAACTTTCATTCGAGCACCTCTGGATTTATTACATACTTAGCAACGATAAAGAAAACATTCCGAACACATTAGCAGGGGTGCTATGCTGAAAGCTTTTTGTCTTTCTGTCCGTCCGTCTTTAAACTTTTTACATTTTCGACTTTTTCTCCAAAACCATAAGGCAAATTTCAACCAAACTTGGCACAAAGCATCTTTTGGTAAAGAGGATTAAAGTTTGTTAAAATGAAGGACCACGCCCTCTTTCAAGGGGAGATAATAAAGAATTATTGAAAATTTGTTGGTATTTTTCAAAACTCTTCTTCTCAAAGACCAATTGGCCAGAAAAACTTGTGTGAAAGAATCCCCAAGTAGGATAGATTCAAATTTGTTCAAATCATGATCCCCGTGGGTCAAATGTTTACATAGAAATATATAGACAATAATCTTTAAAGGGTACCTGCAGCCAAACCCATGTGAAACTTATGTTATAGAATTTATTTACCAGAATTTAATGCAAAAAACCGCATCGAAATCGATGCAAAAATAACGGAGTTACGCCGCTTCAAAGTGGCTATTTTTACCTGATTTGAGAAATCCAATCAAGAGAAAATAGAATTAGGCGATAACGAGGCTTCAGCGGAAGTGACGTCACGAGGTCAACAGGAGGAAAATTTCCATACAAAGCTATACAAAATAAATTCGATTTTACAGCCAAAATTATTGATATAGGTCTGATGTTTTGACGTATTAAGTTATTTTAAGTATTGTAGATTTAGAAATTTGTATTCGTATATATTTGTTACAGTCAGATTTATTTTTAAAGGATTTTAAAATTTGCTATCCTTCTCGCCTCTTTAACGATGATTACGATATCTTAAAACACTTGCATGGGCAGAACATGTTCATTATTCAGTTTGATTACATAATGTCACTTCACACGCGAATGATCCGAGACAATGACACAGGTAAACAGGTAAACTAACGGAGCTACTGCTCCAGACACGTGTATATCTGGGGTATGTATACACATAGTACACATGCGTGTCTGGTGAACAAAGGGGGGTTTCACACCTCTAGACTGGTAAATTGATTTGTGTATAATAAGCTACTCAAAACCGAAAAATAAATTAGACTGTGTAAAATCAGGCGTTCATAAGCTAATACATGGGTATAGTCTGTCAATCGGACTATCAAAACGTAACCACTAAACTGCTAACGTTCAAAATAAATGCCTCGATTGTTACTTATTTACTCACATTTAAAATGACAAAATTTACCATTCAGTCGTTTTAATCTTTTTAAAAATGTAATTAAGTAATTATTTCGGAAGAAATTACGTTGATCATTAATTTAGTCTCAATTTCTTATCTAATATTAATAAAGTGCAACTTTCTTTCAAGCTCTATGGTCAGCAGTTAAATTCTCCAAATAGCTTTATTAAGTTGTTATACTGACTCCAAATCATTATAAAATCTAAAATTATGACAAAGGATGTAAATAAGTCTAAAATAAAATTCCACTATCGTATTTTTAAAGAATACAAGACAGACTTCATCATGCAGCCATCTTGCATGGACTTTCGCCCTGATCCGTTTATAATTAATCCTGTGTTTATTTTATATGTATGCTGTTTTGATTGTTATTGGTTTGAAATTAGTATAAATGAATAATCGGGCGACATGGTGGTAATTTTATGTCTCATTCGAGGAATAGACCCCGCGTTATAATACCTTTTACAAAATATGTACTATTATCAATATTATTAATAATGTCATGGAAAAATCATCCCAGAAAAATACGAAAATATGTTTCTTATAACAATAGTGCTTTGATTGATTGTTATTTTGCTACATAGACTGTGAATTTATATGGAAAGTGTGTTACAAATTTGACTTAATTCATCAATCAAACAATTTTCCGAATTCGGCATTTTTGTACGGTAAAATACGAGTTTAAATTCAAACAAAATTTTATTTAGTCATCCTCGGTTGAAAAGGAAATAAAAATACAGAAACAACTGTTCATATATCGATAAAACAATGCAAGAAAACGAACAGTTTTCATACGATTTTCTTGTTTCTCATGTAGCGGCGTTGACCCCGTGACGTCACAGTTCATCTCGCGCCAAATCGGCTTGATTCAAAAACCGTTCAGGTGTGAAATTGGGTTTTCCCCAAATATCTCGAAAAGTACTTATGCGATCGCAGTAAAATTTTCAGGATGATGTTTTTTGACATAGATCTTCATAATATCAAAAAATGACCGGCACTGCAGGTACCCTTTAAATATCTTCTGAAAACCAATTGGCCAGAAAAGCTGCAACTTGTGTGGAAGCATCCTGAGGTAGCATAGATTCGAGTTTGTTTAAATCATGATCCCCGAGGGTAGTGTGGGGTCACAATGGGGGGGGGGGGGGGGGGTCGAAATTTTACATAGAAAAAAAAATTAAATTACAAATACTCTCAAAAACTCAAATGTTATAACATATGAAATTACTTATATGCAAGCATCTTGACATATTGTTGATTCTCAACTGATTAGACTGTTCCTTGGACAATTCTTGGACCCACAAGGGGTTCAAAGTTTGAGGTAGGTTATTATATATATGAACAATGTTTAAGATCTTCTTGAAAACTGTAATGCTCAATATGTGAAATGACTATGAAATTATTCTTTTAAAAAAGGAACTCAATATTTAAGAGTAAGAATATCTGAAGGAAATTTTCAAAATATTTTTACAGGATCTATTCTACTACATTGTCCAGATATTTTGTATATGACTTCATAAAGCTGATTTTATTATAGACAGTGTTGCTCTTAGTTGAGCAATGTGACCCATGGGCCTCTTGGTTTAAATTAATAATTATTACACGCTTTAAAGCAAGCTATGGAGTTAACAAGTGCATCTTATTACTTTATTAAGTTAATATAGTGTGGGAATTTAAAATATAATACTTACCCAATGTTTCATAATGAACGTTGACCATTTATTAAAAGTTACAAATGTATCTTACAGACTATTGCGTCAAAAAGCAAAAATAGCTATTTGTATCAAACAATATGCAATTGATAATTTTCTTCTGTAATATTCAAAAGTGCAAGTATTTTAGTTTAGTTTTCCCATCAACATAAAATTGCACTTAAAGTCTAGGATAATATGGAAATGTACATTTTGAACATTCAACTTCTAGAATGAAATACTGAAAGAAATTCATCATTCTGACCGATATGCTGAATTTATTAATCATCAATTAACCCCTCCCAAGTTATGGAAGTCCATTAAAATAGAAGTCAGAGCCATTATTTCGTCCGCCGTCCACATCAGCTAAACGTCTGACAGTTGCATATGCAATGACAATGACAATTTCTTTATTCTCTTAACTGCATCATTTATACTGTTGAGAAAAATCCAATAAACAATAATACATATTATTCAACACACGCAATCCAGGGTGAAAAAAAAATAAAAATAAAAGTAGAATTGACAATTACATGTAACCTAGAGAGCTAACTCTCTCAATTATAGTTTTAAAGACTTACAAAGATTAATCAACAGTTGTTTATTACTAATATTAAATACATGTAGTTTTTGAAATTTGGTAACATTTGGTTGTGTGTATAAACATACAGGTACATATAAAACTTTCTTATCCCTAAAACTGTTATATCTTTAAAATGAAATAAATAATGAAATTCGTCTCCTATCTCATTACAGTTACATGTGGTGCAGTTTTTGTTTTCACGAGGTATATCATACTAACTCTTTCTATAGGCAATTTTGCCTTTCAAAAAGTTCTGATATTTAATAGGTAGATCCAATAAGTATTTTTCAAGGAGAATGAAGTTTTAAAAATTTTATAGTAAATACTTTTGATGAATTATATATACATCTCATTATTTCATGATTGCTTAAATTGGTCAAAGAGTATATAATTATATGAAAAACAGTTTTCTTAAGCCACTGGATATTTACATTTTGTTGGTAGAAAAACAAAAGATAGACCACAATCATTCAATATTTTAACAATAACTTTAAACCAGGGTCTGTTCATTTTTCCCCATTATATATATTAATTTTGAAGAAACTGTATTATTTTGTGGAAAAAAACCCAAAATGCAGTCATGCGAACTTTAACATTAATTATATAAGGATATTGCCCAAGTTCCCCATAAACCATATAATTTGGTGTTGAATACTTAAGGAGGCTGGGTGATCAACAAATTACCATCAGATCTTCCTTAAATTTATAAATATGATGTCTGAAACTATAAACTATCATTTAATAAAGAAAAAATCGATATATTTTAGCTTATAAATTTGAATATTTTGCTATATATTCATACAGAGCTCTTTTTTTGAAGGAAAATAATATAGTATAAAAGTGGAAACGTCCATCTAGCTCTTTCAAGGTTTAAATATCTTTACAAAATTTCAGACGTAATTTTTCAACCAGTGCAATGTTACTAAATCCCCAGACTTCACATCCATAGAGTAAAATAGGTTTCACAATTTTGTCAAATATTTCTAATTTACAATCAATTGACATATTATGTTTTCTACATAATACATAACTTTGGTAGCCTTTTACATTAAGGTTAAATTTGACAATTATTGTCACTATTGACTTTGAGGTGCCACATTTTACAATATCTATAAAAAACATCAAGTTGTTGTAAGTTCACAAGAAGATGAGTAAATATTGAAATGTAAACACCAACACACGTGCAGGGAAATCTTATTTGCATCAAGGTGTAATCTTCCGTCCTCCCGTTAGCAATTTGGCGCATTCTTGATGCAATAGATGCAGAAAAAGGAATTCTTTAAACCAATTGCTAATGCACTGTGCTGTTTTGGTTGACTTTGTAGTAAACTAATATGTTGAATGACCGACTGCAAGACGAAGAGGATCAAAATAAAAT
This sequence comes from Magallana hongkongensis, assembly GCA_016163765.1. Taxonomy (NCBI): domain Eukaryota; kingdom Metazoa; phylum Mollusca; class Bivalvia; order Ostreida; family Ostreidae; genus Magallana; species Magallana hongkongensis. The sequence goes on from WFKH01007768.1 coordinate 33,294,013, forward strand.
GTTTTTACAAATAGAGTTTCAGACGTAAAATAGGGCTGATGTGACAGTTTAAAATAATCCAAGATGGCGGCGATGTAAACTTTGTGTATCATTAGGTAGGGGGTATATTTTTTTTTTATCACGAGAAAATTTATAACCGTGCTGTTACGTCAGATGACTGTGCATCTAGAAGGCAAACTAGGTCTATCATATGATGATGATTATGAGAGAGTCCTCTACTAAAATTGTTTAATTCATGACTCTCGGGTTAGTGGTTATGAGATATGTAAGAAATTTAAATTTACGGGAGGTTTTACGCATTTATCATCTGACATCCGGACTTGCAAGTGTTAACAAATCGGGCTGTTTTAAACATTGATTCGAGTATCACATGATTGCGATTTCTGTCCTAAAAAGTAACCAAAAAAAATTAGGAATATTAGAGTGGTGGAAAATGGAATTTGAGGTCATTTGATGACTGAAGTCAGCAATCTGCATGAAGATAATGTATTTTAATAAATGCATGTGTACAAATAATATTCGTTCATAAAGAAATCTGTTTCACTGAGTGGACACTTGCGCATGCTAGATGTCATTAAGCAGTATTTACATTCCCCTGCGCTTGTGTGACCATGAAGCAGAACAAACTATGTATTTTTGCGTTGGGCCAAAAAACAATTTTTTTTCTTTTTATCCGGATTTATTTACTTTTGAACATAATTTTTTAATAGTTCACTTTTCATATAAGAAAAAATACGTTTGAAATTAAATCGATTTTTAGGTTTTGAAACTCATGTTTAACCGTGTCTCTTTAGAGACCTCGGCAACATTTTGTCTGCCTCTCCCTCTGATAATAAAACGTTGATAAAAGAAAATTCCTACAATGCTAATGACGAATTCCTATTTTGTATTGTATTTTCTAATAAGAAAAAAGAGCTTTGCTATTTCGTCAGTCTCTGACTATTTACTAGCGAATTCTCTTAGCGGATCAGAAAGTAGGTCACAATTTGACACTTTCTTTTGAAAAACAAACTAATTGCATTTATTTAAAAGTTCAAGCTCTTGTTAAAATGGCTCTAAATATAACTGTTTTGAAATGAAATTTCAAATAATATAAAGTATTAATGGAATAGACCTTGACGTTTGTAGGTCACCTGAGTCGCTCAGGTGACCTATTGCAATTGGTTTTTGTCCGTCGTCGTGCGTCGTGTGTTAACAATTGAGCATTTCTAACTTCCTCTTGAAAACTACTTGGCAAATTCTTATTTAATTAAGTACATGTATGATGCATTTTTAGGGTGAGGGGAACATAAATTGTAAATTTCATGACTCTTGCCCCACCGGGGCCATAGGAGCAGGACAAAAATGGTAAAAATTTGAGCATTTTTCAAAAATCTTCTTCTCTACTTTCGAAAATTAGAAAGTAATGTAGACCACAGGTGCTTGAGGACAGGACCGACCCCCCCCCCCCCCCCCCCCCC
>WFKH01007768.1:33311372-33339699 GCA_016163765.1 Magallana hongkongensis
TTGAAAATCATGTCCGAGCCTTTTCACCCCCCTGCCGAAACAACTAGTATCAAAAATTCAAGTGACCTCGTATTTTTACAAAAGTGTGAAAATCAGGCATTTTACACGTTGTTTTTCATCTCATTAAAAAATGCAGTCCCTGTCGCTGGCGGAAAACCCCTAAAAACGAAGGGGAATTCGGGAATTATTTTGCCTCAGCCTTGTTTTGACGTGAACCTTCGGAAAAATAGTGTTGTGAGGCCTGCGGTCGTGAACGCTGCTAATCTCTATACACAGGAAGCAAATTAATACACAGGAAATAAATAATTTGTCAGAATTGATCTTAGTTGGAATATCTTATTGTTCCAATGTCTATATGAAGCGATTTTATACGGAAATGAATCCAATGTAACAGTGAAACTGTTACACATCGAAGTCTGTGTCGTCCGAATTTTCTCTAAAGCACAATTGAATTAATTCAGTAAATTTATTCTGCTATCAAAATATAGCTCAGTACATTGTGTTTAGCACTTTACATTGTTTAATGTAGTTAATTTTAACAAATTTAATTGTATAAGAAAACCATACGATCAATAAGAATGTGGAATGTAAAGGCAGCCATGTTACGATGACGATGGAGTTCGTTTCCCAACAACGTTCGTGCACCAAGTTCCAATTTCCTGTACTACTAGTAAATGAAGCTTTAGTAGCTCATAAGTTTGTTTTAAAAAGAAAATTTTATATGTCTTGGAGCTGCTCATGCATCTTTGTGGAATTTATTAGGTCACGCAGATTCAACATGTTTCAAATATAGGCCTAAATTACTAAATGATTAATTTAAAAATCAATTTCAATAATGTTTAAAAATCCAATTTTTATTTCCCCTTTTAATACGTGACGGAAGTAAGATATCTAAGATAATGTTGTTAATTGCTAATAAACAGAATTCCACGGACCTGGCCAGATCACGCTCGGACGATCACGTCAATCAATTAAACTGGGTGCTATTGTTTCAAACTTGATTGACAAGCGGCATCATTTTGAAGTTTTTACAGGTAAAAAAGGGGGCGTTTGTAAAATATTCGGCCTTTAATATCAACCATATCAACGCACTTCGAAATAAATAATTTTTTTCAAAGTGCGTTGACTTGGTCCCAAATTTAACGCACTTTGACATTTTTTTCAATGTGCGTAGTTTTTCAAAGTGCGTTGTAACAATGTATTAATGTAATACATTGTCAAACAGTCGTAATAAAATCATACATTCTGCAGAATGTACAGAAGATGATCATGAACTATATTTGTGAAGACGAAGAAACAAATGACCTCGTCAGATTAAGCAACTAACCGAAGAAGGTTCGAATTACTGTAAGGGGAAAGACTCTTGTTACGACTTACGAATAATACCATTTACGCTGCAACATGCTTGAATGGTTTGCAAAAAATGAAAAGGTAATAAGCAAAGTAGAAGTGGTGAAAATCAATTCCGGTGCAAAAAAATGGAATATGGAACAAAAAAGAAATAAATTCCATCGCGACATTGATCACCAAAATTTTGCCGGCTCTTTATCCAGGTTAGGAGAACAGGGAAGAAAATTGTGTACCTTTATACAGAGATGAAAAGCGTATCACGATCGTTTCTCCATATTAAGGTTTAGAAGGTGAAAAAAAAACAAGAATGGGAGTTGAATGAATTGTAATGTCCTGTGTAAAACTTCCATATCTGTGTACCTTAGTTGGATACCATATATTTCTAGCGTCGAACTTTCAGACAACAACAATATGCTCTGAAATAACGCTTGAAAACAATTGACCTACACTAACCAAAAAGACCAGTGAATTCTTTTTTAGTCAGTACAACAGTACAGAAGTTTACATCCAAAAAAATTTCCCCGGGGGGGGGGGGGGGGGGGGGGGTTATTTTTTTTTCCATGGGGGGGGGGGGGGGGGGGTCCGAAGCCTATTCTCGGGAATTTTACTATGTCAATTTGATAAAGTTTAATTTACCAGGGGGTCAGGATCCCTACCCCCACTAGATCCGCACATGGCTTATATTAGAAAATAAGTACAAGGAGAGTGTATACTTGCATCATCTATTGGAGAGTTTTGTTTTGCTGTAAGGTCTGATTTCTTATTATTGAGTTCCACAGTTGAGGCCAACAAAATGTTTGTTATGAATGTGCTAGAAAAAAAACCATCTCTGTAATGTAATATGGATTTGACCTTCAGCGCCAAAAAGCATAAGAGGTCATAATCTTCTTCTTTTTTTTGATCTAGAAAGAAGTTAGAGTAAAGACCACATGTAGTGAGCACTTGTTGCATACATGTAGCTTCCTAATAGTTATAGCCTCCACAACAAAACTCTTTCATGATATTGTAGAAAAAAAAGGTTCGTGATGAGTGATATGACCACGGATTAATGCGTCTTGTGAATCAGTTGATGGACAGTGGCATAACGTTGTTGTGAGATCAATAAATCGTCGGCCATGAATGATTCTTCAACCACAGAAAGATGTATGGCGTAACTCAGAAGAGTAGCAGAAATCTCAGATCAACTATTATCAATGTTATTATTATAACAAATGGTTACACAATTCCACTGCAAATGAAAAAGGTCAATGAGACACTCAAGACATAGGTTACATTAGAAAAGTTTTAAGAAATCTAGACACGATTTGAGATGAAACTTAAATTTTATGTTTTAATTCTTAATGTATAATAAAAATATTTGGGCATTTTAAAAGATTGAACAAAAATTGAATGTTAGAAGTCAAGTTACAAGTTTGATGGAGCATGTTAAATACCCATAGGCATTTAAAAGGGAAAAATTAAATTTAATTTTTTTTTAAGCTCAAATCGTGTCTAGGTCCCAATTCAATTTAGTGCTCGCATCTTAGCTAGCCAACGGTTTTCGGTCCACTGCGCTCCTCATTAACCGTTGTCAGATCTCATTACATTACAGGTGCTTGAGGACTGGACCCCCCCCCCCCCCCCCCTATAGACCCCCGGGCCTTTCCTCATTTTTTTCATTAAATTATCCTTTTGTGATATTCTTCTAAACTAATTTATAAGTTCATTCCGAAAAACTACCTAAAACAAGCATTTTTTTTTTAAAAACATACCCATCGATATATATAATACAAGAAGGTTGCTAACTTCGCCAGCCAGCCGAGAGGCCCTGCCGTGGAATATTTGTTGAAATGTCCTATCAAACTACAACTAACGGTAAAAACGATGACCACATGCCGTAGCCCGATTATTCCCTTCACTAAACATCCGCATGTCGTGCTCATGTAATACATTTATTGGACGATACGGAACAATTTTCACCGACAAGTTGCCCTATTTTGAACCGATCCATCTAGAATCAACGGAAGTGAGGGCATATACGCCACCTATCGTAAGGAAGATAACTCCGATTGTAAACAAAGAAGTTCCGAGTGTACACGAGAACAATAAAAAGGCAAGAGATTTACGAAATTCACTGTTTATTTTGGCGCATTATGTAGGTATGGCTCTTTATCAACCGGCGATGAACTGCAAACCTTCTCCGTTCCTTTGGGTACTGGAAAATCTGGAAGAAGGCAGTGAAAATGAATTTATTGAATTTTTAGACATAAGAGATAAATTTGACAGTAATGTATCAAGTTTTGTTATTGGAAATGTTCTGAAAACATTATTCAAGAAAATAACAATTAAATCAGGCAGATCTAAAAAAGACTGGTCCAAATCGACACAAAGATATTATGGTATCTCATGGATCAGGGATTTGGAGGTTCATTCAGGAACAGAATTTATAAACATAGCCTCATTATTGCCACCAGAATTTTTTTGTTATAACAACGAATATGAAGGAAATTAAAATTGGACATTTTACTGGAGAAATTAAAAATGAAAGCAAGACAATGATTGAAACTGATTTACAGTCAGATGGAAATTATTTACATTTGGTGATGGGGAAAAAAATTAAGCCTGAAAATATAGGTTTACAAAGTCATTACTCTCTCAATACTCAGTAAAATCATTGTTTAAAATCATAAGGCAAATTCAGTATTGCAAAGGGGTGAACACCTTTGAAAAAAACTTGCCTCATTTTCAGGAGCATATTTGCTGTGTTGGGGATGAATCAATGAAGTTATAAAATTCAGGGCCAAAAACTGTTCCAAGGCTTTGCCTTTTAAAACATCAAATGCAGCAGTATCAGTTTGTCAGCTCTGCAAAAAATTGAAAATGAAACAAAAAATGAATAAATCTGAATGTGCTAAGCAAAATACTGATGATGAAAGTAGACAAAATGAACCCATTGCCAAAAATGAAATTATTCTACAGAAAACTGATCATGAAGATTTGAGTGAGATTTTGAAAACAATATTCGCTGAATGTTCCTTGAAAATGCAAACATTTCTAATGAGACAAAAAATGGCTTTAGAGCGATACCCAAATGGCAGAAGGTGGAGTAAAGAAATTGTTAGGCTATGTTTGACATTGTATTGCAGAAGTCCGAGGGGATATAATGATTAAAGAAGCAGTAATTTTCTGATATTACCTTCGCAGAATTTATTGCGTAAATATAAGAACTCTGTCCACCGGGAGGCTGGAGTGAATAAAGATATGCTTGAATGGATGGCTAATGAGCCAAAATAAAGAATATTCCCCCTGTCGGATTTCAGGGTGGACTTATCATTGATGAAATGTCCATACAACCAGACTTACAATATCGGAAACTAAATAATAATACTCAATTGATTGGATTTACTGAATGTACTCCAGAGTCTATTGTATTTGACCAAATAAAAAACAACAAATGCGAAAAAACTCTTGTTACTCATGTTCTCCAATTTGTATTTTTGGGCTTCACAGGTTTCCGTTTGCCCATTTCCCTTCTCATACTGCATCAGGACATGAACTATATTCACTTGTATGGAAATCTGTAAATATGCTATCAACATTTGGGTTCATAATTCAATATATCAGTACAGATGGTGCCCAAAGCAATCGAGATCTTTTCAAAATCTTAATACCAAATTTGATACTTCCAATCCAATCACCTGTTCATTCAGAAATATTTTTTCTCACAATGAAAATCACAAGTTATTTTTCATTATAGACATTTCACATGTGTTGAAAAAAATAAGAAATAATATTTCTAAAAGTGGTGAAGCTGCATTCTGCAAAAGACATTTGAAATTTCAGAACAAGTTGATAGAATGGGATCACTTTAAGGAGGCGTATCTGTTGGACATTTCCACAAACCCACATTCCCTATTCATCATAAACTCACACAAGAGCATATTTATTTAACATCAGAAAATAAAATGAGGAATCATTTGGCTGAACGTGTTAAAATAAGAGATGTTGCATCTAATGAAACTTTATAGATCAAGTTTAGGTGACACTGGGCATAAGGTGGATGGAACAATAGAAATGTTAACACATACCAGTGCACTTATCAGAAACTTCAGAGACCCTAGACCTATTATTGATATCAGTGATGACAGACTTAAGGAAAACAATGATGCACTGCAATGGTTCATTAAGTGGGAACAGACAGTCAAAGAGGATAAAATGATAAGAAACAAGGAAAAACATCTTATATTTTATCTAACAAGAGAGGACATAATTTCTTCAATTATGGAATTTGAGGAGTTGTGTATATACATGTACAAATTAAAGTCTTGCAATGCATCAATTATTCCAAGCCGTATCAATAGTGATGTGATGGATGGAGAACATGTTCTGTCAGCAGAGAACATTACATAATGGTGCTAACACTAATCCGACTTACCTAGGCTATTGTTATTCGGTAAATTCTGTAATTCTTGGGCAAGCATCAATATCTCGTAAATCCAATGTAGGCAGTGGAGAAGAAGGACAATTACCAATACATCATGAAGCAAAGTCGATGGTATGAATCTATATGTGAGAAAAGTAAATTCTTTTTTAGTATCAATGATCATATATAATTTAATATTAATTTTATTTAACATACATCCTTCGATAAGGACGAATTCCATTCTCAGAGAGTTCATTAGCTGCTTATTTTAAAGATGTTGAATTTATATAACTCAGCTAATGATTACATGCATATGACACTTCAACTAAAAGAAACCCATTTAATCTAAAAACAATTTAATGCGCACATTCATTGACAATATAAAAATTAAATTCTTAATTCAATATTGCAATCTAAAGGGCCTGCTCATGCTATAACTGCTAACAGTGTACATACCCATCCTACTGACAGAGTGGGCAGGTAAAGACCCCTTCATTGACATTGTATATTTACACACTTCCTGTGGTACCGAAGATTATATATATCACAGCTTATCCAATTTTCACCTTTAACATAATGCCCATTACATATAGTACAGTTTTTATCAGAGTCATACACTGTAGCTGCAGGAGTCTTCCTTTTTGCTCTTCCTTTACCCTTCCCCTTCCCTTTTCCTACAACTCTCCTTCTCTTTGATTGACATTCTGTTGGAATTCTTGTAGGTAGGAGTCCTGACACTGAAGAATTGGAATCAGATGTAACTACAGGAGTCAAGAGAGGCGGCTGGGGAATATATCCACTTGCATCTCCGCTAGCCAAGGGTTTTCGGTCCACTCTGCTCCCCATAAACCCTTGGCAGATTTCATTACGAAAACTCGGTGACAAGCTCCGTTTAATGATTGGCTGCAGCTGCGAGTAGCTGATCCAATCGCAGCGTTGTAAACAAGCGCTTTAGAAACACACGTGTGAGCTTTGGTAAACCATTCGGTGCTTTTCACAAGTTGAGGCACAAGTGCTCGAGTACAGTACCTCCACAAGAATGGTCTAACCAGATCACTTTAAAAAACGACATATATTACTGGATTTAACAGAGATTTACAAACTTGTCAAGGCTCGTGTGATCGTAGTGTGGGAAGTAAACATGGCGAATGAAGAAGTTGCCTATCCCGTTAGTATATACGTCCCTGCTTTTGGTTAGAGGTTCAAATGTTTAATGAGCTGTATTTTATTAATTTTCTTTTGTCCACAATAATAACGACAACGATACCTGGTTTTATGGCTTGAACGCATTTATATTGCGACTTTTTCACTCCCGGTACAGGTCTCTACAAACACTAGGCCTATAAATAAAACATTCCTTGCTTTTTCTAGGTTATATCTTCATTCTCATTGAATAGCATCGTTAATTATGTTCTTCTTCTCGCTAGTCAACATGTTTTCATATTGTATTTATGCCGTAGCGTGTATATTACTCGTTGTTTCATTCGATTAAAATGTAAATATACAAGGGGCGCAACTCAAGTTGCTCGCTAGATAGCGACACCGCATCGCCGAGTTTTCGTAATGAAATCTGCCAAGGGTTTATGGGAAGCGAAGTGGACCGAAAACACTTGGCTAGCGAAGATGATCCACTTGGTCCTGGAACATTTTTTGTCTTCAGGTACAGAACAAGATCTGTTATCTGATAAGCAGGTTGTCTGAAGTTTGTTTGGACCACCTTGGATCACCTTGTAAGATTTACGATGAGATTGAACAAAAATTCCGCGAAATAATTTACGGTATGCTTGACGAAGACTAGGAGTTGGAATTATTTCGCGGAATTTTTGTTCAATCTCATCGTAAATCTCTTACCTTTCCATTGTTCTCGTGTACACTCGGAACTTCTCTGTTTACAATCTGAGTAATCTTCCTTGCGATAGGTGGCGTATATGCCCTCACTTCCGTTGATTCTAGATGGATCGGTTCAAAACAGGGCAACTTGTCGGTGAAATTGTTCCGTATCACCCAATAAAAGTATTATATGAGCACGACATGCGGATGTTTAGTGAAGGGAATAATCGGGCTACGACATGTTGTCATCGTTTTTACTGTTAGTTGTAGTTTGATAGGACATTGCAACAAATATTACCCGGCAGTGCCTCTCCGCTGGCTGGCGAAGTTAGCAACCTTCTTGTATTATACAATCGATGGGTATGGGTTTTTTTTAAAAATGCTTTTGTTAGGTAGTTTTTCGGAATGAACTTATAAATTAGTTTAGAAATATATCACAAAAAGATGCTTTTATGAAAAAAATGAGTATATAATAAACATGACTTCCCAAGTTTGATGAAATGCCAAATACATGCTATTGTTAAGTGACATTTTCCATTTAAAGATATTTTTATAAATGCATGTTCAGATCATCAACAAACGATCCTCAAAAGTTAAAACAATTATGAGATTGGTGCGTCGTTTAGTGTTAGCAACTGTAGAATACAACAAACATTTCAAAGCAAAACATATACATGTACCTGTTAAACATAATGTCACAGCTGATTGCTTCTCTCGGTTCCAATTTCAGGCAGCATTCCAGTCTGCATTTCAGTTAAACCGTCTTGAGACACCAATTCCCATAACCAGATAAACCAAGATATATACCACACTCCCATCACTATATAAGATTTATGGATAAAAGATATCTTCCAGTTTCTTAATTGAGGATTTTGATAAGTAGCTTTAAATTGATTTCATGATTTGTCACTATCAGAGGCAAAGTTTTTCATTAACAAAATTGTCTCAAACTAGCTTCAATTGCTCTGTTATTTATATTTTGTTTTATTAGATTGAATATTTTTAGGATTACATGGCTTACAAAAGATCAAGAGCAAAAGAAGATGAAGAAAGTCTTCCGCAAGCTACATTAAAAAAAGCAGTAATTTTAATAGACTCTTTTTCTTGCGAAATATGTAGCGAGGGGATTTCAGCAATTGAGACATTTTTAAGTGATGATTTGCTAACAAAATTCTTATAATTAAGGTTATTTACAAAAATACACATAACTGAAAATGACCTTAAACATTTAAAACAAATACCCATACAAGAATTGAAACATTACATGGACAAAGAATTGGCAATGTTCTGAAAGATTTGCTTTCCAAAGACATTGTAAACATCACTGTGTATCGTTCGATGATGAAAAAAGCTTGTAGTTTACCTGACTATCGGTACCAATAACCCACAATGGAAAAACCTAACACAATAAATTTAAAGACTGCAATTGAAATTTTTGACCAAAGTCAGTCCAAAAAAACTTCATTTTTTTTTTAAGAAATGCGTTTTCCTTGCACAGCTACACTGATTGTGAACTTATTAACTTTGTTGCTACACAGATATAAAACAAAGCTTAAAAGCAAAAGAGGTAATGCTAAAGAGCAATTTGAGAATAAAAATTTCTTATTTCCAACACATATAGCCGCTCCTCCTGAAGGAAAATTTAAAAAATTTAAAAAATCTGAGCACTTGGTTTATAAAGAAACGTGAAAAATTAGCTATAGAGCTTAAAGAAGTGAAGAAACAAGCAACTGAAGAAATAACAAAAATCAAATTTGACAATGAATTCACCAAAAGTGAGAAATACACAATCAAGAAATACTTCAATTGAAAAGATCTCATTCTTTAGAATTAAGTCAACAGGGGGAAAAAACCCCCGAAACCAAGAAACCCTCAAAAATCAACGCTTGAATGGGAAACTGGATGAAATCTCAAAAAGGAAAGAAGCGTTACGATACAAAAATGTCTTGTTGCAAAGAAAACTTTCAAGAACATCAAAGGTAAAATTGTGTAATTCTAAATTAAAGAAACTTGAAAGTATTATTTGTAAAGAAAGAAATAAAGTGTCCGATTGTTTAAAGGAAATTGAAGCCTTAAAAAAAACAATGTGGACATAAACAATGAACTAGTTAAAGCTAATGAAACAATTGCAGATATGTCTAACAAAATTCATTGTATTGATATTGACAAATTTTGCGAAGAGAAATGGTTGACAAAGCAGCCATAACAACCATTGATTTTTCCTAAAAATACAAACATAAACATATAAAAGTAATGACATTATTTCCAGTGGACACGACATTTTAGTTTATATGAAGAATTTCATGTCAGACAGGGCACAGACAAATATTTCTTTTTGTGAATGACTTGAAGATTACAGAAATCAAACCATGCCCAATTTTATTTCCACTTGGAATGAATTGACAGAGAATGAACATTGCAGTAACATTTAACAATTTCTTTTGTGGACTCCACTTGCTTGTTAATTTTGCGGAATGTATTTCACCCCTTCTTTTGGCTTTTGAAAAATAACAATGAAGAGCATGAACAATCTGAACTAGATGAGGAATTGGAAAATGAAGAATCTTCTGATATTCCAATATATTCATCTGATCCTCATACCATTTCATTCTTCGTTTTTGTAGTAAGTGTTTTGCCAGAGAAGGTGATGAAAAAAATGGTTGCTATGGTGCATTTCTCACTTACTGTAAGTCTAAAGATGTGAATTTACACTTCGTTGATTTTAGAGGGAATAGGTTTAATATAATATTCCTAATGGATCAAATTGCATTTTTTCATCATGAAAATATCAGGCATTTTTTTTTTAAAAGTTCATGGAGCATCCAATAGGCTACAAAAATTGACTTTGTCACTTGTTAGAAAACCGTATGTGATTGCCTGTTGCAAAGTTCTCGGAATTTTGGCAAAAGTTGTTACGGGTCCATTGTGGAGACTCATAGAGAGTAACTAGCATGTCTTTGATTTAAATAAAGATTTTCGTACTTTATGATTGCACTTCAACAAAATGAGCAAAGATGCCACAGCTTTCATTTCTGAGGAAGATCATCCATTTTGTGCTGAAGTTGTTGAAAAAGATAAGGTATATGAAATGCTATTAAAACAGATGAAAACATTGATAGCATAGTCTGTGCCTGTGCTGAATTAATATTTCAAGAATTGCACAAACTGCTGCAAAAGGCCATAAAAGAACAACTTCCTGGCAGTAGGTTCTATGATGCAACTGCAAACCTAACGACAAACAGTCTGTCATCCCCCACAATAAGATTCCAGAGAGAGTCTTTGAGATTTTCGATTTCTTTTTGCACTATAGACCTAATTCTACCACAATAACCAATGAGGCTTTTCTTATGTTTGTGTTCAATAAGACTTCGCAGTGGTTAGAGTCCCTTCCAGATGGTGAAAGAGAATTAGTAATAAAGGATAGCATAAAGGATGACAGAAAATAAGGATAAAGTACATTGAAAGACAGAAATTGAGAAGAAAAGTTAAGCTGAGAGAAAAACAAATAGCATTGGAATAAACAGAGGAATTTAGTAAAAAAAAAAAAAAAGTCAAAGTACACCAATGATGTCCTTTACTATGACTTATGGCAAATACAGAAGATATTGAGAAAATATTGAACGAGTTAAAAGGTCTGGCTGAAAAAAGAAGGCAATATTAGCACAATTAAAGTTCAGACAAAAAGGTTTGAAACAAAGTGTCAGTGACAAAAAATTATTTCGAGTGAGTAAAAAGAATAAAGCTTATTCATTGGAAAAACTTACAGGAAACCTAAGAAAATTAATTCAGGATGCTGCAGAAGGACCATTGGAGAAAAGAACAAATCATTAGAATCCTAGAATCCTCTACTTGTTGGGAAAAAAATTATCCACAAGTTCAATGAAGGAGAATGGTCAGGAAAGATTATAAGTGTTGTCAAAGGTTTCCCTGACTTTTATAATGTTGTGAATGATTGTGACTTAAATTATCAGTCTAACCCAGTGGCTATTTACACATACAAGTAATAAGATGATTATAAAGAAGGGAATTTAAGAATTGTTCCAGAGTTGAGAAAGTAAAGAAATTTAGTTGCTGCAGCTAATACATAAGTTAAACATATATGGAAAATACACAATTTAAGCACTGACAATTTGTTTCAGAGGTGCACCAAATACATGTACACAGATTAAATTTGTTTTGAACATCGCACCAAAATGCTAACTACACAATTACACTAATTTTGCTTTTTCTTTTTCTTTTAACATTTAACAGACGCCTAGTTCTTCTTAAACTAAAAAAATCTCATTTTATAATGCTAATGCTCTGATGAGGGTATAATTTGAGTAAAATTGTAATTTTTAGGGTCTTCCGTTTCCAACGGAAGACCCTATTGTTTTTGTTAGGTTTCTTTTTCTCTATTTTTCACTATTATCATTATTATTCTTTTTTTTCTTAACATTTTTCTTAAAACTCAAATATGCTACAATGGATTTTTATGAAATTTTTACGAATAATACAAAGTATCAAGGTCTTTTATCATGTTTATTTTTGTTGATGACGTCACTTCCGGTCGGCCGTTATATTCGTTTTTCTTTTTGTAAAAAGTGATCTTGTCCTCCCTTTTTCTTAAAAACGATTGAAGATAGAAAATTAAAAGTTTCAGGAATGATAGATTTTTGAATTCCTAGGGCCGATCAGGAAAAACCACGATCGTCCGTCACTTCCGGTCCGCTCAAACAGCAATTTTGGAAAATTGTGTTTGAAAAATTGTTCAAATTAAATGATATACATTTTTTTTTTCCATCAGAATATGTTTTAAACTTATCAAATTTTAATATGAGCAGGTCTTCCGTCACTTCCGGTCGTCACCGGAAGTGATTCCAAAATTTTTGGAATTTTAAAGCATATACCTTTTGTAGACATTTTTGTACTGAATACAAAACTAAAAACCGTTTTAAAATCGGACAACGCATTGCAGAGATATTGAAGTTTAAAAATGGCCTTTTCCGGAAATCTTAATTTTGCAGTATAGGTACAAAAATTAGTTTAAAAGGGAGTTAATAAAGTAACTCGTACCAAATGTCAACATTTTAATTCAACCCTACCATTAATTCTAAATCAAACGGAAGACCCACTCGTTGCTCGCAACGAGATCGTGTCTAGTTGTATCTATTATTTAACATTGGCTGCTTTACCTCAGATTGAGTGGTCAAAATCAAGATTAAAGATAATTTATATTGCTAAAATTTTATATGCACATTATTACATGTTTTTGAATTCTGCTCACTACTTATGAATTTACAGAAAAATATCCTTCGATTCTAAACATTAAATCATTAGCTCATTTATTCTTGCATTTTGAACATGATTTGCACTTGTTAATATTGAATCTTTTTCATTTCAGATTTCAACAGAATCGGATTAGAGTCAGAGGACATGAAGTTTAAGTTACATGTACCAACAAATGTATTATATAATATACATGAAATAAAAACAGTATTGTTTTGAAGTTTCCTATTTTTCAGTTGGCTTGGTAACAACAAGTTAAATAATTTGTATTACATTTGTTCCCATTTTAATTATGTCTCCCCTTTCAAAGGGGAGACATATTGTTTTTGTCGATTTTCTTATTCTTATTCTTCTTCATCCAAATTTTGTCCGGGCCGTAACTTAAAGGGACATGGTCACGATTTTGGTCAAATTCTATTTTTCTGTTTTTATTATTTACAATGCTTTAAAAATGCATTTCTAATGATCAAATGAAATTTGAAAGCCATTCATGAAGTTATAAGCAAGATACAGGGCTCACAATTCTTAGCCAAGGCTCGTGTAAACAAGGCTCGTGCCGTGTTTGTTTACATAAGTTCAATATACCTGTAATAACTCTTGTTCAAGCTGATTTTTCTATTTTGTATTCATTTTAAGCATAGATAAAAAGTTAATATCGTTTAACACATTAATTTTTGGTTTAAAACTGGAATTTTCCATTCAACATTCAAAATGTAAACAAACGCTTTGTTTACATAGCAAAGAATTTCAAACTCTGTAGCTCGCTTATAACTCAACGAATGACACTCAAATTTTGGTTGACTATTAGTAATGCCTTACTGAAGCATTGTAATCATTAAGATCTGAAAAATAATTTTTGACCAAAATCGTGACCATGCCCCTTTAAATACCCTTTGACATTAAGACTTAAAACTTTAAACATAGATAGATGGTATTGAGAAGGAGTGCACACCACCAAAATTTTTGACTTTGACTTATTTTGTCTTTCAAGGTCAAGCGTTTTTAAAAAATCATGTCTGGAGCATAACACAATATTCCTTAAACATACAGACTTTTAACTTGTATCATAGATAGATAGCATATAACCTAGCTGAACCATACCAAAATATTAGACCTTGACCGTATATTTTTATTTCAAGGTCAAATTAGAAAATAATATTCTCAGTCATTTCCTGAATATACTTTGACAAATGGACTTCAAACTTTAAACAAAGATTAATAATAATACAGTGAGATGTACTGTTGTTAAATGTTTTACCTTGACCCTTTTCTTTAATCAAGATCAAATTAAGAAAAAAATTGAAATTTTGTCCAGACCATAACTTCGAAATCCTTTGACTTAAAGACGTCAAACTTGGAAGATAGTTAAATTATCTAAAAAAAAAACCCACTACCCACTAGTTATAGCTTGGATTTATCAGATGATCACTGAGCATCATGCATTAAATGAATTGCACATGATATAAAATGCATATTTCCCAATTTTGCATGGTGTTTAATTAATAAGTTTTTCAAAAAAACTTTGTCTGAGGTAATCCCATACCCCATTAACATTTTTCTACTTATTCAACAGTGTAAATTGACAGGGGTGTTTGTATCAAAATGCTTTTAACTTTTTTACTTTACGAGGTATGAAGCTCAAATAAGTTACAAATGCTTTCAGAAAGATGATGTTAACACCCTTTTTAACACAAATTATGATTTAATTTTTTATTTTAAAAAATCCTTTACCGTGCCTATATCCAGTATCTTGGAGTTCATGTTTGGTTCTTAACAAGATTATTTTCTACAGTGAAGTTTTATTCAATATCTTTGTTCTTGGGTTTTATAGGGGTTCACACCTGAACAAAATTAGACCTTTACCTATTGATCTGGGTAGTGTGTCATGCTGTATAAAAATATTAAACATTATGAAACATTTAATTGTTGTATAAACACACACCCATGCAAAACAGGTACACAAACTCTTAATAATTATAAGACACCTTTTTAAACTTTAAACTTTGAAAACAAGTATTTGAAAAGTAATTGAAAATACGTGATATTTTTGGAATGTATTTGAATACATTGAATTACTTATAATTAAAGGCAGACTATATTACAAGTTACTTCCAATCACTTTAAAAAATGTAATTAATTATGCCCAAATACAAATACTTTTTTCAATTACCCCATCTCTGCTCCTAGCAGTATTGCATCACATTTATCAGCAATCAGTTATGTACAAAAACTGCTGGGTACAGCAGATCCATCTACTTCTTTTCTAGTGAAAAAAAAGTCATGCAAGGCTGCCATCGTATTGCTTTCTGTAAAGATTGTAGATTACCTGTTTTCAGGTCCCATTTTACACAAATTGATACAAGGTCTCAAGTCTACCATTAACGATCACCAACAGAGAATTCTTTTAGAGTCTATTTTCCTATTAGCATTAAATGCATTCCTGTGTCTAGGTGAATTAGAAGTCAAGTCAAAGGGTCTAGCAAGCATGGTGATTCAACGAGAGGATATTTCTTTTGAATTCAACAATACTAATTCACTTGATGGAGTCTCAATTTTTATGAGACACTTTAAAACAAACAAAACAAAAGGTATTTTTCAAATCCACTTGAACGTCTTAAAGGAGAAGACTACGTGCTCAGTTCACACCTTGTATGAATATTTGCGAACATTTGGACCTCAAACTGGTCCTCTTTACTAGTCCATTGAGGGAAAACCAGTTCCATATACTTTTGTATCAAAAAATCTCCAAACACAATCTCATACATTGGTTTCGGTCCAGCTTTATATCGGGCCATAGTTTTCGTATCGGAGCAGCTACACATGCTGCAAAGCTAGGTCGCTCTGAAAACTGTATACAAAAGATGGGTTGCTAGAGCTCAGATGCTATTTGGAGATACTTCGACTAGACAGTTTTGAAATATAATCAACTTCTCCATTTTTAAAATTTGATAAAAATTTTGGTGTCTGAATGACGATAAAGTACAGGTCAAAATTCACTTGCAGTACTTTATTTAACAACAAAAACTTTATGGTTTGTGTTATATTTTACTATCATGATTAATCTATGAGGTCAGAAGTAAACTGCTGTGCGAATATTTGAACATGACGCAGGTGGGAAGTCAACCGCTGTGTTTTAAGAACTTTGATAAAAAATATTAGTTATAAATATTATTACTTATTAGGTTTGTTACTGACTGTTTAAAGAAATTTGTGGGGTCGGTAAAGTCCATAGAAGGCGAGGCCGACCCCACAAGTTTCTTTAAACAGTCAGTAACAAACCTAATAAGTGTTTTGTTTTGTCGAGGACCTAAAGTTTGATATGTAAACAAACGTTTGTGTAAAAAATCAGTTCAAATAACGTTACTTCCGCCATGTTGCCTTATAAATTTTGACGCTTGCCTTTTAAAGAAATTTGTAAGGCAGTCACGTGACGCGTTTCATCCAATGACGTCGAAGCATTCTAGTCCGAGGCAAAACAATGTTGCTTCTATTTTTCTGTTGAGGATAAGTGATATTTATATATTTATGTCTTGTTTAATCATCTGGTTTAAATGGCCAGGCTTTAACTTTATAGTTCCCAGATTTTAGCTGTGCCAACTGGTTCTCTGTTAAACATATGAGTATGAAAATTCATTTTTGCTCGGGTTATAAAACAAATTTATGTGTGTGTATTCCACATCACATACAGTGTCAAATTGTATAGAATAAGATAATTTAAGAAATTGTCATAACTTTTACTAGCATACTTGTATCAGTTCTGCACCGATTTTTATGTTGACAATCCTAATTTAGCTAGACAACTCTTGTTGGCGTTGGGTTTTTTTTTTTTTTGCAAACATTTGTTTGCTTTTTGTGGGCAATTTCTTATTTTTGAACGCCAACAATTTCGTGGTATTGTATTATATGTATTACAGTTTGTTCTTATTTTACAATGATTTAATTATTATCAGGGGAGATTATTATACTCCTGTATTGGAATAGAATAAAATATGATTTTTGTAATCTCCCCTTTTTGCATAATTGATATATGTATATACATATGTACAAATATATACAATTCAATTCCAAGAAAACCCTCTCATGAATATCCATCAAACTTTGTACACTTCTTTGGCATGGTAAAAGGACAAACCCTGTTGATTTCAAAATCAATTGATTAAGTATTTTTTTATATTATCGTAAAAAATGAAGTTAAAAACATGAATTTTATGTACGACTTGACAATAGACATTTCCGGTAATTTTATGTACGACTTGAAGTTAATCGCTACCGTATACAGTTCAAATCAACAACTTGACATTTTTTGGGATTTAAATCTAGTAAAGGTAAAAAAAAACCGTTTTGTAGCATTGGAGTGTTAGACGAGTGCCCATAGTTAAAAGTTGAAGCGGGCAAGAGATTTAAGTCTGCCGATTTCCATCGAAACAAGCAGTCGACTTTCGGACAAATTTTCCCGTATTACTTAAAATAGAACTAGTCCAAAATTCAGTAGAGACTTTGACAGATATTGCACATTTATCACGCAAAAATTGTTTTATATTAATAATAACTGCATATATATCTACTATACTATGGGTTAATTATAATACGACAACTAGCAACTAGAATTTCCATCAGAGCAGACTACAGAGCGCTTGATTTTCAGCTACGTTTCATAATGTATACGGATCGTTTATGTATGCTTATATAAAAATGAATGTCACTAAATGAATCTCCCCCAATTTATACACCACAAAGCTTGGGGATTGGGATTAAATAGATATTACATGTATGTATTCAAAGTGGTTTAAAGAAATACTTTCTTTATTTTGATCTGATAAATTTACATGTACATTTGTATTTTCCTAAATAACGTATTCCCCCGTACAATAAGTCATGTCGCGAGGGGATGCTCCGCTTAGCGGTGCCCTTGTTAAGTGAGATTTTCCATTTAAAAATTCTTTTATAAATGCATTTTGTTAAAATTCAAATTACTCTAATAATTTCGATATTTAAAAACATGCCTCTAGACAAAAATTTTATTCTCTATAACAAATTGTCCAAAAAAACTGAAACTTGTGTGGAAACATCCTCAAAATAAACTTCCTCTACCATTTCTGATCTTTTTGGGGGGGGTGGAGTATTATTTGTTAGATGTACGATTTATTTCATTATATTTGGATTTGTTGTAGCTGTAGAACTGTACCTCTATGGGCAATTCGGGTTGATGGACCGTAGAGCTACAGTTCCATTCATACAAAAACTGTATATTTATTCAACAAAAAGTTGAGAGGTTTGAGAGATTACTCAGAAATTGAAGTTATTAAACTCACGTTGAGATCAAGAGCCGCCATTTTTACCTGTAAACAAACCATACCATTTCACTTTACGGGGCTGGTGAGGGTGTTTAAAAGATATTCAGAGGGAAGTAAAGCAATGCCATCTAAAGTAAAATGTCTCAAAAATTTATTGGTGTTAAAATTTTCACAGGATATATTCGTAAATTAGGTTAATAAGTCTAGAACCATGCGCAATTTTTTGTGCCAATAAATATACAGTTTTTAGCTCACCTGCGCCAAAGACTAAAGTGAGCTTTTCTGATCAAAAGTCCGTTGTCTGTCGTCGTCGTTGTTGTCGTCGTTGTCGTAAACTTATCGCATTTTCATCTTCTCAAAATCCACTGGGCCAATTTCAACCAAATTTGGCACAAAGCATTATTGGGTAAAGGGAATTCCAGTTTGTTTGAATGAAGGGACACGCCCTCTTAAAAGGGGAGATAATTTTGATTTATTGAAAATTCGTTGGTATTTTTCAAAAATCTTCTTCTCTAAACCATTTGGCAAGAAAAGCTGAAGCTTTTAGATTTGTTCAAATCATCATCCCTGGCCCAGGGTTAGGGTGGGGCCACAACGGGGGAAGTCATAGGAATATATAGGGAAAAATCTTATTTTCAATAACAATTTGGCCAGAAAAGCTGAAACTTGTGTGGAAGCATCCTCAAGTAGTGTAGGTTTAAGTTTTTTCATATCATCCCCGGGGGTGGAGTGGGGTTACAATTGGCGGTTGAATTTTTATATAGAATAAATAGAGAAAAATCTTTTAAAATATTCTCAAAAACCAATTGGTCTGGAAAGCTGTAACTTTGCTGGAAGCATCCTCTGGTAGTGTAGATTCAAGTTTGTATAAATCATCATCCCTGGGGATAGGGTAGGGCCACAACGGGGAGGGGGTCAAATTTTTACATAGAAATATACAGAGAAGTGGAAGTGGAAAAGAATTGTCCGTGGCTTATGCTCCATAAGGGAGTGATAAAGGCTTAAGTCATTTCATATAGAGAAAAATCTTTTAAAATCTTCTCAAAAACCAATTCGCCAGAGAGCTGAAACTTTAGTGGAAGCATCCTCAGGTAGTGTAGATAAAAAATTGATCAAACATGATCCCCAGGGGTAAGGTGGGGCCACAATGGGGGTAAATTAATAGAAAAAAATCTTTAAAAATCTTATTCTTAAAACTGAAACAACAAAAGGAACGCATTGTTTAACTTAAGAATATGTTGAGAGAAATTTGAAAGTCTTTAAAAATCAAGATATACTACTAAGCTGTTTAGATATTTTGTGTTTGACACTCTAAAGACAGTCTAAAGCTGTTGTTGGCTATTGTTGCTCAGGTGAGCGATGTGGCCTCTGGGCCTCTTGTTTGTGTGGTAGGATCTGTAGCTCTACGGTCTGTCAACCCAAATTTCCCGTTCAGCTATAGTTCTGCAGCTAAATTTGTTGTATTTTATCACCATTCAAAATGTCTTCGACGAAAATATCAGGCCTTAGGATCATGAAGAATTTTTAGATTTACATGACCAAATTTCAATCGAAGAAGTTGTAGTTACATGCTATTTCACAGAAAAATAATGCATACTAGGTATGCATACATATATTAAGAAAGGGAATCTTGTCAATCTGTCTATCCCTCTCAATTTTTCTGTCCTATCATCCGTTTGTTCGTAACCTTTTTGAAGGTCTGACAGATGAATGTATACAAATAGGGCTTGAAATCCCTCCCCCCTCAGTAAAGTTAATTCCCCCCTCGGACCCCCATGGAAAAGTATTTGATTCGTGCATTTCCTAAGTTACTGGTCAGTTTAAGTTTTTCATAAGATTGCTTTATTTTAGTTTTGTTTACATATATTTTTTAATAATACATTTTCCTTTTTTCCATTTTAAGATATAAATGAAGAAAGTATAATGCACCGTTATAATGATTATGACAAAATGTTGGCAAATTACCATGAGTTGCCAAGATGAAAGTTCAAATGTATCATATACTGTACAGCATATGTAATAGTTTTGTTATTGATGCATCTCGCAAACCTATCTGATTAGATTTAACTTTTAATGGTAATAGTATTTTACCTGTCAGTTAAAGCACACTAAAAACAAAATTTTACACTTTCTAGACAATAACCTTATGAAATATGTGCATTCTTCGAAAACTGCATCTTAGACTTACATGTACAATAGTGCGAACTGGGTATTGACATCAATAGCCATCATTGTATATTGGATACGATTTTTCATGCTTTTATAGTGGTGATGTGAATGAAGCATCAGTACAATATTGTTCAGTAAAAGGTTACAACACAAACGGAAATCAAACATATTTTAATTTAGTTTGTATCAGCAAACACGATCTTAGAATCTTCGGGAATTACCGTCCACACTTTAATGAAGTTCTTGAACGGAGCAGCTAGCTCTATCTACTGGTTCTTGCCAATCCTTCATTTATTTTATTTATTTTGAACCTGAAAGACAAACATCAGTTCATCAGAATATAATCTCTTTAAATCAAATAACTTAGTATTATAATGATTAAACCTGGTTTAATTGTCGAGTAAATATATTTTATGTTATACCTGTCTATTGAATCGCAACGAAGTTCGATATAGTCGTTTTCTGGAGGCAAATCCAAACTATCATACACCACAATAGCTCCTTATTGAGAAAAGAAAATTAGTGCATTGATAGAGCAAATCAATAGTTGATTAATAGACAGATAGATATACAATCCGCTAAAATGTTTGTTGAAAATCAGAGCAAAACAGGAGGGAGTATTTGTAGCAAATATGCAAACAAGTCATTATTTTAATTATGTTCAACTAAAAGGAAAGTGATTCTTACCAGCGTTCTCCATTATTTGTCATTTTCACTGTGTTGTTTTCGGAGGTTATAGAAATTTTGACAGACATAACCAAATGTTGGGAGCAAACTTAAACAAAGTTTTAATTTTATTTTAAAATAATAACCCTATCATCCAAACCACCCGTTCAACTGTGAATTAATAAAGTGTTTTAAAAACTGTATTCACGTGTAACAGATGGATAATACAAATTTAATTTATTTATTTTACTTGTAAACATAATTGAATGTTTAAGTATGATTACTCAAAGATCAGTTTGAAAAGTTTATGTTCGATGTACCTTCAGATGGCGGAAAAACGGGTCCCTCATACACGTGAAACTCCGACCGTTTCCTGTAGAAAAAATATAATATGTTTTTATAGAACCGAATGCTGGTAAGTTTGCCATTATTCAAATTTGAACATTTTTCTCACCGTTTGTTATGTCGCACTAATAATAGAATGACTATTACTACTAGTATCAATACCAGCACAAGGGACACCGACAGACCAATCAACAATGCTGTGTTGTCGTTCTTGTTGTTTGTGTTTTCATTTATATCAGATACAGCTGTAAAAGACGAAGACGGTGGTTGTAACTATTCTGTAAATCCCTATGGGAAAAACTTTAGCAGTTTAATGAAAACAAAATGAAGCAAACTTAAAGGTTTATTTCTCACACACTTGCTTATCTTGATAAAAAGAGGAAGATGCTGTTGCTGACCTGCGCAGCTGCGATGGGATTAGGTGAAATATTATTACAGGTACACACATGCCGATAAGTTCACTTACTGTTTTTTTTTTTTTAAAACAAAAAAGGGAATTTGTCTATACGGTTTGTCAAATGGGTGTATTCAAAATGTAATATGAGGACCCTACATGTACCACTTATTTAAGATTGACTGATCAACTTACATTGCTCCAAACAGAGCTAGATGTCTATGATTCATTCAAACAGTAATGTTCTTTATTCATTTACATAAAAATTGTCTTCTTTTTTTTTTCACTAACCCTTTCCTAACTCTCTGAGACCGCGCAACTTTGACATGCTTACTTTTGATCTCACACATTTTTGAAACAAAATCATTTGGAAAATATTGTGCAGCATTCATTAAAATAAACCCGAAATCTGCCGAAAACCCCTTCTCTGTCTAAAATATCGTCGGCCGCTGGTCAATTTTGAAAATGCGTCAGAAGCATTATCGTATAACGGGTATTTTCTGCGTGACTTTTAGACGTTTTAAACCCTAGTAGATTTCAATTATTTTCTACGTTTTCAATTTTTACGGACGATAAAAAATAAAAAAGTTATTCATAGGCAAAATACTATGGAATGTTAACCCCTCTTACAAAGCATAAAGAGCATTAACGCTGATATTGTGTGTAATGTAAGTGGTAGGGGTTTACACTATTTTTTCTGTGAAAAGAAACTTGATTGTTTATTTTATTACATGTACCGTGTAGTTGTTTATTTTATTACATGTACCATGTAGTTGTTTATTTCATTACATGTACCATGTACAGCGGCACAAGCATCTTTTTGGCGGTAACTGTGCAGTTTGTTTTGATGTAATTGAATGGAGCACTCGTCCGAAAATATCACATTGTCGAAAGTGTCATCTGCAGCAATTAAACTTTCACAAAATGCAACACGTTTCAGTTTGTTAGCGTCACGGACCATTTGTCCATATCTTGGTTTTTGAATGAGTGTAGCCACTTGCAGCAATAGCCCACTTAGTGGTGGTTAGTCCAAAACTCGCACCATCTTCTTTTAACACTCGATGAATTTCTGTGCTCGAAACCGTGCAATCCTTAGATTATTAGCCTTTTATCAGCTCGGTATCTCTTAAGCTTACACATGTTGACACTTGCTGAACATCAGACTCGCAAATGTCCCCAAACAATCCGATCTGGTACTTGTGAATCCAATAAGATATCGTGTCCCGACAAACCGTGTACCCAAGGAACCGCATTTCTCTTCTAATTGCAGCAACCGACAAACCGTCTTTGTGCATCTTAACTATGCGCAGTTTAAGTTCATGGTTTATTCGACCCATCCTTCTTAATTGCAACACCGAAATCATTAAGTAATTAATTCAATATGCTATGCGCTTCAGGAAATTACGCAAGATTATGTAATTGTTAGGTCTACCCAGGGTACTAACGGGGGTCATCCCCACCTCGTATTCTCGCATCCAACCAAAGTTAACACCTTAAAATTTACCTGTCTATAGTCTGTATTCAATAAATGTTAAACAATAATAAAAAAGATATATTTTTTTTAAAATCTTTAAATAATTACAAAAAAATAAGGATGGCAGTTTTCGTTAATAAAAAAAATTAATTCTTGAAATAATATTGAATAAAAATTAAATATGTTAACAAGATAGGTAGTGTCTACCTAATTGCTAGTTAATTCTGAAAAAGACTATGGAGTATGTACAAATTGTCTTCTCCAGCTGTTCAAATAACATGTAGAAAACTCAAAAATGCGCGTGTTCCATTTGAAATGTGTTTGTGTGAGATGATAAGATATTTTAAAATATTGCTTAATATACCTTAAAAATATAACTATAATATTATATATCATATTTAAGTTTTGTGTAACTGATAATTATTTTGTGTAGTCGCATGTGTGAACCCCCCACCCCCACCCCGCGTGGCTTCATGACAATAATATATGTATACATATTTATTTTTTTTTTTTGCATATAGCATGGCACTTTATTTTCATTTTTAATGCAACTCTTTTTTTAATAAATTGCAGACAAGGTCAGGTAAACCAAGAGCTTCAATGATTACATCAGGTTCCCTCCAACTCCAAACGATCAGACTCTCCACATTGCTGTGCCTGCATCTGTGCCCTCTGGACCGCAGACTCCGTCAGTCGTTGTGCCTGCATCTGTGTCCTCTGGACCGCAGACTCCGTCAGTCGTTGTGCCAACATCTGTGCCCTCTGGACCGCAAAATCCGCCCGTTGCTGTGCCTGCATCTGTGCCCACTGGACCGCAGACTCCGCCCGTTGCTGTGCGTGCATCTGTGCCCACTGGACCGCAGACTCCGTCCGTTGTTGTGCCTATTGGACCGCAGACTCCGCCCGTTGTTGTGCCTGCATCTGTCCCCATAGGACTTCAAACTCCGAGAGCATCTACACCAGTCGTGAGATTCCGTTCACACCGGTTATCCACCAGTGATAGTGACTCGCTCGTCGGCGGGCTTTTGAAGGAAGTGTCCGATTTGCGTAAGTCCGTCGACATTGTAAATAAGAAGATAGATGCCACCAACAGGCGCACAACCCATCTTGAAACTCTACTGACAACGGCCATTGCCAATACCAACATTATTATTGACGTTCTAAGGAGGCAGTCCAGCGACAACACTATGACGCAGCTGAATCCGGTGATGCACAGTCAGACTACCGCAGAAGAGACCCCTTCAACGCCCACAACTGAGGGAATCCCTGCGGAATTCCGGATTGATGACACGCAGCTTCGGGTCCTTGTCCGAGAGTCCAGGAATGCAGGCAATTTCGCGGTGAACATTACAAGAAAACTGTTTCCTGAACTGTTTGGTGAAGGAAAGCTGCGATTAGAGTATAATTGGTATGGAGGAGGGAAACTTTCAAAGAAAAAACTGGATCCAGCCAGGAAACATGTGGTGAAACAGTACGTTGTGTATTTTTTCCCAGAGTTCCAATCTCACGAAGCTTGGAGGGAACGATAAACGAGTGCCTGAGAAGGAACGACAAGCGTCTGAGGAGGAAGTCCATCGTTATCCCTCAGCTGACCGAGTGCCATGACGACGTTTTTGACTTCGTGGATTAGAGACGATCAGCCTACACGCACTTGTTTACATGTACTGTGACATGTGTAATGAGTTTATGTATGTCTTAATGCATGTACAAACTACTTGTAATTTTGACGTACTCTTTATATGTTGTGATATTTAAAATATATGGAAGTTTTCCTGTTTTTGAAAGCTCTTTCATCTTGAGATAAAGGTATGAAACAACTTGTCTGTGTTGTTATTCTGTGTATATACACATTCTTTATAAAGAGTTAATGAAGCGAACAAGATCCAGGTAAAGTTTTCATATAAATACCCGCTAGGCATTTTTAGTACTATGGTAAAGTTACTTCTTTACTTTAGAAAAGAGGTAGTACAATATCATGAAGTTTTAACTGAAATATGATGACTGTTTAATTCATCAAAAAGAAGTTGACATGCACACAGTGAAAGACTTTAATTAATTTGTTCACAATAGCGTTATGGTACAGTACTGATTGATCTGAGATTATCGATTACCATGTGTAGTTAAAAACACCTTGTCTAAGGCTTGTGTATTATATGCAGTCAAGCGGAGAGCGATTATTTGATATAATTGTAGTAAAACAACGGGAATAAGTATTTTGCCTATGGCTGTTTATGATCTTAATGAGAGAGAGAGAGGGGGGGGGGGTAGGCGTAATTTTACCTACATTCATTTGAAATATACTAATATTAAATATTCATAAATTAGTATTCATATAAGAAAATTATATGGTACATTGTGAATAAATCAAACATGCAGTTTCAGTCTGAATCCACGTGCTACACCCGTCAATCAAATCAGCCCGCTAGCTGCACCACGCGTTCATTTTATGGTAAAGGGAAAAAGTTTCATTCGGTTAGTTTTCATTTCTCTCGTTTAGTTTATATTGAAGGTTTTATGGATTTTTGCGGCGAGGAACATCTTAAATACGTTTAACAATGTGTAAGAACGAAGTTAATGAAAAGTAGATGAAACAATAATTTTTGATACTATTAGTAAAATTGTTTGATATATGGGAAGAATTCCTGATGGTCACTCGTAACATGGATGATCCACCTGTCTCATACCTGTGTATTCTGTGCGCTCAAGCGTAAAGTGATTTCCTGTCAGTGCGATGGTTTCACACCTTTGTGTCAAACATCTGAAGTTATAAACAGTCCTAAAACGTTGAAGATTAGAGGGGGGTTGTACGAAAAACGTCATTCGCAACATATACAACAGATGTGTAGTAGCTTCGTATTCAGCACACATAAAATGATATAAATATCATGTAGTAATTTAAGAGTAAATAACATTTTCATTTTATGTCGTTGATCGTAAGGAAAACGTTCACCGTGAAGCATCTGGTTGTCACGTACTAGTGTAACAGTACTGTCTTGAGCATCGAGAGACTAAGCCAAAAACATGCTACTTATTGATAAGGGTTAAAAAAATATTTAGAGTAGAAAACGTTGAAAATCATTTAAAAAAATCGGTAGTTTCGTTTAGCTTTTATCTTATCCTACATGTAGGTTATATTAAGAAAATGATTATAAAAAATGTCTCCGAAGTAATAGCTTTATCCACCGTTACTTCAATACTGTTACGGGTGCACATTATCCCTTAAGTCAATTCTTCTCAAAAATAATTAATAAGGTGTTTGAAAACATGCATTTAACACGTAATCATTTAATGTGAAATGAAGCAATTCATCAGACATTGCCAGTAATTAATGACTCTTAATATTAGGTAGCCGTCTTATTGTCTAATAGCGTTCAGGAGCGTACAGGTAAAAACTCCGATCACCTAAATTGTTCAACGGTAAGTCACAGGACCGCGATGAATAAACCGCGATGGTGTAACGCGGAAAGGATTAATTAACCGCGGGGGGAGCGCGGTTAAATACGGGTTTCGCGTTGACGGTACAGTAGTTGTTTATTTTATTACATGTACCATGTAGTTGTTTATTTTATTACATGTACCATGTAGTTGTTTATTTTATTACATGTTCCATGTAGTTGTTTATTTCATTACATGTACCATGTAGTTAAAGATGTATCCTTGTTCCTTGTATAAAAGTTCTCAATTATTTATTCATAATTATGTAATTAGAATGAAAGCTACATACAAATCGTAATTGTGGTCAACGTTCATATAACAGTTTCCGGTAGAGCATGCGTATGTCTCATGTCAGACATCTTTGTAACTCAAAAATGATATTGTGTAGAGTGATTTTCAAATGGTGATTAAATAAAGACGTTATTTTTTCTTATCTTTTGAGACCCGTAATTATATTATAATTAATTATAATATATTACTCGTTTATGTCTGATTGGTTTTTACGCTAGATATTGTAAATTACATCACCAATAATTAACGAGGATGAATGCCTGGCACTTACATGTATCTAATGTGAATGTTTATTAGTATTCACGAGTTTGTTATACCTGATACTTTACTGTGTACCTCGACTGTTCTACACCTCTACTAAGTACAGCTTGGGATTAAAAAAAAAAGCAACTGCATGTTCTCGTAAGCATAATTTTTTTTTTATTTATTCAGCTATAACATACCTAATCTTCAAAGTAAAATACCACGTTGACTAATTTCGAGAAAAATACATGTACATGTACCTACAGATCCGCGACATAATCTTTTATTTGACCAAAATGATATTGCGGAAAGAAGCAAGTATGTATTATGTGTTTGTTTCACAAAATCTAATGTCGTATTTCGAGTTGGATTGCTTTTTACATTTAGCGGTGAATAATTCCGTTAAATGTATTCAATCCATTAACTGTAAAGAAAGAAATGCATGCTTTCTCTGTACTCCACGGGCACAGTTTTGATAAGTGGTTGATTGATATTATGCCACTGTAGAAAATGTTTTTGACCAATAGTTAATTTCCAGGCGCAGTTCATAGAACTGTTCATAATGTTTAAATTTTTCTTATTGTTAATTAATCCACAAAGAATCATTTATTATGGACAAAAATTGACAAACAATATCTGAATTGTTACTTCAATGCTGTTGGAAAAAATAAATTTGTAAGTAAAATAAAAATACCTAAAAGTAGCTATTTATATTTATACAAATAAAGTTGGACTGCTTGCGTCGTATTCTTATTAGCAGAGAGAGAGAGAGGAGAGAGAGAGTTTTGCTTAAACTTGCATCATTTTATATACAAGACATTTTTTTTTAAAATTCAAACAATAATACTTTTATTTTGAATTGCTTATCAACCTTGTTTATTAATTGGGCTTGTCTACATTTAGATAAGTAACGTTTAGTCTGAAGAACTACTTGCAGTTATAAACGAGTCTGTCTATAAAATCAACCGTCTAAAACACCAGCATATTGGATTTCCCTGTACCCTTATCTCTCGAATGATTAATGGCATCCTCTCCCTTTTAAAAGGAGTATGAAGGAAAAATATTGACCATATATCTATAAGAGAAAAGGTAAGAAAACTTACTGGTCAGAACAGTTACACTTGTTGTTGTCTTACTGGTCAGAACAGTTACACTTGTTGTTGTCT
>WFKH01007768.1:33339709-33370458 GCA_016163765.1 Magallana hongkongensis
ACTTGTTGTTGTCTTACTGGTCAGAACAGTTACACTTGTTGTTGTCTGAGATATAGACTCACAAACACCATTATTCTGGACACAGGCGCCATTATTTTGACAGTTACAAATTCTGTCACAAATCTCTCCAAAATAACCAGTGATGCAACCGGAAGTACAAATCCCTCCTTTTATTGCTTGGCATGGATCTCTACAAGTAGAATTAGGACACGCAACAAAGAGTTCACACCTGGTTCCCGTAAATCCTGATTTACATCCTTGAAGACAATTGGCCGTTTGAAATTCACAGCTTCCGTCTCCTCCACAATTTGGAGGACAAGGTTGTGTACACAGAGGACCAAAAAATCTGGGTAAACAACTTCTCCTGTCACAGAATCCGGACAGTCTATTACAACTACCATTGCCCCCGCATTTACCACAGCTTTGTGCACAATTTGAAGAATAAAACCCGAGTATGCATCCGTTATTACAAACTGAATTTGTGTCACAGGAACCATCTCCATCACAGTTTGTACATGACTGAGTTTGACCTGTCGTAAAGAAATTACAATTACAAAAAAATACTTTTCAAGACATGGAGAAAGTGACAAAGATGATGGTAAAAACAGGATATATAACCTTACCTAATCTGCATAAAAAACATGTATACATATAACATATAGTAGTAAGAAATATTGGTCTGTCCATTTTTGGCAAAGATTACATTATTTGTCTAATAAAGTATATATATATATATATATATCATAAAACAAACTTCTATATAGCTAGTTAGTCATATCCTTAGCTCTTGACCTTTTTAGTTGAGTCGAACAGTCATATAAGATGATATTAAATTTATTCACGGGCGCAAAACTTTATAGGAAATGTGTACTAAAGTCAACACAACGGATCCACATTAGATTGTATTATCTATAGGAAAGAAAAGAGAGGCAGAATTTCTACAACCACATACATGGTTTCACAATGTTTTTTTAACGGTTGTATTCATAGGACTTGTATGTAGTATATGTCATTGAAAAAAAACGTCGATATTTACAATCTTTTAATTACAATTAAATTATTTTTTATGAATGGGTGGCAAGGGTTGACGAAATATATTTTGAAAATGATGAAGAGATCTGTCGAAAATATTTTATGGAAAAATCAATAAAATTAAAATAAAAAATGATAGGCTGGATAGCTAACTAAATGCCTTCAGTTTTATCTTAAAGTGACACGGTGACTCAAAATGTATGTTTTACTTTTTGATTATGACAACGGAAATAAGAAGAAATATACGAAATTTCATCATACGGAAGGTTTTAAGCATCATAAGTCATCACCTATCAGTTTACAAGTCATTAAAACTCATCCGGAAATTGCACATGTAAACAAACCGAGTTGTTTTGGACATTTGATTGCGATTGCTGTCTAAAAATAGTTACAGTGGAATTGACACACTGAGAAAAGAATATGAATTTGAAGCTATTCGATGTCTGTGGTAAGAAAATATCCATTCATAGAGTGTGCATCTTAATAAATATATACATATAGTTCTTCAAGACATCAGGTTTCAATGAAAGGATGCTGGCTCATGATATATGCCACGCTGCAGTATTTACATTCGCCTGCGCTTGCGTGGCTATGAAGCGGAAGGGAAACTCAATATTTTTGAGTTGGCCCAACGCTTAATTCTATTTTTCTCTTTTTAATTTGATTTATTTACTTTTGAACACCGTAATTTTTCAAAAGTTCATCTTTTCATATGATATATAAAAAATGTGGAAATCCTGTAAAAATTCGATATTAGCTAAATCATGGGTTTGTGCGTGTACCTTTAAAATTTATAAGGAACTGGGTCCAGGCCTCAGGATCCTTAAGCAATTTCAGACTTAAGTAAAAATTTCAGTAAGTTATAAAATAATTGTTTATCTTAATATGACAATTTAAATTTGTAATTAACAACGTTATATCAGACACTTTTAATAGCATTTCAATTTTGTCAGTGTTTTCAATCAGGAGACATTAAGACAGTGTACAAGTTTTGACTTAAGTCTAAGTTTGCTTCCTGATCCTGATACCAGGATCATATTAAGATTTTAGACTTAAGTCAAAATTAAATGTCATTCATCAAATACTTATTAATTTAAGATTGACACTCAAAATGTGTAAAATTCAACAAGACGGGGAAACAATTGGCACGGGGTTTCAGTTATAATGTAACCTTTGTACCTTAGATTTGGCTCTGGGCTTGTAAAAGGGGTTATGTGCATTATATCGGCTGAGGAGTAAGTTCACATTCTAATTACAAAAAGTGACTAAATTTGTTGAACAAAGGCACGTCCGTTCGCTAAATTCGACTAGTCTCGAAGAGGTACTTTTATAATAGGTACGTACATGTAGCATCGGGGGGCGAGGGTAGGGGTAGGTTGGGGCTGGCTACGGCCTTTTATTCAAAACAGAAAATTTTCTTAAATTTACATATAGAAAAATGAATTTCGAACGACCCTCCCCCCTTTAATTTATATGGACAGTGTTTAAAGAATAGGGAAGCTAAACATTAAGTTACGGCGTAGGATTTTGAAAAATGGCGAGTGGTTTAATTTATTGCATGTAAAGATTTGGGGTAGGTCTAGATCTCCCCCCTTTCAAAATCGATGTATGTGTACAGTACCGTTGAATTGGTAAAATTGCAAACACTCTTTGGTTTTAATATTCTGTGGGAGGTGAAATCACATCGTTTGAAATGTATTTGTTCATAAGAGTAATTTTTAAGCTGTTTATTAATTAATGTCTATTACTATGCTGTGTAGGATATATTCGATATCAATTAGTGACAGACATGTACGAATTCACGGATTGGCCAGTGTTCATAAAATATCCTAACATAGCAATAACGAGGTTCAACATGAAGTTATTTATTTGAGTAATTTTGTAGCTGTTTGTCAATAATAAAACAATTCTGAATGTGTCTCCTGATCAGGATATCCGGCGTTTAAAAATTAACAAAACTGATATACGAACCTACGGATTGACTTCAGTAGCTTAAGGAGATTGATTATCATTACATAGCAAAAGCTAGGTTATTCTTAAATCTAATTAAATTAAAACTAATTTTATTGGATTGGAAAACAGGCAAAGCCTTTATAAAGTTACCCTCTCCCAAAAACACAAAATCAAGTAGTAGAATTACAAGATATTTGTATAAAATAGTACTTTTAGTTAATAGAATTATATTAATAATGTTGAGTACATAAGATACGGAGAATTTCAACAAACATAAATTGTATTTTAAACAATCAGTTGTATGATTGCCAATAGACCTTCTCTGTTTGAAATATGGTTGAATTAAATCTAACATGTATTGTTAAGCCAAACCATTAACTCTTCTGTAAAAGAGAATATGTTTATACTTATCCCTTCCATACTGTAAGGGTTCTAAATCAAGTTCACTTTTATCTGCAGGTCTGTAGCTCCCACTCTGAAAAACAGTTCGGATGAACGACCTGGGAGCTACAGTTCCTTACGTGTTAAAAAGTTGCAATTTACGGCGCACAAAAACTTGTGCTAGTTTTGAACTAATTAATCAATGACAAAATTTGGGTCCGGTTTCCAATATTGCCCAACAAAACCCATTTAATACGGAATATATATATAGCTTTAAATAAAATAGCCATAACCAACACACCAACTTGTGTTAAGATGTTATCTTTTAAATTATACCCCCCACCCCAATCAACTTTTACTGAGGTTGTTGCATGTACCTAAAATAATGACTGGGTCAGTTTTAGCAAATCAATCGGGTTTTGTTCACCCAAAAATATTTTGTTCAACATTCTCTTCCTTTCCATTCCAACTCCATCGATCTCTTGCATAACTGCTTGTCTTGAGATTTTATTGAACTAGTTTTTTTTAATGTGTATGTATGTTTTGGTAGCTATGAATTGAGCTATATGTTATAAATCATCACTGTCGGATGTACAATATTAGTCTATCATATTCTGATTGTTTTTTCGAGCTATTTTTTTGACCAACTAGGCGCTCAACATAATCAACTACCATAGATACTCTCTCCACATGGCTAATACATGTACTTGGGGCCGTTTTAACAAGAGCTTGGACTTAGGGCAGTACGTGACTATCTCCAATTTGATGAAGGCGGGATCTACTCATGGTTAACTGTCCAGTCATTGGCTATTAGATATGAATACATTGAACGCAATGGCACTTGTCCACATTCATCTAGGGATGTATATTTTAGCTAAAACAGCGTCAATTTCACACAACAGAGCAGATCTTGGGGAAAAAACTTTCCGATTTTGTCAATCTCTGAATATTAATGAGCTTCTCTTAGCGAATTAGAAGAAAGGAGGTCAATATTTGACATCTTGTTTTGATGAGCAAAGTAAACAGTAACATCCGACTGAAAATCCAAGCTCTTGTTAAAATGGCTCTATCTACATCTTCGTGTGCTCCAATAGTGATAACCGATTAATTAAATATTGGACATTTGATTCGGATATAAAATAAAAAAGACTAATGAATTAAACAAGATATCTGTGAGCCAATGCTCACTAGTGATACTCCTGCTCTGATGTGAATATACAAAATAAGCAAAGTCAACATTTAACAGGAAGTTGACATCGACTTTGTTCAAAAATGAATTCCACCATATGGCATGCCTAAACAAACAGTGTGTTAAAATTTCAAGATCTGTGATTTATAGTTGCTGAGAAATCTTTGACGAAAATTTGTTCGAAAATTTAGGCTAAATACATGTATAAACAAAGGTATAAACAAAGTCGTCATTTAACAGAAAGTTGACGTCTGATTTGTTTTAAAATGAATCCCACCATATGGCATACCCAAACAAAGAGTGTGTTAAAATTTCAAGCGTCTTTGATTAACAGTTGCTGAGAAATCTGTGAGAAAATTTGTTCGAAAATTAGGCTAAAATAAACAAAGTCGTTATTTAACAGAAAGTTGACGTCTGATTTGTTAAAAAATGAATCCCACCATATGGCATGCCTAAACAAAGAGTGTGTTGAAATTTCAAGCAGCTGCGATCCATAGTTGCTGAGAAATCTTTGACGATAATTTGTTACTGACAGACAGATGGACACACAGACGGACAGACACAGAAGGGTAAAACGGTATACCCCCTCCTTCGGAGCGGGGGTAAAATTAACGAAAGCCCTAGTGTTGTTATCAAAACTTTTTCCACAGAAGATTACCTACAAAAACAGGAAATTGGTGTCGAGACAGAAATAATTTGTATTATTAAGAACTATCAATTACTTTAACGTCACTGACGACTGCCGGGGTTTTATATTAACACTGTTAAAATTAGACAAAAACCAAAGGAGTGTTAATATTTCATTAAAGCATATAAAACGATATTCTTTGTTAATCTACTTATCCACTAATATTGCAAAATTATTGTTATTGTAAAATTAATTCATATCATTAAAAAACAAGGTTGATTTCCACCATAAATATCTTTCTATTACAGGGTTAGGGTTAGGGTTAGGGTAAATTACTTTTATGTTGGTACTAAGTGGTTTGTGAAAGAAGTCGGCATTGCACAGAAATTCATCTGCGTCCGTGTTTTTCTGATTAGAATTACATCTCTTTTCAAAATTATCTTTCATCATAAATACAAAGTGATTGAAGGGTGGCATCTGTTGTCAAAATCAGATTATTGTAACGTTCAGTGAATAATAATTTTTCTAACGCACAAATGTGACTGCATCGGTTGATCGATTATACAATAATACGTATTTTTTATAAACATCACCTACCCACGTGTATTATTGGCGTTCTTTGATAGCATCTTACCTATTTTTCTAGCACTGGCACCTGATATATTTCCTTTAAAACGTATGTTTTTAATTTCCCTATATAATATTGTTGGGGCTGCAGCATTTCAGGTCTGTGGATGTTACCAACCGTGACGTTAGTTGTACACAACGTCATCAGTTTGCATTGGTAACTTGGTATTTCCGGTAGAAAACCTATATATATGCACCAACTTTTTGGGACCGGGGCAATATCTGCGCTCGCACTAGTCAGGCCACCTTCAAAACGGTGAGATTCATAGTACGTTTAGCAATTAGCAAGTACTCGAAGCCTACCATAGACTTTGTTCAGGAACTATATTATATATCGCAATTTTGATTTTAAATAATATTTGGGTGCCATATATTTAATATTCCCCCCTTTTCCATTTGATCTAACGTACTAAAAGTAGATATTATATTTGACTGTTTACGAGGTAATCTATCATATCCCTTTTTGTATAGTCTTAAATTATAGAATTGTTATTGATTAAAATCTATTTAATATGTTACCAAGTTTTATGTTTCTCTCTCTCCTATTGTCACACATTATATTTGGAAATATGAATTGACTGTGGTGTTGAAAAACAGTCTTTGTTATCATATTCAGTTATAACGAAAAAACAGTTTCCCGTATACCTCGGGTAATTTACAGAATTTGGGGGCAGCGGTGGGATATATTGGTCATATTGGTCTCGATCATGCAGTTTAACTGTTGACTCGCTAACTGGGCGAGATATGTGTGACGATATGGAGAGAGAAATTGTTTCTTTGGATCCCGAATATTAGTACATGTAAATCAGATTTACTTGAACAAGAAACTCTAGGTTTCCCCAGTGGTGAAGTTATTTTAAACTTTAGGGGCCCCGCCACTGTGATGAAACTCCCGGTCTAGATTGCGGAGATATGGGTGAATCAAACCCCCGAAAAATCCTAATCATAATTAAGGACCAAATACATCACGTACTTGAGGACCATGTGGGGCAAATAATGCAGGAACAGTTTTCTAAATTGATGAGTGATCAGCTTTGCAATAATTTGTAGAATCAAATGACTGCATCTAGTGAAAGTTACTTTAATATGGAAAGCAGCAACGTAGCTTCTCAAGGCGAGAACAGGCGTTTGTCTGGCTCACAAAAGGGAACATAGCATTCCCAGTTCATGTAACGAGTGTGTCAGTAGGGTATCTTCCTTTGAAAGGATTATGAGAATAAATTATCGCATAGAACACGTTTTCATTTTGAAGATCAAGGTCCTGTAGAGTTCATTGAACCAGGTGGTGTGTTTACTGACTTTTCAAAAACACCGCACCAATGTTCGCAGTCTAATGCATTAGAAGGAAGAAACAAAAAGCCCGCGAATGACGACGGCAAAACTTCATGGTCCGATTACTTGATTCAGTTTGAGATGATAGCCAAGTTAAACAAATGGAATAACAAAACGAAAAGCTTACGAGCTTGCTACAAGCTTGCGTGGAAATGATCAAACTGATTTGAGTGATATCAGTCCCGAAATGCGACGAGACTACAGACAGCTATTAAATGTTCTTAGCACCCGGTTCAAGCCCCGAAACCAGAGGGAGTTATACCGCGCAAAGATGAAAAGTAAAATGAGAAAGCGTCATGAAAAATAGAGGATTTGGCCCACGATATAAAGTTTTTAGCTAGGTATGCTTATTTCAATGTTACTTCAGAGAACAATTGCAATAAGCAACTGATTGTTTTATAGATTCCTTACATGCTTGCGATGCCGAACTTGAATGGGCCGAATATCATTGCAAGACCACATTACTTCAACAAGCCGTTACATTAGCACTCATATTGAAAATTTAACAAAGCTATGAACGTTGTTCAAAATACTGATAATATCGGACTTCAACCCCAGAAGTCAGTGGTAGACCCTGTACGTCGGGAGATACAGTCATTCCCAAATAACCAGCGCACGTGCCGCAGCCTAAAAAGAAAGGCCCCTGTCATTACTGTGGTATAAACGGACACTGGAAGTCGAAATGCAGAAAGAAAAAGAGAGATCAGAATGCCCTAGTCCAAAAACAGACAAACCAACCCAGAACGACAATCATTATTTAAAACGCCCAGTAGCCGACACTGCCTGCGAGTCAAGTGCTAGCTAGGATTGCCCCTCAAATCAACCCCAAAATCGCCCCTAATTCCCCATATTACCCAATTACCCCCCCCCCCCCCCCCACTACTTGTAAGAAATCAGACGCATTGTTTATCGGAGCCACACTTTTAGGAGTGGAATTAGAATGCCTTGTAGACACGATTTAATACGAAAATACGGGCAACTCATTATTGTTGCTAGTATTGATGAACAATTAGTACTTGGATTTGATTTTCTGGCTCAGTACAAGTGTACATTAGATGCAGCCAGTAACAGTTTACAAATTGGTCAAATACCCGTGACCAGAAATCAGAGGTCAAAAAGAATCTCCTACTGTAGAATCAGAGTAAGTGAAGAAACAGTCCTACCCACTTCGAGTGAAACTCTAATAAAGGGACGGGTTGAATGAGACATATAGAATATCACACTGTTGTTTTGATCTCGTCCCTGGTATCAGCCCGAGCGGTTGGTATCGGCCCAAGCCCCGAGCGGTTGGTATCGGCCCAAGCCCGAAGGGCTTGGGCCGATACCATCCGAGGGCTGATACCAGGGACGAGATCAAAACAACAGTGTGATGTTGTTTATATCATATATCTAAAATCAAAGACTTTTATTCGAATTCAAATTCCAAATAAGGAATATAGTTTATCATTTAAAAGCTACAGTATAGAATTTTTTTTCGGATTTACAAAACTCGTTCGTTTTTTATTCCTTTGTATATGTGTTAAGAACTGTTAGAGTTGTCGGACTTTGTTGACAAACCATCGTCGTTTGAAATACTGTAGTACTAGGAGGGAGTCTGTTGTCTGAGATGAAGCACTAGTATCTTCTAGAGTTCAAAATTATCGAGAGAGAAACTTCCATCCTACACAACTTCGTAATGATTCAATTTTTTTCACTGGGATTTCGTAAGTTTCCAGTCAGATTCCATTCATAAAAATTTATACTGTTACAGCAAGTTGTTTGAAAACGTTTATAGGCGCGTCCATTACTTTAACCACTTAATTTTTACAATCTAAACTCTGGTTTTCTACGATTTGGTCTCGTTCCATCCTTCTCTATATCCTCCATAATATTAAATGTTGGTTGATAATAAATAAAGCGTGCTATTGTTCTAAATACACAACCGTAGTGTAGGTTACCTCCCCTTGCTTGGATACATATCGCTCTTTGGCGCTATTTTTGAATTATTATTTTTCAATTTCAGCAATAATTAAAAATATTCAGACGTGTAAGGTGATGCTTTATATAATTTATTTGTTATTCTATCGTTATTTTCCAAACTAGTTTTAATCAAAGCAGAGATATTTGGGAATTAGCAATTTTAAATTTGAGGGCAATACACCCCCTTGACGACGGGCTGAGACAGAGAAATATCAGCCCCGAGGGCAATACAGCCCTAGCTTTTGGTTGCTGTCTCACCTAGTCCAAAACACGTGTATCAGGGCTGATAAACTACTAGGTATATGATATAGTCATTTAACACTTACAGAAAGAATACTTGAGTCCTGTAGCGAAAGCTAACGCAGAGAGGTGGTGTTGTAGCTCGAGCAATTGTAAACCTTACAGATGGCTTTGTACCCATTTTACAAATGAAACCATTACTGTTTTCAAAGATATTGTCGCTGCAGTGTGCGACGAACCTTCACAAATTTAGACAAATAACCCCACAGAGTTGCAAAACGTTTATCAAATAAACCAAGATGAGTCAAAAGCAATTCCTGAGCATTTAGCCGACTTGTGTGAAACCTCAAGCAACTTGTTGAACGAAGAGCAGAGATTAACTCTCAAAAATTTGCTATAGAAGCATCAGAACATATTTGCAAAATCTAATGGTGACCTAGGTGTCACAGATGTTATCAAACATCAAATCAAAGCTGGCGATGAAGTTCCCATAAAGCAAGCAGCACGCAGGCTCACCATTACAAAACGACAAGTCGTTAAGGACGAAGTAGACAAAATGATTAAAAGTGGCGTTATTGAGCCGTCCACAAGTTCTAAGGGATCCCCTGTAGTACTATGTACCAAGAAAGAGAGTTCTTTCAGATTTTGCACAGACTATCGTCGCCTCAATTCAGTAACGCATAAGGACTCATACTCCTTGCCCCGTATTGACGATTCCCTTGATGCTCTTCCAGGTTCCGAGTTGTTTTCTTCACTTGATCTACAGAGTAGATTTTGGCAGATTCAAATGAATTATAGTGATGCTGAAGAAACTGATTTTGTTACAAATGGTTGCCTTTATCAGTTCCGCGTAATGTCTTTTGGACTTTGTAACGCCCTGCAACCTTTCAACGGCTTATGGAATGTGTCCTAAGTGGCCTGAATTTGTTTGTTGTACAGACGATATTATTGTCTATTCAGATAATTTTGAACAATACTTATAGCGATTATCAGCTGTTTTAGAGAATTTGCATGGAGTAAACCTCAAAGTGTCCCCTAAGAAATGTGAAATGTTTCAGCAACAGGTATCCTTCCTTGGCCATATTGTGAGTACTGATGGCATAGCTACTGACCCTGACAAAATACAAACAATCAAGGCCTGGCCAAAACCAAAGACTGTTACCGAACTACCTAGTTTTCTTGGCACCTGGGCATATTACAGGCGATTAATTAAAATCATTTAGTGACATAGAAAAGCCTCTTTACAAACTAAAAGAAAAAGATTCCCAGTTTAACTGGTCAGAAAGTTGTCAAGTCTCTTTCAATACGTTGAAAGATTGCCTCACTAATGCCCCCATATTGGGATACCCTGATTTGACTCAAGAGTTTATCTTAGACACAGATGCCAGTGCATTCTATATTGGTGCTGTCCTATCAGAGATAAAAGATAACAAAGAGCAAGTTGTTGCATATTTCAGTAAGTCACTGTCAAAGCCTGAGCGCAACTACTGTGTGACCCGTCGAGACCTTCTGGCTGTTGTTGAGAGAATGAAACATTTTCACCATTACTTGTATGGCCAACACTTTTCTGTAATATCTGAATATGGCGCTCTAAACTGGTTGATGCAGTTCAAAATTCCTAAGGGACAGATGACCCGCTGGCTTGAAGTACTTTCTGTATACAATTTTTTTTTATTTCCCATCGACCTGGTAAGTCCCATGGAAACGCTGATGGTCTTTCTCACCGACCTTGTGGTGAGTGTCAATACTGCAAAGGAAAAGAAAATCGTGAAGTTAAGGAAGAGGAAAACGAGGGCACTTAGGATATTTGTGTTATAAGAAATCAAAAGCAAATTGCTCAGTCTAAGACAAATTATCGATCTATAAAACGAAATAGGTGATCAACTGCAAGCAAATAATGATAATTTTACATGTATATCTGAGCAATGGCAAGCTACTAGGAAAGCTGAGTTATAGGCCGCGCAAACTAGTGACCCCACCATTTCAATTGTATGTACGTGGAAAGAGCTATATCTACTCGTAAAATATTGCAAGAGATTTCCCATTTAAGTGTAGAACTTAAAATCTTTTGGTCACAGTAGGATCAACTTATTATAAACGATGATGTTTTGTACAGACAGTGGAAATACATAAGTCATCATAATCAGGTGCTACAGGTTGTCCTACCTACTTCTTTACGTACAGAAGTTCTCACCATGCTTCACTGTGACAAATCTGCTGGTCATTTCGGCATTTTAAGGACATTACATCGGGTTCGATTTTATTGGCCCTATGTCAAGAGAGATCTTAACAAAGGTGCAATGAATGCTCTACTTGTCAGATACATAATACGGCTACCAAACAACTAAAGACTTTGCTTGAAACGATACCATGTTGGAGCCCCCATGAAGAGGGTCGCCTTGGATAATTTTGGTCACTTGCCCCGAACAAAGTCAGGAAGAAAAGCTATATTTTAGTAATTATTTTAGTATTACTTTTCTTGCTGGACTGAGAGTTATACATTAGCAAATACAGAAGCTTCTACCATAGTTCATACCTTTGTTTGCCAGTTCATCTGTAAATTTGGTGTTCCACGTCAGGTCCATACCGACCAAGGCACCCAGTTTGAATCTGACCTGTTTAAGGAGATATGCAGAATGTTAGATATAAATAAAACAAGGACAACTCCTTACCAGCCCCAGGGTGATGGTCTTGTAGAACGATTTAATTGGACTTTGAAATTATGTTAAATAAATACGTAGGCAAGCACCCTAAAGATTGGGATACATATTTGCCCCTCTCATGCTAGCCTACAGATCATCGGTACACGATAGTACCGGTGAAACACCGAGTTTGTTGATGTTGGGTAGAGAGGTAGAACTCCCCATTGATGTTATTCGGACGAAATGATACCCCAAAAATCCCTAGTTACTCCTATAGCTACAGCGAGTATGTCAAAAGCTACTTTATATGATGTTCATGAGCTTGCCAGAGCCCAAATGCTAAAAGCTGGAGCCAGGCAGAAGAAATATGACCATAACGCAAAACAAAACTTATACAAAATAGGAGATTTAGTTTTGCTTAATGCCAAACAAATTAGCAAAATGAACCCCAAGTTTTGTAGAAGTTGTGAGGGTCCATATACAATTAACAAGAGAATTTTAGATCTTACGTATGAAATACAGCGAGGTTCCTCTGGGGTCCTGAAAATTGTCTACCATAATCTTTTAAGGCCTTACTTTGGGAAAACTGGCACTCATTAATCTATAATATGAGTAAAAGTAGAATGATTCAGTTTATTTCTACATAAAGAAAAGTGTATAACATTTGTCTGACTACAGTGTATTTGTAATTTGTGTCCTTACCTGTGTTTATTGAATTAAAGGCTACTTGACTGCAGAGAGTGCACCAGGTCTTTTCAAACCAGAAGGCAGCTATAATGAAATTTCGCCGAGGTTCATGGAGATTATTTGGAATGTAATTTCTTTAAGTTCACGTTACCAGGAACCCGCAAGTATTTGATGGTTCATCACCTGACCAATAAACATTCTAAGAAGCCTGTCTTATACTCAGTGAAGCGACGAGAAGTTTTCCTGAATGGTGTTTCCACATCATCTGGGTATGAGCCAAGGCCATTTCACAGATCACCACACCGCCGTTCCCCTCGCAAATCTTCCTCGAGGATATCACCCCCTCGAACCTCTTCAGCTGCCTCGAATCATCATCGACGGAAGTACCCTGAGGATTCACCAGCCATCTCGACCGTTTCTCCACCACTTACACCCTTGAGGTCTCCCTCCATCTCGATTTCATTGGAAATCCCATGGAGGTGGAACGGTACGGACTAGACGGGCCTCCGGAGACTCCACCTCGAAAGGTTGTACTGGATCCAAAGCCAGCTGCAGCATCTAGGCCAACTACAGCCCGATCGCCTCTTCAACCTTCTCGAGCCGTTCTGTTGCTGACCCAGCCTGCTCTTGCTTCAGCATCCACTGCACCACATCTTGCGTCCTCGTCTTCAGAGCCTGTTTGGTCAGCACTCTCTGAGCCTTAGACGACCTCATCGTCTATTTCTATACCAGCACCTGTCCGAACCAATTTTGATGTGTTGCCATCCTCTGCTTCCACCATGCCATCTGTTACTGCTACTTCATCTTCCTCAGAGCCTGCTTTGCCCTCATTTGCTTCATTTTCAGCAGAACTATTCCCTGACCTGTATCCGACCTCATCTCCACCTGTCAACGAGCTCGACCAATACAGATCTCCTTGATGTCAATACCTCGAGTCCCATCAACCAGACAACGACTACTCAAACAGTCAATATTCCGAGCTACGTTTTACATCGCTGTGAGAAGTCGGATCCTACTTTGGCATGGTCTCATCTGGCCAATGATCCAAAGCTCTTCTTTGCAGGTGCTCCAAGCGCATATGAGGATGATTTTGTTGCCCGGATTTTACAGAGAGCCAATCGCGAGGCTAAAGCTTTGGGGCATCCCCACCGTAAGGTGTCATTCATTCCCAGAGGATTCATAAGTGTAACTCGGGTGGAATAATTGGTGTTTCCCGACGGCCGAACCTATAGAATGAGTTCTACATTTGTCAGAGACATGAAATGTACCTTAACTGATTCTACGTCTATCCAAACAGAAAATGTCCCAACAAGAGCCTCCCCTACCCCTGTTTCCAGATGTAATGCGTCAACACAAGTGCCTACAGTCCAGAACTTCACCCTCGGGAGATTAACTTATTTGTTTTTGCGTCCTTTTTCCAGTGTGTGTTTCCTTGTCCATTCCATTCCTGTGTGTGTTGAAACTCTCTAATGTATAAGTGAGAATATTCAATCTCTATGTATAGTATTTAATTTTAAAAAACATGTTGATATATATATTATTGTTTGTTTTATTATTATTGTTATAATTGCTACTATATGTTATGTATGCCATAAAGGTTTATTATTATCCATGGTGCATGTACATATAATACATTGCCATGTTTTAGTCGATATTTTTAGATGTGTGTACTTTTACCAGTACATGCATGTCTAATGATATCCCATGTATTAATTATAATTTCTCATTGTTGTTATAATATTTGACGATATTTCTTTGAAAAGATATGGTAAGTTTACTAACTATTTATTGTTTACTGTATGTTTAAAAGTTTACTTATCTTTCGAGGACGCTTTTTCAACGTCGGGTGTTGATATGACAGCTATGGTACGAGATCAATCGTGACCTGATTAAAATATCTATTTACCGTAATAATTTACTTAGAATCTGGATTATTACCCTTTGTGTACATATAACGATGATTTTATGGTAATACAATGCATAGTGCCATTATATAAATATGAGCACATGACACTGTCACTACATACGGTCGGGATTGTATTCCATGCGTATTCTGCCATGTTGGTTTATATTTAGAATGCACATGTGACTGCATCGGTTGATCGATTATAGCCTCTAAACGGTTTGAAACAAGAAATCTCGGGATTTTCTTAATACTATTA
The DNA here is from genome assembly GCA_016163765.1 of Magallana hongkongensis. Classification (NCBI taxonomy): domain Eukaryota; kingdom Metazoa; phylum Mollusca; class Bivalvia; order Ostreida; family Ostreidae; genus Magallana; species Magallana hongkongensis. The sequence goes on from WFKH01007768.1 coordinate 33,354,542, forward strand.
AATGAACATCGTTTGAACCCTCAAGTATTTATAAATATCGAATAATTTTAGAAAATGTGCCGCATAAGTATCTTGGGACAGAGTATCATATAATTATAATAATTTTTTTTTGGCGAAGTTGTCGTTAAAACTGTAGATAAATATAAAAATTAGCTTTTACGTCATATTTTACCAAAATAATTATATTACTTTGAATGCAGAGGAGCACTATCGCAGTTATCGTGTATTAGAATATATTTAAATCCACCAGTAACTTACGGAAATTGATTGTTATTCATACATGCATGTTAAGACAGAAATCCTTGCAATCCAAAGCACGACCTAGCTGTCGGCGTAAGGATATACACATTCGTGTAATTTTCAAAAACTGCTTTAAATGGATTGTTCAGCTTTTAACATGTCAGCTTTAATTCAAGTAGCCATAATTGATTAAAGAGACACGGTGACGCACAAACCCAAGATTTATCAAATATCGAAATTATTCACGATTTCCACATATTTTCAATATCATATGAAAAGATGAACTTTTGGTAAGTTAAGGTGTTCAAAGTAAATAAATCCAATTAAAAAGAGAAAATTGATAGAATTAGTCGTTGAGCCAACACATAAACATTGAGTTTCCTTTCCGCTTCATATCCACGCAAGCGTAAATACAGTAGAGCGTGACAAACATCATGAGCATGCGGCCTCGCAATGAAACCTGATGTCTTCAAGAACTAATATAATTTGTATATTTACTAAAATGCACTCTCTGTGAATGTATGTTTCTTACTACAGACATCAAATAACTTCAAATTCCAGTTCTTTTCTCAGTAAGTCAATCCCACTGTAACTATTTTTAGACAGCAATCGCAATCACGTGACACTCAAATCAACGTCCAAAACAAAAATCGGATTATTTACATGTGGAATCCCGAATGAGTTTTAACGACTTGTAAACTGACAGGCAATGACTTATAATTCGTGAAACCTCCCGTATGATCAAATTTTGTATATTTCTTCATATTTCCGTTGTCGTAATCAGACTTCCAATTAGACTGTAGTTACCATGCAACCTTCAAATATATGGACAATTGGCTGTTCTTTTTATAATATTTTTTTTAATCGACTATTATGATAAATTACATACTTTTACTTACATTTATAGAATTGATTAAATGATCTAAAGGTAGATGTGAACATAAATAATATAATTTTTTTTCTTTTGGTGCTTCATTTGGGCTATGAAGGAAGAATTACATAACCCGCCAACTGTAGTAGCCAAAAAGTCGAACCAAGCAGCTTTAAAAAGTTTTGTGTTATCATCACTCAGATATTTGTAATTTTTGTATCAAATATCGTCATTATATTTGGTAAATTTTAGAGAAAATTCGGACTGAAATATTGACAATAATGGATCTTAATCTTTATTTCTATTCATCTACATTGTTTTTTTCCACTGTATTTCCTTTTCCAAAAAGTTTATTTATTAGAACTATTTTGAAATTGAAAAAATCTTAAACAACTTGTGAAGGCGCCTTCAAGAATGAAAGTAGATCATCTCTAGTAATATTTTTATACTCTCTCTTCAAACTAAATGAATGATATTTTAAATTCATGTACATTATATCGGTTATACTCGATCTTTGTTGTCTATCTTGATTTGTTCTGCATCATGGCTGTGAGAACTTTGATTCATTCATAAACCTATCTATCTTTAAAAGTATAATAACATGTATTGAGCTCGTTGCAAAGGAAAGAGTTTCTTGTAAGTGAAATCTTATGGGAAATCTGTTACAATTGCGTTCCTGAAAAGCAATTAAATTGAATTAACTTTTAACTTAATTAACTTTTAGTGAAAAGAGCTTCTTGTCGTTACACAGATGAAAGAGCAAAAAATAAATTAAAAAAGGAGTCGTCAGCCTTTGTAGATCGTTGTTTCAATGGTGCTTAAACTACATCAAAATAGTACCGATGGGTATACTCCCACAGTACTGAACAATGCATCATTATTAATTATTTTATGATAACCATACATTTTTTTTGGTTGAGAGTTGGTACGCTAAGAGCATTTCGATCGGTTGTCCATGCGCGGGCAAATTGAACTTACAATTGTCATTAATCACACAGGTTAGATCGGGTTTATACTAGGATAAAAAAAATGATACAGTTTGTTGGTATTCTTTAGAAAGGAAGATTAAGATATCCAGTGGATATAGATACGATTCTTATAGAGATCAAGACGGACCATTATAATAATTAATCTACACGTACTTTTTAGGATGGAACAGTTTCATCTTAATTACGCACTGCTTCCGGGATGAATCCGCTTGTGAATTGTATCGGATTCCATGTGATTATAATGAAAAGTAAAGGGCTAAACTTTTGAAAACCAATTACATGACTGTATTTTTACATATAACAAAGTCGTTTTATCTTTTCATGCACAATACTATTGGTATAATAGATTATATAAAAAGGTCGAAACAATTATAATTGTCCCTAATAGCAGAAAACAATTTAGGCATATAAGCGATTATACTCTGTCCCAAGTTTTGCTTCCAGCACGTTTTGCTAAATATTTGAATTCAATAATCATAAATACCTTTGTGACGGTCATCCACTAATTAAAAATGAAAAAAGTTTTGAAACGCCCCTTCTGCCGCTTCAGGTTTCACTACACTAACAAAAATAAAAAGTCTACATGGGTTTTGCATTGCAAACGATATGAAAAGTACCCGGATGATAACGTTGAAAAATTGTGCGCGGCGTCTCGAGTACCTCCTAATTGAGAAAAGATCTCAACATTTCCCACCGTAAATCTCTATTAAAAAAATTGTTTGGTCTTGTTAATTTCACCGGGTAAAGATATATGAAATGCAAATGAATAAATCTTGAATTTTCCCCCTTGTATCGATTTTAATTGTACTTTTTAAGAGGTGTGTTTTTCGTTAAAAAGTGACGAAAACAGTAACCTGTGACAGACTTTGATAATTAATATCGTTGAATGTTAGTTGAGGTAATACTTAGGAGGATAAACCAAGATTCAACGTTGAAAGTGTTACATTGGTTCAATGTTGAATTTAAATTGAGTTAAAATAACAACATTGATCCGATGTGGAATTTTTGTAGCGCAGAAGCATAAATATTTTTCAGGACCGCCAATACGAGGGTTGTTAGAAAAGTTCGCGGACAAGTTCGATTGTGAGCGGACTATTTGCATGATACCAGCGAAACTTTTCAGATTTAATCTTGACGTATTTTCTAAGAAATATGTAAAGATCTGTATCTTTTAAATGCACTATAAAAAATATACAGCTTAATTATTTTGATTAGATATGCTTCACGGAGCATGTCAGTTTTTTATTTTTTTTTTTATTTTGTACGCATTTTACCTTAATAAGAACGTACCGTTTAAGCACATAAAAATAAACGATATTTCATAGGCCATCACAATAACCTATGAAGGTCATTTTGTAAAAGTTTCAAATTTCTGAAAGAATTTCTGACCGTTTTATCGCCGAATATAGACGACCGACGCTTGAAAAATGAGTCAAAAAACGTTAACGTCAGTGGACATCTTGGAGCACCGGGCCGTCATTAAATTTTGTGTGCACGCAGGAAAATCCCCGATGGAGACCAAAATGTTCTTAGATGCTACTATTTTTATAGGACAAAGGTTTACAATTGGAATCACAGAGGTTTAAAGATGGAATAACTGATATTTTGAGCTCTTGCAGCACCCCCACCACCCATAAACCCGGATCTTGCACCTATGTATTTCGCTTATCTAAAGTCGAAACTGCGTGGACAGAGATTTTCTGAACTAAATGATCTACGATAAGCCACAAAAGGCATCATACAAAAACTTGACAAGTAATGGTATGAACGTGAATTTTATAAATGGGTTAAATGACATGAAAAGTGTGTGGAACTGAAAGGTATTTACTTTGCAAAAGAGTGACAGGTTTGCCTTTCAGTTGTATGACGTCACCTGACGTCGTGAAAATATGAAATGGTGCTCCGTAAATCTAACTCATGCAAAGTAAAAATCCCTCTATCTTTTTTTTTTATTTCAAAATCATATGATTTTTTGCACATTTAATTCAATTTGTAGTCATTTAATAAAACATACGTCATCCTACAAAGTACACAGTAATTTTGCTGTAAACCACTTTGTCCGCGAACCTTCTAACAACCCTCGTAATTCCTTTTGTTTGTTTGTTTAATTGATTTTATGGTTCTATTAAATATTTATCATCCAGCACTGAGGGTTAGGGGTTGGGTTAGAAAATGTTGCCCCGCGGTGACAATACACGAGATATATATCATGCATAAGAGACATTGTAAACATCGTACAATTTAAAATATTCTAAGAAAAAAAAAGCTTGGAACTCTATTACAAATTGCAACGTTTAACAGAAACTGTAAGCGTATTTTCTTATTACGACTTCACCAATGTAACGAATTCCTTTGACACCAATCCGAGTATGCGCACTAGCAGCTCGAAAAAAATTAACTGGGGTAAGTTTTGAAAATTTTAAAGATTTCATATGTGCAAGTCGCATTTCTGAGTGTTGTTAAGTTTAAAAAATTATAGCTTTATTTGTTATCCAATGAAATTGATCGATATTAGTTATAATTAGGGATGTTTTCCAACTGAAATGAGAATGATCGTATGCCAATATTTTTGAAAGGACGTTACACGAAGACTTATCTTGTTTTAGCTCACCTGAGCTGAAAGCCCAAGTGAGCTTTTCTGATCACATTTTGTCTGTCGTCCGTATGTCCGTCTGTAAACTTTTCACATTTTCAACATCTACTCCAGAACCTCTGGGCCAATTCAATTAAACTTGGCACAAAGCACCCTTAGGCAAAGGGATTTCAAAGTTGTAAAAATTAAGGACCACGCCCTTTTACAAGGGGAGATAATTAGAAATTATTAAAAATGTTCGTGAAATTTTCAAAAATCTTCTTCTCAAGAACCATTTGGCCAGAAGAGCTGAAACTTATGTGGAAGCATTATCAGCTAGTGTAGATTCAAAGTTGTGAAAATCATGACCCTCGGGTGTAGGGTAGGGCTACAATGGGGAGTCGAATTTTAACATAGGAATATATATAGAGAGAGAGAGTAAATCTTTAAAAATCTTCTTCTCAGAAACCAATCAGCCAGGAGGGCTGAAACTTATGTGGAAGCATTCTCAGGTAGTGAAGATTCAAAGTTGTGAAAATCATGACCCCCGGGGGTAGGATGGGGCCACAATGGGGGGTCGAATTTTTACATAGAAATATATAGAGTAAATCTTTAACAATCTTCTTCTCAGAAACTAATCAGCCAGGAAACCTGAAACTAGTGTGAAAGCATCCTCAGGTAGTGTAGATTCAAAGTTGTGAAAATCATGACTCCCGGGGGTAGGGTGGGGCCACAATTTAAAAATCTTCTCAAAAACCAATTGGCCAGAAAAGCTGAAACCTGTGTGGAAGCATCCACAGGTATGGTAAATTCAAATGTGTTCAAATCTAGATCCCCTGGGTAGGATAGGGTCAAAACAGGGGGGGGGGAGAGATAGTGTAGATTCAAATTCGTTAAAATCAAAATCTTGAGGAGTCGGGTGAGGCCACATTGGGGATCCAACTGTACAAAGGAAAACATTTTAATTATTCACAAAAACTGAAATGTTATCACATATGGTTTTACTTATATGCAAGCATTTTGACATATTGCTGATTCTTTAAAAGTGTTTAGACTCTGGCAACTGGACGATTCTTGGGTCTCACAAGGGGTTCAGAGTTTGATGTAGGTTTATATCCCATATATAAACAATTGTTTAGAATTTTTTTGAGAACTGCAATGCTCAACATGTGATATGACAATAAAATCATTCTGTTAGAAAAGGGAATTGATAATAAACATAAGAATATCCAGGGGGAAATTTTTATTTATACAGGATCGACATGTATTACACCACATTGTCCAGATATTTTTTATTATGACTCCATTAAGCTGGTTTTATCATGCCTATTGTTGCTCAGGTGAGCGATGTAGCCCATGGGCCTCTTGTTTGTTAGTTAATTTATTTTTACTATAAGAGAGCATTATATATAGAGCATGTGTAGTATCTGTGTAGAACGATTGCTGCATGTGTCTGTATGCTTCATTCAAGATAGAAGCCTGTGTACGTTTCTCTCTCCGAATTTCTCTTCACCATTATCTATTTCATATTAGATGTCTTGATTAGAACATACAACATACAGCATTACAGAGAATCAAGTTGTTGAAGCAGTGGCAAAATACTTGAAGTGGGCACCGAAGAGAAAGGATGGAGGTGGCCTTAAAAAATCATAAATGAAAATGCTGACTCTGGAATTAGAAAGATCTTTTTTTATGATAACAAAATTTATTGTATGAAATTCATTTATAGAAACTGATTATAAAAAATAAATATATTCATGTGTTTTTAACATTATACATGTAATTCATTATAATTAAAGAAAACTCTTGACTAATTTTTGAATTAGAAATTACCCCCCCCCCCCCCAAAAAAAAAAAAATAAAAAAAATAAAAAAAAAAATTGAATCAACTGTTTTTCAACATATAATCAACATTGATTCTCAATTAGGATTTCACCGTTGAACAAAAAATCAAACTTTTACATAAAATAAATGTTAAATCAACAAAGAAAATCAACGTTGATTCAAAGTCTATTCAATGTCGTGTGCCTACTAGGTCAGGTGCTAGAGGACATGTCCCGGACCCCCTCCCCAGGATTTAAATTTCGGGTGACTTAATTCTCTTCTTCTTAGAAATTTTTATACTAGTCATATAAAACATTTCACATTTTAAAAATTTAAAGACAGTTAATGGAAAATAATCAGTTTTTAAACACCGGGGCCGCCCCCATCCCCTTTCTTCAGTAAATAAATAAATAAAAAGTTGTGTCATTGTTTTGGTCACCGTTGTAGGATAACATCCGAGAGAATCGGTTTATTTTTATTGGCCCGAACAAAAAAAAATACGTTCATCTATTCATACAGAACAATGAGTCTTATCATAAGGGCACAAAATCTTAATGTTTATGAGTGTTTATTATCACTCGGTGAACACATCAAGACATGCTGTCATAGATGTCGGGTGTTGAAGGGAACTTGTCCCCACAAATAAATACAATTGAAATCTTTAGAATCAGATAACAACAGTATTATTTGCGCTTTGTAGCAAATTACTAATTTTCTCTTGTCATTCAGACAAACCTGGACCAGGGGACCGACAAGTGTTATCAATGGATACTCACAGGGTCCCTTGCTTTTTTCTCCAGTCTTTTTGATTTGGTTATTTAAAATGATAAGATAAAGTTAAACATGTATAACTGAAGCATTCAATTTTTAATCGACCACTTCTCAATTCTCGGCTGTTTAGAACCTACGAAAACAACCTTGCACTTTCTTGTTTATCTCTAAGAAATAAAATATTCAATAGAATAACAAAACATTGTCTCAATTGAAAGATCACTCTCCTCAATCCAGGTTAGGTCAGGAACCTACTAATTTAAGAAGGGAAATTCAATAATATCACAAGCAAAGTTAACATTCAGTAATACCGTATTTAATCAAAATTAATTACAGTACAGACTAATCCATTTTTAAGCTCATTGTTATACACCAAGAAAATGTTACAAAGGAAAAAGAAAATCATTGTACCAAATATTATTATTTGTTATAATCATTTTCTGTTTCCAAAATGAAAATAGGGAGTCAAGGACTGAATTTAGGTTTCAGTAATGTTTACATTTCATATAATTTTTGGCAATCAAAACAACACCACGAAAAACACATTTTTAAAAGATTTTTAGCTCACCTGAGCTGAAAGCTCAAGTGAGCTTTTCTGATCACTTTTTGTCCGGCGTCCGTCTGTCCTTCCGTCCGTCTGTCTGTCCGTAAACTTTTCACATTTTCGACTTCTTCTCCAGAACCACTGGGCTGATTTCAACCAAACTTGGCACAAAGCATCCTTAGGTGAAGGGGATTCAAGTTCGTTAAAATGAAGGGCCACGCCCTCTTTCAATGGGAGATAATTAAAAAAACATTGAAAATTTTTTGGTTTTTTTCAAAAATCTTCTCCTCAAAAACCATTTGGCCAGAAAAATTGTAACTTGTGTGGAAGCATCCTCAGGTAGTGTAGATTCAAGTTTGTTCAAATCATGATCCCAAGGGGTAGGGTGGCGCCACAATGAAAAACCTTTAAAAATCTTCTTCTCAGAAACCAATCAGCCAGAAAAGCTATTACTTGTGTGGAATTATCTTCAGATAGGGTAGATAAAAGTTTGTTCAAATCATGATCCCTAGTGGTAGGATGGGGCCACAATGGGCGGTCAAATTTTTACTTGGGAATATATAGAGAAAATTTTTTTAAAATCTTTTGAAATCTTCTCAGAAACAGATCAACCAGAAAAGCTGAAATGTGTGTGAAAGCATCCTCTGTTAGGGTAGATTCAAGTTTGATAATATCATGATCCCTGGGTTTAGGGTGGGGCCACAGTGGGGGTCAAATTTTCACATCGTAATATATAGAGGATAGTCTTTAAAAATCTTCTTCTCAGAAACCGATTGGGCAGAAAAGCTGTAACTTGTGTGGAAGCATCCTCAGGTACAGAAGAGAAGATTCAAGTTCGTTCAAATCATGATCCCCAGGGGGTAGGGTGTGGCCACAAGGGGGGGTTCAAACTTTTACATAGGAATATATAGGGGGAAATCTTTAAAAATCATCTTCTAAAACACAATTTGCCTAGAAAAGCTGTAACTTTAGTCAGTTTAGATAGTATAGATTAAAATTTGTCAAAATCATAATCTTCAGGAGTAGGGTTGGGCCACATGGGGGGGGGGGTCCAATTTTACAAAGGAAATTTAAATTATCCACAAAAACTTTAATGTTATTATGTATGGTTTTACTTATATGCAAGCATTTTGGCATATTGTTGATTCTTTAAAATTGTTAAGACTTTGGCCCCTGGACAATTCTTGGGCCTCGCAAGGGGTTCAAAGTTTGATGTACATGTAGGTTTATAATCTATATATAAATATTTGTTTTAGTCTGATTCTCGAAAACTGCATTGCTTAATATGTAATATGACTGTAAAATTATCCTGTTTATACAAAGGGGGTCAATAATAAACATAAGAATATGCAGGGGAATTTTTTTATACAGGATCTATTATACGACTTTGTTCAAATATTTTGTATATGACTCCATAAAGCTGGATGATTTTATTGTGTCTATAGTTGATCAGGTGAGCGATGTGGCCCATGGGCCTCTTGTTTTGTAAATATGTCGTACTGAGTAAAGACTTGTTTTTTTTTAAATTCGGTCTGATGTTCATAAGCAGGTAAATTGAACTTTCAGTATACATTCATCAGATTGATAAGATCTGATTTATCTTGTCTTTCACAAAAACCAGGAACTGGGGACCGACAAGACTTGTATTATCAAATGGTATTCACAGATTGCCCAACTTTATTTCCTATCTTTTTTATTTGGCCATTTTGAAGTAACATGATGTATAACTAAAGCATTAATTTTTAATAGACCATTTGCTTTTTAAGTTTTGGTTGTTTAGAACCATGAAGAAATAATCTAACACTTCCTTATTTATCTCGAAGGAATAAAATATTCAATATAATAAAAAAACATATTTTTCAATTGAAAGATCACTTTCCTCTATTTAGATTAGGTCAGGAACCTATTAATTTTGAAAGGGAAATTCATTATATATCACAACTGGATCACTAATCATAAGAGTTGAACAACACAAGCAAACATACAATACATGTAATAACTTTTTAATTAAATTGGTTATAGTACAGACTAAGTCATCCCAATCCGTTTTAAAAAATGTTGTACAGGAATATATTTAAAGTGAAAATAGGGATTCAAGAACTGAATTTAGGTTTCAGTGATAAAGTTTACATCTTATATAATTTTTGGCAACCAAATCAACATCATGAAAATCACATTTCCAAAAGATTATTACGTAAATATGTCGTCCTGAGCAAAGACTTTTTAAAAATAAAAATTTAGTCAAATGTTTACAAGCAGGTAAATTGAACTTACATATTAGACATTCATCAGACTGGTTAGATCCGATTTTCTCTTGTCTTTCACACAAAACAAAAGGGGGGACAAGTGTAACGGGTAACAAAGAATACTCACAGAGTGCCTAGCATTAGTTCCAAAATATCTTTTTGAACTGGCATTTCGAAGTAACATGATATACAACTAGTGCATTAAGTTTTAATGGACCATTTCCTTCTCGATTTTCGGTTGTTTAAAACCATAATGAAGAAATAATCTAGCAATTCATTATTTATCTCGAAGAAATGAAATGTTCAATAGAAAAAAAAAACAATCGTCTCAATTGAAAGATTACTCTCCTCTATCTGGGTTAGGTCAGGAACCTACCACTTTAAAAAGGGAAATTAATCAATATCACATCTGGGTTACTAATCATAAGCTTTTAAAACAAAACAAACAAGAGAAAAGCTGTCAATGTGACAGCAAACCGTATTTTCTTTTGTGTGAACAGTATCCATAATCCATTTGTCAACCCTGAATTGATAGACACTACCTATCCAGAAAAATGGGGTACTCTATATGCAATATTTTGCCAAAAATAATGACTGAGTTCAACAGCTGGTATTTTGGCAAGAATCATCAAAAACTAAAATCCAAGTAATATGCACATCTCTGATATATGTACAATTGATCTGCAAAACAAAAACTTCCTATCTTGAAAACTGTAGGAGGAGTTATCATTTGTCATTTTAGTTCATCCCAACTTTTCAGTGGGATTTAAAAAAAACACTAGTATAGACGATTTTACCCGGTTAAGTTTTGTTTCATTCACGCACATTGCCAAAAAAGCTCTTTAAAAGAAAAACAGCTAAGTATAGAAATATACATGTACGAATGTATTCAAATTTGATTATTATAATTATATTTAAAGGTAAAACGTTTGGATATTGTCAAAACCAGGAAAATAATTTTAATAGCCAGAAAAAGCTTACCAAAGTTTTAAGTGGATAAAATTGCTAATTTGTTGACCATTCAGCCTCTTTAACACTGATACTTTCCCCTAATCATAATTACATATATTATGTTAAATAAATAATGCAATAGGGATTCAGTTTTTAATTGTTTAATGTAACTAAATCTGTTATTTTACTAACATGTTATTGTGTATGTCTCTCTCTCATATTGGTGTACATCTTACCTTTTTCCTTCCTGTCCCGCTTCACGATTGCAAACAACCAATTCCACAAATTGCTGTTTTGTTGGCCCAGTGAAGTTTAGAAGGTCATTGTCTGTATAACCTTCTAGATCGTCAAGGCTGAGGCGCCTTGATAATGACATGGAAGCTGATCTTCGTAGATTTTTTTTTTAGCAGCTGTACAAATTGTGTAGTTTTTCATTGTTGCGTGTTTTCAATGAAGCTTCGATTAGAACTACGCTTTTAAATTAGCTGTAAAAATGTTATTTCAACACCATGTCTTCCTTCAACAATACACCTTGGTTAACAAATATGCATAATCGCATAGATTCCCCTAAAAACAAGAGGTCTACATATTGCATAAACATTATGTGACTTGTTGACAGACATTACTGGAATTGTAATGAGTTCGTCAATGTCATCCTGATTATTACATGTATTCAGTTCTTCATAGAACTCGGCTACAGTGGTTGGCAAATGACCAGTCTGCTTGCAAATAGTTCTATGTATATTAAACACCTTCATCCTGCACGCGTTGCAGATTCTTATTTTTGTCGATATTATCATGTTTGTTGTTTCTGCTATAAAACTCAAGTTGTTTTACAGATATTTATTTTTTTCTGCATTCGCCTTAATTAAGGAGGCTGGATGGTCAACAAATTAACCATTAGATCTACCTAAATTTTTCAGATATGGTTTGTTTAGTTAAGCTATAAATAATTATTTAGAAAAGAAAAAGTCCATAAATTTTACCTTTTAAATTTAGGCATTTTCCTATATTTTTTTTATAGAGCACTTATTCTAAAGAAGATCAAAATGGCCACGACCATCGAGTCCTCTTAACATCCTTACCGCATACAATGCACTTAGGTCTTATTTCAAGCTTTCAACCTTCTTGGTCTCCTTTTTCTATTGAAGTTGAATAATCTCGTGCAAAGATTGATTCGAGGTAACAGACAGTGCGGTACCTACTTTTTATATGTTATGAATAATGTCATATTTTTAAAAATAATGAATGCACGTGATGCATGTGATTAAAATAAAAAAAGACATCAACAAATACATTAATTTAAAAAAAAATATTTTGACAATACTTACACAATCATAGTTAGAGGGAAAAAAATAACGTTGCACATACTGGGAATTAAACTCGAGAGCAAAAGGAAAAAGCAGTTCGCTTTATCACTACACCACGCACAACACAATAATGCGGCAGGTTTCTTTTAACTTTAAATGACCCAGTACAAGGCATGTATTTTCAGGATAAATATGGTTATGTATTTTAATCTCGATTTTCAATACTAAGACCATCTTAAACCAAAAAAAGTAAACAAAAACATCTGTTTATTAAAATAGTACCATATCTATTTTACCAGGGACGTATATAGTATATACGTCCCTGATTTTACTTAGCTCATTCTCTATTTCTCTTCAATTACTTAACTTGTGGCAATGTCCTATTTTATCAATACAAAATCGTTTTATTTCAAGGGTTCTTAATGTTAAAACCATAGCTTTTTTCGCAAAAAATGTTCAGTTTGTGATTTTAAAAAGTCGGATATAATTAATATCATGAAATTTTTTTCAAAAAAATAATTTTCATTGTAATTGAGCTATATTTTAGGCCATATCGCATACTAAGTTCGCTATACCTCTTTACAAATTCAAACAATTTAATTATATAAGAAAGTAAACTTATAACTGCTGCGCAGAATTTTGTTAGTGTTTTGATCAAGTGATTTTCTATTGCACGACAGAAGATGTCAGTCATGGGACGGTTTAAATGAACGTTTCTTTTCATCATTCCTCAGAAGGCTAATAGTTACTCCGCAAAGCACTCACTCGAGGAAAAGAAATACATGCAAACAAATCATCACCAACTTTATTCTTTAATTCTTGCATGCATAATTTTTTTTAAAATGATTTCTTTGTTCCTTCACTACCACTTAAAACAATTGATGCATGTTTAGAAAGAAAGGTTTAGAGCAAGCTGAAATCTCCTTCATACACACCATGAATCATATTGTTTAGGCGCACAACAGTATATTTCTTGAATGTATATTGAATGTACGATTCGTGCAAAGTCTTTTTTAAAATTGCCATTTCGGGATATATTTCCATCGTCTTAAATCAAGGTCCGCAGTCGTTATATTTGAGCATTGTTTGCAACAATGGTGCATTTGCATTTGGATTGAAATGACTCAACTCGATGGAACACCAAGCATGACGAAGTAATATAGTAAATTTTGAATTTGCTGGGTGAGTGTAAAATACATAATTAACCATAAGAGAGCGATGATATACAACATAGAATGATATTTAAAACAAACAAAGCTACAAGGATCTAAGATTTTCTGTTTCTCTGAAAATGAAGCACATTTTGTAAAAATGCGCTTGAACAAAATTCCTCTTTACATTTGAGTTATATTTTTTTTATGCCTTCGAAGATCGACTATCGGAGACCTTATGAATGTACTTTTCGTTGTCTGTCAATATGTTTGTTTTTAATAATTGGCTATGCATACTTATTTTTATCCGTAGTTGATAAAGTCTTCAAGTCTGGCGCATATGTTTAAACTTTTTTTCTTCTTCCCTTTTTACTAGATCAAAGAACATACGTTCGTATGTTTGTCAGTGCTTTAACTATAACTTTCCGGCGATCTTGTACATATGTGGAGCAAAAATGTAAACATCTTGAACTGACTTGTTTATGCCAAAACTGTTGTCAAAAGATACAAAAGCAGTAAATATAAAATAAATATAAGGTTTTACATGTTGTTTTGTATGCAAATTGTGCTCACAAGTACAGAACAATGTCATTTTTACATGTAATCACTTAGAACTGCGCAGCTGCAGACTTTAATTGAAGATTTAAATGACAAATTCATAGTTCCGCATGAAATATAGCTAATCGGTTTTCTTACGTATTTTAAACAAAACAAATCTGAAGTTTATCATAATTTGTAACAGATAAAAGAAAATAAATGTAGTACCGGTATGTTGGTGAATTAAACATATGAAGTTTAATTTGTTATTTCAACTATGACACAGGACTTAGACGGCTTTGGCAAGTCGAGCAACTGAAACGTGATTCAAACACCTGATGATTAAAGTCTTACAATGATCTCCTTAGAAATCGTTTTGAGAATATCCAGTGCTAAACTGAATTATTTTCTTACTTTTTAAAGGAGAAGGAAAAAAGACTGAAAATACGATGACTGATGTTATATACACACGTGTATGTCAATCAAAATAATTGGAAGTAATCAGTTATTTTAAAATAAAGTGTGTTCGTGTGACGTAAATGCCATGTTATCAAATGCTTTGAGGAAATAATAATATCCAGCACTAATGAACCCATTTCATATTATATAAATGTAACTGCTCTATCTTTTTCATATATAATTTGCTTTTGCTCCAGTGACCACGGCTATCAACCCGGAATTCTAGTTACAGATCTTCAGCAACTACATCTTTATCTTACAGTCGCTGCTCTCTTATGCCTCCAAATATCGAAGATCGAGTATGTCGTATACTTTTCAATTGAATGAAATCTGAATTAATGAAATCGATATTAACACCAAGAGACGATGTGTCGCAAAAAATTCTGCTATTAAGTTGAGAAACGATATAAAAGTATATAGACGCTCATTTATAAGCAGTAAGTTCACACATGGACTAAACCGTTAACGCTGATATCTTTAATTTGTATACAGCACCGATTAGTTTAATTTTCCTAATCTCTTCATTGCAGAGATTAGCTGATCCCTACAATTGTTATTAATCGTTTCCACAATAAAATAAGAATATACATAGGACAGATATGTCAGTCATAGAGTACTAGGATCTAAAATTGAGTGTCGATAAATCTTGTGAGTGAATCCGCGAATGATCCATCTGGAAGCGAGGTGGGTATTTCATCTTCTTAATTGTTTTAACCAGTTTCCCTTCCTCTTATGTACTGAGTTGTAATGAATAATTAATATCTTACCGTAATGCGTATCCTCGATTAAACCGCGTGATCTATCCTCTAAATGCTCTAATGACTAAAGAGATGCCTGTAATTACCTCCAATTTGAATATTATTTGGCACTCTTTTTAGGAGGAAGGGGTGTACATTTGTTTGTTTTTAACCCTAACGTCGCTTGTGACGCAAGACCAGTTTATGTTAATTTGATTGGGTTGAGTGAAAATGTGTTGCATGTACATTTAACTCGATGTGTCCAAACACAGTGTTTGCGAACCCAGCTGAATATATGCATATTGATTGTTTACTTATTTGAGTAGTTTAATGATGAGCTGGAACTTTGGGTTAAAATTATCAATTGATAGTAATATATATGTACATAGCGGTAGAGTTATTCTTTTAAAATCAATGAGACGACATTTTTAGAGAGTCATGCAGCGATTTTAAAATGGCTGTCATACAAGAATCAACGTTTGAGAACATGTTTTGGAATAACAGGCTAACACTTCTTTAACAAGAGGCCCACAGGCCGTGACGGTCACCTGAGTACCATAGCCCTTAGATTGACATGGCAGAGAGTCTCATGTTTGCATTTTAAGCTTCATTTTGAAGTTTAAACCCTAATCTGAGACACCTCTGACTGTTACACCGATTTTATTATTTGATGTTTGAAAAACATTTATCCATGAAAATGGGGGGGGGGGGGGGG
>WFKH01007768.1:33385937-33424811 GCA_016163765.1 Magallana hongkongensis
AGAGAGAGAGAGAGAGAGAGAGAGAGAGAGAGAGAGAGAGAGAGAGAGAGAGAGAGAGATTTTAGAGTGTTTTTTTATAGTGTTCATGAAATCAATATATAATCAAGATATGTCAATAAACGCATGTATACATGCATGCAAGTATCTATATATGTGAATAAATACTAAACAGTCCTCCTTTTAAAGTCATGCAGAATACTTGAAACGTGGGTGCAATGCTTAAAGGGGCATGGTCACGATTTTGGTCAAATCCTATTTTTCTGTTTTTATTATTTACAATGCTTTAGAAATGTATTTCTAATGATAAAATGAAATTTGAGAGTCATTCGTGGAGTTATAAGCAAGATACATGGCTCACAATTCTTTGTCATGTAAACAAGGCTCGTGCCCTGTTTTTGTTTACATTGCTTCAATATACCAGTAAAAAATCTTTTTTAACCTGATTTTTCTATCTTTTTATTCATTTTAAGCATAATTAAACAGTTCTTAACGTTTAACACATTCATTTTAGGTCTAAAATTGGATTTTTCACTTCAACATTCAAAATGTAAACAAACGCTTTGTTTACATAGCAAAGCATTTCAAGCTGTGTAACTTGCTTATAGCTCAACGAATAACACTCAAATTTTGGTTGCCTATTAAGAATGCCTTACTGAAGCATTGTAAAAATTAAAATCGGCAAAATAATTTTTAACCAAAATCGTGACCATGCCCCTTTAAATAAATGTTGTGTGCATAAAGTCAATAAGATGGCGGTGTTTCTTTGGTGCCGGCAAAGCGACCCGGCGAGCTCTAATGCGGTCGTACTACAGGGGTGCGTCGGCGGCATGTCTTTGATGCCGGCGATGCAACGAGCGTCCGAATTTAGCGAGCTGCTGACAGACAAAGCGGAAAATTGACGGTATTTTGAAACGGGCTCTATATTTGTACTGAAAAAATCGCTATTATTTTGATTTATGATAAAATTTAAACAGAAAACATTAAAATACATCGTTTTTAAGATAAAATCGTTAAACAAAACACAATTAAGAAAGAAAAAAAAACATTCGGCACTCGGGGACTGAACCCGGGTCGCCTGAAGATCTGAAAATTTCATCAAAATCGGCTGAAGTGTTTTTGAAAAAACGTAGGAGAAAAAAAAATTAATAATAATAATAATGGAGGCAATAACAATAAGGTCTTCCGTTGGAAACGGAAGACCTTAATGATAAACTACTGCTTCTTAATAATTGTCTTTCAGATCCATGAATCTTGTGTGCTAACATACGTATAATTCATGATTGTACCCTCGAGAGAACGATATTTTGATAGAGACTTTGACCAACTGTCAATGTTTTGAATCGATTTAAGCTGAAAATTAATTTTCTATTTTTAATGTAAAACGATTGATTTTATTGTAGCATTTGGATGGTCAGTCCAAATTTTAAAGTCAGTTGTCGAGTTTTTTAAACAATTCATAGCGAACAAGTACTGTAGCGGTAAAGACATCTGTCAAATACAGGAAAGTCAGCTGTCGAGTTTTTTAAACGATACATTGCGAACAAGAACATGTGATTGAATTTGTTGTGGAAACAAGGTCTGTACAGCTGTAGCTTGGTTTTTTTTAACATTTATTAAGTTTTCTAGTAAAATTAGTGGATTTTCTCCTTGCTAGTTCGATATGAACGAAAAAACTGTATCTAATGTTTGTCACATTCAGATCTGTTTGAAACCTTGTACGTATGAACTGTCAATATAAGGGTGACTGAAGTAAAAGGGTTAGGGACTACAAACTATCGGAAATCCACGATCAGTCTTGCCGTCGTAAATTCTTCATAACAATTGTGAAGTGTTCAGTTTTGCAATAAAAAGAAACGTTTGTGCAAATGGGGACTGCTTTATCTGATTTGAAAATAAAGAATTCCTTCTTTTTTATTTTTTTGTCCTTTACTTTTGTCGTGCTTTACTACAGCCATTTGTTTGCGAACATTTCAAAGAACTGTTCGTGCCCTCTGACATAACGAGGCACAAATCATACATTTACCTTGAAAAGCTATAAGAGAGATTAGGTTTTTTAAGACTAGAATGATAGTTTTCTTCTAAACCGATTAACAAAGCCCGCCCATCGACCGGTATTATGGAAAGTAAAATTTATCATAATTGTGAAAAACAAAAACTCGGGAGAATTGTATTCGTGGTACTAACCGCCTATATATGTAGGACCTTTAATCATATTTAATAAAAACAAAACCAAACAAAAGCAAAACATACGAAACCAAAAAGTCTTGAACAGAGCTGAAATATTCCCGTTTGTTATATACCATATTTACACGAATATATAGTAATAAGTACTAATAACAAATCGTGTACCATTTATGTATCATTATTTTTTTAAAAATTAAAAATTATAATATTAAAGTACAGCAAAGAAAGGTCAGTAAAATATGGCTACATTTCGAATCAGGTGAGCGTGATCACCCACGACGATCCGGCCACAGGTAATCTTACCTGTACCTGATGTGATTGCAGGTAACAATTGATGGTGCATCACGATCAGACAAGTGTTTGAATCCGTAGATGTCATAATTAATGGAAACCCGCTCACAACGAGCGCCTAACTATCATACTTGTACGAAACACCACTTCTGGCGGTATTGGATTCTGGTCATTTGGTCGCTATCCATAATTCATACAAACAATATTGCTAATAGCATAGCTATTGCTCTCGTCTATCTCTTGTTTGACAATGGTCCTTTTGTTTTGTAGAAAATTAATTTTTCATAATGATTCTGATGAAAAACATATCTCAATACTCTGTTACATACTTGCATAGTAATACACTTCCTATGCACATCTATTTGCAAGCTCTCTTCGGTATGGATTTTAGCGACTAAATCTGATTTTTTTTTTTTGGTTCAAAGTAACACACAAATTTACAATGAATGGTTTCGAGTGAACCGTGCACAAAAATGCGTAAATATAATCAAAATCAGTTTTTGAAATACAACTTTGGGCGGAAATTTTTTAAAAATGATTTCAAATTCTTTGTGGTAGGTTTTGTATTCAAAGGCCTTGTTAACTGATTGTGGTAAAACTCTTCGAACTCAGGCAGATATTTACTGTTGACGAAAAGGAGCCCTTTGTCCGAACTTTTATCGACCGATATCTTTCGCCGGCTCATGAAAAAGAATGACAAAGTATGGATATCTGTATAATTACTACGCCATTTAAATCTAGATTTAATCTGTGAAAGTCTATCGATTGGTCTCATTTATAATAGCATAATGTTATGCAGGTATAAAGGGCGTTCAATTCCGGTTTTTTGATGTGTTTTGAGCAAAACGATTAATTGTTCGTATTACTATTATTCCGTAGCCTTCGGTAAAAAAAAAACAAAAAAACCTAGTAGTATCATTATACAATGAAAAAACTGCTGTTTGCGACAATGATATAAAACAATTCATATTTAACGTTTGTTTGGTTGGTTTTTTGTGGTTTTTTGTGTTTCGGGGGTGGGGGGTTCTGAGGGTTCTTTTCTTGACAGATGCATATAGCTGGAGTACATAAGTTATGGTGTTTGGAATTGGCCATTAGCAAATTTAGAGCGTCTTTAAGGAGGCTGGGTGGTCAACAAATTAACCATCAGATCTGCCTTGACATATAATCATTTTGGCCATAAACTAACTTTTAGTAAAGTAAAAATCTAAATGTTTTAGCTTTAAAATTTGAGCATTTTCCTATATCTTTATTCAGCATTGTAATTTACAGAATAAAGGTAACTGTTATAAGCAAACAAAAACATGCGTTTTCACCGTCATTCAAAATTGACGCAAATTATAGCGTGTATAGCTTTAAGTTCGTTTGCGCTGTCAAAGAGCCGTTACTCTCTTACTCTATAAATTTTAAGAGATGATTGAGACCTTAAAAAGGACATCTTACTCGATGAAAATAGATTTAAAAAAACATGTATTTTCCAAACACCTTTCGAAGTAACATGACAGAAAAACAAAAACAATAATCAAACCCAATATCTTCTGCATGGATTGTAGAGAAGATTTATCCTAACGGAAAGACAAAATAAGCGTGATAAAAATCCAGGTATGTTTATGTTATTTTTATTGCTTAAAACAACAGTTGCCAATCACGAGAGATCATATATTTTCTGCGGAGCTTAAGCCGCAAAATCAAATACACTTCCGGTTTTCATGAAACTTACATGTAAAGAAAACCATTAACTATTTTTTTCTGTCTGTGTGCAACTGATTCCCACAAAGCTTTTCCTCCGAATTTATATTATTTAATTCGCCAAGGCGAGTCGACATTTATAGATGTAAATCCAATTACACATTATTGTGTCTAGGTCTCGCAATATCCTAGAAATTCAACTTTCTAATCCCTCGGAACTGGGTTTCTCGTAAAATTTCAACGAAGACGGTGTTTATAGAACTCCACATGGAATTGAGTTTCCAATCGCTGAAGCCATCTTTGGGGAAAATGACATGGAAATATAAACGAAGTCAATTAGACTTACACGTAATAACCAATAAGCTATCTCGCTGACCAAGTGTCTATGTTGTCTAAAATATTTTGTAAACAATACTTATGCGTGGTTTTGGAAATTAGGGTCATCTTATGATTAGCTTTGGTTGTAATCATGTCTTTACTTTATTTTTTCATAAACGGCAATACCTGTAATTGTTACATCTTGCGCTCCCGAAAAAATAATTTCTGGCCTTTTATTTGAAACTTTGTCATTCGGAAATTTATCAACAGCTACTCATATACAAAGATAAATATCTATGTTAGAATTTTTTTTAATTACAGTTTTGAAAATTACTTTAACCAAGAGTTGTCATAAAAATGTAAAAGTTAGTATTATTCTACCATATCACATAAAAGTATGAGTTATCTACATAAAGCAACTCTGATGTTTCAATTAAACCAAAAGTCATCTGTTTATTTTTTTTCTGCAATAATGGCCACATCATGAAGGCATCGTTCTATAAATATTCATATTTCCCTTTGAATCTTTGTTAAATTATTCATATAATGTGGGTAAATGTTCACATAAAAAATGTATTTATGATCAGAGAATAACATAAAGGAGGGAACTGCCGAAAAATGTCGTTGGTCCATGCATATGTTTTCTGTTGTTTTTAATGCTTGAACCTTTATCGATTGTTCTTGTATCTGGTATAACATACTGCATTATTTAATAATATTGACATTGTTTATTATGGCTTTTTGAATAAACCAATGTTCATACTTTGGAAATTGCAGTCTGGATTGCTCCGAGAGTTTTTTCATATATTATAACTATAATTTGTTTTCTAAATTTAAAAAAAAAGAACAGAACTGATGAAAAATTTATCTTTGAGCAGCAGGGTTTCAAATAATAAATCATAGCTAAAAATATTTAATTCTTTCAGGAATTGGAGGTATCCAATTAATTAAATGAATGTTCAAAAATCGTGAATTCTGTTAAGCGGCTGGTGTTGAATTAGCACATTGTTTTGAATCAGGTTCATTTAACACCCACAGATACAATTTTTATTCTTTCATTAAACACTTAGCTGCCTTGTTTTAGCTTATCGCTTTATAAACACTCAGAATCCAACACTAAATTTCAAATTTCACACGTTTAACTGTTGCCAGAAGCACCAAATACAGTGCGCAGCCATGACATATTGCCGATCAAATTCATAAAATTTCAATCATTGTGAACTTCAGTTACAAACACAATAGCAATATCTTGTTGAAAATTGAGCACGAATAACGTCTTCTTTTCACGAAATTACAAATATATTTTTTTAATATTACTGCAAACAAAATCTCTCTCTCTCTCTCTCTCTCTCTCTCTCTCTCTCTCTCTCTCTCTCTCTCTCTCTCTCTCTCGTAATGTAAACAATGGATGATAGATGATCTATTATCTATACAATTTGTAGGTCACGTTTAAATTAGAGGCTTTGATACCACTAATGGTAGATTGAATCAAAGCAAACTGGATTTTTTATCGATTTAGTAACTTAGTACAAGATAATAAAAATCTCAGAAGATCTAACTCATTTTCATTGCTGCTCGGCTCTTTTCTCGCTTTTTTATGGATCAATCCAAATGGGTATATGAAGGACACGGCTGCTCTTTTTTCTATAAAAAAAATAATATATATACATCATGTAATATAATTGCGACTGAAAGATGATAAAGTATAAATGACATAAAAATAAACAAGATTTGTGTATTAAATAATATAAACTTCCTAATAAATACTGTAGATTCTGAGTCTATCTGTTGTTTACTGGATTATGTATATCATTATTTTGTAGCAAACGAATATAAATTGATTAGCATTTGGTTGATCGAAAGATAATTCAATTTTGATGTCGACATGTGAAATATAATACTAAAGTCCTATAAAGGGGAAAACTGTTTCGTGACTATTTTGCAATATCTTGTTTATATAATTTAACCACCAGAATATATAAGCACAATTGCTAGAAATAGTAATTCCCTGTACCAATATGGCACGACAAGGGAGAAAGGCCAGAAATAGCGTGAATATTAATTTCTTTTAATCATATTCCCTACTTGTATCGGAGGACATTTACGTCAGAATAAATGGGTAAATCCCTCGTGGACCTTAAACCAATGCAAACAAGTGAACGAGAGTGAATGGTGAGTGCGAAGCAAGCATCAACGTTATCAGTTGTCGATTTTACTCGCAATCACTCTGCCGTCTGACAATATTGTCGTTGTTTATTAATACTGTACGTGAAATACCGATTGAGCTTTTAACTCACACAAGTATTAAATCAACTTTTAAAAGCGACAACGCTAACTTATTTATTTATCCCTGTGTATAATATTTGCAGGATAGATCATTCGCGGAGATGTTCCGCCGTTAGCACAGAAAAACAAGGAACTACAATGGATTATGAAAGAGATTCGCCATGAACCGAGTGAGCAAAAATAAATGACTATTTGCATTTCTTAAAAAAAACCCACACATAAACAAAACGCCGCTCTACCCTAGAAACAATTGCGTGGATTCTTCTATAAAGGCAAAATCAATGGCGCCTGCGCATGTCACAAAGCACTGTCATGATTTTGTAAACTGGCGACAGTAGGAGGGATGGAGAAGCTGTCCATTTAGAGACAAATAGATTGGAGTGAGGATTTACAAAAACGGATTAAAAAATATGTCTCTGTGTGGTTTTGGCGGCAATTTTAGTCAGGCTGCAAAAGAGACGGCGAACTGCAGCATGAATTGTTCCACACCACAGTATTTAAACGCCACGGATCATATGAGTTGGATTAGTACAAAAAATGTGAGAAATTCAGGGATGATGTTTGCTAGTGGATTCTTTGGGAATTTATTAGCGCTAATAGTGCTTCTAAACTCCAGTAAAGAACAGAGACGGACAATATTCTACCGCTTGGTGGCCGGCTTGACCATCACTGATTTAATCGGCACCACCCTGACTTCCCCCGTAGTGATTACGGTATATGTGGAGAGGCGATGGATAGGGGGAGAATACCTGTGTTCTTATTTTGGTTTTATGATGATAATGGCCGGATTTTCCACCATGACAATCGTGTGTGCAATGTCTATTGAAAGGATAGTGTGCATTCGGCACCCTTATGTCTATTATACCCGGTTATCAAAAAAGCATGCCACCATTATACTGGTCACGTGTTGGGTAGTATCCGGTGTAATCGCATCATTACCTCTTTTAGGATTTGGAGAAATCGTCCGGAAGTACCCCGGAACCTGGTGTTATTTTGACTACTACTCCAAAGAACCCATTCACGTGGCATTTAATTATTTCATCAGCATCTTAGCCATGAGTATTATCATAGTGACCATTTCATGTAATCTGACGGTCATTTATACGATTCTCAAGAGCCGACAAAAACAGGGGATTCTACGCAGGGAGGACGGGACGTCACGCTCCAACCACGGCGCCAGCAAGCGGTACGCCGAGTGTCAGATGCTGATTCTGCTGGTCGGAATAACAGTCGTCTTTAGTGCTTGCTATGCTCCTCTTTACGTACGTATAAAACTATATATACATGCATATATATACCGGTAAATCAAACCTAGGTTATTTACGCATAAAGAGAATTGTTCGTCTACATCATTTACAGTTTTACACTTGATCATTCCCTAACGTTCGCGCACCGTGTACAACGATATATGTCAAATCTCTGAGAGATAGGAATCTGCCGACAAGACAATAATTGTTTCAGCGTGGTCAGCCTCAGAAGTACAAGTTTTAACTGAGGGCCCTTGCCAACATTCTTACAGAACGCTAACGAGCGCAAACATAATTATTGTTTACTTATTATATCTATCGGTAATTATCTTGTGTATATGATTGATGACATGCCATTGTTTGGAAGTAACGGTATATATTGGTGCATTGTACACGTTTAAAGCTAATGAATATCCGGACAAATGAAGCTAGGACATAAAATCTGGTAAAAGCTAAACTACAGATTCTGTTACATCGAATGTCTTCATTACCAAGTCAAAATCGTTGTTAATTGATTTGTGATCCCAGATTACCTGAAGTGTAACACTCGAGGGTGTTCGTTAAATTTCAGTCATCATCGAGTGCGTGTTGAGTCGTATTTCGGGGGTTTATTTTACAGGTCTTTTGTCAGACAAAAATGAAAATTCATCAGTAATCGATTAACAATTTTAACGTTTTATGTTCACAACTTGAATTGTGTGTGTATCTTTCATGAATACAATAAATTAAGCTTTTAAAAAAGAAAATCAAATAAAATAATCTACGTTATGTAAATGTTAGTTGGCGTAGATTTTTAAAACGTGAATAATTAATAACGCATCGGTTGATTTATTGTAACTTTAATATTTGATATTCTATTAACAAATGGGAAATATACATGTACATCTCGAACACAGTATCAAATTGCTTACACCTGCGTGTGGGTATTGAAACAAGTTTACATTGCCGTTACACCAAAAAGAGATATGTATAAAAAACTTTTTTAATTGATTGAACGTAGAAAATAAATCTCACATTTCTTCATAAAACATGAAATAGAATATGCACTTAGAAGTCCCACGAGACAGTTTGGAACAATCTTTCAGAAAATTGATACCCTAAAAAGTTGTGTTTTTTTACATTTAAAATAGCAAGGAAGAAAATAAAAGAATGACATTTTGTGAAAAACGTGGAAGGTCCAACGATGGTGTGTTAATTTGGTTTCACTTGTCTGACGAAATATATTAAGAGGGCTTGATGGTCATGGCCATTTAAGACTAATATATCAATCTCCTTTAGAATAAGAGCTTTGTATAAAGATAGTCTGGTCCTGAAAAGGCTCTAGAAATACGTTTTAACGGCAAATAATTATTATTTGGTCCAGCGTGGTTTTTTATCATAATTAAAGTATGCCGAGTCTGAAAAAATATGCTGGCCTTCATGAAAATGGCGTTAAGTTGGTCAAAATGGCGATTCAAAATGGCGGACACCCAATCTTCAAATTTTTCTCTTAAAGTCTCTTCAAAAGGAAAAATTGAATTACACACTAATGAATTGGTCTAGCATAGTATTTCATCATATCCTATGTGTGCCGAGTCTACAAAATATGACGGCCTTCTACAAATGAGGTAAATTAGATCAAAATGGCGATTTAAAATGGCGGATAACAAAATTTTGTAAATTCTTGCTATATTTTTAAAATGGACAAAAAGCGCGAGACAAACAATGAATATTCGGTCCAGCAAAGTTTTTTTAATCATAACTTAGGTGTGGTTATTCAGGAATAATACGCTGTCTTCAAGAAAATGGCGTAAATTATCTAAAAAATGGCGTTTCATAACGGTGGACATCCAGTTTTTATAATTTTTTTTTCTTTAGTTTCTTAAATGGAGAAAAAGCGAAAAACAAACAATTATAATACTGTTCATCAAATTTTTAAATCATAAATAAGGTCTGATAAGTCTGAGGAATTTGCTGGTCTCCACTAAAACAGTGCTTTTTATGTCAAAATGGCGGACAGCCAGATTTTATATTTTCTTCTTAAAGTTTCTTAAATGGGGAAAAAGCATGAAACCAACAATTATAATTTGGTCCAGCAAGGTTTATCAATATAATTAAGGCATGCTAAGTTTGAAGAAATATGCTGGGTATGACGAAAATTGCGTTAAATAAGTTAATATGGCGTTTAAAAATGGCCGACAGCCAGATTTCATCACTTTCTATTTACCTTTTTTACAAGGAAAAAACATTAAAAAAAAAACAAGTATAGTCCGGTTTAAAAAAAATCTTATTCATAATTAGGGTATACTGATTTTGAAAATATATGCTGACTTTTACAAAAATGGCGTTATTTAGGTAAAAATGGCGTTTCAAAATGGCCAATAGCCAGATTTCATAATTCTCTTTTAAAGCCGTTTAGAGGGGTAAAATATGTAAGTATTACATTATACAAATATGCACATGACAAATTAGACTGGAACGCTTTGACGAAATCAAAAAAAAACAGTTCCACTTTTTTACTAAAAAATGTTAATTTTCTCCGTTTTGTCTTATTAAGGCGTATTTCTTATTTAAACATTCTTTGTTTATGCTTTTCAATATCTGACTTGTTCCTAAACCTTTCTGGGGTTTTTTATTACATTTTATGGACCAATTTCTTCGATCTGCCTTTAAAATAGTTAAGAAGAGGTGGCACACTCTGCAAGTTCGTGAAATGCGACAAATGCTTTCAAAGTTTTAGAGAGGAGAAATATTTCTGCACTATAAAATTATTGTTTTTAGGCTTTAAAGACATCGATATTATAAGCTTATATGATAACAGAGGTACAATCGGATACCTGGGAACAGTGTACGACATTAAGAACTATTCTAGTGTATGTTTGTCTCTTCCTTTTATTCCTTTATTGCAAATAAATCTAACTAATATATCATCATATGCACTGGAAAAGCTCGTGATTCAAATGAGCCCGAAATCAACATATCGTTCAGCTTTATATATATATAGTGATAAGTATGCGCAATATGTTTTGGGAAAACCTAACAATTTTACTCTTTTTAACAGTATTGAGGACAATTTATACTTTGTATAAGGAATCAAGCTGCCTATGTCTTCGTTAAGCCAATAAGGATAAAACAACCTCTTGCAAAATTGTCAACATGTGTTTGGCCCAAATGTGCTGAGGAAAGTATAGAAGTACGTAAAAAGCAATACGTGTCCTTATTCAGAGGAAAAGTTGAGGCTTTTTTATGCTAGACCATGCCAGTGTCAATTTGCAACATATCCTCACAACTAAGCTTGCTGGTGGATGTTCGAACCTCTTTAAAGACGATAAACATCCTGTTGTAGAGAAAATGTTCCCCTTTTCTAGAACTTCAAATCAGCTCTTGGTTCATTTCATTCACTGATATGGAGTGAAAAAACTTCTTATTTCTCGAGAAAATCGACATATTAAGTGTACAGAAACAAATAAGAGAAGGGGAAATAACTGACTAAAAAATCAAAGAAGTTCTTCAGTTATATGTATAATCAAGACTTATTGCCCACTGACACGGTTCAATTTCTTTTATTCTTAAAATCAAAGAGACCGAGAATATGCCCCAACTTAGAATATGCCTTAAGTTGCTTATGAAACAAACACACACCAAGGTAATGATAGGGAGACAGGCATATATAAGCATGCCTATATTGCCATGCCCAGCCGAGATGAGATGAAAAATTTAAGTGATGGTTGTTTGCTGCTGGGAATAATGACCTACGATCCTATACCTTAAGCTTTCTTAGATTTGATAGCTTGCAACTGCCCCACAGGTTGTAGAACCTTTATGTGTGAATTTAAACGTGCCAACTTGCAGTGTATAGACATTTGCAAATTTCAAATCACAAACTCATCATTCAAAAAAAGATTGTGTAAATAACGTATAACTGTAGCTTTATAAGGAAAAACAGAGAAAAAATTGCACTTTTTTTAAGGAGGCTGGATGGTCAACAAATTAACAATCAGGTCTACCTAAAATTCTCAGACATGATTTGTTTAGCTGTTACTATTTATATAGTAAAGAAAAAATCCATATATTTTACCTTTTAAATTCAGGCATTTTCTATATTTTGATATAGAGCTCTTCTTCTAAAGGAGATCAATACAGTCTAAAAATAGCCACGACCACCGAGCCCTCTTAATAAATAGCTGGTGGATTTTTTTTCTATTGGTAAAAGTGTTCATATTTGATTGTTAGTTACATTATAAGTATTGAAATTATGATACTCAAACATTTTTCCCGTTTAAGGGGCCTTTAGAGAGATTAATGAAATTTGGCTATACACCAATTTGAATTGCCATTTTTACAAAATTAACGCCATTTTCCTGAAGACCATTTCATCAGACTTGGCACAATTTAATTATGACAAAAATGTTTACAAGACCAATTTATGATTTTGTATTGTTATTTTTTTTCCATGAAAGAGACTGTTAGAGGGAATGATGAAATCTTGTTGTCCACCATTTTTACCGATATACCTCCATCTAAAGATCAGCATATTTTGTTGGACTCGTCACACCTGAGATATGATAAAATATTATGCTGAACCAAATTATAATCGTTTGTTTCCTCAATTTATAAGACTTTAAAAGAGAACTTTAAATTTTGGCTGTCGATCGACCATTTTGACTGCCATTTTGACCCAATTAGCGCCATTTTTGTCATAGCCAGCATATTTTTCAGACCTAGCACGCCTTAATTATGCAAAAAAAACTTTGCTGGGCGGAATTATTATTGTTTCTCTCATGCGGTTTCCCCTAGGTTTCTCTAGGAAAAAATTATGAAATCTGGGTATCCGGCATTTTGAATCGCCATTTTGACCAAATTAACGCCTTTTGGGGAAGACCAGCATATTTTTTCATACTTAGCACACTTAAGGTATGATAAAATACTATGCTGAATGAATTCATTATTGTTTGTCAATAATGAAAAGACTTTAAGACCATTTTGACCTACTTAGCGCCATTTTCATGAAGGCCAGCATATTTTTTCGGACTCAGCACACTTTATTTATGATAAAAAACCATGCTGGACCAAATAATAATTATTTGCCGTTAAAAGGTTTTTTTCGACTAAATCGGACCAGACTAAGATAAAGATAAGTGAAAATATTCAAATGGAAAAGCTTAAATATTAGGAATTCTTCTTTACTATATAATAGTTTATGGCTAGAGAAAATCATTCATTTCTAAAAACTTTAAGGTATAGATCTGATGGATAATTTGGTTTAACTATAAAAATGTAGTATATGCAATGCTAATTAATAACTCTACGAATTGCTCTTTGCTCAATTCCTCGTCAAGAAATTTTCGTGACAAAAATAAAACAATAATCTGTATAACATTTCGATCTTTATTCGAGGGATATACACCTCAAATAGTCCTCATCGTACTATCGATATCATGAGCAGCGGCACATGTGACCTACAATGTACACTGTATAGTAAATGTTCAAAGCTTTAGACAAGTTACTTTAGTCAATAGTAAAACTTCCAATTCACCAACCTTTTTTAAAAAGCAAATCAAATAAAATAATCTAGGTTATGTAAATGTACGTTGGAGTTGATTTTTTGAACCCAAAATTTAGTGGGTTTTTTGGGGGGGTGGGGGTGGGGGGGGGGGTTAGTTTTGTAATGTGGGGTTTATGCCCTGATTAAGTTGGTCTGTGTCTGAATTCTATAATGTTAATTCTTTTTTTTTTTTACAGCTCTTTGATTTACAATTTTGAAAAAGACGCGATTATAGGTGGGAGGAAATATCCTTTGTAAAAAAGTGTACGAATGCTGTTGTATTATTACTTAATGATACACCAAGTACTGAACGAATCATAATAGGATCACTGAAACCTGCATTGTAAATACCTAAATAACACGCATTGAGTTTATGAAATGTGGGGAATATTCGTCTTACTCTATAAACGATTTTACTTAAAAGTTAAAATTTAAAGAGTATTAGAAAAAAGATGCATGAATCAAAAGGGATAAACATTGAAGACATTATGATGCATATCTTCCCTGATAATCCATACACGCGATTGCTTTGTACGCACAGCCTTGAAAAAAAAAATAGGAAAAAGAAAGATATCTTTTTTTTAACATTAGATTGAAAAATTAATATCGTATACGTCTTGGAGATGTTTTATGTTCTGTTTTCATTATTAATTATGATTATTGATTCAAGATATTTGATGCGAAACACTGGTCGATATCTTAAAAGCTTGTTAAGATTGTAATTTAATTTCGTTATGTGCTAGATAGGACTATGAAATCCATAACAGAAACCATTACCGTTATCAATATACTAGTATATAACGGATATCGTCATCTGTTGTTCACATATATCACCCCCGTCTATCGGCAAAATCCAAGCTTATGTCGTTAAATTCTCAAGTGGATTAACACAACAATTAACGAAACATCAGACAGTTGACAGATAGACGATTCACGTACTTGCCAGGCAAAGTATTTAAATGCGTGTCGAAGACGTGTTGCAGTGTATATAGAAAACAAAATGTGCATACATATACACATTTCGTGTACAAGCGCATTCATTCAAACGAAATATTTTAACCTTATTAACCTCAGTAATGATTTTTTCAACACTTGATATTTTAATCAATGATTTTACCTTTTGTGTTGCTAACACTATAAGTGTAAATTAGGGTCATTGATTTCTTTTTGGTCTCGGAAACAATCACATTACGACTTGGATATCTGTAACAGCTTGACCGTCACTGAGACGTTCCATAAATAACAAAATATCATAAATTTAAACGAAAGGTCATCTTGACTTTTACTTTGTGAAGCACAAGTACACTAGTCTACTTCAGCTTTTATTTTAAACTTTTTTTATTTTATTAATTTTATTTTTGTAAAAAAAAAAAGGGGGGGTGGGTAACAGTTACGCACAAAGAAAGAAAAATCAAAATGAAGGGAGTAAGAGAAAAGGGTGTTCACCAAAAAGACCTTAAAATATATGACTTACATGAGGATGAACACGGGTGGTCTTTGGCTTACATGTAATTAGCATAACAACGATAAACCAATAATAAATAAGTAAGCCACACGACCATGGTAAGTGTACACGTGTACAGGTAATCTACATACATGTACACAGCGCTAATGTGTACAATGCTAAATACTCTTCTTACTCTCAACCTTTTTTTTAGTTTAGTAAATCTGAACGAGAGAGCTAAGGAAAAATACACTGTTTTCAAAACTTTTCTTTAATAGGTCTATGTATTGTAATTACAATAGAATTGAAGGCACGTGTCGTTCATAATGAAAATACCCCTCAAACTCTAATTCCACATTAACTTAAAGAGTTTATGCAATATGTAAATAAGACATGATAATTTTTCAATAGAAAAAAAACTTACTGAAGTAATCGATTATAAATCGATTACGTCTTATAAAGTAATCGATCACATGACCAAAAAAAGAAATATAATCGATTAATAATCTATTACACATTTTGTTTAGGTAATCGATTATTAATCGTTTACATTTTCAAGAAATCGTGCCAATGCCTGCATATGGCGTAACTGGACAATTTTTTTTAACCCGAACCTGATTGCAGATACGAAAATTCGTTCTTTAAAATATTTACCTATGTCAATTCAGATCTGAAAGTTTTAATGCATTATGATAGTTATTTCTGAGGACAATATATTTTATAGAGCGTGAGGTGAATATAGTCGCCGCACGCTGGCGACGCCATTTCTGGATTCTTGGCGTTATGTTAAAACTTCAGAATTCAGTCCTTAACAAAGAATTGGCCATGACGCTCTATTTAAATTTTGAATCATTTTTCTTTTCTTTCAATTAATTACTACTCTTTTTGTGTTCGATAGAGTAGTATATTGGATTATTTGATGTGCGATCAGTTTTATCGATGGCTTTTCAAAATGTCATAAACATAGCCTTATAATATTGCTGTTGACATATGAACCTCTCTTTCAGAGCGTATGTTTTTTGACTATTTAATTTAGTTATTAGCATGGCATATGCTTTTATAAAACATTGGGACCATATTGAGGGGTGAGGTTAACTCTCCCTCTCATTTTTAGGTTGGTATAGCAATTCCAATACTTTTTCTAGTTATATCTATCTATCGAAGTCTATGTTATATTTGTTTATATAATACAAGCGAGAAGCGTGGCGCATTGTGTGACTTTTACTTTTGGATCAACCCTCGTATGTTGTATGTGTATATCAAAATTAATTGGACTCCCAGAAGGGCATAATGCTATTGCTTTTAGATATACATGTAAAAAAAAGAAATTTCATCGATATTTTGTCTCAATAGCTGTTGATAATCCAAAACCAAAATCAGGTGACCAAATTTAGGGGCAGATATTAAATAAATCGTTGTAATGCGATTGACCTCAAATGTATGATTTACTGGAAGGTTATATATATCTCTTTACATAAGTAATAGAACTGATGAAAAGTATTTCCAAATTTTTGATCATGAAAAAATACGCCAAATATACTAAGCATGGTTGCTTTTTCAATGACATAGAAGAGGAGCATTCGAACGTGTCCATGTAAGTAACATGGGAATTAACTATTATCAATAAATTAAGAATTAATTAATTGATTAAACAGCCATAGTAAACTTAAAAAAGAGAGGTTTCGCAAATGTAAGTGAACTGTGTATGTTAAAGGTAATTTACCTTAGAATTTTGTGTTCTACATCACCAGTTTCGATGCTTGCGAAATATTACACGTTATGTTAAATTTGTAGATCATTAATTTCGTGCATGCATGTACATATAAACAATCATTTGTAGCCAACAGCGAATTTTGTAAAAAAAGAAATGGTTAAATCTAAAACCACAGTCATTGTGGAAAAATTACGTACATGTACTTAGATATTTCATTATTCATTGATGTTTATTATTAATGGGAATGTTTTTGGTACTTAAAGCTTACACATTTTTTTTTTAATTTACTAATTAATTTGTCATGGACTCATTTTCGATTAGTAAAAGACACACGTATAGCCAATCCCCGTCACATTCTTTCACAACTCAGTATAAAGCTGTATCATTCTATCAGAAAGGTCTGGAGAATGGCAGTTCACCCTGCGTGTTAGCAAAACCTATCCAAGGCTGAATATTTTGTAACAAGTTGTTTTGCACGTACGCGTACTGATGTTTGTTTAGCGAAACGCAGCGTTTTGTGTGTAATCCTGTAATCAAACAAACGTTTTAGCTCCACGCATACTTGTAGACGTACACGTTCAAATGATTGACCTTTTTATTTGCTTTATGATGTTGTCAAAAACTATGCTAGCGTTAAAAAGCTGTTATAGCTAGTCTTAATTACTTTTTATCATACGTTAAAAAGTAACATACATGTATATATGCCTAAAGGTTTATAAATGGCGTTTCATTCCAATCTCTTTTCAAAATATCAATAAGATCAACGTGGTTTTGTTTCTAAGGCAAGAAAAAGGCGCCATTTTTATATTCCTCCTTAACAGGATGATGAATAGATAATGACATGAATCGAAATATCTTCTGCAGATTTCTGATGAAAGATCTATTTTAACGACGTCAATGGTTTTTCGAGCAATGAATCAATATCACAAAATGTTGCCGAAAAATCCATTACTTTTGTAGGATTTTTAAAGTTCTTTTTTTTAAGTTTGAGTGTGTGTGTGGGTTTGTTTTTTTTAATTTATATTGTTTTTTGTTCCGGCATCCGGGGGTGGACATTACCGTTCTCTGCAACAAAGAGCCGTGTGAGGCGGAAGCCAATGTCGTCTGACGGTACTAATGAAAGAAATCTTCAAAGTCTCCTATGCCGCGTACTACCCTTAATTGCGCGTAGTGACAGGCCCGTCATACATTCATCGTAATTATACATGTATGTACCTCGTAGAAAGCAGTATTAGCTTTGCAAAAGTGTTTCAGATATATGTTCTCGATACAGTATCGATGTTCGAGTTGTATAACAACATCGTCAAAACCCACGGCCATTTCGCATATAGGCTACTGCACTATGCAACAATGACTTTAATACATAAGTAGATCTTTCTCGGCTTCATTATCCAAGTTGATCCTCTTTTTATAATAAACAACTCCCCCCTTCCCAAACGCTCCATTCAAGATCATACTTGGTTTAATACATACAAAATTAGTTGAACTATACGTCGCTTGAAAAAAAAACCATATACAGAACCACTAATAGAACCATTTTAACAATACCTTGGACTTTCGGTAGGACGTAACTATCTATTTCTTGCAACAAAACAGGTTAAAAACGACGCTGGTTTCGAGTGAAATATGCATAGATTGCCGTAGTCTTAGCTCAAAAGCCACACAAATCTTGTTATTTCATGTAGCCATGGCTGAGTGGCCAGCAATGAAATAGAAAGGCCTACATCACATTGGTGTTTGACACAATTACCCAAAGTCCAAGCTCTTGTTAAAATGGTTCTATTAAGTCAAGCGTATTCCTTCCAAAATACTGCTATTGAGACGGCACAGTTGTGTACACGTCGTTCAAAAGTAATGACAGATGATATATTGATATACATGTATGTCTGCCCTTGTTATCCTATTTACAACCCCCAACCACCCCCACCCTGTATATGCAGCTGCCATACCCGGTACATGTCCCCTGCTATACCCTGTATCGTCTCTGACGGATCATGAAATACTTTTAATTCTAATTTTAATGTTTTGTTCTTTCTTAATCTTAATATAAATTGTTTTCAACCTGGGGTTTTCCAAAAGAAAAATCCGGTTATTGAAATGGTGAAAATTGCGGGCGGTCGGGCGGGAAGGCGGCTGCCAAAAGTTTACCCCTTATTGTACGGATAACTCCTCCTACAGTTTTCAAGATAGGAAGTTGTTGTTTTACAGATCAATTGTACATATATCAGAGATGTGCATATTACTTGGATTTTGATTTTTAATAATTTATGAAAAATACCACCTGTTGAACTTAGTTATTTTTTGGCAAAATATTGCATATAGAGTAACCCATTTCTCTGGATAGGTAATGTCTATCAAGTCAGGGTTGACAAATGGATTATGCATACTGTTCAAACAAAAGAAAACCCGCTTTGCTGTCACATTGACAACTTTTCTCTTGTTCTTTAATTCAAATGGATACACGTAAAAAGGAAGGGGGCAAAAACATAATCTGCCACTCAAACGTATGCAAGTAAAGTAGGGGGACTAGAGACTTTTACAATCGGTTTTAATTTTTTGTTATTTGATAAAACTAAATAAGCCAGAGATGCGAGTGTTTCGTTTCCAACATTGAGAAAATAAAATACTAGTAGTTATATGATATCACATACAAATGTAGGTTTGTGTATGATACACGATTTACACAAAAACACTTTATATCAACAAAAAGAGCAAGTCCTAAACCTTGTTTAACCTTGCCTAAAATCGTATTCCAAACAAGTTTGAAAGACCCAAGGGACGCTTGGTATTCCATTCCAAGCAAACGGTGGTTTTATTGTTGCTTGGTTACCCTGTTAAATGTCAGTCAATTAATATCTACATTTTCCATACATTCTAACACTGAAGTAACAATTCTCGCCCCGTACGTTTCGAACAGTGATTTCTCGAGGGAACAGCTTTATAAGGATGTATTGCCCAAATCCTTCACACTAGTCGAAGGATATCTCTATAACATCACACGTTTTGTTGAACAGTATTTACATTTAATGTGTAAAATATAAAACGTTGCGTTGAAATGGTCATTTGTTCGTGGGTTATCTCCAAAAACTAATTCTTTGAATAAAAGTGTGTCAATTTTTATCAAGAGCTGGTATAGAATGAACATTAGATTTATTTTTGATTTCACATTTATTTGTATTTTACTGTGAACGTTATTGTAAATCCAAATGGTTTTCATTTATTATTTTCGAAAGATTTTTTTCTCACTCTGATCTTTCGAAAATCATAAAGATTTTGTTATCTGCTCGCTTGAACAAACATATTTTTCGCCAATTCCAAAACAATCAATAATTAACATTATGATTTGTTTAAAAATCAAAAACTTCGTCATTGTCACCAGCAAGTGTGGCGAGCATGACGTAGCTAAACTTTATTTCTTAATTAAAGTTCAATTGACAACTTACGCTTAATATTTTATGTAGAGGACTTATACAGGCAGTCCCCTTCTGTCAAATTCTTTTGTTTCATAATGAAATATTGTTGAAATTAAATAACTTTAGCTTGTGCACATTTTCAACCACACATACATGATTCAGAACATATATTTTAGATGTTGAAGTGCAATTGCACGGGCTATAAGCAAAGTTTCAACACATTCTTAAAAGAAACATGATCAAATCATCTGGACTGGGCAGTAACTGTGCTATATATTCTGGGTGTAATAATGATGATTTGTTAAGTTTTATGAAAATACAGAGATAAACAGAGTTAAGACAAAATTCGGAATGGTCAGTATGATGCTTTAGGAGGTACTGGGAAGTAAGATGGCGCTAAACTCAACTTAAAATAAGTAGTTTACACATGTAATAATTATTTCACCGGAAAATTTACACTAGAAACAATTTAGTTTAAACAGTATTCTTAATATTTTTGTAAAAAAAAAAATAAATAAATAAAATAAAATAAACTTATAGTGAGTAAGGAAGGGCGAAAGAAGCAAGGCGTAAAAACTCCGTCCTATCGCCAAACCTTTACGTAATATATATGATCAAACTTATTTAGAGCACAACCTACTCAAAATTTAGCTAATAAAATTTTGTTTTTGTTTTTCAAAGCAGCTTGTAAAAAAAAAATTGACGTCACATTTAACTTTTTATTGATTAACATAAAAGATCATCACTAAAAAAAATACTTAGCTTCTAGTGATTGGAGCAAAACGTTGGTTTTGTTATAGATCTAGATCTATATGTTAAATCAAAAAGTAAACTCATATTTGTACCATTTTTACGACAGTAAATAGAGATTTTTTAAAACAATATAGTATATAATGTCTTCAAACACTTATCATAAGATTATAGAATGTCTGAAAAAAAGTTTTGCACACGTTACTTTAATAGGAAGTATAAAAAGTCTAGTCCTGGAGGCACTTTTTATTTATTTTCCTGGCAATTGGACATACCGTACTTTTCTTCTAGTACTACAGATTTGTTTTACTCATTACATTTTTTTTGTCTTTTGTCTTACTGATAAAGTTCGTACTCGTTCTTGTTGTAATGAGTTTTTACAATTGAGTAAGTAGTGGATCTCGTAACGTATATATTTTGTAAATTATAATGAATACAGATTCATGCATGCATAGTTGCATACGTGGTTTATCGAGCCAAGCGCCATTTTCTACCACTAGGCCTCGTGAAACATATGGCATGTTTAAGAGGAACTAGGTACAATGGTGGTGTTATTTATATCTCGATTTTTTTTTAAATGCCAAATACTTAGGGGGCAGTTTTCTCATGATTAATGAAAGGAATATGAAAGTAATTTTTCATTTGATCTGATTTCCGCGTTGTGGCTGTATTTTATCTTGATTGGCGCTTTTTTTCAGGCAACAAATAACTGAACAGGAAACGTTTCCCATTATTTTGACATCCTTCTCGGATTGTGTAATAATTATTAAATAAATCAATGAAACCCCACGATAGTTTTAAATTTCTCGATACCAATGCCAATCTATCTTATTTCTATTATGATTCTATCATGTTTTTTAAACTTATTAAAAAATTGTTAACGTAGCAACATCCCTTGTGACATGTTATACTGCGAGTTTGTATAATGCTGATATCAATTTAAGCTTTTTATCTAATATGCTGTATTTTTGCTGCATTTTTAAACGGTCTTTTTGGCTTAGATTTCAGTGTAATTTTAGTTTAAAATGACTTAAAAGAGATTTTAAAGATTTTTATTTTTGCTTTTATTAATTAACCAGTAGGAATGCAGGGCATAAAACTAAGATTCTCCATTCTGTAAGTCTGTTCTGTTATATTGCTGGTAGTTGTTCAATTAAGATAATATCCCCCACCCCCACCCCACCCCCAGAAATAAGTATAATTGTCACATTAAGGATATAAAAATGTTAACATTCATTACTGTAATAAGACGGTTAATAAATTCAAAATATCTGGGGGTTTTTTAATGAAGGCTCGTTTTGAAAAGAGGAACGTACATTGTAATTATAATCTGTGCAAAAATTCAAAAAGAAAGGGATAAAAAATATAATTATGCAAATCCTTTTTGAACCATGTCTTTGATACATGTATCTTACAGAGCATTTATTTAATTTCCAGACTCTGGACAACAGAAGTGTGAAATTATCTTAATAGCTCTATGTGTGCACGGTTTCTTTTCCAGCGAGTAATTACCATATTACATGCGCGGATCTAGAGGGGGGGGGGGGGGGGGGGGGGGCCCCCCCCCCCCCGGTAAAAAAAAAATTATTAAAATTTAAATTAAAAGTATCGCAAATGTGCCTCGGCCCCCCCCCCCCCCTGCCAACCCCATTATCCTTCGGGCCCCCCCCCTGGACAAATTTTCTGGATCCGCGCATGTATTATGAAAGGTTTAGATACCAGTAACTGTGCATGAGCTCCGCATGAAACCACTCGAATTCTTCATAGTATACGTAGTTGTCATTTTTCTGTTAGTACTATCTTGCATAGGACTGTCTGAGCCTAAGCATATACGCAGGAATAAAATTTCTAAACAAAAAACTCTTACGGCGTCTGAAAAGAGATACATAAGACATGGTACATGTAAACGTTATTTTTCTAAAATCTAAAAAAAAAAAAAAAAATCAGAATCGAAAGAAGATGGAATAATGTACTCTGAACCAAACAACAATCATCACGTTCTTCGCTAGATGAAATTAACAGGAAATCAATTTCTATTAGAAATACAACAGGTGCCATTTAATTTTCAGCGCTACGCGTCAATGTTGTTTTCTTTGCTGTTCTAAATCGTATTAGATTTCACTGTTCATATTATTGAAGTATAGGAAGCCCTGTGCTTGGCAAGAATGCCAACTGAATCCTGAAATTGGCTTCACTTTACAGTCGTAGACATGGAGATGAAGTCTTGTCATTTTTGAAGCGCACTTTAACAGAAAAAAAATGTATTTGTACTTGAAACATCATATAAATCTGTTTTGAAATAACATCTTTACATATAAAAAGAAATTGAATTTATTTTTTTCAGGTAAGAGTTATTATGAACCAAACTGGATTGGTGTGCAACACTGTTCTGGATTTACAGTTAATCCGGCTAGCATCTTTCAATCAGATTCTCGATCCATGGGTTTACATTCTGCTGCGGAAAGAACTCCTATGGAAAATCATATCCGGCGTTAAATATATCTGCAATCGAGGTCAAGCTGACCTAATATCCTTACCCCAGAAACAGTTCGACGTAGAGAGCGCTAATTGCTGTATGTTTTGTTTCCACTGTTTGTGTGATCCTCCTGTAACTCGGCAACGCTCGGGTTCCATTTTCTCTCAGGACAGTCAGTACATCCGCGCATGCCCAGGAAGAGGGAATCTTAACGCCTCTAGTTTTTCAAACCTCAAAAGCACGTCCATGACCTCTTTAAATGGCAGGCAGACGGTCCCTCTGCGCGTCTGCTCCGCCAATGACGTACATATGTTGTTGCTTAATAATACGCTAAGGAAACACGGAGCGTCCAAAAACTCCAATACCCGCTTTGTTGACGACATCGAGAACGACTGAGGTCGACACCATACACACCTGTCTCAACCAGTACAATCAGCTTTATACACAAGACGTATTATTTGTGAATTTTGTTATTATTTGTATTTCTTTTTACCTATGTACAATTTTATTGGACATTTTGTTTCCTGCAATTCGCTGGGTTTTTTTTAATATTGTTCGTTATAAATATTTTTATTTTATATTTTCAAATTGTATAATGTGTATCAATTTATCAACATTCCAAAAAAGTAAGAATAAATATCAACTGTTGAATGTATATAAAGTACTTTCAAACTTTAAAATCATCAACATGTACTTCTTTTTTTACCCAGGAGGTGAATTATTCAGCTTAAACCAGTGTTTATTAAAGCAGCATAGTTTTTCCGCTATTATTCTTTATCTCCTAATGCTTTTATATACATCGAATTTTGTAAAATATATATAATAGGCACCATTTGACTTAATTCATTTATAATACAACCCTTTGTACTTTTAAGCACTTAAGCATGAAATTACATGTAATGCCTGTGCAATATACTCAGTAATGTTTCTTATTTTAGCTCACATAATATAGTGAGTTTTTCTGAGCACATTTTGTCCGCCATCCGTCCGTTTGTCTGTCCGTGTGTTTATTTAAATTTACGACATCTTCTGCAGAATCAAATGGTTAATTTAAACCACTTACATATAGCACAATACATTAAATAGGTTGGCGTGTTTTGAACTTCTTTTAAGAAGCCAAATCGTCTGACATTTAAATCATAAACATATGAAGCTTCTTCTTACATATTTTAATTTTAGCAATAAAAATATGCATCGTTAACATGACAATATGATAGATTCGTATATTTTTTAAATCCATGATCCCCTTCGTAGAACAAAGATTCTTCAACTTGTGATTTTTTTGTTCTCGCAAGCTCAGTATGTTTAGAATTCCTAGTTTTTTTGGAACTATGCCTTGCAGGAGTCTCGAATCGGCGGCCACAACTAGGATTAATATATAGTTAAGGCATTATTTGATATGAAGGAAAATATATGTATATATTTATACATAATTTTTGAATTCATTGTATTTGATATCATAACGCTATTTAGGCCAGATCTAGAGTTAAGTAAGAGTCGCCCAGGTGAGCGATGTAGCCTCTGGGCTTTAGTAATTCTTGCATTATGTTTGATAACCATGATTTTTTTGTACCTGGAGCGATTCAAAATTTCATGGAATCACAAATTTAACATTCATATTGTTAATTTTTAATTTACTGGACAAGTTCGTACGAAAAATAAACTGATATTTGCATTTTTACGAAAACTTTGAATATTCAAATGACCGTAGAAACTTTAAGGCTGGGTTAATACTTTATATACGTTGTCTTTCAAAAATTACCCATGTCTCATTTCAAAACTTGCAGTGAAAGAAATTTCTTTACATCTATACATGAAAGCCCTTCCATAAAGACCGATGCATTTTCTTATAAAGTGAAACTGGGAGTCTAGGAGTTACGCTGCGACTGAAAACTTAACTGTCTGCGACCTTTGGCTTTAAGGAAGAGTCACAGATGACATCCTAAAGCTCTTCTTCATCGGAATGGAGCCACGGGTACAAGACAGGCAGTCTTGACATGGCCAAAGTTTCTATTGATTTTGTTATGTTTAGTGAGATCCATTTTAACAACAACAATACCAATTATTAGAATTGAAGGAGATATATGTAAAGTGTTACATGTATATTTTTATTTCAATACATGTATACTAAACTGAAATACCCAAAGACTAAAAAAGTTTCGTCCAATCATCCCCAGTCCTAATCTATTTACGTAGAGTCGCATTAAGAGCGAAAATGGAAACAGATTTAAAACAAATACATCAGCTGATGGATATTAGCACTACAAACGGATTGGACGAGACACACCAAATCTTGAAAAGTGACATGACATAATTTTTATGAAGAACTGTTCCGAGATCCGGCGAAGGATTAAATCCAGTAAGTCAAATTATTGGGGGACTTTTCTCCTAGTTCGAACATGTTTCATGCAGTGATTCTTGAGATTTTTGAAACAACTACCTTACTTGTACTGGATTTTTTGTCATTTTTTATTCGTTTTCTCCTAGGAAGGTTAGTATTGAGTGTGGTTGAAATTAGCTCTTTACGCTAACTGTTTCTCAAAATTAAAAGTGTGCGCTTCTATGAGTGTGGTTGTTAGCGGGATTAGGAGGGGGTCTCCTTAAAATGTCAATTTTTTTTCAATTTCTTGTAATCAATATATATACTTGACATTTTTTATCTTATATGCATTACTATTCATAACAAACATGCAGGTTAAACGAAAACAGCTGTTGGGTTTTTTCATGTTCGTACACTATTCACTAATTTTAACAAACAGGAAACGGCCAGTATTTGAAATAGGAGAAATCTGCTTCTAATTTGTTCAGAAATTTTCGACGGAAAGGCGATTTTATCTTCAATAAACAGACGGGAAGTTTTACACTCTAAGTTGATAACTTTTGCAGAATACATTGAACACAAACCAGCAATGGCGCCCGTTAGCCTATTTCTTGGTTTAGCTCTTTATGCCTTAGGTAAGTGAAAATATATTTCTGAAAACAAATTTGACTGTCAGATTGCACGTATTGCATTTGATATCTACATCCAATCTTACTTCATTTAGAAGTATGCGATTTGAACCTTACAAAATGCGTCAAAACGTTGTTTATATTTTTTAAAAACCTTAAGTTTCACGTGAATTTTTGGGTGACCTTTAGCATGCATTACTGATTACAGTTAGAAAGTTTTCGAGACATCATATGATACGTATTCATCTAAACTATTAAAAAAATATGATCACTGTTTAAATTTAGTATGTTTCGTAATCATTATTTTTTACTAAATTGTGCATTTCTTGTACACAACGTTTTAAATGATGAAACAGTTACACTATTCGCATTGATAATAAATGTAAAACTGGTTGCACTAAGTAGAGTATATTTGTCGAGAGAAAGTCCAATTTTAAGAGGACCGCGAAATACGTTTTAAGAAAGAAATAATAATGAACGGTATAAGGGAAAACAAAATAGATTTAAAACAAGGAGAGAAAAGTTAATATGATTCGTTGCGTTGTTTTATAATTTCACATCGTGTTCTGCAATTAAAGAATTTGAAACGGTCGTCAGGCAAAAACATAGGAGCTGATGTTGTTCTCAGTCGATACTGTACCGGTACACCCTACAACGACATCGTTGCGAGGAGTTCACCTTAAAACCCCCAACAAACACCGATTGATAATAACCTCATTGACAATGAAACTATTAGAGAAATATATCAAAACGTGATTTATAACTATTATTTAATAAATTACATGATGCTAATATATGTGAGCTATAAATATATCAAAATGTGGAATTTCTACATGGAGGAGGTTTGCTTAAATGACGTCAATGAGTTGGCATTCATGTTTTGATTACCTTGATTATAACCTCAGTGGCTTGAAAAGCGAACATTATCAGTAGTATGGCACGAAGTTTTGATTATGATCGAAAGCCAAGGCAGAATAAGCGGTTATTTGCCGTATAAGCTGTACATTCCGAGCTAGTACGTGGCCATGGAAACCGGTCCTTCGGTCGGAATCTTACAAAAATCATAGTACTGTGCCTTAGAAGTCGGGTACAGGTCTGAGAAAAAGTATTATGATAATTCTTTAGCCCGACGGTGTAACGAGCGGAAGCTCATTCGCGAAAATTTCGCGTTTATTTGCAAAAGTTACGTGGTTATTCGAGAAGTTTTCCGTTATATCGCGTAAGTTTTGTGTTATATCGCGAAAGTTAAATGCTTTATTCG
Organism: Magallana hongkongensis; assembly: GCA_016163765.1. Taxonomy (NCBI): domain Eukaryota; kingdom Metazoa; phylum Mollusca; class Bivalvia; order Ostreida; family Ostreidae; genus Magallana; species Magallana hongkongensis. The sequence goes on from WFKH01007768.1 coordinate 33,413,484, forward strand.
CGAAAGTTAAGCGTTTATTCGCAAAAGTTATGCGTTTATTCGCGAACGTCTGCCGTTATGTCGCGAAAGTAACGCGAGTATTCACGAACAATTTATTTTTTAACTTACGAAACAGAGCTCAATGGGCTTAATAAAAAATTAATATAATAAAAATCGAACTTCAAATGCTTTTTAGCGGAATTAACGATCGAGTATATGTATATTAAAAGGATCCAAACCAGGAAAGAAACTGCAAAAAAATATTCATGACACTGGTATAAGGGCGGTATAATTATACTGTTATGGTTCTGTTACGTTCATATATCTTTTACATCTTTAATAGAAGATATTTTAATAATATGACTCATTAAAATTCTTCATATTTTGTGTTGATTTATTTAAGGACATGCAGTGATTATGAATAAGTATGATATCAGGAGCTCTGAACAGTAAGCTGAATTCTGATCGAGCTGTGCACCAATTCATCTACAATGTCCCAGTACTGCGGACAAAAACAGTGAACCTAATCAAGTACTCCATGAAAGATTTCGTAACATTCCCCATAGATTAAGAGATAATCAGCGAATTTCGGTTAATACATCGAAAATCTATGTATATATATCTTGATGATTAAGTATTTGAACTTTTGACCTTATACCGATTTAGATTCTTCGATTTTACCTTTTATGAATATTTGCCGATATATACCCTCGTAAAATAGAAGTGGATTCAACAAGAAGTACTGCGTTTTTTATTTTGCATTGCTTAGTGTATTATTCATCACATCACATTCTTAGTTTACTTTATGTAGGAATATCACTAGAACTGGCTGTCATTCAAAATACAAGTAGAACAGTTAACTCAATCTATGCAACCGATGATACGCCGCTAATACTAAACATGTATCTTATTTGAGAGTACATTTTACAGGGATGAACACCGTATGCACCGTTTGTCAAACTGTTTACCCTTTGTACAACCTACCCTGTTTTATATCTGTATCTTCTTGAATACAATATCGTACTCTATTATCATATACAGTTGCCCAGGCTGAAAGGCATCGAAGGAACGCGGCGTGCTACGCCAGACTTGGGTGCTTCTCCATCGATCCCCCATTTAACAACACCGATGTGCTTCCCATGAACCCCTCGTTCATAAACACGCAGTTCTACCTGTTCACTGACTTCCACCAGCGGACCCCCACCACTATTTCTGAGGACGACTTAAACAGCTCTCACGGAACCAATTTCCGGCCGAAACTGGACACGGTTATCATCATCCATGGTTTTCTACAGAATGGTCGAGTTGACTGGATGGTACACATGGCTATGGAGATGCTGAAACGAGTAAGATTGCAGTACAAAATAAAACTGATCATGCCTATAAAAATTTATTTATGCTCAAATGAAAAAAAAACCTACGATGAACTCCCCCAGAGCATTTTCTTTAATTTGATTTCTTCTAGGTGAGAAAAAAACTCGAAGCTTCATTTGGTTTATACATCAAATATTTTGCATGCTAGTACTAATTTACCGATCAGGGGGAATAATCATACACTAAACCAAATATAATTTTCATAGAACCGGTTTATAATCTGACATCGCAATATTCTCATATCAGAAACCACAGAATGTGATATTGGTGGACTGGGGCAATGGGTCTGGCTTTCCATACAATCAGGCAACGGCCAACACCCGTGTGGTCGGGGCAGAAATTGCCATCCTTGTCTCCTCTCTTAACCGCGTGCTTGGAACCACTAACTCTCAGTATCATCTGATTGGTCACAGCTTAGGTGCGCACATCGCAGGATACGCAGGGTCGCGACTTCCGGGATTGGGTCGTATAACTGGTAATCAATATTTTTGAATTCTTTCTTGAGATTTAAATTACCCCGATGAGCTATTAATCATTAATTTAAGAGTTAGAAAAAAACCACTACGTATATTTACAATATCCTGTTATTCAGGGCTTGATCCGGCTCAACCAAATTATCAGAATTTCGATGACCAGGTACGGTTGGACCAGGGTGATGCTGTTTTCGTGGACGCTATCCACACTGATGGCTCTGATTACGACACAATATCAGGTTTGGTTAAAAATGTTTAGCTTTGATACACAGATACATATGCTGCAACAAAAAGGTATCCATGCAAATACACGTAACTAATTGATAACAAAATCCAGGTAATCCAAATTTTCACAAACGCTCCCCCATCTAAATCAGTGATTAAACAATCTTCATTCTATACAATTAAATCATAAGCCTGCAACTTCAGCCATTTTGGTCTATTTTATTTCAGCCGTGAGTTTAAGAAAGTTTGATTTAAGCATGTTTAACATAATTCTAGACATCTAGGAATGTGAACTGTTAAAAAAAAATTTAATAAGCATAGTTTTAAACTATAGTCACCTCCGGTCGAGATCAGCTGCCCACAATGAGTTGCAGGCCTTTTCAATTTTTAATACACAAACTAAGAATGCAGATAATGTTAAAAATTGATTTAGGTGAGAGAGTATAATTTATATTTGAGTGTATCCCATCAATATTTAACTCTTCCGATACCAACGGTTTATAGCCAGCTCAGTTAATATGACAGATCTATGATAACAGTTAGCAACTGAGTCATTTTAATCAGGGCTAATGAGTCAAAAATGTGAATGCAATATAATGTTTGAAATCTGTAACGAAACATTTAAAAAATCAATCATTGCCATGGTGGCGAGGCTGTAAATTGACGTGAGTGACAACTTTTGTTTTGAGACAATTTGACAAACAAAATAATGTCTTAATTTTATGTATTTTGAGTCCTCGGATAGTGAAGAAATATACCATGAGTCTAAGAATAGAAATGTCGCTATGTCTTTGGATAAATTGTAAAATGTGGACGACGACATGGTAGCCGAAAAGTATTCATCATAATTGTATTTCTTTCTTGTACTTTACATATAAGCACTATACGGTGGTCACATAAACCTAAAAACTCGACTATTGTGTCATATACTGGGCGTGCTATTATTCGTGGGTTATCCTTAAAAAAAATTAACACTCTTTAAAATTAACATTTTAAATTGCTAAGGTAAGTTTTATGTAATTCTCATAGGAAAACAACTCTTTCGTGTAAAGCAATAAAACGACATCTTTCAAAGAGGTGCCAACTTTATTTTTAATATAGTTTACACGGTATTCGTTGGCTGTAAAGCATGATTCATGAACAGATGCCGTGCATTCACAAGTTTTAGCCTACCTGATCCAAATACTCAGTGACCAGTTTGTTAGTTATCGTTGTCGTTGGCAACGCTTACATGTACGTTGAGCTTTATGCGCGGATCCAGAAAATATTTAGTTTAGTGTACGATTATTCCCCCTGATCGAAAAATTAGTACTAGCATTGTTGGCTTTTGAAATTTCCCTTCAAATTTAATTTTGAGAGAAAAAAAAACCCTTTTTTCGATTCTTCTATTTACAAAATGAAATGCATCTGCAGCTGGTTTGAAGATTTCATCTCTCTATCTTTACCATCTTTTGTGATCATGATAAATTGATTTTTTCTCCGATGTCGTTTCCAATGTATACGAAACATAAACCAATTCAAAACAAACTCTGCTGTTCTTAGGCAGACTACTTGTGCTTTGTCTTGAGAGCGCGATCATGAGAAAAAAAATGATAAAATTGATATCCATATGCCGCCTGGATTACATAACCAACTTTAATTTCATCGGAAGCGATCGGAAATCAAAAGTCCAAACTTTGAATTGTTTGCGTTGCGTAGGCTCGTGCTAGCTTTTCATATTAATGAAAGAATTCTTGTCCAATTTCTGAGATTTAATGTTAAAACAAAACAAAACTAACCAAAAATGTTATTTGGATTCTCACAATTATACGCTGTTATGTAACAATTTCGGAAAAGAAAAAATTATGAAATTAACATGATTTTATTTATTTCGTTCAGAAGTATATGTACGTCATAATATGGAGGTGTCCCATACATGTACCACCTTAACATGCCATAGAAATTGAAAAAAAAAGTATTTTGCCTGAAGTCTCTCTTCAAATGGTTTAGACAATGTTAACAGTCAAACAATACAACGTGTTATTTTCGAAAGAAGTTATTTTATGACTTTGATTTTTATATTTCATCAAATTGGTAGAGATTTCAAGTTAATCTTGCTCAACACTCGATAAATGACTAAAGATTTGTTTTAAAAAGCGCTAAAGAACGCAAAACAATCGATCTCAAGATAACACCCACATTCTGTGTAAAACATATCATTTTACCCTGGAGTATTTAAGAACACATTTTAACTTGATCAGGGAGAGGATTCGACGTTTTAACGGGAATGCACTAATTTAGGTTTCATTTTATTTTTTCCTTGTTGCATGTTTTTTCTGCTTTTTTGTCAGATTATCGCACGGCTACTATTTATCCAATTATCTTTAGTGTGTAAGTTTCTCGAAATAACTTTTTTATGATGGTGTTTTGTCAAACAATTAAACATATATACTAGTAATCGAATAAAATAAATAAGATTATCTTCGATAGTTATTGATTTCATGAATCTCGTATTTTCTAAAAGAAAATGTTATAGATCAAATTGGTATTAAAAACAAATGATATCTGTTATATACTGAATAGCTGTCAAAACCAAACCATATGTTTCCACTTCGTGACAGTAACACACACTCTCTCTCTCTCTCTCTCTCTCTCTCTCTCTCTCTCTCTCTCTCTCGTTAGGTTTAGATTACCTAACACTTTAATGCAATCCTTTTTCGTTCTGGTTTTCCCGTTAGTTATTTTTATTTACTAAATGACTCCCAAGTAACGATTTATTTGTAGTTTAGAAATGAATCCAAAGTCAATCAAACCTCTTTTTTTATTTACGCAAAACACATCAGTGTAATTACTGGACGATTAAACACTGTGGTCTTATTTCAAAAGGATATGGGATGATGCTTCCCGTGGGACACATGGATTTTTACCCTAATGGTGGTAGCAATCAGCCGGGCTGCCCGCGACAAAGCTTTATGAATATCATAACCGAAGAATACGAGGACGGGACGTACGGTACGATGCATAAACGACCAAAAGACTCATTAATTATGCAGACAGGATTTTCACACAATTTTCTTTAATTTTATTAATAACTAGACCCAAAGTCTTAATATTAACACGTATATATTTTCATCAAATTGCCACTATTTATTGCCATTGGCTGCAAGTTGTTACTTTCTTCATTTGTAGAGACCGGCAATATCATAAGCTGCAGCCACAGTCGTTCCATTTTCCTCTTCACGGAATCCATCAACTCCCCCTGTGCATTTAGGTCATTCCAGTGCTCAAATACACGTGATTTTATGGCGGGAAATTGCTTCAATTGTGGTGGCTTGCCTTGTCCTAAGATTGGCTACGATGCAATCCGGTACAGAGCCAGGGGGAAATTCTATCTAGCCACACGATCAAACACTCCATTTTGTGGTAATGCATTTCTAATGTCGTTAGTCAAGCAATTTTTATGGCTCTGTACAATTCTCTAAATCAAATAGTAAAAAATAATCAGGGAAGCGTATTTTCAGGACACCAGTACCTTGTTCAGTTGAAGTTCGGAACGTTTTCGCATCCAACATACGGGACCTTAAAACTGAAATTCCTGACCTCCACTGGGTTATCAGATTCAGTTGTCTTCAGCGGGTAAATAAAACTACCTAATAAATCTTAATTTTTTATTTAGAAGGTGCGACGGGAATTGGTTGGGAAATCTTTATTTGTTATTTGATATTTTTTTGACAAGAATCCAGAGACCATTTTCGTCTGGACAGACTCGAAATTCGATGCTAGTTGAACTCTCAATGCTCGGGGACATTCAGCAAGCTCAACTCGAGTTCCACGAGGAGAGATCCTTCTTCTCCTGGGGTGAAGACAAGGGTATAGTGGTGGAGAAGGTCACCATAACGGCGGCTGAAACAGACAAGTCGTAAGTCCATTGTTCACGGAACAAGCTGCATGTCGCTAACCTGTCGGAAGTTTATTCAATGAAAACGTTGACAAACATACAAGATGACTAAAAAAATGGTTGGTTTTTGAAAAAAATGAATTTTATATTTTATATCACGTAAAATTATTTTAAATTACTGTATAAAGGAGAAATGGTTTTTCCTTTAAGAAAAAAACATTTTAGAAGTACAGATTTATTTTACATAACAAGGTAATTAACATTTTCATCAAGAAAAAAAACCTGAAAGACAACAAAGTACTGATTTGTTTATTTATAGGGAGAAATGCGTTTAAAATAAGGTTAACTTCCATATCTTAAATAGATTCGGAATCCATGAACTGATTACAATGCCACACAATGTAGGTGGTTGCTTATTCTATCAACATCAAAGGGCAGACCACTCTAACTGCACTAAAGTGGTTCGTGACTGGAGAAGAGGGGTGAACGAAATCGGCCACATTTTGACATCAGAACTTTTATGATTCCCTTTCTGTATTCCCTAACATTAAGAACACATTAAACTACCTATATAATTACATGTAACTTTCACAAAAACTAAAGATCAGTTAAATAGACAACATTTTTACATCTGCTGGGTTAAAATGTTAATTGGGGTTCTTGGGGGGGTAATTATTTGCTTGCTATGTTAAAGAGACAGTACAGCTGAAAACACATGTGTGAATAACTTCAGATTTACCCATTGTATCGTTAGGAAATATGAAATAACGTTGATTGTGACAGTTGAAGTACATAAAAATCCCTTTCACATTCCTAATTAATGTAATTATGAGCTTCCGGAAATTTAAGGGTCGTACAAACCGGAATAATCTTATATCGTTTATTTGTACCACGTGGATTTTGATTGACAGTAATTGACACGTGCTGAAAACTACAAGATCTTTCCCTGACTACGGTCATCATGGTATACGAGGTAAAAGGGGCTCTCTAAACGGAACACATCATCACTTTCTCGATAATTTATTAATGATTTACCAATTTCAGTTCATTTTAAAATGAACAGACATAAATATATCAAACAACCCCTCAAGAGGCCTCACTTAGAAAAATGAATTTAGGTTGTAGCAACTTCTAAGATAAACACGCAAAATAATAATTGTGGTTATTCTAAAAACTTTGAACGATTCTTACCTGGGAGAAGTAGAAAAGATATATTTCTATCAACAAACATCATGAACATGTCCAGGAGAATCTTCGCGAGTCCTGCATGTGTTTTGTTTACAGTAAATACGCATGCGTAATAGTATAGAAGGCTGAACCTCGTAACACGTTGCGATGTAAATATGTATGGGTTATTCGTAATTATCAATTTTAATGAAATAATTAGATTTATTTCATGGAGAAATTTGTAATTTTCTGAAAGTTTATACATTTATGAGTAGTACAAAAATACCGAACCCGATCGGAAAATTTTTTCAAGTCGGTTTTTTAATAATTAAGATGCGCCATACTGTCTCTTTAAATTATTCTTTTTCTCGTAGAGAGAGTGTGAGTTTTACTGTAGTTTGAGGAATTCATTGAAACTCCACATTATTCGTGTAAATGTTGTGGAAAGACTTTTCCACAATGGCAAATTTGCATTTAGAGTTATTCTCATGTACAGCGAAACTGTACTCCTTCGCCAAGATTTTTCTCTGTCGGGTTAAATGATCATAAGATATAAGATTGAGACAATAAGAAACTATTCAAGTTTAATCAGGCATTTTTCAATGAATCTTTCAGGGTCTACTTCTGCGGGCACGCTCTGAGAATGACGTCAGACGACCACGCCGGTCTGCATCACCGTCAGTTCACCCCAACTTGCTGAGACAGTTATCACTTGTAATGTCTATATATATACATGTATATGTATCTTAGTCTTTGACAATTTTTGCTGTGTAATATAACACAGTTTGCATAGAGCTACATGTATGTAATCACGTATAGTCGTTTTAGTCATAATGTACATGTATATCTTTAATGTTTGCCAGGAGACGGAAAATTATTTGTTTTACTACACAAATTGAAATAAAAAGAGATTTCTTTGTTTGCATTAATTAGTTTCTCTTTTTAAACAAACTAATCACTTGTTACATGTAATGTCATTTTGAATCGTCGAACTAAGATTTATTCTTTGAAATGGATGTTCTTGCAAGAAATACGCACAAATTCATTTTTTCTCTCTTATATCACTTTTAAATATTAAATATATTAAAGTGACTTAGTGAAATTCGACTAACAATTCGCCAACAAATGCTTATAGGACTACAATTACATGGCTGGATCTAGGGGAGGGGGTTCGGGGTGCGGACCCCACCCCCCCCCCCCTTCTGGGTAATTCAAACTTATTGAATTTACAAAGTAAAATTACCGAAAATAGGCCTCGGACCCCCCCCCCCCCCCCCCCCATGTAGCTTATAGCTTACTGTGACTTACTGTAAAATGAAGATCAAAGACTGAACGTGTTAAGATTACTGAAACAATTACAGCACGCAAGTCAATCAGTCAAGTACTGCTGCTGGGCGTCAGGAGTGGATCCAGATTAACTTTACAAAAGTAAAAACGACTTAGGACCAATCAAAGATTGTTATATGTTTAAAATTTGATTTATATTGCAACTTTAATAGTTAAATAAAGCACCGTCTCGTAGAGGTTTAAAATGCGTAGAAATATGTGAATTATGTGCTAAGTATTTTGGCAATTGGATTTTTCTCTTTTAATGCTTTTTTTATTTATTTTTTTTTTTCTTTGAGGGGGGCGGTGACCAGTGCAATCCGTCTGAGTTCGAATTGTGGCATCGTTGTAAGCAGAATGTAAGAATGCATTATTTTACCCGTAGTTTATGGCTAAAAAACTGAGGTACGTGAGTATCATGATGATCTTTGACAACAAAAAGATGGATGGTACCGGTACCTTGCGTTTTACCTCAGGACTACACACAGTCAAATGATCGTATGCGTCCTTTTTGTAAAACTTTTCCGAAGTTTAGATATTTACTTCATATAAGTTAGGAATACCGAAAAAGCAAAGAAGAGCATGAAATTCAAGGATGCAAGATAACAATAAAAGTAAAGAATCAATTTCCAATTAAAAGCGAAATATTAAAGGAATTCTGTAGTCGCTTTTTTGATCCCCCCTTTTTATGCATGAAAAATCAAACGAAAATCCCCTTGTCATTTAGAGTTCGTTTGCTACCGTTGAAGAAATGATCTTTGTAATTCAGAGACCACGACCGGTCTTGTCAATTGTTGAGTTCTCCGACCTGTCTAATTTTTAGCGTACAATATCGACTTGGGAATTATTATCGTTTCTTAGCATTGACAATCATGGGATTACCAAGAAACTGACTACCTGATGGAAGAAATTTCCATACAGTTTTTAGCTCACCTGAACCGAAGGTTCAAGTGAGCTTTTCTTATCGCCTGTTGTCCGTCGTCCGTCCGTCTGTCTGTCCGTCCATTCGTCCGTCTGTCTGTAAACTTTTCACATTTTTTACTTCTTCTATAGAACAATTGGGCCAAATTTAACGAAACTTGGTACAAAGCATCCTTATGAAAAGGGGATTTTAAATTGTGAGAATAAAGGGCAAATCCCTTTTTAAAAGAAAGATAATTGAGAAACAGTGAAAATAGGGTGCATGCTTTAAAAAAAATCTTCTAATTAAGAACCACTGCACCAGAAATGCCAATATTTACACCAAAGCTTGTATATATATTGAAAATTTTAAATTGTTAAAATCGTGACCGCCGGACTAATACTGGGGTCCCAAGAGGGGTTCAGAGTTTAACAGAAATATATAGGAAAAATGTTTAAAAATTGTAACCTCCCTACCCCCCCCCCCCCCCCCCCGGACCACTATTGGGGCCCCAAGAGGGTTCAAATTTTAACATAGAAATATATAGGAAAAAATGTTTAAAAATTTTCTTCTCAAGAACTACAATGCTCAAATTTGTGATATTACTATGCAAGCATCCTCAAGTAATGTAGATTCTAAATTGTTAAAATCGTGACCCCAGGACCAATAGTGAGGCCCCAAGAGGGGTTCAAAGTTTAAAGTAGAAGTATGTACATGTAGGGAAAATATTTAAAAATCTTTTTTCAATGACTACAATGCTAAATTAGTGAGATTACTATGCAAGCAACCACAAATAATGTACATTCTAAATTGTTAAAATCGTGATCCCCAGACCAATACTGGGGCCCCAAGAGGGGTTTGAGTTTAACATAAAAATATGTAGGGAAAATATTTAAAAATCTTTTACTCAAGAACTACAATGCTACAATTTGTGAGATTACTATGCAAGCATCCTCAAATGATGTAGATTCTAAATTGTTAAAATCGTGACCCCAGGACCAATACTGGGGCCCCAAGAGGGGTTCAAAGTTTAACATAGAAGTATATTTGGAAAATGTTTGAAAAACTAATATAAAAGATAAAGTGATACAAGGAACTGTTGCTCAGGTGAGCGATGTGGCCCATGGGCCTCTTGTTTTTTATTCTTATGGTTTAGTATCCCGGAGGGATAAAAACAAAGTTAAAAAAACTTATCGGACCCTTAAATTAAAGGTTATTAAACGAAGAAATTGTCAGTAATATATAATGTACTCATTCAGTCTCTCTTAACAAAAATGCATTAACCCCCTACCCCCTCCCCCCCCCCCCCCCCCCCCCCCAAAAAAAAGAGTTAAATTTAAATTTTTGTCACGCAGTGAGTGCGGAACTATCTTGTTGGATATTGGGATGATCTAAAACAAAGACTGTCTTGAATACTATCGTTATAATATATTTTAAAGGGATTTTTAAAAATGTTTTTAAAAATAGATTTATTCAGTCATGAAATTTTATTATCATACTTTTATATAATTATCTTTTATAGCAAACAAGATGTTTTAGTTTCACGCGAAAGGGGAGATAATTAATAATAGTGAAAATCGGTGGGTGTCTCAATTTATTTATTTATCTATTTTTATCAATGCACTAGAAATGCTAATACATGTATATACAGTAAAGCTTCTTTGTATACTATACGTAGATTTCGGTTAATTGTTTATAATTTATGCTAGTTTGGCACAAAGAGGGATACGAAGTTCAAGATAGGAATATAGGGGAAATCTTTAAAAATTTTACTTGAATTCACAATTGTTGCAATTTGTTATACTAGTACTTAGCATCATCCTGAAAAAGTGTAGTTTCAAATTTGATCAAAGCTTGGCTTTCTGACTAATTGTGGGATCCCAGGAAAGATGCAAGTATCACAATGGGCAAAGGGAATTAATCTTAATAACTTCTCCTCTAAAGCTATTATTAGGTAACTCATGAACAAGTGGAAAGTCATATAATCTTTGGAGATTATACATTAA
>WFKH01007768.1:33425381-33439120 GCA_016163765.1 Magallana hongkongensis
AGGAGTGAAATCCTGTATCTGTATACAGAGCTCTCCTTCTAAAGGAGATTAATATAGTCTAAAAATGTCCACAACCATCCATACCTCTTAATATTAACTATGAAAAACAAACCTTCCGCTGACTGACTGTCTAAGCTTTATGAAAAGCTTTCTTTAACTTGTTATGAATACTGGTGATTCCATTTATTTTTTATGAGATATACGAGTGAAATCTAGAAGATAACGGGTAATAAGGAAATAGCGGGGATTAGCTCATCAAACAAACGAACGGCAACACGGGGTTCAGTATACATATTCACGACGAGTTCTTGGGAACTATCCCCCAATGAAAATCTAATTTATTATCGATCTGGAAAAAGTACATCTGCAAAACTAGTTTTATTTTCGTAATTTTAATGAATAGAATATACGATGGAAAAAGCTGAAAATTCATTGCGATTTCCTTATTTATTCAAACCATATTAGAAAAGTTACTATTCACTCAATACACTTAATTTAATCAAAGAACCAGAGTACTGAGAAACGCTTCAATGTGATTTTTCGATGCATTTTATAATTGCTTTAAAAAATTAAAGCAAATGATGTTTATCATGATATATTTATGATGTAGTGAAAATTTCACAGGCTTTTCATTACATGTTTAAAATATTTACAGCTACTATAGCTAAATATTTTCTCCTCTTTAAGAAAATCGATTGTCTGTCATAAAGAAACTGACAAGACTGAATTTACACAATCAAGTTCTAACCAGTTTAAAAACGACCTGCCCACGTATGAATATATGCATTCCTGAAACTTAAAAAAAACCTGATTTTAAGTGCATTGTTATTCATTTAAAAAAAACAACTTTAATTCAAATAGCTATATTTGAAGTTTTTTCTTCACTAATTCATTACGAAATCCGATTGTGTTTCATTTTTACAATAAAATGCTTTCTTTGGTGATTCATGCGGGATATGAAGGTGGCGACATTGCCGAAAAAAAAACATAACCCGCGTTAGCGGGTTATGTAATTTTTTTCTGCAATGATCGCTACCTAACGTAATATATAGTTTAAAAAAAGTAAGTTAAGTAAACTAAGTTACTGTTATTGTACATCAGTAGGTTAGCTTAAAGAAACAGCCAAATCGTCTCCTATGGGAATTTGAGTCTGACATCATCATGATTATTTCGTGCAGTCCGTGATTTTTCTAAGGTCGCTGTAGGTTTCGACCAATCGGCTATGAATTAACAATAAGTTTCCGTAAGAAATAGAGAGAATCATACTCAGTATATCTAAATATATAGCCATGAAAAGACCGTATCACGCCGCGAGCTACTGTTTTATACGCATTCCTCAATTATACTCTGTCCCAAGATATCCTCGATTCACATTTTGCTTATTTATTCGATGATTTATTCTATGAATAACCCAGCGTTTAAACGTTCAAACGATGTTTATTCTATAATATAAAAAAATTCCAAGATTTTTCCTCTGAAACGCCCCCTCTAGCTTGTCAGGTTTCAATACACAGCTAATAATAAAATGTCTATGAAGATTTTGCATTGCAGCAGACAAAAAACTTCCCGGATGATAACGTTGAAAAATTGTGCGAGGTACTTTCAATTGGAGAAAAGATGTAAACATATCCCATTATTATAAAATCTCCGTAAAGAAATTGTTTTCGTTTTCGTTAAAATCTCTGGTAATAATAGGTGACGTGTTAATTTTGGAGTTTTCTCCATGTATCGATTTCTTTTGGATTTGTTGACAGGTAAGTGTATTTTTGTTAAATTTTGTCAAAAAGTGACGAAACGGTAACATGAAATAGAAAAAAAAATCTTTAAAATTTAAATACTGTTGTACTTTTTATATCCATCAGAAGAAGAAGTTGCTAGACAGCATTGAATTTCTCTTCTGTGGTATAATTGAATTTAATGAAGTTTGTCAAAACACTCATCAGATGCTAGTAATACATAGCCCTGTATTCATATCAAAGTTTAGGTAAAAAAGAGGGGGTGTCATAGACACCTATGTCATACATTCGCTTGTCGGAATGGCCCGAGAAGTTGCCATGGGTTATCTAAATACAGATATATTATATGATTGATTAATTCATAGCTCTCTGATTGACTGATATCCAACAATCTAGACAATCAAAGTACTGAGAGTACTGAAAGACGGGGTCTTGAAAGTTTTAATTTGTAATTGTCCACGTTTTCCTCGAATAATTATGCTTCCAAAAATTATTAGTTTGAATTAGGTGTTTCAATCTATGTTAAAATTCGACTTTTTGCCTGACACTTTGTCTAAAATCTTTACTAAATTCCGGCCGGGACTGTCCTTCATAATTTTAGAAAATTGACACAACGGTATTTTATGTAAAATAAGACTCCAAGGGAAAAACTTTAAAAACTACAACAAATCAAAACAACTACAGTATATATAGGTAAATAATTTAAATTATTAAATTTATTTGATTTTGTGATCCATGCAAGGGAAAATCCACAAGTCGGTATCCGTTAGACAAGGTTTATGAAAACTCCGAAAACTCTCCAACTTCTGAATTACCGAACAAAGTTAACATTTGTATACCGATAACAAACACAGGCACCTGACGTTAGAATAATATTTCTTTTTACTATAAGATTATTCCAAGTACTATAACAATAACAAGGTTCGTCACGGTCGCCATTTTGATTTTTTAGACCGGCTTATCTGACACGATTTTCCGGCAGCGATTCATTTAAAATTAATAGGTAAAAATAAATCCGTTCGCCACTAACTACTTTTTTGTGTAAACTCGTGCATCATCTACACGAATTATGATACAACCGTTCCTTTTAAAATTGAAAATCATACTCAGAATTTAGTCTACTGCTTTTCAAATCGATAAAAGTAGAAAATGAAGACCGGAAGCAAATGAATCACGTCATACTTTGGGGCAGACCTTTCCTGATTGGCTGTTATATTTGTCGTTAAAGATAAAGCAACAGAATGATAAAGACATTAACTGGTAAATGTACAGAGATAAGTCAATTAAAGGACCGTTTAAAAAAAATTAGTAGAATGTCCAGATCAGTCACTTAGTGCAAATGAAGGAGAGAAGGTGTCATGTCTAAGAAAAGTATTTACACGGCGGTAATATGTTTTACTGACAAAATAAAGCAATGTTTATTGTATTATAATTTTAAATTGTTAATTTTAGCTATTAATTAAGAATTATTTGATTTTAAAATTTCTAATATATGCAATTTTAACGCTTTTTACAGCAAAATTAACAAATGTTGTAGGAAATTGTCATTTCATGGATCTGTGTCTTTTCAATACACTCTCGTCTATTAAGGTACCTCACTACACCCAGACTTATACTTTTTAAGACACTACGTCACAAGATGGCGATTTAAATGTTTTGTTAAACTGTTGTATATCGTCGTAGCTCAGTGGTTAAAGTATCAGGCTTGTGAACCGCAGATCATGAGTTCGAATCCGCCTGGGGCTTTTGTTCATGTTTACTGGATGAAATTTTTGAAAATATCATTTTTTATCCAAAATTGCCAATTTTTTCGCCTATTTGACATATATACTTCTTATTCATCATGTTGTCTATCATAATCAAGTAATTTTGTGCTGATTTGAGAAACTATTTGAAGATGTAGTGAAGTACCTTAAGCGCAAATTTTCATGCGTGTCTTGGAAAAATTGAACTTAATTTCGAAAGCGATTTAATTTGAATTTTTTCGAAGAGCTACAATAAAGGATTTGTAAATCAGAGTTCAAAACTACGATATAAACTATGAGTTTTTATCTTCTTAAGATTGAGATAAGTACTATTTCTATTTACATTTACATGTACTATCACACGTTGAATTAAAAATTTAAAACATAACAACGATGCATTATTTCTGAATTCATAGGTCTAATATGGGTGTGAGATATTTACCAGTAGGTAAGTAAGTAAGTAAGTACATGTAATTGTTTATTTAAGTGTCACATGCCAATATTACAAGTAAAATTTCATATACATATAGATACAATACATAAAATATTGGCACCCTGCCTTAAAAGACATATGAGACACTAAAAAGATAGGACAGGTTATGCCCCTTTGCATTAAAAGTACACATACTGCAAAATTATAAAATATCTGCATGTTTACCGATTGGAGAAAGATCAGCTGAGTTTCTGATGATAGACATTAAGATATTGATGAAGAATTTTTTTTTATCATGAATGTGACTGGTTTTGTTCGTTATAAAATATTTTAAAAAAGTGTAAACTTATGTCTCATAACATGTAATTTTTTTTACATATATATTCCAACTAAGCCAGACAAGATGAATATTTTGACATTTAACTTGGTTCTTCAATCGATAAGATTGTATAAAAAAAATTATATTGTTTGATGGTCATTCAAAATGTATAATCTATATTGATTTTGCTTAAAATGCATTGTTCAAAATTTAAATTCAGTTTATTAACTAAAGAGTCAATGAACAAGAAGACATTCAAATTCAGACTTATTATTTTCTTTGTACAAAATTCCTTTAGAGATGAACAGCAATCATACCGCAAGTAGACTGGAAGCCAATGAAGAACCTATTTAATATGTAAGACAGCTGTGTATAACCCGTTCAGATTTTAACTTCGGCTCGCGCATGAAGTTCGGTTTTATTCAGGTGATAGATTGTTAAAATAAAATTCACAACTTTTCAAAAATGGCACATTGCGTTTGTGAACTTTACTTTCGATTCAGCCTTCAATCCCTTCTATTAATTAACGAGCTTGTCCACCAACTGAATCGTCAACGGCGTTGTGCATTCAGTTACGTAACTCATTCCACAAATCGCTACAACTATTGAATCTGAGGAAGAATATTTGATCAATAAAACTATTTGTTTATTTTCTTTATAGAATTTGGTTTATACATAGAGGACTTAAAAAGATTCAAAGCGTGTTTTTATAATATATATTTACTGAAACACATGAAAACTTTCTGCACTCTTTTCTTACGCGTAGACTCAATTCATGTGTTCTACGCGTGCCTTCCGGTTTGAGACTTCGACTGACACTAATAGACGGGGTCACGTGACCCCGTCTAAAAATAAAACGTTATATTCACCTGCACGTGACCTAGTAGGTCAATATAACATTTGATTTGTTCTACATTGGACTAAAAATTTCCAAAATGCTACGATTGGTTATCATTATTCCTGTTCCACAATGAAATATCGCGTTTCTCAATGTGTTCGGCTATGGCTTCAAACAGTTTTCTTCACTTGATACCACTCAATTTGATACATGTATATCTGTATCGATTCGTCGCTGAATCATATAATAAAACAATTATTGTTGTTTTTTCGATCAATACGATGATTTAGCTACCCTCGAAGTACAATATTTGCCTTCGGCTCGGTGAATATTGTACTTCTCGGGTAGCTAAATCATCGTATTGACCTCAAAAACAGCAATAAATGTACATGTTTATTATTAAACATGTATATTTCAGCAGACCATCGTTGTACAGGGAATCTGCAGCCCGACCAGCAGAGCTATCTCAAATTTTAAAAAAGTACCTCTTACTTTATTTTTTTATTATAAGAAAAATGTACAACACCAGGCGCCTGTGATTTTGGGACATGACTTGAATGGGGGCCCCCCCCCCCCCCCGGGGGGTGGTGGGCATCAAGGAACTGGAAAGGGTGACTGAAATATGGCATATTAAACATTGTACATGACAGGGAAATAGGCATTGGTAGAGTTTTAAAGGAAAAGTCAACAAGGTACATAGCAAGACAGCATTGTTCAGAGTTACTACCCTTACACTAACTAGTTAGTGATACTGAATTTCAACAAGATATAGATTAAATTATTCGGGCTGACTGCTTGGCGTTGCGATATCGATATAAATCACGTACCTCTACGACTCACATTGTATGAAAATTTGAAAACATGATTTATAGATATATGTAAATAAAGAAAACATCAAAATGCTTTCTTTATGTAACATGGGCTATGAAGATTTTTGGAGGAAAAAATATACATATTCGATACTGTCAGTTAAACATAATTTAACTACAACCAGGGACTATATACTTATACTAAACATTTTCGTATTTTTAAATACATTCAGTTATAATACAAAGAAAGAAACGCGTTATTTAAATTAAAATTCTAGTTAAATACACTTATAACCTAAGATATATTTTGTTTTAAACTGAAGCCTTATATTATTGAAGCAAAATGTTATTATTGTCATTCTGTACAATATTTATTTCTTGTAAAAATGCTATGTATTCTTTAGTTTAGAAATCCTTTTTTGTAAACATTTAACGTCTAGTTTTTGTCTTTCATGTCCTTGCTTCAACCACAGAGTCTAAATGACCTAGACTCTTAGATCTAATTCAAAATACCAATAAAACCAAAAGAGACGTGTTATCTACATATATGTACTTTAAACTTTTTCCAACGGTACTAACTAGAACATATTTCAGAGGTACCTTAGTCTAGTTCCTCGCCCGTCTGTAAACTGTTAACGAATTCGACTTCTTCTCTAGGACCAATATCAACCAAACGATCGTTCGATTTATCACGACCTTGAGAGCGAGGGGTGCTATTTCTCACCCATTCCGAAAAATGTGTATCAGGACTGATATAGTAGGTAAACAATATAAATGAATCATACCAATCTACACGTATTAATATTTTTGTCTGTTTTCACTGGATTTTTTTTTTTGTGTTCAAAACTTTATGAAAATAAAAAAAATTCTACTATAACTCTTATTCTGTATTAAGGCCATAATTACATACGTATTCATATACATGTAGGCTGTTAGATACGACAGGAACCATATCGATGTGAAATCATAACGATATGTAATAAGAACTTTTATAACACCTTATAACCCCGATTTCACAGTGTATAACGGCGTTATCTGTGGGGTCATAGCACCGAGTAGCAGGGCCTGCCAACATGGGTCTTCGTCTGTTTGTTCTGACGTTGCTCGTTGCGACCGTTAAAGGTTTGCAATTATTTTATATCAATTACTGTTATATAAGAAGTAACATTATTCTAATCAATAATTTGCTTCGGTCCGAGGGAACTAAATATAGAAAAATATCAAGGGGGTGGACAAGCAAATCGTAATCATAGTATACATGTACATGAATTTCTTTGATGAAATTACATATAACGTGTGTAAAATAGTAATTTTTTATCATTAAGTTAATTAAACGGCATATGACGAGTTTGATTGACAAGTATGATAACTAATTTTTTCCCCACGTCACTGTCATATTGGTGGGTTTTTTTACCCTGTAGGTTTCATCTTTTCCCGCCAAGTTTGTTACGACCACTTAGGCTGTTTCAGCAACGCGCGCCCTTATAACAATGCCAAAGGTCAGCTGCCCGAATCCCCTGATCACATCCAAACTAAATTTCTACTGTACACAAGGCAAAATCCTACACATGCGCAGATGTTAAATCCCTACGATAGGTCAACAGTCTCTGGATCAAATTTTGACGGTCATAAGGACACCGTATTCATTACGCATGGATACCAAGATGATGGACATGCGCCATGGATTCAAAAAATGACAGCTGCATTCCTTAAGAAAGTATAAACATTGCTTTTGATTGTTTAAAAATAAGCCTTTGCAAGTGTGTTTTATGATGATTTTAGAAAACATCATTTAATTTGGTTGATAATTTTTGTTACCTGTAACGTCAAATGTAACTCATCTTTCCCAGAAACGAGCAATGACTAATTCTGAGATGAAGCGAAGAGTTAAATCAATATTATATTACATAGAAACGAGCAATGACTAATTCTGAGATGAAGCGAAGAGTTAAATTAATATTATATTACATCATTTTTGGTCAATTGCAGACCGATATGAATGTTATCGCTGTTGACTGGTCTAAAGGTGCAGACAACATTAACTACATTCAGGCTGCGGCTAATACCCGAGTGGTCGGGGCCACCATCGCTAACCTTATTAAAGAGCTACACAATGTAGCTCACCTGGCCTACAACAAGGTGCATCTTGTTGGGCATAGCCTGGGATCACACATCTCGGGATATGCTGGGGAACGTGCTCATGGAGTCGGTAGAATTACAGGTACGGCTTTAGCTGAAATAGATCTATCTAGGGTTTTCTTTTCATTGAAATAGTACAAGTATATATCAATTCATACATATAAGAACTCACAGATTGACAGTAATGTAAAACACAATTTGATATTAGTTTATTTTCTGTGAATATAAATATAACTTCGAATTCGCTGAGCAAACTCACGTATATAATGCTTTTATTCTGTTAGTAAATGAAAACACTTTTATCGTTATCTATATTGGCATGACTGCATACAGACCCATTATACAAATACCCCGGTATACGTAATTTGTTTTTGGACTCTATTCGTCTGTTTGTTTCTTTGTTGCTCTGTCCACCATTTTTTCCTTAGTCATATCTTGTAGTTGATATTAAATTATACGATTACAAAATTTTATCAACAGGGAGAGATCAAATTTAGATAAACATATTAGTACATATTATGGGTCAATATTCGTTAAAAGAGATTAGAGTTGAACATTCATTTTCCTTTATACAGTAGGGTAGATGCATAATGTCATTTGTTTTTAGTTTACCAAATGTATAATTTCGACAGTAAGATGAAATAATCAAGTTGAATACCTTATCTAGTAAAACTATTTGATGTATTATTTTTCAGGACTTGATCCCGCTGGCCCTCTTTTTGAGAACTTTGACCCCGAGGTCAGACTGGATCCTTCGGACGCTTTGTTTGTGGAAGCTATTCACACTGATGCAGATTCCTTGCTTGAACTAGGTAAATGACAGTTAATCTATCTTGTTACATGCATGATAGTATGTTTTTATAAGTAAATTAAATGTGCATATTTGTTGCATCTGGTCCAAATTTCATCAAATTACTAATAGATGAAATCTACTGAATCATTTAATGTCCTGGAAGTTTTCCAGATGCAAACCTTTTAAAGCTTTGTAACATATGGTTATTACATGTAATACGCCAAAATGATTTTTTTCAATAAAGTATTATTATTGTGATTAAATGAATTGTCAAACGCAAGATTATGCATCCCTTTTAATTTTTTTACTACTTTTATATCTAAAATGAATATTGATATAAAAAAAATTTGTACAGTTACCATGAAAACAGTTTGAAATTATGCATTTCATCGTATATTTCCCTGTAATTAGATACTTGACAGTTTTTCAAACACTATGTACTATCTCGGAGCTTTTTAAATGTCATTTTAATCTTTAGTCTCTGTTAATTTGGCAACAGGACTTGTATATCAACAATTAAAGGTTGTCTTGTTTCTTTATAAAAATTCATCCTATGTTACTTGTGACTCGATTCTGTTTTAAATTATAACTATAATAAAGATTAACACCAAACAAAAAACCCAAGTGACATCAAATGGTCCAAAAGTTGTCCATTTTAATGGAATGGATATGTATTTAAAGATCTTATATAAGAGTAAATGTTTCCAACACACTGTACACATCATCGTAGGCATCGGCTATCCTGTCGAATTTAAATGTGCACATGAGTATGACTACAAATTTTAAATCCAGTTTACCCATACGTTGGATCATTTTGTTCATATGATTGCAAACTCAAACTTGGAGGCTGAGTGGTCAACAAATTAGCCATCAGATATATCATAAATTTCTAGATATGATTATTTAGGCTATAAACTATTATTTAGTACAGAAAAATTTCATATTTGATGATTTTCCTATATCTTTATGCAGAGCTCTTCTTCATAAGGAGACCAATATAGTTAAAAAATGGCCACGACCATTCATTCCTCTTAAAAGGTTTGGAATTTTGTCGGCTTAGTTTTTTGCCATCATTCCAGGGTTCGGCCTAGAGAAAGCTATAGCTGATGCAGACTTCTATCCCAATGGTGGGGAGAAACAGCCAGGATGCAGCAGCGAACTAGGAAAGCATCTGTTCAGTCTTATCACAGGCAGAATAGAACGTGCGTTGCTATATCCTCAACCTTTTATCATAAAAAACATGTTTTAATATCATAAAATACATGTTTTAATAGTATAAATACAGTACCTGTATTTTATGATAAAAGGTTGAGTTCGTTTTATTACCGGCTGTCAGTACTTGTAGACAGCTTGAACTCTTAAATATCATTACTTTGTTTTTAACGATTTTTTAACGGTTAATAGAGTTCAAAAGCAGCATTGCCTGTAGTCACATGAGAGTGCTGGACTTTTTCACGGAATCTATCACATCGCCCTGTGGGTTCACAGCCTATCCCTGCCCATCCAAGGCCGACTTTGACGCGGGACGATGCCACTCCTGTGGACACGGCTGCTCCAAAATGGGTTACAATGCCGATCCACATTTACGAGGATCATTTTATTTGTCAACCAATGCCGCAGCGCCTTTCTGTCAAAATTAGGAATCAAGCGAAACACAACTATTATACTTTAATAAATAATCAATGAAAGTTCTTTTTAATTCACAAAATTAATAAATGCAGATAGTGGGTTTGTTTGGCTTACCGGTATGCGTAAACGAACACAAAGAATAAAATCAAGATACCCTTTACAATAAGACCGGTTGTTATCAATTGATTATGTATCGTGTCGATACTTTGTGCTCATTGTTGAATGTAAAAAGCACGAGGGGAAGTTTTTTTTTGAATGATGAATAATGTAATTAACATCAGTATGAAGAAGATCATGATGCATGAAATGTTGAACAAACACACACACTGAGAAGAGAATAAACACATTTTATTCCAACATCACATTGCACGAAATGTCGAACGAAAAACAAACATTTATATGAAAGAGAGGAGGAACATCTTGAAATAAATTGAGATCATTCAAGAATTCACGCTGCATGAAAATGCTGAATGAATTATGATTGAGGAGACTACACAGGAACGGATGACGGATTTAAGGGGGGAGGCTGCCCCACCCTTTAAATTGTCAAAATAAAGTTAAATCATACTCCTTCTGGCAAAGAAAATGAACAACTTGTGAGTCTTTATAAAATTATCAACTTTTCGTAAACTCGTGGGATTTCTTTACATTAGACTGATTTCAACTGTGAAGTATGAAGATAACCCGTGGGTTCAATGGTGTAACTTAGAGAAAACCCATTATAGTCACGCTCACCGTGGGTTCAAATGTGACCAATCAACCACCTTTAAGTAATTGGTTATACTAGCTAGTGTTTTTAACGACTCTTCCATGTTTATTATAATACAGGCTGGCATGGTTATCTTTTTAAAATTTTTATTTACATCGTCCCATTTTTTAAAAAACTGCTTAATTTACAGCTATTCATACTTAGAATAATAAAAGGAAATGTTTTTGATGACTTTTGATGGGATTACTGCAGGTCTTAAATCGACAAACCTTTAAAATTTTGTAATTTTATTAATTTTTAAGTATAATCTTGAGAAGAAATATCACAACAGTCTAATTTCGAAGACTTCATTTCTACCTTACAAAATCTCTAGAATTCAGGAGCTTCCGGGGGCTTCGCGCCCTGGCCCCCACCAGGGCTTTGCTCCCTGCCTACAACTGAACCCCTTTAACTTCAAATCCTGGATCTGCCTCTGATTTAAATTTCAGCACGAAGTGAGTGAATCCTGAAAAATTCCGACGCCACTGCATGTGTGTATAAAAATGGCTACAGCGCTAGCTCACCTATCTATACTTATATATACTTATAAATTAAGAAATTTTGCCAATAAACTATAAAATGCCTGCCCAGAGTAACTGCTTACACCTTTGGTATTTCAACACGTGTGATATGATGTCCGTAAGCTATAATTGAATTTTACCTGATAAGTCATTATTGTAAAATTAATTAAAAACCTACTTTCATTTTCGATAAACCAGCCCGAAATAGCAAAAATGACAGTAAGGTGGTGGACACGCTTTGGCGGATCCAAGTCAGTGGGAGTTAGCATCAAAATATATACTTGCAATGAAATAATATTGAATGATTACGTAATGAGTGAATATATTTACTGGGAACTTACTTAGAGTATACATATAAGTTAAGAGTTGACAACTGTTGAATAAATAAAATAAGACAATTCGTTTCTTGAATGCGCGATTTAAGTTTTGATGGATGAAACTCATTCGAAGCACGACTTCTGGTGAGAGAATGGGATAGAACTTTCCAGATCGGGGTAACCAAGAACGCGGGTTGACTATTTAAAGTGTAGGACGAGTTCATCATGCATCGCGGACAGATACCTTGGATCGGATATCTCTGGTTAATATAAACAAGAGGCCCATGGGCCACATCAATCACCTGAGCAACAATAGACATAATAAAATCAGCTTATGGAGTCATATACAAAATATCTTAACAATGTTGTATGATAGATCCGTTTATCATTGAACCCCTTTGTAACAGGATGATTTTACAGTCATATCACATATTGCAGTTCTTGAGAAGATGATCAGACTTAAACAACTGTTTTGAACCCCTTGTGAGGCCTAAGAATTGTCCAGTGGCCAGAGTGTAAACAATTTTTTAAAGAAACAACAATATGTCAAAATGCTTGCATATAAGTAAAACCATATATAATAACATTTGAGTTTTTGTGAATAATTTAAATGTTTTTCTTTGTAAAATTGGAACCCCCCCCCCCCCCCCCCATGTGGCCCAACCCTACTCCTGAAGATTATGATTTTGACAAATTTTAATCTACACTATCTGAACTGACTAAAGTTAGAACTTTTCTAGACATATTGTGTTTTAGAAGATGATTTTTAAAGATTTTTCTCTATATAATCCTATGTAAAAATTCGAACCCCCCCCCCATTGTGACCCCATCCTACCCCTGGGGATCATGATTTGAACAAACTTAAATCTACACTACCTGAGGATGCTTCCACACAAGTTACAGCTTTTCTGGATGAACAGTTTTAGAGAAGAAAATTTTGAAAGATTTACTTCATATATTCCTATGTAAAAATTTGACCCCCCATTGAGGCCCCACCCTACCCCCGGGGATCATGATTTGGACAAACTTGAATCTACACTACCTGAGGATGCTTCCACACTAGTTGCAGCTTTTCTAGCTGATCAGTTTCAGAGAAGAAGATTTTTAAAGATTTACTCTATATATTCCTATGTAAAAATTCAACCCCCCATTGTGGCCCAACCCTACCCCCGGGGATCATGATTTGAACAAATTTGAATCTACACTACCTGAGGATGCTTCCACACAAGTTTAAGCTTTTCTGCCCAAATGGTTTTTGAGAAGAAGATTTTTGAAAAATACCAACAAATTTTCAATGATTTTTAATTATCTCCCCTTGAAAGAGGGCATGGCCCTTTATTTTAACAAACTTGAATTCACTTTACCTAAGAATGCTTTGTGCCAAGTTTGGTTGAAATCGGCCCAATGGTTCTGGAGAAGAAGTCGAAAATGTAAAAAGTTTACGGACAGACAGACGGACCGACGGACAGACAGACGGACGCCGGACAAAAAGTGATTAGAAAAGCTCACTTGAGCTTTCAGCTCAGGTGAGCTCAAAAGTTAATAAATAAATTGGAACAATGTAATGCGATTTTAGTTTTGATGGAAAGAACTTTCCAGAACAGGGTGCCCAGGAACGCGGGTTGACTAATTGGGGGGCCAGACCCATCCAAAAAATCTTGACAAGCCAAAATAAAAAAGAACAAAAAAAAACCAACTTCTCAAAATCATGA
>WFKH01007768.1:33439520-33495321 GCA_016163765.1 Magallana hongkongensis
TTAACCATCGGGCAGATACTTTGGATCTGGCAACTTTGGTTTAAAATATGCAAATAAATATGCATACACTAGCGTTTTTTAATTTCATTACTTTTTATACCACGACAGATTGGTAGTAAACCTTAGACATTAATTTGTAAACAATGAACAGATTGAGTGAAGTTGAATGTTTTTTCAAAACAGTCTTTTATCTGAAATTCTTATTTAGGACAGTGATAAAAGTTATAGTGAAATTTGATATAAAGAACAAAATTTAGAGATACGACGCACTAAATACCCACTCACTGGTTTGAAATAAAAAAGTTTGTTATTTTTTTTTTCAGTCAGCTGCAACAAAAAGAATTAAGGCCACGTACATGTATATATCATCCATTTCGGTTTAGATTTTTCATCCCTGCCCGCTCTTCTAAAAATCCGGCCATGTAGTTGTTTTTTTATTTCAATTTTAAAGAATAGATTTAAAAAGCAATTAAGAAAGAATTCGGACACAGTACTGGTATATACAAAAATGAACAAAAAAATATGGTTCAACATATTAAGCATTGTATCATATTAATGTGTAAAGTGTTGATTCCCGCGCCTGCGCAGGATATCCTCTAGTCTTTTTAAAAGATAAGCTTGTACACAAGTTCGTCAGTCTTCTCGAAAAAATTCACCTCTCCCTCCCAAACCCATGTCAATGTTTTTTATGAAAACGATTTAAATTTGTGCTTTAACTATTTCCGCTGCTGTATCTTGCTTTTTTTTGTAATAATTTCAGAGAAACAGTTATTGGTCCATCCAACATTCCACTATCCCAATCCTCACGGCTGTAAACAAGTTGTACCAGGAATGGGAGCTGCCCATGCGTCTATTTGGCTCACTAGTAGTGCACAACTGTTTCCTATTTGACATTGTATTTGCATTATATCATTTACTAGGTGACCAAGCAGGTGAGCATCTGTTCCCAGGGCTCACCATTCTTGCTTGTATTGTTTGGGTATGCCCAACAAGGCAATAACTGATGCCTGGTTCCCTTATTGTAAGCAGCCGTGGCCTATATTCGCAAATAAAAATCATTATTAGGTCATGTTTGTATTGTAATTTTTAACCGGGTTTTCGAAAGGAAAAATCCGGTTATTGAAATGATGAAAATGGCGGGCGGGCGGCTGCCAAAAGGGTACCCATATTGTACGGATAACTCCTCTCAAGATAGGAAGTTGTTGTTTTTTGCAGATCAATTGTACATATATCAGAGATGTGCATATAACTTGGATTTTGATTTTATTTGTTAATTTATGAAAAAAATGCTACCTGTTGAACTACTAGTTATTTTCTCGCAGAATATTGCATATAGGGTACCCCATTTCTCTGGATGGGTAGTGTTTATCAATTCAGGGTTGACAAATGGATTATGGATACTGTTCACACAAAAGAAAACCCGGTTTGCTGTCACATTGACAGCTTTTCTCTTGTTATTACTCCTATGCTTTAGGCATCTTTGATAATGCCGTTATACACTGGATACATGCATGTGAGTGAAACTAGTTTTGCGGTTTTAACTAATATGCGAGCTCATGTGTTTATCGATAGCGATATATCACATTGTAGCAGCTGGGCCAAATAAAATCGTGTGGTTGGGATAAAAGACACCCACCGTCTTCTTTTTTGACAAATTTACTGCAGAGAAGGTAAGTGTAAATACTCTTCATATTCATTTGAAGATTTTTTGATATATAGTTGAAATATTATTGTTTCATTATTTTCTTGTTTAAGTTGGACGATTTGCAAAAGACAAGATATTTAAGCATTGAATCATTATTTTTTGAAAGATGTGGTCTCATAACTGCAACGGTGTGCGCATACAAATTGAATAACGCGCGCTAGCGCGTTATGAAAATTTTTTTGCACACACCGTTGCAGTTATGAGACCACATCTTTCAAAAAATAATGATTCAATGCTTATATTTACGTTTTTTAACATTTATTCCCTTTCCGCAAATATGATTTATTTTTAAAATCTCTGCCGTATTCAACGAGTAATGCGCAATTAACGGAAGAGCCATTGGAACAGCCGAATTATGCTGACAAAAATAGTGCACAGCGTTTTAAATTCTAATAACACAATTTTATTTTTCATTCTGTTATTTGATGAATTTACTTTTGGTATACTAAGAAAATAATCAATTGAATTCATTTAACTGTTAAAATATATTTACATCAATGAAATATTAATCAGCGTAAGTATAATATTAGGTCGTGATCCGGTTTGAAGTCGCTAGGAGAGTCAGTCATGTTCTTCGAGAAATACTGAAGGAAGACTGAATGTATTCATACGCACCAGATTTGGTGATTTGGTCTTCTGTGTTATGCGTAAATATCACCCAAATCAATCAATGCAATTTAATAGGGGGAAAGAAAGTGAATGTAAATATATCTCATTGTCTAACGGGTTTATTTTTTTTAAGTCCATTTCCTAGGTTGTCTATAGAGTTATATTTACATGACTAACACAGTCTGTATATTAAAAATAAGACATCATCGTCAAAATATCAAATCACATCAAGTGTTTTGTGTCTATTTCAATGTGAACAATACATTTCTTTAGCTTAATTTTTTTAACTTGTGCGTTGTTTCACATACTAACTCAGTGCTATACGTATTGTGTTAAAAGGCATCGC
Organism: Magallana hongkongensis; assembly: GCA_016163765.1. Lineage (NCBI taxonomy): Eukaryota > Metazoa > Mollusca > Bivalvia > Ostreida > Ostreidae > Magallana > Magallana hongkongensis. The sequence goes on from WFKH01007768.1 coordinate 33,442,181, forward strand.
TTCCCCTTAATCAGCCAATACGTTCGTATTTTATTGTCATTCTTGATCAATTGAATGATATATAATAATTATGATAAACTATGATACAAGTACATGTACTGAGTATTATCTTTTTTATAAGGAAAAGTAAGTTACATGTACGTTTGAATGCGATGCTTTCAAATATTTATATGGATAAAAGTACATCAAAATACAAACATAAGGTAGGTAAAACCATTTTAAAGGTAAATAAATTTTCTACGGAAGCCCTCTTGTACCAGGTGAAAAAATATTCTGTCTGGCGGCCGCTAGATAACTTTCTGTCGGCCGCTAAATATTTACCTGGCGGTCGCAACATAATTAAACTGACGGCCGTCATATAATTTTAAAAATGACATGCAGCCGCCAGATAAATTTTGGCGGCCGCCAGATAAAATTCAGGTCTTGCTTAATATGCTTGCACACGCGTTTTATATGAGCTTTAAGGATGAGCTGTTTCCTCTCAAATAATGTAGACCAACATTTTACTTCAAGCTTCAAGGCATTTCTCTTATTCGAATATACATGTATGTACTTTTAAATATGTTATCCGAATATGAAAAACACCTGACAGAGACTTATCGGTCCTAACTTTAACAGAATCAAATATTTTGAAAAAAAAAAAAAAAAAAAAAGAATCCCCAAATTTCAAATAAGCCCTAAGGCCTTTTTTTAGCCAGAAAATTTTTTAGGCAACAATTGCACGAGTCTCTTATTGTAGAATATTTCAGTAACAATGTTTGCATCAAGCCCATACAAACCTATTACCCAAATTCTATCTGGCGATCGCCAGATAAATATTTTTTCTCATATGGCGCCAAAGGACTTCCGTACTTTTCACCACAAAATACATTTTTAAAATTCTCATACATAGGTCAAAGTCGATCGTGAAAAACTACCAGCTGGAAAATCAGCTGCAGATCTATGAAAATATAATCTCGAACATTACAAGCTGATGTACAGTGATGTACCATAATGATTAAGTGATCATTAAAATTTCGAAATGGCCGCCTTAGTAACTTGAAGCTTCGGAGATATTTTGATATTTATTAATGAAGAAATAAAACCATGAAAACTTTTACTTACCTTAATTTTGTAATGTAGCCTTTAGCCCTGTATAGACTCTCAACATACCGGTATTCTGTTGGGATGTTTATTCAGATACGTCGAATGGCTGCCTCCAGCTGATTTTTACACATAAATATTTTATAACCTTTTTTAGTTCACGTTTAATTAAGTCTTAACCATTATTTTTTATTCTGTTCAATTCTGAACTTTGAGCAGGCCAAACTATTGAATGCATGTTATTTTGTAGTAACTGTTTTAATTCTTGAACGATTCGAGCTCTGTGAATGGGGACCTTGTCGTCTTGGAAAATGTAATTATTTCTTGGAAAATGACGAGCAATAACAGGCGAAAGTTGTTTATCAATAATATCAATATATTGTCGGGCAATAATATCACCATCCAGAACAGTCACACCATTTAAAGTAATACAGCCCCATATCATCAAACTAAACTTTGGTGTCAGGGGTTGTGTTAGACAACATGGCATCCACTCTTCGCCAACCTCTCTCCAGATAAATACACGGTTATTAGTCCAAACATCTACTGAATATAAAATTCATTCTATTTCAGTAATTATCAACAGTTTTTAAAAAAAAATTATTGAAATTGAATTAAATTGGCGAAATTTTAGAAATATTGCAAATTTTAAAAATTGCACCACACCCGATCGGAATTAAACTGACTCAAGTGATGAAAAATTTAAATATATAACAATTTCATCCAAAAACTAGGATGTTTGGTTGTAATATGGTTTGTAAATTTAGTGAATCATTTTTTTAAATCGGGATCGGTCAAATTTTGAAAATTAGCAATATTTCTAAAATTTTGCCAATTGATTCAATTTCTTTTTTAAAATTGATTGTCGTATATTTCCTCTCTATAGGACACGTTTCTTTGGAAGGTTTTATCCATAGGTTTGAAAAATATTATCAAAAGAAGTTTTTTATTTGGAGGGGGGGGGGGGTCCCGGTAGGGGACATGTATTGCTAGTGCAATAATCTCAGAATGCTTGTTGAAATCAGTTTGACTAACACTTGGAATTGTTTTTGAGTTGTTAATGTTTGTATTATAATTTTTATGCTTCTTTATTTGCGATTCCTTTGCAGATTCTACCTAAGTTATCATCACCGAGCATCATGTTGATTCGCCTTCTGTGTCTTCTTGTGATTTTGCCTTACACAAGTGCATTCGCGATCGGTATGCATCGAACAATGTCTTGAAAATACCAACATTTTTTTAAATGATTGATTGAAGAGTTGTAATATTTATCGAATAGTGTGATTGCCTGATTTTTTCATTGTTTCAAAATAAGTAATGTATAATAACCTAATGTTTCTTCTCAGGTAGTCTGCTCTCACTCTTGCCGGTTTGTTACGAGCATGTTGGGTGTTTCAGTGTAGCGCCTCCTTTCAATAATGCCAGATATCTCTACCCACAGTCCCCAGACAGCATCCAAACCCAGTTCTTCTTGTACACCAGGACAACCAACTCCCCACAAACCTTGAACCCGTATGATGCATCTAGCATCACGGGATCAAGATTTTCTAGCCAACGGCCGACTATATTCATCGTACATGGTTATTCGAGCAGTGTAAAGCGTTCTTGGGTTAATACTATGATTACTGCTATTCTTGCGAAGGTACAAAACAGTACGGGTGAAAACTTCTATCAATTTCTTTTACTGTATTCGAATTTCTTAGTAAGGTAATATTTTCGTGGAGTTGACTGGCTGCATGTTTTGCTACACATATATATTTTTTAAAATTTAATCAAATCTAACTACCAGATACATTTGTAGAAAACAAAATATTAAATTAGCTTCGGCTGCATAAAACAAACCATACACTTGTTTTTGGTTCTTCATGGTGTACAACATACTCAGTAATCTTTCAAGATTTATTTAAGCTCTACTAGTATGCAAAGGTTGGTATACTTCGAACAAAAACCTTCGTATTCCTATTCTTCCAGACAAAGCTCAATGTATGTTAATATTTTTGTAGATTGATGCAAACGTTATAACCGTGGATTGGTCAAAAGGAGCGGATAATTTGATTTATACACAATCAGCCGCAAACACCCGCGTGGTTGGAGCAACCCTTGCAAACCTTATTAAAGGTCTCCAACAGCACGCGGGACTGTCCCTTGGAAATGTACAAATGATTGGACACAGTTTAGGGGCTCACATTGCAGGGTATGCTGGGTCTGCAGTTCCAGGCTGCGGTCGAATTACAGGTTAGTTAACTGTTTAGCTTTTCATTTAATAAAGTCCAGTCATGTAACCGTTTAAAATTTAATACGAAGTTTTTCCTCATTGTGGTTCTGTTATATTCTAGCAAGTGATCAGACTTTAAAAAATAAGGTACATTTATAGAAATTATTAAGAAGATATGTTTTTCAAATCATTTTTCAAAAATAAACAGTTTGACTTAAGAATTACTTATTAATAGTCTTCCATCAAAATAAATATCATAATCCTGGAGGTCAATAACGGGTTAATGCGAGCATTGTCAAACTGACCATTTACAATTTGGTATAGAATTTTTTACTTGCAATCTATTATACTAACATTATTGATTTTATTTCATACCATCACTAGTTAAGATAACCATATCATCTCTAGTTAAGATAAATACCATCTCTATCTTGCTTGGGGGTAAATAAAATGCTATATATTGTATAAAGCTGCAATCTTTTGGTCTCATTACTGGTCACAGTTCTATTGTAATTCTTTTTTTAGGACTAGACCCCGCTGGTCCATTATTTGAAAATGAGGACCCTGTAGTACGTCTTGATCCGACGGACGCTTTATTCGTGGAGGCGATTCACACTGACGGCGAACCACTTCACAATTTTGGTAGCTGTTTCATTATTAACTCAAAGGAAATATTTTTCCATGTTATTTGATGCTGGATACATCATGCGATAGAGATAAAAAAAAAAAAAAAAGTCCTAGAGACTAATATTTTTTGCCTTTTATAAGGATTTGGAATGCAGCAAAAGGTTGGTCATGCTGATTTCTACCCAAATGGTGGTGTTAACCAACCGGGATGCCCAGAACACAAAGACAATGTATTTACATCTATTGGCACATCAAAACCACTCGAAAGTAAATCTTTTTAATATTTTCAGATCCATTTTTGTTGCATTGTTTTTGGTTTTATCCCTTTACAGTTAAATTGTACACTCAAAGAGACAAATGCACAGAAACAAAACACAATGAATGCAATGACTTCATACGATCAGTTTAAATATGGAATTGCAGTAATGTCACTGTAAATCTTTTCTTCCATGGACAGGTTTCGCATATGGTGTTGCTTGTAGTCACCTGCGCGTGCTTGACCTGTACATAGAGTCCATTGTTTCCACCTGTGTGTTTAACGCTTTACCTTGCAAGTCGAAAGAGGATTTTGATGCGGGGCGATGCAATTGCAACATGTATTGCCAGTATACAGCCATGGGATACGGTTCGCGTCCCTCGCATACTGGCGACTTTTACCTACACACAAGCGGTGTCAAACCATTCTGTTTGGAATGAAATGTGAAATTGTCTTGATTATATGAAAAATTAAATAAATCATGACAGAAATTCTAGCTTTTAAATCTTCAGAAAGATTTTCATTGTACAATTATTGTACAGTTTTATACAATTTTTGATATGAATTAGCGGTAACTGATAATTAAATAATAATTTAACTTGTTCGTTTTTTTTCATCATCGTCTAGAAAATCAAAATCATATAAGGCTTGATAACGCGAACTTAATAATAATGTGATATACTTTAAAATTTTACAACTTGACTATCTATTATGGTGTTACATGTATCTCTAATGCAAGAAAGGTGGGAAAAGAAGTATTTCATATTTTAATTTTTATTAAGAATTTGAATAGGAACTGAATTATACTTTCATGTTATTAATAGCATGGTTTTTTTAAGGGTGGGGGAGGGGGGTGTGATTTTAATACCAAATTTAACAATATGTGAGGTTAATTTATTACCGTTAAATCACAGCCCAGATTTTTCAAAAGAATATATAAAATTTCTCTTGACAGAATTGAGTAGGATCAAAGTGTAAAAACGCCTTGTAATAACAAAAGGAGTAATAATTGCAATATACATGTATATCAAATATAAATTAAGGATCACGTCCATTCAAAGTACTAGAATGTACTGAAAGTCGGGCTCTCTTTGTTGACCAAAAGAAAGTAAATAAGTGGCCTTAAAAAATCCAATACATGTGAAATAAATTAATTTTATAAACGCGAAATAGTACTTGTCCAAACGAATTTCAAATGATAATTTTATTGATAGGTCTGTCTCAATAATTATTATTATCAATTATACTTTACCTATATTAGGAAAATTAAATAATCTCATTTCAAGATTGTAAAAAATTTCTGAATCACTAGCATAACTAATTTGTTGTATTACGTGCTTCTAAGGGTTCAAAAATATTAAATTATTAACAACCAGTTAATGTGATAGCATGGATAATAACCATATTTTCTTTTTACCAACTTGTGTTGTCCAAATGGGTTTATTTTGTGGAAATAATTTTAATTTTTATTTGGTAGGAACGAATTTTTTGTTGCTTTGAATTAATAAAAGACAAGTTTTGAATTTTTTGTTTCGGGGCACATGAAACATAGTAACAGCCCCCCCCTCTCTCTCTCTCTCTCTCTCTCTCTCTCTCTCTCTCTCTCTCTCTCTCTCTCTCAATAAAAATGCTCTCTGGAATGTTATTTATATTTCCTTTACTGAAATGTCTTGATCTATGCAGTTTCATTACACTGTTTAAATTAATCTGTATCCTTGAAAATGTATGATGCTAGGGGAATTGTTTCATTAATATATTTGTATCCTTAAAAATTGAAATTAAAAAAAAAAAAGCAGAAGAAATGCACAAATTCTCTAAATTCTGAATGGATCAAAATGTATGGAGGCAATGAACCGAACATTTTACTTTACTGAACGACCAAACGTTGGAGAAAATGTGCTTTTGAAAGTGTATATGGTAAACAATTTCTAAGAAGTTTGGTCCAGGTGTTAATATGCCAATTTCGCCTGGACAATATCTACGAACGTTCACCCCAACGCATCACTTGAAGTAGAAAATTCACCTCTTCATGGACAGGAATACTCAATACTGTAAAAGTGGTTATTTACACTGGTGGTTAAGTACGCGTTTTCTATGGCCAAACAATACTTGTGTGTATTAAATACGCAGATGCGTCGTTAACCACTCTAAAGTTTTAAAATGCTTTACTTTACGCGCGGTAGTATTTTCCGCGATTATAAGCTTACCGCGTAACTAGTGTAAATTTCCCCCACGCGTATTAAATAACAACTTTTACAGTAGTAGTAGCATATCTGTAGTTCACTGGTCTGAAAAAAATTGGATAGACCACCATAGAGCCTTCCATTGAAAAAAGTGTAAATTTATTGCTCAACAAAATGTGCGTTGTTTCTCGAATTTCAAAATATCACCAACTTTGTGTTCCTAAATTCTTTTACTACTTCCAAAACAAACTTTTTTATAGCTCTCATAGTTCTGAAACTTTTGATACTTTAAATTCCAGCCCTATGAGAGTATAAACAATCGTTGTGGGGAATGATTTGTTTGGCATATTTTAAAACCTGGCCTGGCCCCATTTGCCCCGAAATTTTGGTCTGGCCTCAAATTTGGCCTCTACCAATATTTTATTTTTATGTCTTCTTTACATATTTGATGATTTAATTTATTTTACTTTGATTATTTTCCCAGGAAACATCACACATGACGGCTTTTAGTGTCTCTTGTGAAACATACAAGTATATATGACTAGAGGTACATGTATGGATGATTAATCCTAATAGATTTTGATACAGTCTGTTTTTAAATTCCAAAGTTCTAAAGAATATGGTATTGCCACTAGATTACTATGACTTGTTTTGGGGGGTTTTTCCCGAATATACTTAACTTAACCTGTTCTCAGGATCAGGCAATACAAATGTAACTTTTCTTACCTCAAATACTTATTTGAGAAAAAATCATGGAAGAAACCAATTTGTTTATCATAACCAACATTAAAGGTCACAAAATGTATTTCGATAACAAATATTCCCCTCTAGGACAAAATTTTTTTCCTAAATATACAAACAACACATGCATGAAACTCTAGTCTTATTAAGAGATGATGATTAATGAAAGAGAGAGATAGGGGGGGGGGGTATCCAATGCCCCAAGTGCCTGTAGAGATGTATATAAAATAAAGTATTATTCTTTACAGGTTATCAATGTCCAACCCCACCTTCATTTTTTTAAGATTCTCATGATTAAGTTATCTTTCAATGACACGTGGTGTTGCTTTGCTCTGATGATTCTCGGCTGATTGGACAGTGCAAAGTTGTTATTGATTTGTGGTGCAAGAAAAACACACAGATGTCCATTGACAGATTTTCTAACGCGCGATTGCTTTTTATTATTTTTAACCTCCAAATAGTTTTCTCTTGAATTTTACTTCACAGCAATGATAGGCATGCTAAATTTGTATTTGGTTCGCAAACCAACAGCTAAAAGGTTTAGCAACAGTGTGACTTATTCAATTCAAATTTTGTATTGAACAAAATTGAGTGAACAAATCCAGAATCCATATCAATGCATCTTTACAAAATATATGCTCAGATTCTGGCATTTGATTGTAGAAGGAGTGGCCAAACTATCGTTACTGTTATTACAGTTAAAGTAACATGGATTCACAGATTTCATTGACACTTGGTATGTTTTGATATCGTGGCATGACGACCATTCTAACCCCCTTGCCTGTCAGAGTTTTGATTATACATTGTATCTGCTTTAATTTTTTAGTAATTAACAAAATATCTTAACAATTACATAAGCTAATGTTCTATTTGTAGTAAAAGCGGTAATGCTTTTCATCAAAGGCACATAAAAATGATTGTAACAGAAAACATTCATTAAATTATACAAACACGAATAAAGTTTTATCAGAATCTGTAGTTTTAGAGGAAAAATTGTTAATTTTTAAAAAAAACTTTACGACGATGACAACTGACGTTAATGGATGAAATAAGTCCACTCGACCCTTTGCATCAGGCGAGATAAAATAAAATCTGAGACAATATATGAAAATACCTCATGTTAGGCCTTTCACTACGCTATTATTTTTTTTTTCAGAACAATTTGAATTATTTTTTGAAATTCATTATCCGACTTGTGTAATTTGCTCATGCACCCTATTTAATATAGATCATTGTTAACAACTGAAAATGTTATTATTCTTTACAGGTTATCAATTTCAACCCCACCTTCATTTTTTAAGATTCTCATGATTAATTTATTTTTCAATGACAAGAGGTGTTGCTTTGCTCTGATGATTCTCGACTGATTGTATAGTTCAACACCGCCTCTTCCGAGTGCACGATGATGGGGAGCCTGCAATGTTGTTACTGATTTGTGGCGCAAGGAAAACACACAGATGTCCAATGACAGATTTTCTAACGCACGATTGGTTTCCTTATTATTCCAAACCTCCTAATCGTTTTCTCTTGACCTTCACCTTACAGCAATGACATTACGACAAAGAGCACACGGCGGGTGTGACCGGTCAGCAGAGGATGCTCACTCCTCCATGGCACCTGATCCTACCTTTAATTTTTGTAGAGGTCCGTGTTTGCTCTGCTCCTGTTATGTATTTTTCCTTTGGACTTTGAACACTGTGCGTTATCATCACATTTCATGCATACCATTTTTGTATTTGGTTCGCAAACGTAGACAACAGCTTAAAGGTTTAGCAACAGTGCGACTTCTTTAATTCAAATTTTGTATTGGACAAAATTGAGTGAACAAATCCAGAATCAATATCAGTCCATATCAGTGCATCTTTACAAAATATATGCTCAGATTCTGACATTTGATTGTAGAAGGAGTGGCCAAACTATCGAATATATTTTCTTTAAAAAAATGATTTGTTTAAATATTATGTTCATATTTTGGAGTTGTAGTCTTAAACTTTACATTCTTGCACGTATACAAAATTTACAATTATTATCTTTCTTAATAGATTTTAGATGATTGGAAATAGATTTTAGATGATTGGATTTTAGATGATTTGTAGTAAAAGAGGCCATGCTTTTCATCAAAGCCACATAAAAAATGACTGTTACAGAAAACATCATTAAATCATACAAACATGTATAAAGTTTTATCAGAATCTGCAGTGTTATGGAAAAAAATTATAATTTTTAAAAATGGACGTCAATGGATGAAATAAGTTCACTCGACCCTTTGCATCAGGCGAGATAAAATAAAGTGTGAGGCAATATATGAAAATACCACATATTAGGTTTTTCACCAGGCTTATTTATTTTTTCAAAGCAAATTGAATTATGTTTTAAAAATTCATTACCTGACTTGTGTAATTTGCTCATACACATGTACACCCTATCTTATGTATTAGATTATTTTAAACGGCTGTAATTTTTACTCTAAACAGAAAGGCGATTTATCATTCGTTGGTATGTTGTATATTCCTGTTCTATTTCTATTCATTTGTGCGTGATATCCCATAATGGCACATCCATGAGTTCCGCACACGTCACACTTGGCGTGTCCTAAATGTTCCAGTGCGCATGGGTAAGAATGAAACTGACAGGGAGTGTTGATGGACTCGGTGAACAGTCGTAAAACTCGTATGTGGTTGCAAGTAACCAATCCCACGAAATCTGAAATAATCAAGATAGTAAAATTAAATAACGAAAACATAAACAAGATACATTAAATGTATACTCTAATTATTTAAGTTGAGGTGACATGGCGCCTTACGTTTAGTTCAAAAGTTCTCATCTAGTTATTGTCAAAACTTCTCAATATATAAATGACTTGTTTTACATCTTCCAACATTACCACTATTTCCTGAGAAAAACTTCATCAAATTATCCCCGAAAGAATTGGCACATCCCGGTTGATTATTCCCGTTATTAGGGTAGAAATCCATGTCTCCCATTGGTTGTTTCGTCCCAAATCCAGGCTGCAAATCTACCGAAAGAATTCGAATTACAAGAAATTATTTTGACATTTCAACATTGCATAAAGACATCAAGATATTCGCAGTCGAATTTACATTATCTGTACATCGTAAATCTTAATCCCAGTTTTCACAACAATTCAGTCTGGAAATAATGTTCTTTCATTATATAGAATTGTGATACCATAGTAAAATTTAACTTGATTTCTAGTAAAGACCTGAATACAAGTAAGATGTGAGGAAAAAAGACAACGTCTTCTGGGTGATAATAAATGTAGATAAAATGAAACTTGGCGGATTTAAGATTGAATATTATTAAGAAAATATATTAATATTGTTAAATTGTCTTTTTAACTATATGTTTATTATGTACCTGTATTGACAAGAGAGTCAGAATCAGTGTGGATAACGTCAACAAAGTCAGCATCTGAAGAATCTAGACGGACTTCTGAATCCGTTCCTTCAAAAGCGGGACCTGCTGGATCCAGCCCTTGGAAAAAGAAAAATAGCACAGTCAATAAATTTTATATTTATGAATTGACCTGGAAATTTCAATCACATTGTTAGTTTGACCGAAAAAGAGATTGTCATTTATTTGCACTCTTACCCGTTATACGGGCGATTCTCGGTACCCGTTCTCCAATATAACCTGCAATATGTGCCCCTAAGCTGTGCCCTATGATGTGAATCATAGACGGCTGGATGTTGTAGGTGTGGTTCAGATTCTCCACCATGACGGCAGCTATAGCCCCCACCAGCCTCGTGTTGGCGGCGGCTTGGAGATAGTTCAAGGTCATGGCGCCGCGTCTCCAGTCAACGACCATAACGTTGACGTCAGCCTGTAACGATTGATTTCTATATATTACTTTGTCACATAAAATATGGAGTAAAACATATGACTCGAAATGATTTTACATCCTTGGAGTGTATTAAATTACATAGCAAAAGAATAATATAAGTTAGAACGGATTTGAATGCGTCGACCATTGGTCAAAGTTAGTTCAGCAATGACGACCAAACGCCACTTAGATTTATCTCAAATAAAACATTTAAAAGTATGTAATATCGATTCATCAATAACTAAGATTTTTTTTTAATAATTTGGAACGCAAGTTGTCAAGATAGTTATATAAGTTCAGCTTGTGAATATTTCCAGAGAGGACCAGTCATCACAAGTCTACGCTATAGTATAGTAAAGCAAGTTTTAAAAGTGTAATTTTTCGAAGGAATTGGACTTGTAAATGGAAAAAAAAACCCTGAACTGACCTCAGATACGACCTCAGTAAAACATAAAAATTCACGACAACTTCCTGTCACGTTACAAATATATAAACATTTAGAATATTTAATCTTAATTTAGGTCACCTAAGGCCATGTCTTAAGTGAGACTTCCTGATCAACATTTTCCCGGCGTCTGAGCGTTGTCGCCTTGTCCTCCATTAAATATTTCAAATATAAAACCACAAGGTCAGTCGGGTTAAACTTGGCAATGACATTCTTGGGTCTGTCTAAAAGAAGGAACGCACGCGTCTCTACCCGATAACAAGGAATTTTAAAATACCAGACTGTTTAAGTTTTGATTTATCAACTCAAAAGCAATGATTTTCTAATTCACTTCATGGGCCCGGAGGCTAGTAGGAATGAAATGTGTTTCATAGATATCTATGATATTATAAATGTGAAATTGATTTTAATTTCAAAAACGTATTTAAAGCATACTAGTTCAAAACCTGACACCGTACGCCTAACAAAGAGGCCCTGATAGGGCCCAAAAAGTTAAAAATATACATTAACATGGCATGCACCTACAGAATTTTTCTGAAGAATATGAAATGAATTTCAGAATTTAAGATACTTTTATGATAGATTAAGTCAGTAAGTAGGTAGAGTGAATACACATTGATAACATATCAATGACATCGGTAGAGAGACTCATCAAACTACTATGATTACCATCGATGGGAGGGCGTCGGCTTGTTATCGTGACCATTAATAGAGAAACCCATCAATATATTCTTTTTTCTGAATGACTCATGTTTATGTGAATTAATATTCATTGAAATAAATGCGTTCTAGGGTCCCCTCAACACTACACATTACATTTAACATGTAGGTTAAGGGGTTTAAGCATATACATGTACCAAGATTAAGAATTTGAAAAATTAAAACCCAAACATGTATTTTTACCATTAAACAAAAGCGATGTTATATCATTAGTGATATGTTGTCTTTGAAGACATACCTAGATTCCACAAACAGCATGTTAAACTAAAAAAGAAATCTATATAATATAGATAAATGTGTGTATACCAAACTATTTTAGTCCAAGATACATTTCTCACTGGTTAATAGAATGTAATTTTGAGCTATAACTGCGCATTGCTGCTCAGACACTGTAGCAAGCACGGATATTACAGTCTCTTAAGCTTATGTCGGTACTATCAGATATTCTAACATATGCAAATGAAAGAAAAGGTGGGCAAGCTCACATACCCCCATTCCCCCATTTACCTGACAATGCTACACATAATGAATTGCAAGGTACGCATTAAATACAATAAAAAAATTAATATAGGATCATAACCCAAAAAATCATTACATCAAAACTGCCAGCATATATGCACATCTATGCTTTTGTCTTTAACAACATCAAAAGAAATATAATGAAATCGGAATCTCTTGGACATATGCACATCTACATACTGTTCATTGCTATATTCAATGTATGACAAAAATTCTAAGTTCAAAACGCTGAAATTCCCAGAAAAATAATGGAATCGGAATTTCCTGGTAATATGCACGTCTACACATTTGTCCTAAATGCCTACAAAATTTTCCGAAATTCCGTGCAGTGATTTTAGAGGAGTTGCGCTTACAAACTATTCATTTCTATATTCAATATATGGCAAAAATTTTAAGTTTAAAAGGACTAAAATTCCCGAAAAAATAATGGAATCGGAATTTCCTGATAATGTGCACATCTTTACATTGTGTCCTATATGCATTCAAAGTTTTACGAAATTCCATGAAGCGATTCAAAAGGAGTTGTGCTTACAAAAAAAAAAAAAAAAACCAGGACTGACGGAAAGGCTGACTGACTGACTGAAGGACGGGTCAAAAACATTAGACTCCTCGCAACTTGTTGCGTGGGGCATAATTTCAAGGAATTCGATCCCTGGCCATAACAGTCCTAAGTCGTGAAAAAAACTCTCAACTTAAGAAACCTTTAACATGGGTGCGGCCACGACCTTTCTCTCTTATTGGTCCTTAGCAATAGGCTACCATGCACTACCTTTGCCGACAATATGGTTCATATTTTGTGAAATTATCTTGAGAAGATTTTGAACAACAAAAAGTCGATTTTTGATAGGAGTGTGTACATTATTTTCTTAAATTTGAATATTATTTACTTGAATCTAGTTTTCGTAATTATATTTAAGAAATATTAAGTTATCCATAATTGATACAATTATGAACATTGTGTGCTTATTAAACACAAGTAAAATTAAAACATTAAGTAAACTTCTTTTCTGTACATGTTACCTTTTCTAATTTTGATAGACGGCGAAAAAATGCAAATGAATATAATTAGAAAGGCAGTCTTATGCACTATTTGCACAGATATTTTTGTAGCAAAATTAAAAACGAAGCTTTATGGCTTTTAAAATCATAAGTTCAAATTTTAAGATAGTCGATTGTGAAAAATGCGTTGTCCTATTTTTTTTTTTTTTTTTGGTGTTTGGGAAATCCCGTTGCTTTTTGCGTAATAACCTGTTTAGATTTTATCTGATATATATTAAATCAAGCATAAACCAGCACAGCTGTAACTGAGTATCAATATATCGATGACGTCAACGATCAAAACCCAAACCATGTCTGACAGCGATGCCAAGCAAGTTATCACGCAGCGGCGGAACAGTTTTTGTGACATAGAACAAGTTCTAAAGACCTGGGGCCCGTTTCACAAAGCATACTTAGGACTAAGTTATATCTTAGGAAAGAACTTTTTCCTAAGTTCATTACTTATCCGTTTCACTATTCCAGTCTTATCTTATGAAATTCCTAAGTTATGTCTTAACTTTAAGACAAGTAAATCGATGTCTTAGGAACAAACTTAACATGGCGATTGTTTATTCATTCTTGAAAAGAATTATATGCACAGTAAAGCTCAACAAAAATACTAGAATACACGTATCATTAAGACTTTTTCACTTTACTTCTAAACTGAAAACTTTAGAACTATCAAAATATACATATATTTCTTCAATCAATTTCTTTGGTGTAGACTTTCAATTTTTACAATTTTTTTTAGATTATCTGGTAGCACGCGCAGATGGATAACGGGTATAGTTATAGCTAGCGCACTGATGATAATTAAATTATGCATTGCACTGATATCTTAAGTAGTTTGATAAAAACATGAATAAATACTAAATAAATACTCAATTACAGAATGTCTGGATGATTTGTTCTATCCCTCCACGAAATAAGCTTTTCTTTTACGGGAGAAATTTTAGGTGTTTTCTTTTTTTTTGAGAGAGAGGGGTTGTTCATTTGATTTTTTGTTGGGGGGGGGGGGGAGAAGTGACCGGGAAGTGGTTTAGTAATGTCGATGCTAAATCATCTATGGGAATGCTGTTTCATTCAGAATGTTTTGCCTTTTATCCTCGCTTCTTCTATCAGCCGAGATGCATTTTCTTTTTGAATAAAAAAACCCACCCCATTTTTATATCAAAGAAAACACGCGTTACATTAAACTTAGTTTAAAAGTTCCACATCTCTCCATTCTAAATCCTACTTGTCACTGCATGTGATTATTGTATTTCATTTGAAATATACCGTATGATATAGTAAAATCATAAAATTCGGATATCTCAACGAGCATTTTTTAATTTAGGATTAAGCATATCTGTATAAAGAATATACGGGTTTATTACGTAATTCTTATCTACTCGTGTATGCATGTGAATGAAAAATATTATGCATAATTTCAGTACATGCACCTAGGTACAACACTATTTACACTCTATTTACACATTTTACTTTTTTTTCTAAGACGTTTCTAGGTGAATAGGGGAATGAGTTTTTACATTCACTTATAAAGTTTACATTCGTGTCATATTGAAAAGAATTTACATGATCGGTATTAATTAAGAATTAACAATATGTTACGAAAGTAAGTGGCTTACAATGTATCTTTCGATAAGACTTAGTCAACTGCGTTACGCTAAGAAAGTTTTGTGAAACAGCTATGACAAATCTTAGGAACTTCCTAAGTTGTAACTTATGCATATCTTAAGTTCTATCTTAGGAAACATCTTAGGAAATCTTTGTGAAACGGGCTCCAGCAGATCTGTCAGTTTGAGGTTTTAATTTACTTCTATGTGATGCGATAACTTTTTTTAATACACTACACAATAACGTAATTAAAAAGTTGCGCAATGAAGAATTCTTTCAATGTTATGCGAGTCCAAGTCCAAAAAGTTCATGGGCTTTCCAGGAAACATTATCATGATATAAAATGTTTCTTGGAAATGCAATGATATTCTTAGAATCACTTAGAAATTATATTAGTGGAGTAAAGCATGAACTTCATCTTGTACCCCTTAAAACATCTGTTTGAATTACTGTAGACGTGGAAAACATTACCATGATTTTAATTTCTCTTTGTTCGCGATTTTACATGTTTCTGTGAACATTAAGCCACCGTAAATATTGTTCATTAACAATATTTATAGTTGTAACTATTTTTCTCCAATCAATTTAAAAAGGGGTAAGGACAGTTTTGTAACCTAACTAATAAAGTTCGTTATTCTGACTTTGGTGATAAATAAAGCAAGAAAATGAAAAATAATGTAAAAATGATGTAAATTTTTAATACTCATTAGAAAGATACAGTTAGTTGATAAAATGATGGTTGTATTTACCAGAAAAATCGATTATCCGTGAAATTAAAACCACACAGCAAATCGTGAAATTTTAGACACGTGGAATTAAGACGTTTGCAGTAATCAATTACCTATTTTACAATCATATCAATATTGTCGGATTCGTTGCCGTTTTTTCTGCATATGATACATGTATTACTAACTTAGAAATGACATTTTCTTATGAACTCCTTCAGAATCGTAAGCATAGTTAAGTACTGTGGGCTGAAGCTTTTACAATATAGTTAACCCACACCAGATTTCTGTTTGACCTATATAAATGGTATAGTGCGGATTAAGGGTCGCATTCCTATTTATTTACGTGATCAACTAATTTCCTTACATATGCACACAATCTAAAGGTTCGTTTCATGAAAACGTTGGAAGACATTTCAGAAGATTCTCAATATATTTTAAAAAGTCCACAATTAAAAATATTGCGCGAACAATTATCAAAGTATTATGATTAAAAACAAAAGGTCTCTACTTGTAAATATCAAAACGGATTCTTTTTTAAAAATCTGACACCTTTAGATGTTTTAACTCCCATCTCAATAAATTAGAAGTTTGTTTTATTTCATTTAGAGTCAACTGAAGTTTTGAGAATTAAAGTGGGTGTTTTAAATACAAGTTTTTCGTGAACTTACGTTTTTTATTATTTCCCTTGTCATTCTTCTCACCCAGTCTTTGCGGCCTTTGTCCACATAACCATGGATTATTATTTTAGTAGGTTTTGGAAAGTTCTCGTCCAAAAATTCCTCCCTTTTCCCGCATCTTTTAAGTTTCCTTGCTTTTCGGGGATTTTTCCGAGTGTACAACAAAAACCGCACCCCCATGGACTGGGGTTTCTCGGGTAGGATGCCTTTAGTGTTAGTGAATGGTTTTCCAGAGCTAAAACATCCGTACTTCTTGTAACAAGTTTCTTGAGGCGAGGCTAATTTAAACAAACCCAGTAGTCCCCATGCATCTAGAATAAAAGAGAAAACAAATTGAAACAAATTAATTTTTTGAATAATTTAAATCATATTATTTGTACCGAGAACTGAATAGTTCTCGTTCGTATTTGTTTAAGAGAAAGTGCATCAATTTGTTAAATTTATTATACATTAAGGAAGTTGACCGTCAGAATATTAAACAACAGTAAGAGGAAGTACATGTGCATATACATGTTCAAATATACATGATGCATGTCACAGAAAGGAATTTACCCAAAGGAAATCGAAACTCGTGTCAATAGAAAAAAAAAGATTGTAGATTTTACGTACCGCATTTGGGAACAATAATCAAACACATCAAGCTAGCTACTAAAATTCCAAACATGAAGTTGACAGCCATGTTTTGTTTGAGCAATGTCGCTGGATTTCCGGATTAAGGGAAGGATGTGAGGTTTTCCTCTGGAAGTCAGCTCCTGTGTGTTTACGAGTTTAAGGGGCTCCGTGATGAGAGATGAAAAGCGAAATTTCCAAGAAACGACGCACGCGCTTGGGTAGTTGCATCGACTTCAGATTCCATTAAACCTTTGAAAATGACTAACATAGATTGGTTTTAGAGAGGTTTCATGGACGGTGGCAACTTTCAAATAAATATAAAAAGAAATTGAAATATTTTTTTCAGTTCGCTAACTATTGGTATCAAATTGCGGTTGTTTATATTTACGATAACCTGAAACGATAAAACTCGTGTACACTCTTTAATCTTTTCTTCGGCCGTCTATGCCAGATGTCGATGTTTTTCAGATACAGTATCCAGCAGGTTTCATTGCCAACCAAGGCAGGGTGCACTGACACCGATTCTACCGTGCAGATTGAACGTCAAGCGAATTAACAAGAACAGGAATTCTGTTGCGATAAATCGGAACGCTATAAGTATTACTACAAATTAACAGTGAATGTCATTTTTACGTGTATTACGCATAACACATTTCAGACACGTCAACAAAAACGTCATATTTCTGTCGTTTGATAACCCGATATTGCAGACGACAACCGAAACACGCCCTGGCGGAGGAATCTAATGCACTCTGGACATCTCTCTCGATCGAATGATGGTGTCATAATTAATTTGGCTAGCAACCATTTAGTGGAAACACCCTCTCCATCGTTGTCTGAAACATGTGGGAACAATACAAATTTACATGTATTAGACCTACTTGCGTGTTTCAGAGAAAACACAAATTTGTATCTACATGTATATGTTTTCTTCCCTTTTCTTTATCTTTGATCTTTTTTATAGCATTAAATGATTTATTTTTGACGTCGTCGTGTCAATAACTGCCGTCAGGTGAGGAGACAAATTGAATAATGCGTGTTAGCGCGTTATGATAATTTGTCTGCTCAACTGACGGCAGTTATTGGCACGACGACGTCAAAAATAAATCATTTAATGCTTATATTTACATTCCCTTAATGATGAAATCAGTTATTTTATTAAAATAAATCGGTATAAATTGCAGATCACGGAGGGAGTAAATTAGTAACAGCAAGAACAGCTGTTTCTAAAACCGGTTTAAACTGGTTATCACACAGACTGTTGAGATGAGCATAAAAATATAATCCATGAAAACTACTCTTGAAATTTTCCTTTTAACAATAAAATCATTTTCATTGTTGAATAATTGTAAAACATTGTGTTTTAACAACATGTATAAAATATATTTTTAAATCAATAATATTAAAATCAATGTTTGGGAAGTACTTATGTAAATTACATGTAAATTCATACGCAGTGGTTAGGTTGTTCCATTTAGAGGCATTTAAAGATCACATAATTTAATGGAAAAACACAGTAGAATGTAAATATTATTCTTTAATCTTCACTGTTATATTAGTTTTATAGACATTTTTGGGTTTTGAACAAGAGGATAATTCTTATTTTTCATCATAATAGTACACTCACTTATTTACGTAGTATGTTTAACATTAATTTTAATGAATGAATATAAAAAATTGAACTGTTTAGAATTCAAAAGTTCCATTTATGATAACTTAAATGACGATAAAATGCAGATAGCAATCGTCAAGGATAGCAATCTTCAAGGATAGCAATCTCAAGTTTAGAAATTGCACGATCAATGATTTTGACTTGAATCCGTGAAACTTCATAAGAGTTGTTTTGACTGTTAATGTCGGTTGATATCGACTTAGTCAGGAATTTTCAGCAAGGTTAAAAGAAAACTATAGAAATTTCTTCAAATTACAGAAGTATAAAAAAAATTGGGTTTTTTATCAAGATGTTGATGTGTGCTGATATGTTTCGATAAAATACTACTTGTCATTATCTTTAGGAAAAAATATTTATTTAAAGAAATGCCCGGTAAATCAGATAACAAAAATCTTGAATGATATTTTTTTTCCCGAGAGAAAAAAAACCCACATTATGTGTATATGTTGTTTTTTTTCATGGAATTCTCTGTCAGACAAACTATTTTGGTCTCAGAAGACACAATCATTCTTGTCCATAGTCATGGCATATAAAGTCTCTGTCATCAGTATAATTTTCTGCTATACTATGCGGGGCAATATTCCTTTAACGAAAGTGCTGTTTGCGACCTGAAAGTTTGCTATCAAGATGTTAAGAATTGTACGACTGCTACAGAGACCAAGTTTGAAACAATGGGTACAACACAGCGTGTTTCTGCATCGAAAGTGTTTTTTTTTTAACATCTATTGACTGATGAGGTCTCTTAAAATTTTAACTTCGGTAAAGATATAGCATGCTGTGTTTGATTTGTTGGTATATAATACTGTCGACCAGGCTCAGCTTCAATTAGAGTTTGCTTAACTCTGCCTGGCATTAATGTTTTCTGTCATTTTAAAGCTGTCTTTTAACTTTTTAAATCCCCCCAGCTAGCTCTTGCAGAAAGTCTCGGCTTCAACAGGTCCTGTTCAAGCTGCTTGGTCTGATTTTTAGGGCTTTATAGTATATCAAGTAATGTTCCATACAAACTAATTATTTCAAAAAATTATAAACTAATAAATCTATTTACAGCAACAGAATTAGTCTCTTTTCAAAGATAGAAATATTCGAAGTACTAGTAAATAAAAATAGCATTGAATATTCCGATCAATACAATATATACAATCAGAAAATGCACATGAAACAAGGAATAAAAATGGAAAATCTAGGATAACATCAGGAATGCCACACGTCGGCCATGAGTGTGCAATCGGGTGGAAGGTTTACGAGATCGAAACGATTAAATACCCCGTATGCTATTGCCTGTTTATGAGTCATGTTCAGCTTTAATTAAAGATGTAATGAATTTCCCATGTATGGATAGTTTATCACACTTTTTGTACAATTTGTTCTAAAAATACTGACTGATCATAAATTCATGATTAAATCTTTCCAAGGGGTATCTATTATTATAATATCAAATTTTGTACTTAAAATATCAATTTTGTTTTCACCGGTTAATGAAGATCCAATCCAAATGATGTGTAGGCAAATGTTTTTCGCACTTTTCTTAACTCAATTCTTTATTCACTCAAGACCAGTTCACTGGTGTATGAGATTCACGTTTAACATAAGTATATACAAATGAACACAGAAAAACAGGAAATGTATATGTAGTAAAAAAAAAAATTAAAAAATTGGAAATACAGTAGGTTGTATATTTTTTTTAGGAAGAGGAGACTTTGAGAATTTTCTTAATAAATTTTTAAAATGTTTTTAGTTTTTCTACATCATAAGTATTCATCAGCTCGCTAAATTTCATAAAATTTAGATTTTCATCTAATTAGTATTTTTTTGGACAGAAACATTTTTTTATCGTTTGCAAAATGTGTACATTCCATATTATAATGAAATTCATCCCAAATGCTATTAAAATCACACATTGTACATTTTCTTAATTTGTTGTCAATATTATTCCATCTACCTGTTTCTGTTGGAAATCGATGGTTATAGCTTCGTCATTGTGTGTGTAAATGTGACCCGTAGATCTCTAGGTAAAATCAACAAATACTTTTCTATATATTGATGTTTGTTTTAAAAATTCTATAATTAATACATATTGGTGAGTTATCAACTATACTTCTCTACTCTTGTACCAGTTGATTTTGTAATATTTCTTTAACTATTGTAATATTTCTTTAGTAACTATTGACTTACTACATATTGTTTGATTTCCCCATATTTAAGACAACCCACATGAGTTGAATATACCGTGTACACATTTTATCCATGGATGTATAAAAGATCCATTTTTGTAACATCTATAAAAATAACAATAGATCTAGATTACATGTACATTAGTGAGTTTACAATCGTGGGCTGTCAAAACTTTCGCCCAGTACATTAACATTTTAGTTTTAACAAAAAGTGACAATGGATACCTTCCAGTTTCTCCATACACCATACAATTTGGAGTACTTGATTTAAGATTAAGAAAAAATAATTGTACTTTTTTGATAATATCTAAGTTTTCGTAAACCCACACTTCACACGAATAAAGTATATTGGGTTAAAGACTTTGTCAAACAGATCTAATTGACAATTAATTGGTAGAATATCTCGCATTTGTAGGAATAGTCAATTAATGGAACTGCCAAGAATATAAAAAATTATTAATAAGTTCAAGTAATCGTCTCAATTAAAAAAACGTAAATAATCTTATACATGTAGCAATTTGATGACGCACATCAAACTTCTTATCTAAACAAAAAATAGATTTTAAGATTAAAAGTAAATGAATCTGTTAAAAAAAGTCAGGGGCGTATCTGAACAAAAAAATGTGCACGCCAAAGAAGACCTGAGTCTGGAACCACCAAAATTCAGGGTACTACAGAATGCCATTGTGGATGCACAAGGGGGAAAACCCTCGGAAACATTTTTTTTATGCGTTTTCTGTTGATAAAATATTTATTTCAATTCAGTGAACAAAGTTGTTTCAGATCATCGTTACCGATTGAATTTATATAGAATACGTACTGTAATCATCATGCAGTTACCGGTCTTTTTATTCCGGAAACTTTGGATGACTGCACTTAAGGACATGCGATATTTGCGAGAAAATAAACTTTTAAAAGAAGAATTTTTCTTTCAATTGCAGAAATGGTCAACATCTAAACTGCAACTTTACGTAATTGCGTTAAATAAAAGTATGTTGATACCAAGTGCGAATTTGTTTTTATAGATTTCTTGAATCTCCATACGATAATGAGGACGCCCACTTTTATACTGACTTCATACATAGTCAGCGCATGTTTGTCTATTGTGTTCCGTTTAACAGTAGTTGTATATTTGCTTTATCATAGTTATGTCAAAGGGAGATTAATAGACAAACATGCGCTCATGGTTTAAATGAGAAAAAACTGCTTCTTCTTACTTTCGCTTTCCCTGTTGTAACCAAGGGTTGATACATGTTGAATATTATAATTCACCACGTGATTGCTCAGTTATAACTTGTCTAATTTAAGACTTCGCCCAATCAACAAGTCAATGACGTCATCGTAAACTTTCAGAGGGGAGGGGGATATCGTCGGTCCTATATTAAGGCATGTTGATATCATGATAAATTGATACATGTTTGTTCATAAGCGTTTGCTTTAAAATTAATTCGGACATTATTCTCCATAAAATAAATAATTTATGTTTCTGGCATAGTCCAATGTTTGGAACAAAATAAGAGATCCTTCATATATATTCACAAGTAAAAAAATGGGAGGACAATTGACTGCTGCGCGCGATGCAGTTTGTGTCGTATTCTGATATTACTCATCTTCAGTGTGAAATTTTGAACTACGTTTGCTAATTATGAGAATTTTCATCAAGAAACTGCCTATCACGTTAGCTTAAAATCCCTTGGGTTCTCTGCTTAATATACTTCTTTGTACCTTTGAGCTTAAAAAGGTTAAAATAATTAATTATCATATCTAAAAGTCTAATAATATGTTTTACGGTGCTACCGTTGTGGCGATCGCAGCAAGAATTACACATACCTTGCATCATTGTCGTCTTAGTGTTATTTAGTTATCAACGAGCGTTAAATAATTTTTTGAGAGAGAGAGAGAAAAAGAGAGAGAGATTATTATATAATATTTCTAAGTTTAAATAAATTCTTACAAAATACATAGACTTGCTTCCCTAAATCCGTTCTTTACTTTTGGAGAGAATTGATCCGTCTGTAAAATATAATTTTTGTTTAATTTGGTCAAAAGTGTTAACGATAAATACAGTATTTTTTTTGTTCCTTTTTTTTCCCCTGTTCATAATTATTTTTTAAAAATTCGTTTATTTTTGCATTCTAATTACATACGTTATCCGTGCCCCCGGTCCTTGTTTGTAGGTGTGTAATTTCCCATTTTCTAATTTAATGGTTTGACTATATGCAATATCTGCATAATTTTTTTAACTGTTTATTTTTTCTCTTTATTTTTTTTAATTTAGTTCAAAATGTCCTATTTTTTTTTAATTTCCTCCCTACTCATACTTACTGTACATGCATGCAAAATTAGCTTAAAATTGGATCGATATGACAGTAAAGTGTGGCTCTTGCTAGTATACATGTATATATAATATCTCTATAAAAAAAAAATTAAAAAAAAATCATATGTCAATGAGGCAGGTATCGCAGTCTATACTGAAATAGCTAGTGCAAGCGTTACATATGTTTGATCCACCTCTTAATTTATCGCGGGAAATATAGCGCGAGATCACTGTGACGTCATACGTTAAATTCCATTTGTTTACGTATCTCAACTCAATACGATGGAATGGAAGCATGTAAAAAATCTCTTGGGTCTCACCAAAGCTTGTGTGGTACTCAAAACGTGTCTTCAAACCTCAAGGCACCGTAAATTACGAGTTAAATGTCAGCCATTTTTGGCATAGCACCACGGGTGAAAATATTAGAGAGCATTATGGGACCGAGACAAAAAATTTTGTTTGATGAATCTGTAGGTTTAGCTCGTTCTTTTTCCCGCGCACACTGGTTCTTAGAGCTCGCTACGCGAGCGGCGCTTCGCGCCGCTCGCTGCGCTCGCTATAAAATATTTCAACCAAATCCTGCACAGGTCTTATATCAACGTTACTTTCAACGCGCTTTTAATTTTTTTCAAAGTTCGTTGACTTGGTTAAAAAATTAACGTGCTTTCAAAAAAACAAAGTGAGTAATTTTTCAAAGTGCGTTGTAGAAAAGCGGCCAGTCAAAAAACCCCGATCACTTCCTGTACTGATATTGGTTTTTTTTATCTTTTTTAAAAGATGCACTCTATATACAATCATGTAAATGCATACCGATTTCAATCGTCAAAGCTCAAGGTTGTTGTTTTTTTCACTGTTACTTCCAGAGTTATTATTATTATTCAGACAACAATCATGCAATGTCCAGAACAACCTGGATTTTAAAACGTATAAGTTATCGGCTTAGAAGCTGTAAGGGGATGATTTACAATGCGTGAAATTATCCCGAATTAACATTTCTTATTTATCTACTTATTTTCTGAGTCACTAATCATGCCACTTTAAATACTATGTACATATAAAATCTAGATCTTTGCGTGGGTCCACGCAGAAAATGTATGATAAAGTCACCTTGTACACCCACGAAAATGCTAAACTAAATTACCAGTTTATTTGGTACAAGGATGACAGGTACAAAAGGCATTATCATATAAAGTTATATTTTGAATTTAAATCAGACTGGAATGTTTTTATTATCCTCTATTTCTTAAGCAATCTGATTGTGTTTCATATAGACAATAAACTGTTTGGTGTTTCTTGGGGGTATATATGTCGCTAACATTGCAGAAAAAATATATACATAACCCGACCGTTCCACAGAAGAAACAACAATTTTTCCATACACGTCAAGGCTATTATGGTAACTACAACTTCTGAGGTCAGCCCCTGCAAGTTCTCTCTATTTAATTGATCAAGAAATAATCCACTCAAAGTCAAACACCAAAAGTACAAAAAAAAAAACATCAATGAACGTTGCAAATATTATTTATTATAGGTATTTGAAAAAAATTGGCATTTAATTATCTAAACAATGTATTTGAATAAAAATAAGATTTGAAATTTTGAAAAACTTTATAAAAGTTAACGAAATGCGTATATTCATACGCGGACAGGTCGTTTTACTGACATTCTTGTCAGTTTCTGTATGATTTCGAGGAATATAACAAGGGAATGCAAATACAGTATACATGTGTATAGCCATGAAAACGAATCACCATCAACATGTACAACTTCAGTAGTTTAAATCAATTCGTCTGTCTGTATGTTAAACTTTTAAAACTACTTTCAAATGTATTATTATGCTCATTAAATCTCGATGTTTATTTTTACCTATAATAGATAATAATTGTTTTATATTTTTGACGTTGATAATGCGTGGATTATTTCGTGATCGATCGAAAATTAGCTGACTCCATGGACTTGCAAGGGCTAACCTAAGACTTCCAAGTTGTTGCAATAACCATGATGGTAACCTTTACATAATATATATGGAATATTCGACAATACATTGTATATGTTCCGCATATCTATTTGGTCTAAGGGAGAGAACTGCCAAGGAACTGTAAACGTACAGGTCACAAGAGTACATCCACATATAAACTGCAAAAACTCTCATAAAAATGAAATCATGACTCTGGAGTGGTGTAATTGATAACTTTTAATAATCAGGAAAGCTTGAAAAAGCGTGAGAACAATATCAGGCAAGCTGAAAGCGTTGTAGAACGTCGAAACTGAACCTGATAAGTGGATGTTTAATTCAGTTGGAAATTTCTAAAAGAAATGTTTTCAGTTTTGGGTGAATGTATCTTTATATTTCTAAACATCGGTGTGGAATGAAATCCTTACTATCCATGATAGAGGAGTTTGCAGAATTAATTATTAATAATGATGAATGGTCCTTGCGAGGGCTAACCAAACAGTCATTACATACTATAGCTCCTTAATAACATTTCTATCAGGGTTAAAATTTCCCGGAATTCGTGAACTGTTTTGCAAACACGTTTCGCACATCAATTATTGATATGATTTTCGGGGGGGGGGGGGGGGTCAACTGCACTGCTATTTACAAATGTACGAAATAAAACCATTGTTTTACAGCAACAATAATAAATATGTTTTACAACCGGATTAAATACATGTAATAACTTATAAAACCCACACATCATGGTCTATAAACGTCACGAGATACATGTAGGCATTGTTTAATTAAAAACTTCATGTAACATCTCCCGTTGTTCTACTTAACTACATGTAATTGTCAACCTAATATAAATGGTTAAGAAGTACAACAAACTTCTGCATCCCAGTCCAATTAAAGTTACTCCGTCACAGGCTATTTCTTTAAGTTTAAGATGCGGATCCCTAGAGGGTCACGTTTCAAGACAAGCGTTTGCATGATCAAGGTTCCCCGAGAGTAGAGTCAGGGTCAATAGATAGTGACACTCATCCAAAGAATACTTTACTGCTCAGTGTTACATTTAACTACAAATTTCTCAAGGAAAACTATTCAGGATCAAACTATTGTGCATATTAATATTGTATAAATCAGTTTACATACTACATGTAGTAAGTGCATCAAATTATAGGTTATACAAGGCAATGGTATTACATATCTCTGTTTGCTCGTACTTTAGATGACCTCAAAGGTAGTCTCTTATCTTCTCTGATTTCAAACAGCACAAAGGAACAAAATCAAATGCACCAAGATGAATGCGCTGGGCCTGGTTGCATTTGTGTTAGTTATTGGACCGTCCTTTGGTAAGGTTTTTACTTAATATGTAATAAGGGGGGGGGGACTCTGGCGCAGTCATTAATGTACAGGTATACTAAAGTACATACTTATTCAATCATATTCATACATGATCATATATAATTTTGTTTGGTCAGTCCAACAATCTATTTAGATAATACGTAGATAGGTTCTATTTGAATTTGAACCTTAATTTGTAGGGGGTGTCATTATTCGTATTAGGTCGTATTAGGGCAAAAGTCTGGATATTTTTAGATTTACCAAAATGACACAAACATTACAAACTCAATGTTAGATCAGCAATGCCTGAAATTGATGTTTCCAGTAGGCCCGTGAGATACTCGTGAGATACCCGTGAGATACTCGTTGCTTTCTAGACCTCTATCTGATACACTTCAGAGTTTTTCCTGAACGAAGGGAAGAAGGTCTGTTATGGCGACCTGGGCTGTTTCTCCATTGACGACCCTTTCGACAATACACTCGGATATCTTCCGGAATCTCCCGAAGCCATTCATTTTGGTCTGACACTCTATACCAGAGGCAACTCTCGGACCGGTGTAACTTTAGGCTACAATGACTCCGCTTCCGTGTCTAGGTCCAGTTTTAATCCTAACAACCCTGTAAAAATTCTCATTCATGGTTACATGGCAAACGCTTTTGAACCTTGGGTTCTCAATATCTCAAATCTGTTTTTGAAAAAGGTACGTCAGAGAAAAATGAATACACTAGATAATAACGATCTTTATGTATAATAGAGTTTACGTAATAATAGTTTAATCATCAATGCTTGAAAAGACCAAATGTTAATTAACATTCTCTCCTTTCATTTTTCACCGAATCAAAGTAACAGAACAGATGACGTCATACTCTGGAAATTCCATTTGTAGGAAGACTGTAACGTCATTGCGGTCAACTGGAAAAACGGTGCCAGCAAGATATACCCAGCCTCTGCCGCCAACACACGTGTAGTGGGGGCTGCCGTCGCCAAGTTCCTGGAAATGCTTAGGAACAAACATGGCGTCAAAATGGAAAACGTTCATGTCATCGGGCATAGTCTTGGGGCCCAAACAAGTGGATACATTGGGTCCCGAACTCCGAATATGGGCAGAATCACAGGTGAACTTTCTAATAAGCAATTCTATATTTAACGATTACTGAAATTAATTGAACAATTTCTAAAGCATCGTGGGGAGACTGATTTGCATTTCAGGTATGGACCCGGCTGGTCCATTGTTCGAAAGATACGCAGAGCAAGTGAGACTAGATCCTAGTGACGCAAAATTTGTTGACGTCATTCATTCTGATGCACTTCCTATCGAAGATGCCGGTAAACATTTAAATCTTTTTGTTTTGAAAATGGCAAAACAAAAGCAGAATGTAATAATCTTTTCATTTCATTTCGTTGAGAAAATAACATTTACAATTTACTCGCTGGGTTTGGGCTTTGATATAACATTGGCCTTATTAGTTGTTCTTGAACTTAATATAAACAGTTTGAGTGCGACACAACCTTAGTTTAATCTTTTCTCGTTTAGTATTGTAATTCATTTGGTCCATTAAAGTTGCCGCCTAGGTTTGGCTAATCGAAATTGATTTTATGTCATTTTGTCAACATTTTATTTAAAGTTCTAATATACTGGTAAACAAAGTAACAACCCTTACACACGTAGTACATGTTTACCTATCTGACACTGTTCCTGCAGGATTTGGTACCAGGAAGTCCTGTGGACACATTGATTTTTTCCCTAACGGAGGAGGCCATCAACCAGGGTGTCCCCCCGCCTATAAGACCGGGGTGGAGGAACTCCTGACCCTCAGGTTTAACGGTCAGTGGGGCACAACCGCTACATGTAGCATTTTTGAATCCGTCACTTTTGAAAAAGTATTGAAAGTTCTTGTACACTAAGATTTCCAAAAGTCAATTTTAAGTTTTACTAATTAAAAACGAAAAATTTGTTACGAATTTACATATGCAATGTAAATGTTTTTTGCATGGTTTATGGTTTTCATCAGAAAATAACAACACTAAGTATTTTTTAATTCTTGATTTCTTAGCAAAGTGTTATCAATATATATTATAATTTGATACACATTTCTGTGATAAAGATACACCGTCTTGGTGCCTTAAATATTTTTCATACCAAGAACAACTGTCATCAAATTCTTTTTTAATCTCTTAATCAAGATAAAAAAAACTATAAACATACTATCCTATAAATAAGTCAAGCACTGCGTTATTAACAATGAGATGTTTTAAAACTAAAACTCTCTCTCTCTCTCTCTCTCTCTCTCTCTCTCTCTCTCTCTCTCTCTCTCTCTCTTCCCTTTTTTTCAGTTCTATCTTTCTTTTCTTTTACAGAAGCCTTTCTTTCCGTGGCCTGCAGCCACGAGCGCTCCTATATATACTTCGCAGAGTCGCTGGCGGCAGAACCGTGCAAGTTCACCGCCTACCCCTGTGATTCCTATGACGATTTTGTTAAGGGCACCTGCAATGTATGCGGTAATTCCCCTTGCCCTGTGATGGGAAACGACGCAATTCTTTCGCAGTCCAGACGGGGCAACTTCTACCTTGTCACCAACGCCCAAAATCCTTACTGCAGTAAGTGGGAAATAACCCTTCCAATCTCTTCCAATCCCTTTCCATACTTCAAATGTCCTTCTTCCTTGTACAATTTCCCTGCGAAACAAACATCTTTCATAACGTTAAATAACAATTCATATCAATGATTTAACCTTGTCTGTGAAATTTGCAAAAAAAGGTCACATCTGCATTTGGCGTTTGCGAAAGAAAATTATGTCATTTCGAGTGCTGAAATTATAAATATCGATCATTATACTGTAATTGATAGTACTAAAACTATATGTGTTGTGGCGATTTACAGAGTTTTTTAAATATTTCACTGAAGAGATATAATCTATTATTGTAGTTTTTTTTGGATTCGGTTAAAATGATGAGTTTGAACTTACTTTGTACGTTTGTTCACTTTCCTGAGTGTTTTTATGTTTATTTTTTATGTTCGTTAAATAACAAGAGAGACCTTCTGTATGAATGACTAGTATTATGATAACCAATCATTTAAGAGATATTCTTTTAAACAATACAGCCAACCGTTTTGAGATTTTGCTGTTGTTGCTACTATTGAGGTTTATAAATCTTAAATACATGCATTTACAATCAAGTTAATCGTTTCAATAAAAAAGAAAAACTATGCCTGCAAAGTCACTGCAGTCGTAATAGCCATATGCTGAAGTATGAAGATTTTTATTAAGTTCAGTTTTTAGTTCACCTCATTTGAAAGCTAAAGTGAGCTTTTCTGAACACGTTTTGTCCGTCCGTCTGTCCTTCTGATTGTCTGTCCACCTGTAAACTTTTTACATTTTCGACTTCTTCTCCAGATTCACTCTGCCAATTTCAACCAAACTTGGCACAAAGCGTCATTGGATAAGGGAAATTTAAATTTGTTAAAATGAAGGGCCACACTTCTTTCAAGGGGAGATAATTAGGAATTATTTAAAACTTAGCCAGAAAAGCTGAAACTTGTGTGGAAGCATCCTCAGGTAGTGTAGATTAAAGTTTGTTCAAATCATGATCCCTTGGGGTAGGGTGGAGACCACAATGGGAGAAGGAGTCGAATTTTTACAAAGGAATATATAGAGAACAATAAAAAAAAACCTTAACTTATATGGAATCATCCTCAGGTAGGGTAGAATAATGTTTGTTTAAATCATGTTCGTCAAGAGTAGGGTGGGCCACATTTGGGGGGGGGGGGGGGATTATTACA
The DNA here is from genome assembly GCA_016163765.1 of Magallana hongkongensis. Classification (NCBI taxonomy): domain Eukaryota; kingdom Metazoa; phylum Mollusca; class Bivalvia; order Ostreida; family Ostreidae; genus Magallana; species Magallana hongkongensis. The sequence continues at coordinate 33,472,714 of WFKH01007768.1, forward strand.
TAGGATTATATAGAGAAAAATGTATTTAAATCCTCTTCTCAAAAACCATTTGCCCAGAAAACTGTAACTTGTGTAAAAGCATCCTCAGATAGGGTAGGTTAAAGTTTGAACAAACCGATGCTGCCATCTACTCTACATGTATCATAAACTTATATTATGAGTAATAAGTAAACACTTTAAACAAATGCGCATCTCTACTTTTCATTTGGTAAACGCTTTACATATTTTATTTATATCAATTTAAGGCACAATTGCATTTTCTCAATCTTGATTAATGCCAAAGCAATATTGTTGATAATGGAAACAAAAAGACGACTTCCATTTTTTTTTTGTCTGCAAAATCTATGTACATGTACATGTACTTGCCAAAAACATTTTGGCTGTCTGTTTAGAGTTGATTTATAAAATATCAATGATGTACACCTTTTACTTTGGCGCTTTGTGAATTTAACCTTAGGAGTAAACAACAACATTTTTCTCTTGTTCAAAGATACATTGAATTAGATGATCCCTGTAGGTTAAAATACTGTCATATATCAGTGTATAATAAGTATACATGACAACCAGAATGATTGTCATATTTAAAGAGAGGAACTTATACATGTACATTTCAAATTACTTGTTGATTGATTGTCATTAAAATAAGTTTAAAAAATGAGTTAAAGACATTCAGTTAGTCAATGAAAAATATATTGCAATAAGAAGAGGCCCATGGGCCACATTGCTCACCTGAGCAACAATAGAATTCATAAAATCAGCTTTACGGAGTCATATACAAAATATCTGGACAATGTAGTAAAACAAATCCTGTATTTAAACAAGAGGCCCATGGACCACATCGCTCACCTGAACAACAGTACCTTGTAACATTCTATTTCGTAGCATATGTTATTTTTATTTTAAACTTTGAACCGCTTCTGGGGTCCCAGTATTGGTCCGGGGTTTATGGTTGGCTTTAACAATTTAGAATCTACACTATTTTAGAATCATTGCATAGTAATCTCACAAACTGTAGCATTGTAGTTCTTGAGAAGAAAATTTTTAAACATTTTCCATATATATTTCTATGTTAAACTTTGGACCCCTCTTGGGGCCCCAGTATTAGTTCGGTGGTCACAGCTTTATTAATTTAGAATCTACATTATTTAAGAATGCTTGCATAGTAATCTCACAAATTGAAGCATTGTAGTTCTCGAGAAGAAGATTTCTAAACATTTTCCCTCTATATTTCTATGTTAAACTTTGAACCCCGTCTGGGGCCCCAGTAGAAGTCCGGGGGTCACAATTTCAACAATTTAGAATATACACTAGCCAAGGATGTATGCATAGTAATATCCCAAACTGTTGCATTGTAGTTCTTGAGAAGAAGATTTTTAAACATTTTTCTTATACATGTTAAACTTTGAACCCCGCCTGGGGCCCCAGTTTTGTTCGGGGGTCACAATTTTTACAATTTAGAATCTCAACTATATATACAAGCTTTTGTGTAAATATTGGCATTTCTGGTGCAGTGGTTCTTGAGAAGAAGATTTTTAAACATTTTTCCTACGTATTTCTTGGTTAAACTTTGAACCCCGCCTGGGGCCCCAGTTTTAGTCCGGGGGTCACGATTTTTACAATTTAGAATCTCCACTACATATACGAGCTTTTGTGTAAATATTGGCATTTCTGGTGCAGTGGTTCTTGAGAAGAAGATTTTGAAACATTTTTTCCACGTATTTCTAGGTTAAACTTTGAACCCCGCCTGGGGCCCCAGTTTTGGTTCGGGGGTCACGATTTTTACAATTTGAAATTTCCACTATATATACAAGCTTTTGTGAAAATATTGGCATTTCTGGTGCAGTGGTTCTTAAGAAGAAGGTTTTTAAAGACACACACCCTATACTCACTGTTTCGCAATTATCTCCCTTTTAAAAAGGGTTTAGCCCTTTCTTTTTACAATTTAAAATCCTCTTCCCATAAGAATGCTTTGTATTAAGTTTGGTTAAATTTGGCCCAGTGGTTTTAGAGAAGAAGTCAAAAATGTGAAAAGTTTACAGACGGACGGACGGACGACGGACAACAGGTGATCAAAAAAGCTCACTTGAACCTTCGATTCAGGTGAGCTAAAAAGTTAATAAATTAATTACATTAAATAAAGAGTTCATGAAAACATAATTTTAAAATGATTTTTTTTTATTAAATCAATTAAAAATAATAATGCATATGAGTAAATAAATTCCTCAACGGAGTATAATACTTTTATTAAAGCACTTGTGGTCATTCGAAAACAGACTATAGGTCACCTGTAATTAATTTCATTTGTTCTCTCCCTCCCCTTACCTGTACACAATTCCTACCTTGCCAAAACTAGTCACCTGTGTAAATTTCAGATTTTTTGCTAGGTGGGAAGACACCGTTGGTGGGTTTAGAGTGGAACGAAAAAATGTTGTTAACATTCGAAACATGAAATTAATCTCTACACGCCGCATTCTTTCTCTGAAATACTATTTTTGAAAAGAGGGTGTTGCAGTTCCTATGCTATTTTTCCCTAAAGGAGTTGCAGATAAAATGGAAAAATTGAAGTTACATAATGCGATCTAAATCTTTTTTTGCATGCAACGTTTTACATAAAGCAGTGTAGAATTATATCTGAAAAGTTCGTACTAACTTTTATAAGACCATGAAAAAAATGTGAAAATGGTTACACAGACAAATGTGGCAGATTTCTTGCTTTATAAAAAGGGAATCCTAATTGTTATGAAAAACTGCCTCCTTGAAACAAAATTAATTTAATCTTAACGTTTAGAGTCAGACAATTTCTTGAAAACTGCTATTTCCGATTTTTGTTTCAAAGAGGCATATTTTTAAAAGATCTAACTTTTGGAAAAAATCATTAATACCTCTGAAATCTAAGAACGCTGTGTTAAATTTCCTCCATGTAAGTAATGTATAGATTAGTCGAGTGGTTACGCAGTTAGAGTAGTTTGTAACCGTGTACGACTTTTTTGATTGGGTTTGAATCCCAGAACAGTTGGAATTTTTTTTATACATCGCATGAAAAGGTTATATAAATAGATAATTTATGAATGTCAGAATAAAGTTATTTAAACGCTTTTCAGTGTAATATTAATTTTGCATGCGTGCTTAATTGTTTTTCAACATTACTGTGTGAAGTCTCCGTTATAAACTTGAACTATAACCATTTTCTTCTAAACAAGGGATTTCAAAACAATGTACGCATTAATGTAAAAAGTTGTTTTTCTTCTTTTTAAAGACATAACCAGGTATGCCGTTTTCAAAGATACATGTGCAGGTTGTTAAAAGCAAAAAAAATAATTTAAAAAAGTATGAATCGGCGATGAAGCAATAGGTAAATGAGAATATATACGAATGAATTTGTTTCACCTTTTTATCTCGAATATGCGTTTATCTAGATACTATAAAAACATACGATGATTATAATTACAACTGATGGTTTTGAAGGGCCAGAATCAGATTTATTCATTTAGCTCCAAAGAATGATATTTTAAACACGTTGGACATAAGAAATCAAATTAATATATGTTAACATCAAAATACAAAATATATGGTCATCTTCTTAAATGTATTTATGCAAATCAAACGGTCGTTGCCGTGTTCGATAGAAATGCGCGTAAAATGATTGTGTACTTTGCCTATATACGGAACATACCCGCTATGTAAATATAGTCGTCAACGTAATGTGTCTATATTTAGATATGACTCTTCAAGCGATACGGATATTTAAAAGCCCTTTCCACGTTATGTAACAATCCCGCTTCTTTGCAACACCCTCTTTTTATTTATGTTTTATCTTTTTTTTGGGGGGGGGGGGGGGGTGGGGGGGGGGGGGGGGGGGGGGGGGGGGACCTGAAATGTGTGTACAACACATAAAATGACACTTGGCATTGTAGGAGGGGAAATCACTTTTAAGTTAAAAATTGTGTTTGAAAAGCGGTCGTAAAAGAAGAAAATATGACACATACGCACATAAATTTACCTTTTTAAACCACATGGAAAGATTATCGGGGGGGGGGGGGGGGGTGAAGACCAAAAAACCCAGGGGAGGGATTCTCTTCAATTATCTCCACCTATAAAGTCTAATGGAAAATCTTTAGGAGAGAAAGGGTAGTAGAAAGAGCATGGTTTAACTTTTACTTTAACTCCTCTCTTCAATTCTAGATCTGTTCATCTTACTTTATCAACCTGCACAAGTGTATATCATCATGTATCGTTTCTAAAATTTGTATCTTTCAATGTGCGTCCCTTTTGTTATGTTTTTATCAGTTATATATTTTTTAAATAACTTTTTTCTTATTTTCAGAAAATACTTAAGACTCAAGCACTGGATGATTATACTTGTGAATGCGGATTTATTATTTCATAAAATCTTTTTAAAAGGAATATTCAGCATGAGTTTTCATATTTATTGACTAATTTCCACTTTCCAAGCATGAAAACAATGCTGCTTCTAAGAAGAAATTGAAAAAAACATTCCTCATTGTACATCTGTTTCATTTTTCATCGTTTCTAATCAGACAATGACGTTTGAAACTATCTCATTACAATCAGTTTAATTGTAATCCCGAGCCCGAGTCGTTATAATAGCGCTCTGCAATATTTCACGATCACCACACAAAACCAAGGCGCTGAGATCTAATGTCTACACAGCGAAACCTTTAAAAATACATATATACACAAAATAAAAATAAAACGGAGGCAGCTCTCAAGTTTGACATCATTTCTCTTAATCTCAAGAGCGTGAAGCCGTTTGGTAGCAGTCGTGTCATTAGAATTAAGGATGTGGGCCAATATACACTAGTCGGCAGAGTTGAGGCAAATCCAGCGATCATTCATAAACTGTGGCACAGCGAAAAAAAAACACTTAATTTATTTTATTTAATGATTAATTTATTTCAACTGAATTTGATATCTGGTGACATGGATATACGGAGAAAATCATTCTACAGATTGTCAACTGTCATTTTTGCTATTGTCTTTGTGGACTTAACCAGATCGGCTTTTGCAGGTATTTATAATCATTCAATTTTAAGGATTAATTATTGTAAATCTTTCAATTATATGAAGTTTTTTATAGGTTGAAAAAATGTGTATTTAACATTTGACACAAAAAAGAGACAAAAATATATACCTTTCTCTGTGGGTTTTTTTCCTGTTCAAGTAACACGTTGTACGTTAATTCTTTGATTTGATACATGTTTAATGCTTTGGATTTCTCCATTTTAGTTTAATTCTAATAACATTGAAAATATTGATTAAGCTGAAATTTGTCACCCTTCCCTTTCTCATGTTCTATTTTTGTGTGTGTAATAATTTGTCTGTTGTTTTCCCCTTCAATTCAATCCTTTCAAAACAGCTTAGTTTTTTTGTTTTTTTTTTTATTTAAGTCATTTTAACTATGGATTTCCTTCATATAAAGAAATGCTCTTGCTTTGTTCGGTCTGTCAGTGCCTTTGTTTTTCGAGTGCGCCGATCTTGATATATCTTTAATTGCAAGTAGCAGAGCTGTAATTACCTTTGTGCGGTAGTCACTCACTGAAGTGCTTTATTGAATGACCTGGCCCTGGTCACGAATAGAAACAATCCACTAAGTGTCATCGGAAGCTTCACTTTAAGGGGTGAGAGGGCTAAGGAGTGGACAGGATGCTCAAACCTTTTTTCCTTTTTTAAAACGTCAGTTTAGAAATGCCATAATCAATTTTAGAAAAAGACTGTAATTAAAAAGTCCGAATTCATTAAATTAAATAAATGATAAATGTAAATTATAAATAAAAATTACATTGTTACGACTATATTCATATGCATATTAGTTGAAAAGGCACACGAAAAGCTAATATCTTTCAAATACTTTAGGTCCGATGAAGTATGAATATTTCGGCATAGCTGTTGGGTTCTTCCTTTTGAAATAACAAGAAATGATCATATATTTGAAAAATTGAATCAAGATTGGATTTTATTTTTATTACTTAGCTTGAAAAAGTTTAATTTACTGCCCGTTTTTGTCCATCTTTATCAGTAGTCAAGAATACTTACTAAGAAACCAATGCGGCGGTAGGGGTTGGGGTTCTTGATTAATTTACAAGTTGTTCAAATACATGTATATTCATCCATGCATGTACGGGAGATTTATGGAAAAAAACCCAAGAACTCTACTAAGTCTGATAAACGTTTTATGAATACGCAACAGTTGGAAATTAATGAAAGAACTTTTAAAGAGACTGTTCAATCTTTATTTCGTGCAATTTCAGACCAGAATCAAATCTTCAATGAGATGTTTATTAGACCCTCACACGTTTGTCTAATATGTACTTACTTTCAAGCGTCTCAAAGCTACATGATGTATATAAGAAAGGGTCTTCAAAATCGATCTTTCCCACAATTTTAATACATAAATAATAATAATACATTAAAAATAATTCAGATACTTTTAAGATGTAGATTAGCTATAGTTTGTATAGCATTATTGAAAAGATAAGCTATAGTTTATATTAATTTGCCCCGATAGCATTATTGAGCATTTCAAAATCCCAACATCAAATATTTTGAGCTGCACCAATCATATTCCTTAGCTTGATTAGAGAATTTCGTAAAATGAGGAGGTAGATCTGATACACATAGCAAATCATTAATATAAAACCATTTTCCGTCCCCCAAATAGACCAACGGAACGAATATGAAATTCCGAAACTTTCTTGCACCGTACCACCAGTCATATTCGGAAAGATTGTTGGGCTACTCCTTAAGAGGGCTCGACGGTCATGGCCATTTTTAGACTGTATCTCCTTTAGAAGAAGAGCTCCATATAAAAATAAAGGAAAATACCCAAATTTAGATGCTAAAAGATATGGTTTTTTCTTTACTAAATAATAGTTTATAACTAAATAAATCATACCTTAAAATTTTAGGTAGATCTGATGGTTAATTTGTTGACCACCCAGCCTCCTTAAATTTAAGAGGAATTCAAACTGTAAACTGAAGTAAAAAACTTTGGTTTACATTTTGACAAAATGAAAATTGAAAAAAAAAAAATATTGCACATAGAACAACATTGATTGATTTTGAAAAAAAAAATATTTTTTAAACGTTAAAGAATAAAGTTCAAAGGGGATGAAGTTGTCGGAGCTGATCAAAGATCTGATTTTAATCAGGTTGGGACGTAGACGACAGAGAACTATAAGAAATACCGGAATTATGTTTATAAGAGCAGGTATGATAAAAAAAATTCTTCATGAGGTGGAGGATCAAAGATTTTGCGTTATGTTTGGCGCAACTTTCTTCCTTCAAAGGCTTAAATTCTTGTATTCAAAATTGATTCATGCAATGTAAATAACGAAGTTCGAGTGTAAAGTAGTGTAAGATATAAATACAAAATGTATCAAGAGAATCTGAACTGGCCTTGAATTACCAAATCCATATCGTTTATTTAATTTCACATATTATATAAACTAATCTTTTTTTGTGGTATGTCTTTGCATTACACTCAGTATGTCACTAGGAAATCTACAGATTGTTTAATTTCCGAAAGTATTTCGATAAAACATGCAATTAAATCAATTGGTTTTGAGTTTTGACGTCTGCTGCATGAAAAGCTCCAATGAACCTTTGCAAAAAATATTCATTCAGAACGTAAATTGTTTGATAACAAAGCTGCATAAAACTTCCTTCCTCGTGGTTTTCTTATTAATTTGCTGCTGAAAACGCAGGTGACGGGGCGACAATTTGCACGTTGCCGTCTGACGCTGAAATTGTAAGCCTCGTTATCAATTCCAACTGATAACGATGCTCTACTTTTAGATCTCTCGTCAGGCGTATTACACGCTGGTCTACGTGTTATAGCGAACAGATGCAGGGTTTGATAAAAGAAATCTGTATTAAAATTTATAATTAGTATTAATATCTGTTAAAGTTAAAGAAGTGTCAGTTCTCAGCTATCTTTTTATGCTCTTTATTTTGTATTTCTTGGGTATACATACCACAAAGATACCTGAATGCCATTCAACCATTTTTATTGTCGGTCGAGCGTATAAATAAAACCATGCTATCATATTTTCTTTTGATGTCAGAAATACATGTTTGAGTGTATCAACGTGTTATAAAACATGAAATTGTTGTAACGATACGAATTACATAGAAAGTACACCGCAGTCAAATTTGACGCGTCCTGTTGTCACCTTTATTGCAAAAGTCAGTCAACTTTAGGATTGTATGAAGGTCTTTTAACAAGGTTTTTGTTTAATAATCAGTCGGTTTTTTTATACAAATGATTATTAGAATTTTCAGTCGTTTCAAAATTGTGATAAACTTCAGTTGTTGAACTTATTAGCCCTTTTTATATTTTTATATAGCGCTCTAAGAGGCACTGTAATTTACATTGTACATGTGTCAATGAAAGTTATTTTCTTGAAATATTTGAATTACTAAAATTCATATATTCTAAATGTATGGTAAGAGTTTTTCAAACCAAATGACACAATCGAACACAACGGAGTACAGACAGACGGAGGAATAATAAATGAAAAGAAAGTGAGACGAAACCTGCGGTGGACTGATATCTGTAGCAATTTCTTTGTATAAAAAATTAGCACTGTGACATATTTCTCCAATTTTTCAAATTGTTGGTTTCCTCCAGACATACATTGAGTAATAGACCGATTAATTCGATAGCTGAGTTGCTATTGGAATTTTACAAATAATTTTTAACAAACTTTAGTGCAAGACATGTTTTTTTAAAGAAAGTTGGTGCCATTTCAGAGTTTTATGGTTTGTTTTTAGGTCCCGAAATTATCGTTATTAAAATCTGCCATATATCATTTGTAATTTCTAAATTTGTTATTTGAGGAATTTCATAACTGCTAGGACTGGTGTCTTATATCAGGGGTTTTGAAATACGTTAGTTATCCCCAACGCACTTAGATATAGCGTATACAAATTATGAAGAGAGGGTATTAAATTTTCCTGTTTCTATCCCAATATGCACTTAAAATTCTGTTTCCAACTATAGTGATTCGTTGAAACGATAATTATTGGTAGCTAAATATATATATATAAGTTCACACCTTAAAACACTTTTGCATTGTATTTTCACATAAATAATACAGAAATAAGTTACGTTACGAAAATATGAGTTTCCATGTCATGGGCTTTCCATGTAATTTATATGTTTACTTGCCTTTGATGCCATTCAAAAGGATATTCAAGCTAGTTAAACATTTTATTGTGTCAAGAATTGTTTGCCTGGACTGAAAAAGGCAGTATATCTAGGCGTTGTTCCCAAAGCTACATGTAAACAGGCAGCAAACCTTTTGGTAACAGAAACTGATTAACACTTTAGCTTTTGCTTTTTGTCTTGAAGATAACTGGACAGAAGCCCACTCATACCGCCTCGTAGATATTAACACGGATAGAAACATTGTGGGCTGTTTAATGTTATAGATATTCAGCTCTGGAAATTTTTCCACAAACAGGGGAATCCGATATCTTTTCTTTATAAAGCTGGATTGAATGATAAGAGAGAGAAACTGTGGAAATTTTGTAATATAACATATACAATACAGAAAAACAGGAATATCGTGTCACATTTAATAATTTCCGTTTTGAAAGAAGTGCTTCTAATAATAAACAAATAAGCATGGCTGTTGTTGGAAGACATAGATGACAGTGAGGGTTTTATTTTTGGTCCCCGCCACCGCATAAAATTTGTACTCTAGACTAATCCACTGATACTATCGACAACTTCTTCCCAAATCATTAATGCAAGTATTTCGTCCGTTAGAGGTGAGAACTATGCAAAACTTCTCACCATAGCAGCGTGCCTCGCTGACAAAAACACATTGCACTGGGTTCTCGCACTAGGGAGGCTCGATGCTGTGTGTACTTCTAATGCAAACTTCAATAATTACGACACACAAATCGGGAAGTGGCCGCTTACAGAACACAGCACTAATGAGCAGGGCTCTACTGTTTTATTTCCTCTGTGGTGTCGATTCATAACGTAAAACAATACCAAATGATCTTTTATATATACTAGTATATTGAGTGTTTGACCCTCTCGATAAAGAAACACTTAAATTCAGATTTAAAAATGCATTCAGATGGCCTCGAATTTCAACAAAGCAAGGTCGTGTTCGATTGTAACGCGTGGTCACTCACGTCCCTCCGTTGTGGGGGCTGTTGAATGTTGAAATAGCATGCTCCAAACATGCAAGTTTGTTCAAATAAAAGGTCAAGCTTCCTTTATGAAATGAGATGATAAGGAAATGATGAAAATAGGATGGAATAATTTTTTAAATCTTGTCAAGAACCATAAAATAAAGATATACATGTACTTAAGCTTCTTGATATAATGGTAGATCTAAGATTGCTTAGGTCATAACTTTCAATTGTTAGGAAGGGGTCCCTAAAAGAGGCTAAAAGTTAATCGTTGAAATGAATAGAATTTAAAAAAAAACTTTTAAAATATTCATTCGTAGAACACGGAGGCTACAATTTGTCGAATTACAGAAACAAGATGGTGCATACAGGGAACTAGATGATATCCCGCGCAAGCGCGGGAATTAACACTTTATAAATACATTAATATGATACTATCATTATGTACTTGTACATGCATGGCCTTCATTCTTTTAGTTGCAGCTGGCTGGAAAAAATTACAAACTGTTTTATTTTATTTCAAACCAGGGAGTGGGTGTATAGTGCGTCATATCTCTTTTCTGAATTTCGTTCTTTAGGTCAAATATAACTATAATTTTTATTACTGTCCCAAATAAGAACTTCAGATAAAAGACTGTCAACCCCCCACCCCTCCCACTTCCCCGTTTATGCATACGCCATCTATTCATACAGACGTAGAGTTGTTAACACAATCTGTTCATGGTTCACAAATTAATGTATAAGATTTATTACCAATCTGTAGTGGTATAAAAATGTAAGTAATTTAAAAACGCTAGTATATACATATTTTTTGGCATTTCTTAAACCAAAGTTGTCAGATCCAAGGTAACTGCCAGGTGATTAACTCTCCCAACACTTTCCGCCATGACGTTAATTAGTCAACCAGCGTTCTTGGTTACCCCGTTCTGGAAAGTTCTACCATCAAAACTAATATCACACTTTCAAGAAACGAATTGGCTCATTTTATTTATTCAACATTTTTCATTTCTTAATTTTTGTGTATACCCTAAATAAGTTACCAGTAAATATATCCACTCTTTACGTAATCATTCCATATTATTTCATTGCAAGCATATATTTTGATTCAAATTCCGACTAACTTGGACCCGCCAAAGCGTGTCCACCACCTTACTCTCATTTTTGCTATTTCGGGATGGTTTATCGAAAATGAAAGTAGGTTTTTAATTCATTTCTCAATAATTACTTATCATTAAAATTCAATTATAGTTTACGGACATCAACTCACACGTGATAAAATACTAAAGATGTAAGAAGTTACTCTTCTTGTAGTCATTTCGTAGTTTATTGGCAAAATGTCTTAATCTATAAGTATAGATATATTGGTTTGGTCATGCCATAATTCCTGTGGGTCAAAGAAAAATCCAATTTTACATAGTGAAACACAATAGATACAACTGTAGAATATATATATTTTAAAAAAAACCCAACTTTTTAAACAAATAGAAGCATTTAATGTTTGAAATTATCATAAAAGCAAGCTAGTGTGAGGGCAATCTTTTTGGTGTGTTTTGGTTTTTTATTTATTATTATTTGGTTTTTTGTTTTTTGTTGTTTTTTTTCGGGGGGGGGGGGTTAGAGGGGTTCAATTTTACACAAAAATATCTAATGTAAGAAACCAATCTTCTGAAGAAAAATAGAATGATATCACAATAGTTTGTGAAAGTAAAGTCGAATCAAGCTTTGATTGTAATGTACAATTTTTTCATTATTAATCATTTTATCAAAAATACCTGAGAGTTAGGATAGTAGTGGAAGAGAGTTACAATTTACGTAGAAATATATAGAAAAGAAATATTCAAAATAAAACGGAAGCTATAAAATGTGAAATTGTCATGAAAGAAATCGTGTTATACCATAACCGATGGGTGGCATTGAGAGGCTACAATTTGGGAAGAGTTGGGTTGGGGGTCAAATAAAAGTCAGGTAATGAGAAGAGGATAAATTCTTTTTTGGTGAAATGTGCATAATAAAGCAAGCTACACTGAAGCTATAAGACAGACTTTTCAAATCCCTTTTTTAATTAAATACCCTTATTCCTGAGTGTCGGAGAGAAGCAACCGGTAGGGTCAGAGTGAGGGTTACAATTTAACGTAAAATATACAAGAAAACCTGAAGCAAATAGAGGGTATCATTTGTTAAAGTGATGTGTAAGGATGCTTGTTAAAAATAATGTAAAATTGTAATATCATGACTCCTGGAGATGAAATTGAATTAAGTGTGACTGTACATGTAATAAGAATGTTCGGGTGTAAAAGAGACATATATAATTAGAATTTTGGGAAAGGGACACAGTTGGGTCCAGATATTTGTTTAGATGTATAAATATAAGAAAAATCATTTTCGTAGAATTTGATAACTTTTTTGTAAAATTGAAAATGAAACAAACTAGTATATGGATTCACGCAATAAAATTACTTATGATTTTTTAATACAAACAATCTCAATGTTTTCATTAAATTTGGCGTGCATTTTGACATGTCTTTGAGTTGTATTATATTACATTTGATAGTAAGCTACAAAAACACTATAATTGTTGCATGGGTGAGCGATGTGGCCCATGAGCCTTTTGTTAAACCTTTTCGAATCAAGAGGCAACATGTGACTAAAGAAGTAATTCAAACTTGTAAAAAGCTCACCAATTCGTTAATGATTTCATATTTTCAGGATTTTAACTCTAAGAGGTCTTTCTTTTCTATTATCAACTTAATTATGTTTACATAATTATATACGCACTTTAATATTTAAACCAATATTGTTATCACTTGAAGCATCGCAAAGGTTATAATAAAGCAATTAAACGTGCAGTGATTCTATTTTAGAAAAAAGTCTGTCGAGGTTTAAATTCTTTATGGAATTGAGGCGGTAGTTGCTTGAGACAATATTGCGAAATGAACAACATTTATTAATAACCTCCCTATGAGGCAAACCTAAAGTTAGAACATATAATACCTGTGGTTATAAATTCTCATCAGAGTTTCTTTACGATCCAAATTCAAAAACTTTATGCCAAAACATATTTCAAAGATTTACATAGCTAGGATATTTGGATATTGATGTATAAGCAAATTAAGCAAGCCCAACCATGATGAATATGAGTTTAGTGGCTAGTTCTTTTCTGAAGAGCTCTTTTATAACCCTGATGAATTGTGTACGTGCACTTCTACTGCCATTAGACAGTTTTGAGCGATGAAATCTGAGAAAGACACACTAGATAGGGCCATTCATTGACAGTCGTCGTCAGCCTACTGCACCTAAATCGACATGTCAGCACGCTAGAAGTACTTCCGGTGCTCGCTATCGATCACTTCTGCATCTGTTGACAACTTTCTCCTCACAGAGTGGACTACGCACCGACCCTCTTCTGACCTGTGTCCTTGACACTGCCAATGAAATATTATGCAATCACGTTGTTATGATAATATGATGACGACATTGAAGTACTAATGCCAGAAGCAAGATTTTAATTTTAATTAAAAACGTTTTTAGAGATCATATTGCAAGATAAATGTCTAAAGGGAAAGGTCTTTTTCAGAACATATTTAAAAAAAATCAATATTATCTTATAATATATAAGAAATATTATATTTGTTTAAAGTTTCAAATGAACAGATGAATAGAATTCTAGTCAGAATTACGTATGCGTGTATGCCAACTGATTCTGGATGCGAACAGTTACATGTATTCTAGACAAGTATGGTCCATTATAGATTTTCTGAATATGTAGACATGTTCCCAATGAAATTTGCATCTTATTAATTTAGTTTCTAATTACAATTAATTGAAACAAAGAAATTAGTTCATTTAAAAGAAAAATGCTTTCGTTGATGGTTCATGGAATTATGAATGCTGTGAGCATTGCGGAAAAAATATAACCTGCGTCAGCGGATTCTGTATGATGACGTTGTCCGCTATTGCATCGGCTTCCGGTCAAGCGCCACTTTTCAATTTACTTTCTGGCCTATGTTTTTAATCTGCGTTTATGTGAATAGTATGTACTGTCAGTCTGTGAACAGTGTGTACTGTCAGTCTGTGGACAGTATGTTTTGCCAGTTCTTTTGTATATCATCTAAAAAGATAACGTCTCGTCAGAAGGAGAATCTTGACATATTTTCTCTGGAAAATAACAACTCAATCAATTAAAACAAAAAAATTTAACCTTCCCTGTTTTTAAGGAAGTTTTGAACTCTTGAACGTATTTTAAACTGCGAACAAACATTTTTGAATAGACATGTGATTCCACTAAGGAAGATACTTCATTTGAGAATCCCCACACGCCTTATTTTAGTATCTGTCTGTCTAGTACGGTGTAATTATACAACAACCAATTAAGTACTTGTACAATGGTATATCATTGAAACTTAAGATGGTTGACTTAGGTTATATCGAATATTAAAAAGAATAATAACCGGAGCTTTCTAAAAATGCGGTTTACTTTTTCAAGAATACCTATTCATACTGAATAATATGAGATTTTTCGACGGACGCAACTGAATGGATAATTAAAATGAAAACTATAGATTCTGAACTTATGTAATAAGCATATATATCAAAATTTCAATTATAAAATGTATTATAAAACAATTAATATGTCGATGACGACAATGTCTACATCCTAATTACAACCAATTTAACACAGTACATTAACTTTCCAATTTTGAGCTCTACATTATTATTGTGAGAATAAAGAGTTATTTTTGTAAGGGTCTCATTGACATGGAAAAGGTACAATAAAGTTAAAAACACAAAACATTAAAATAAAGCCAATAAAATTTAGTTTTGAAATATTTTTTGCGTTTTATATTGAGCGAAATGTAGTGTTCCAGCGAATTATTAATACATAATATATTTTTACCAATGAACTCGCATGTGATATATTTTTTTTGTATACAAGTTTATACCGATAGAGCGAATTTAAGTGTCCAGAAAATTCTTCCTAATACCGTGTATAGTGATGAACTGGTATGTACTATATATATTAAACCAGAAAACTTACTTTTGCAGCATGTATCCCTGGGGAGGACTGTCCCACAACCTGTCCAGAAAACTGTCAGGAGGGCTGCACGCGCACGGAGAGATGTCTGGGAGGATGTCTTCAGGGCTGGCGGGGGCCGCGGTGTGACGAACGTAAGCCCTTCCCTTACCCCATCACCCCCAAAAATTTAAAAATTTGAAATAGCTTATTGCGAAAAAAAAACAACCAAAATACATTCGTCAAAAACGCTTAACATACTTGTAGCTATATACGTATACATCTGTGGCCCTTTTCACAAAAAATCTTACAACTAAGAAAAAAATTTCAAAAGGCTATAAGTTTTCCTTTAATAGAGATATTCATTTTTTTCTAAAATATTGTTTACAATATTGTCAAACGTAAAAGTAAAATAAGAGCTTTTTGTGATATTTTACAGCGTAGATACTTTTTGAAGAAAAGGAAGATATTGTCTTTAGTCGTAAGATTTTTTGTGAAAAGGGCCACAGATATATTTAAAATAATACATAAAAAGACAATGATATTCTGAAGGTTTAAAAATTAAAATACCAATGTTCTGAGCTAGTGTGACTCTTTCAGGATGTGACTCCTATACGTACGGACCAAACTGTAAGCTTCATTGCGGGCACTGTCTCAATGAGGAACCTTGTGATCTGAACACCGGCCAATGCCAAAACGGCTGTCTACCCGGCTTCAAGGGGGACCTCTGCAAAGATCGTAAGAACCCACGCTACACTGTGCTTAATAAGTGCTTATTATCTACATATAGTTTTAAGATAGATTATTTGCCACCAATTTCAATAACTACTTAGAAACTTTCATATTAGACCTGTTTTTACATGACGATGCTACATTTATCGAGGGTTTTGAAAAATTGATCTAATCATATCATAATTATGTATATTTGAGCAAATGATATTACTTCCCTGCCTGCAATTTAATTGTAATAAAACTTATCAAAATTTTATGGGAAAATACAGAAAACCCCAAATGCTCACTTATATCGGAAATAAAACGCTCTTGCCTGATACATGTACATGTACCAGGTGGCTGGCTGATGACGTACTGAATTAATATGTAGCACCGACGTTGTACAAATTCAAGATTGCAAAAGAATTATCTTTTGAAAAAGGGGCAAATGGTTTAGTTTGGATTTCTAAGAAAAAATACAATCAACGCAAAATCTAAGCGAATTATTAGTTTACTTTCATGAAATCATAATTAAAATAGAGTGATGACTTTTTTATCATTGCTTATGTTAATAGTTACTTGAAAATAAGATTTTTCGACCACAAAGTTAAAAAGTATTTTTGGCTGCCATAGCTTGTTCAATTTCATTATTATTATTCAAATTCATCAAAATCATATTTTTCCTCTGATAGATAATGATAGTAGGATTTCGTTCATTAATTTTGAATGTTTTAGAACAATCCACTTTGCCTACAATTTCACATAAAAAATATTTCTTATACATTTCCAGCGTGTGAGGCCTACAGCTATGGCTTTAATTGTTCCGGAAAATGCGGGAAGTGTAACTCTGGACAAGTTTGTAATGCAATCACTGGGAAATGTAGCGGAGGGTGTCAGACAGGCTACAGCGGGGCCCGGTGTGACCAAGGTAGGGGGAGACCCGGAGCACGCCGGGAAGGTTTGCTCTGATAGAACCTACATAACGCTATCAAACAGCCCTTAAACTTGAGCACAACCCCAACCCTAGCTGCAGAACTGTTGCTCACTCAAAAAATTCGAGTCGGCAGACCCGAACTATATCAGAAAGCCTTATCCATTTACCCTTACCAAAGCAATCTATTTGGTCTTTTATAAAATTTAATTTGGCAACTGACTGTTTCTCATATTTCTTAAGTTTGTTTTACACGTAATGATGACATTTTTTCAAATTCAAAACATTCTGATATTGGTTTCTTTTTCAAAATTCTAGAATGCCCTCCTCAAACATACGGGATAGCCTGTTCCATGGCGTGTGGAAAATGTGGGAATGGGTCAACTTGTGACCCCGTTACGGGTCAATGCACATCAGGATGCGAGCACGGCTGGACCGGAGAAAAATGTGACCGACGTACGTAGTTTCTATCAGATTTAGTTCGTGTGTATTAGAAAAATTCAGGCAATTTGCTGAATGATAAACGTAAACAAGATAAAGCGTTGAAGGTGGCGTCATGAAGCACACGAGGCGCAAAGAGTACAATCATTAAATACCAATATAACACTGCGTGCCCAACAATATTTTTTATCGTCAAAGATTTATTTTCTGCCTGCTGAATGTTTTTCTGTGAATGAATTCGCTTGTAATGAGATAATTATTTCATTTAGAGCTACGCCCTCCCCGCTGAATCTCAGTAGTTCTGATTGATGTTGGAGTACCCAACACTTGAAACAATCTGTTATTTTCTTTGTAATGTGATCATGGTTACGGGTCCAAAGAGTTAGATATAAAGATAAACATAAAACAAGTTAATAATTTATAAAACTTCTATAGTAGGGATGATCTGTCCTAATATTTTGACTAGATTCCTCACCTGTTGATCAAGATCATTGACAAAAAAATAATAAGTTAAAGTAGGCCAACCACCGACTAACCGAAATTCTTGCCAATTACTAGTATACGATATCGCAATTAACTGTGTGAACATAACTTCAGATTTGTAGGATGTGGTCTTGGTTTCCTTAGAAACGACTGTCTAATTCTTGCCGATTACGTGATTAATTTACTAAATGAACATATTAACTTCATATTTTTAGGATGTCGTCTTGGTTTCTTTGGTAACGATTGTAAAAGCGCTTGTGGAAAGTGTCTTAATGGTGTGTGTGACCATGTGACCGGAAGCTGCGCAGCAGGATGCAAACCAGGATGGACTGGGTCAAATTGTCTCGACAGTGAGTCATTTTAGTACATGTTACTGCGTGCCCCCATAAAACAAAATTCCGAAGCACAAGAAAGCATTGATTCTATTATCTCATATGTATTTTCACATGCCTCAGAGTAAATTAAAAAATGAACAAAAGCACGCTTGTAATTGATGCGTTTGGGGTTCCAGTTGCACTCCACAAAGACGAAATTTATATGTAATAATGAAGGGTAAATTTACATGCTATCTACAACTCTCTCCATCTGGATTCTAACAAATTGAGCTGTAGTGGCGTCTATCTGCATGTTTTGTAAACATTTCATCACGATCTTCTGTTACTCACTAGATCGCTTTGTGTGAATATATAGGTCTGGTAGCACATCGTAGGAACAGAAGCAAAATGTTTTCTTATTCATTTGACAAATGTAACAATTTAAGAAAATAAACCAACGAATTATGCACTTTTTAAGATGGCTGTGCTCTAATTTCTACTTTGCGTTATATTTAGAGTGCACCGATAATACTTACGGTCCAAACTGTACTCTGGCCTGCGGACACTGTCACGGAGGGGAAAACTGTGACCCTACCCGCGGGGGTATATGTGAGGGGTGCTCCAGCGGCTGGAGGGGGCCTCGCTGTGATGAAGGTGCGTTCGAACTTCTAGTCTTACATATTACATTGCCGAGAATCAGCCCACAATTTTAAACAGATTTGAGTTCATTTCAAGCAAAAAATAGTTCAATAACATATTTTTTGTAAAACTTTTTTCCCTGATCAGTTAAACATCACCGTCATTAACACCTTAAGATCTCTCTCTTTTTACGAAATCACGTACCAACCGATATTAATTAAACATTTTTGGCAAATATAAATTTACAATTTAATTGTTTAAATCTAATGATATAATTTGCGAAGTATGACATTTTGTTTAAGCACACCTAAATTGACATGCATGTTTTCTATTAAAGTTTGTCCCAAAGGGACATACGGGCTGGCGTGCAGTTTCAAGTGTGGACACTGCGTCAAGGGCGAGGCATGTGAGCCTAACAATGGTACATGTACCGGTGGGTGCATGGAGGGATTTAAGGGATCCCTGTGTATAGGTTTGTTACTTTTTTATATTCTTTGGGCCATAAGATAATTTTCCTTTTAAAAAATCACTGTGTAAACACCGAAAAGGGTTACATTCTATTTTTCTCGATTTGGTGGCATTGAGCAGGGAAGTACATTAACGCCTTGAGCTTTCATCATTATAGATTCTGATAGCACTGCCAATCCTTTGACACACAACCTTTTGATGTCAGTGCTGGTGTCTGTGATCGTGGTCCTACTACTGCTCTTCACTGCTACTGTGATGTACTTCGTGTGTGTGCGGTACAAACATGGCCTCTTTAGTCGCTTCTACAGGCTCTCAACTGTAAGTTCATACCATACTTTTGATTTTTTGATCTTTTAATTCTCTATCGAAATAAAATACAAATGGTTTATTCCAAGCAACGACATGTATATTATTTATGCTATTTATACTATATGATTAATAACTCGTGGCGGTTGAAATTTTGCGACAATTCTCAATGGGATATTCAAAGCGACATTTAATACCTATTCTATAATAAGAATCTCTTGTATTTCAGCAATACTGCTCATTTACGGTGAAATGTTATACTCTATCTTTCTTCAACTTTCAGAGAAGCTTACAAAGTCCAGAACTGCATTTGTATGAGCAGGTGTTGTCTGGCCCGTTCGAGTTGAACAAGTATAATCTTGTAATAACCAATGAGAAACTCGGACACGGACAGTTTGGGATGGTGAAAAAGGGATATGTGAAACAAGACAGAGACCACAAGATACCGGTGGCGGTGAAGTCATTGAAGGGTGAGCACCACGATGGAAATACATCACTGACTCACTGATACAACACAGTTACGACGACTTCAAAGGGCTATTGTGTAAAAGCTTATATTTATGTTTTCAGAGTCTTCATCGGAAAGAGATAAGAACGATTTTATGAATGAACTGAACATTCTGAAGAAAGTGGGTCAGCATCCAAACGTGGTGTGCCTAGTGGGCGCTTGTCATATACAAGGTTTCTATTTTTCTCTCACCGCTTTTCATTCAGAAAGTGTTGTTTTTGGAAGACTTTTACTGAACTGAACATCATGATGTAACATTAAAAGAGTCAGACATGTTACACTGAATATATTTTGGTTCTGTCACGTTTTGAGTTATTTTTTTGTTGTAGTAGTCAAGTTCGTAATCGTTATCATAAAATTATGTAATTCACGAAATCTTATTTTCATCTAGGAACTATGTACGTTGCCATGGAATTTTGCGTAAACGGCGATTTGCGGTCTTACTTAAGGAAAATGAAAAGATGTAAAAATAACCTGTACGCTAATGCCAAAGTAATTTCACCAGTTCAAAAATCGGTGCTGCTCAAATTTGCATTAGAAGTTGCCTCCGGTTTGTCACACCTTGCAGACAGACAGGTATTTCTGGTTTATGCACGTCACGCTGATGAAACACATTTTTCAATTCAAAATTCTGTATGTATTTGATCGACACAAAAGGAACAATAAAAATGTTTCGCATGTATGATTCTTGCAGATAATTCACAGAGATGTTGCCGCACGCAATGTTCTTCTGGATGAACATCTGATAGCCAAGGTAGCGGATTTCGGACTGTCCAAAAATGACGACACCTATGTCAAAACTTCCAACGTAGGTTTTCTCAAAATTATGTAAAGCTTATAAATAAATGCCAAATATAAAATTAACAGTTATTTGAAGCACAATCAATGCCAACTATGGCGGGTCATTATAATATTTTTAATTGCTTTAACTTTTAATTCTTTGTATGATGTCATTTGATAGGTTAGGGTTTTTCTTTTCTAGACTCGAGTTCCTGTGAAATGGCTGGCACCAGAATCTTTATTCAATGCAACGTATACGTCACAGAGTGATGTGTGAGTCAAATTGTTCTTTTTGTTCTTAAACAATGATATATTTTAAATACTAGTAATGCGATCAAACGTCCCGTAATCATACATTATTCATATCAATTTATTCAAAGCTAATGGGGGGGGGGGGGGGTTACTTTTAAAAAGGGTTTGCTTTGAATATGACAAATGAAAAAGGCATTCAATTTCATAAATCAAAAATTTAATTTTCTAGTTGGTCTTTTGGGGTGTTGCTTTGGGAGGTCTGCACTCTCGGAGGAACCCCATACCATGGTATAGACACCGCCCAAATGTGTCATCTACTGAAACAGGGATTCCGCATGCGCAGACCAAGAAATTGCGAACCAGCTTTGTAAGTTTACTCACCATATAATTATATTTTTCCTTTCTTGTATTTCTTTGTAACGTATACCGTACATGTACATGTGTCTAGTTCAATGTAAAAAATCTAAACCGACGTTTGCAGGTACGCAATGATGTTACAATGCTGGAACGAAAATCCGGATTCCCGTCCATATTTTAGTGACATTGTCCTCCGGTTACAGCGCATGCTCGAAGACAGTCAGGTAACTCACTGAACTCTGTTTTCGAATGTTGTTACATGTACTAAGATTAAAATGAAAATAACTGGATGGCCATCTAACATAAAGTTAGGATTGCTCACCGTTGTACCATTGAACCAAAGTCATCGTATGATTTCCTGGTTTTCTGGTTACGAAAACAATAAGATTACCATTAATTTTATAAAATGAAAATTTTGAAACACATATGAACGAATTATTCCAGAATTCAAGAGTCAACAACTGATGATCGAGGGACGGATTACAGCAATGCTGCAATAACGACCAAAAAGGAATTATAATAAATAAAATGTTTAATATGGATTCGTTTTTATTTTTACACAGGTGTACATGAATCTTGATGTCAATGAGGGTAATCACTACGCCGAGATTAAGTGAGGCTGGATTTCGCAAAATCTATAATATTCTCTATCATAGATTCAAATCTCAAACTAATAGCGTCGCTCCATGTACGATTCAAGCATTCCGGGAAAAGGCGGGCTAACCGTCACAGGAAGCAGGACATGTCGAACCAAGAAGATCATCTGCATCACATAATGACATTTGCAGACATTTGCATGAATTTTATTGTTTCTGATAATGATATAATAACTTATCGTATAGTTGTATAATAAATAAGACAAAGCCTCATAGAGGTGTTTTCGTGGATGAATCTTTTGGAGGGACTAAATGGGGAATATACACGTGACCACACGAGAGTTCCAGGAGAGGACATCACACAGTGACTAGTGGGAAAAAACGTATTTATCCTGAATCTTACACACCTAAAGGTGTTAGTTGTTCATACATGTACAGATGATGTATACAGTGACTGACTGGTACAGTTCAGCTTTTAATTGTTGACTTCAAACAATTCTGTCATTTAGAAACATGTGATAAACTTGTTGCAGGGGCTTGTTTACTGTAAAGAACTAGTATATTTAATGATTAATTTATTATACTTTATGTATTCTTAATATCTCTATTGCGTAGAAATATCTCGATTGCAAAGTTGAATT
>WFKH01007768.1:33505482-33533454 GCA_016163765.1 Magallana hongkongensis
TACACAAATTTTTACACATACATGTACATTGCTACAATATTGTACATTGAAGAAATGTTACCTCTAGTTCCAAGTTACAACACCCCTCCCCATCTGCCACATTGGGGTCATCCTTTGACAAAATATCAATGATGGCCTTGGGAGTCAGATCATTATTGATCAACTTCAAATCCTGAAACAAAAAATATAAAATATGACTGTGTATTTCTTTAATTGAACCACTGACTGTTTGTTTATGATTTCTTATTTTATTTAAAAGTTTGATATTTGGAATAATTAACCATACCTTCATCAAATACAAGAACTCTCTCATTTTAATGGCTGGATCATAAGGTTTTTTCTGTAAAGAAAATGAATTATATAATGAATATACTAAACATATTCATACAATTGTATGTAATGGTTTCACAAGATTCAACAAACTGTGCAAACATATAATAATCCAAAACAGCACTTTAAATTGTATAAATATTTTTTTTAATAAACAGCATATCCTTTTTATTTAGCAGGTCACAACATTTAGGACAATGGGGTAAATGTGTAACCGCATTTTATTTGGCCAAGCCAAATTAATTTTTTCGATTAAAAAAGTTTTTAATAGCAAATTGTACAATATCTGACCTTTCGAGGAGTGGAGAGGGACTGGTAGATCTCATAGCCCTGGTCCCAATGAACCACAGCATTGACAGCACGCCTAGGCTCAGTGTAGAAATGTCCTGGTAAAGATTGTAAGGTCAATCACTGATTATAAAATATGATGGTCATGCAAATCATATTTTGATTTCTTAATTTTGATAATAATTAACAGTGAAAGTTATAAAATAATAGTACCTACAGTGAAAGTTATAAAATAATAGTACCTATTATGTATTATATATATTTTATTTCAAGAATCATGCACTTTGATTTTATCATGAGTGATATCTAATTGATTAATATATATATTATGACAATATAATTATATTAATCAGTTACCTTTGACATTGCAAGCATGTCGAAGAATTTTTTCAGAAATCAGTTTGGACATGCACCAATGCAGAATTGGTCCCTTGCATTCCCTAAAAATGACAATAACAGTCACTTATTTTCATATGATACACGAATAAGTCTTCAAAAACACTGCATAAACAATGAAACAAAACAGTATTTTGCTCAAAATAAATCATAGTTTTATCATGAAAAAGCAGTATACAGTTCTAAACTTTAAAAAAACTTTAAAAATCCAAAATGTATATAACAATCAATCAATCGATGATGGCTTACTCTTCGGCCTCTTCTTTGTACATATGGTAGGCCAGGACAATAAGGTTGTTGACAAACTGTCTCAGGAGAATCTTTTCATAAGGATTGTGCAGTTCATACTTCTCTTTATTGTGTCCTATTGAAAAATGCATTTCACATAATATTAGCCTATATATCAGTGACAACATTAATTGATTTTAATTAATATGATTCAAACAAGGTTTTTTTATATTGATTTAATAAGGCCAAATATTTATCAATAATATAATACTACATTTGAACTATGTGTCACATTTTCAACTATACATACATGTATGTATGTAATACAGGCACTCATAATATCATACACTTTTCTAAATTTTAGAATATCTATATATATTAATAATTTTTAAAAGAACAGAAAATTATGATAATGAATTGAAAAAATTGGAAGGGTATTATGCATACTGCTAAAACAATGACTCTAATTAATTTAAGATAATAACAATTTTTATTTAGTTTATCTAGTTTTCCTAGTATCTCAGTACTTCTATAA
Source organism: Magallana hongkongensis (assembly GCA_016163765.1). NCBI lineage: Eukaryota > Metazoa > Mollusca > Bivalvia > Ostreida > Ostreidae > Magallana > Magallana hongkongensis. Next base: position 33,507,260 of record WFKH01007768.1, read on the forward strand.
ATGAAAACGTGGTGAGACTGGATTACTATTACTTACCCAACTGCCTGTCCATTTCCATCAGAGTGGTCTCGCTGTGATGGAACTCGCAGTCCACCAGGAATCTCCAGAACTGCATCTTATTCATCACAAATGTGTTGTCGGCACTCTCGTCATATCCCAGACTGCTGTAGAAGTTATAGATCTTCCGTAGAGCACTGATGTGTCGCATCACTACATACAACACCTGTGTTTACAAAATATATCATAAAACACCAATATTACTGTTTTGGAATCTTTAAGAAATCATAAATGCGTGAATTCATTTATATGTATATCCAGTGCAGTGAATCTGATTTCTATTAATTTTCACATGTATGAAGCAAATGCTTGTAAAAAAAAATAATTATCACAATAGGCATACCATGTCAACCGTACTTTAAAACAGACTGCCTGGTTAACAGATTTTGTCACTTTGTTGTTTTCTTTAAATATATCATTAAACTTTTTTTTCACCGAGTTAGATAGACTCTAAGAAAGATTTGGCTTTTACTGGTTGTACTGAATTAAGCTGTCAATTTTAGAAATTTACCATTACATTTCTGACCATATGTTGTTACTTTTGGCAGGTATTTGTTGTGTATGTCTGTCTGTCTGTCAACCGGACCTTACCTGGCTGGATTCCTCCTCTCGGTCAGTATCAGTGAACTCGGCTAGCAGGTGCTCTATGTTGAGCTGGAAGCTGGGACTTATCGTGTTTCTGCTCTCATTACTGTGTACTGACAGATTGTCTTTAAAGACACAAAAGGTGATTCATTTGAAAAAAGTTTTCAGCATTTTAATGATAAAGTTGAAAGATATAATGGAATTTGTTGGAATTTAACTATTTGATATCAAAATAACAAGAGCATACTTTTGAATTAATAATTCAAACATAAGTTCAACAAAATTAACACACCATATGGAAGAGGAGTCCTTGTTCGGATCTGACTTATATCTGGAGTAGTGGTTCCGTCCATGGTGAAATCTGGATACTCCACAATGTGATCATTGGCAAACATTCCCTCATATATCCTTCCATTTTTGAAAACAAATTTTCCCTATTAAATAAAAAAAAAAGAGATGATAATTTCATATGACAGTATACATGTATATGTCAGTGTGATTTAATTAGTAACATGTACCTAATAGAATAGTCTAATCCCTCTGCTATACTCTATAAGCAATTTAAACGGAGTATATTTACATACATGTACCAAAAAAAAAAAATGAAAGGCATATTTATATTACCTTCCCATGTTTCATGTTATCTTTCCAGCCTCCTTCATATTTAGCTCCATTAGCATAGTAAAAAGTACCAAATCCATGCCTCAGTCCGTTCACAAAATCCCCGTCGTACATATTCCTAAGCGGATACTGAGATCCGGATACTCTCCTCAGCATCCAGAGGTGCTGGCCTACCCCATGCTGAAATGTTAAATCAAGGCATGAACTATTATTCTAAAATCATTTTTTTTTTAAGTTCATAAATTGATAGGTAATTTATTGTAAATAATCTTAGAAACTTATTACATGTATTTAAACAAATTTTTCATTTCATTTTATTCAGTTATGTCTCTAACCTTGGCAAGATTCTTTGTTGGTTAAAATATTTGGACTTTCGCTCTCACCATTGAAGGAATAATTTATGGTTATAAGTAAAAATTAAAATAAGCCAAACCAAATCTTACAGAGATTATAATGTACGTACATTTAATGAACCATAAGATTTAAAATACATGAAGTGCCATTTCTCAAGAGAATAATAATGAAAACAATTGATTAATTGCCTGTGGGCATATTGTCCACATGCAGTGTACATTCTGAAAAAAAACCCAAAAACCTTAAGATATTTTCTTTTTACCTGAATTCCATTCTCCCAGTTTCCCGTGTACATTTGATTCCTATCAAGCCATTTCATGGTTCCCTCCCCATGTCGAATGTTGTTAAACCACATCCCCTGATAGATATTCCCTGAGGGATATTGACGAGTCCCCCAGCCATGTTTCACATTGTTGATCCAATCTCCATCATAATAAGATCGACCTTCGCTATCGTAGTCCATCTTGCCCTGTTAAACAAAAGGAATATAGAACTATATATCTCTCACTCCTCCATCCAAGTGACTGTACTTTTTTATGTTCTAGTACAATTTATTTCGTTTTTAAAGAAGATTTGAGCTACAGAGCTACAAAAATTTTAGGTTATCTACAATTAAATGACAATTTTTTAAGTGTTCTGTTCTTATTTGTTCTAATATCAGTATTATGACATCTTTTTTATAATCTTTAAAAATATAAGTGTATATAATATCTATACATTGATTATTATGATTTTGAATTCAATAAAAGGATTTATCTGTAACTGGACACTCACCTTGCCATGACGCTTGCCCAGTGACCATTCACCTGAGTAAGATAACTTGTTGTTCTTACACCTGAAGGTTCCAATTCCATGCCTCTTCCCATTCAAAACTTCACCATCATAAGCACTGCAGGAAAATAAATGGATATTTAAAAAAGTCACCTCAAAACTACACATCAAAAATTATACTGTTAAAGTACACAGCATATATTTTCAAACTGTATATTTCCTCACCTCCCATCAGGCCATCTATAGACTCCTTTTCCAGTCACTTGATTCTGGAAAAACTCCCCCTACAGGCAAGAGAAACAATAGGGTTACTTTGGTTCTTTTTATCTCAGTTTGTGGTTATTTTAGTACAATATCTTAAGATTTAAAGTAAAAAAATGTCATTTCCAAGCAAAAAATATTTTTAATATTTGTAACTATAAATACGATCGGTACATTTGTATATAATGTATGGTTTGACAGAACTGTACTTGTAATTTCCAACATAATGATCAAATGTATTATATCATTTAATAGTATTTATAATAAGATAAAATTCCTCATTTGTAAATAGTTCTTTTTTCCCTTTTTTTTGGGTTTTTTTAATGTATTTTTATTGATTTTTCTTTGTTACTGTATATGTTTTAAAAAGTTGATAGTCTGTGTCTCAGATCATCATTGGATCCCATTGCTGCATGATTTCTTGTCTTTTACCAACATGAGCTAGGACAAGACTCAGAACAAATGAGCTATACATATATTTGATGGATACTGACCTGGTACACCACTCCATCACTCCAAGTATATTGACCCTGACCATGCATCAAACCTTCACAGAACTGCCCCTATGAAATAACATGTAAACAAAACAAATTATTTATAGGCTACATAGCTTTATTTCAATTTCATAAAATAAAGTAATAGTAAATATAGTCCTAAATGAATTTCTCTCACAACTCTTTGCAGTTATACTGGGCCAGTACATGTAGCATCACTAACTCACAGAGTATATAATTTATATGTTGGTGTTTTAACTAATAGCATTTAAAATTTTGGGTAAGTGTCACTGTGTGTGCATGTTTGTAAGCAAGATTGAATGGAGTTTCAATGCTTAGAATAATCAAGCTTTGCATCATCCTTATAAGCATTCTATAATAAGTCGAATCCTACCAACAGCCAGATTTCCAAGTTTAACAATGAATCATTTCTTGAGATACAGTGCATCAAGAATCAATCAAGTATATAACAGACATGCATGTAAAATTTTATGTGAAATTTAAAATTGCCATAAAAAAAAAAACACACCATAAACAAGTGAGTTAAAAATAACACTATACCTGATACAAGTATTGACATATTCAAAAACATTTCTTTGGCAAGGGATACATCCTATTTTAATCCTTTGTATTAGTTATGTACCGATATATATATATTTATTCGAGTCTTCATGAGATGATAAATCTCACCTTGTATGTATGACCTCCTGTAAAAAGGGCATAGCCTTCTCCCTCATACATTCCTCTCGTTTTATCACCTTCAAAACTGCAATGAAAAACTCACATCTATAATTCTAAAGTGCAATGAGTTATCGCTTATAAATAAATTAAATTGAACGTTTCAACATTAATTAAAACAATATTGTATTTATTTATTTGTTTTTTTTAATTTCAAACCCACGTTTCGATAATCAGTTCAGAAAGAACAGGTTCATCATATATAGGCTCTGGTGTTGGATCTTTTGGTGGGTCCATAACCTCAGTTTGATCTTCCGTTGGAGACGATTCAGTTTCAAGTGCCAACGACTCATCCTTTTTGTCCTCTTCTGCAATAGACTCCTCGCTCTTTTTAGCGCTAGTTTTTGGTTTTTTAGGCATTTTCCTTGCGACTATTCGTTGTCAAGTCGGAAGTCAATGTAAACAATCACAGACCCGCAGTAAAGGGTATTAGACAATTTGTACTTAAATTTATTTCAAACACGGATGAATTTGGGATGAATTATTTTCATATCGATTTTAAAATTTTATATATTCTTGAAAGTAATTACAACAACAGAGAGTAAATGAATGATACTGTTCTAATCTACGATTATAGGAAAGAGGACCGAAAGGAACCAGTTTTTCTTGTGAGAACCAGTTTATAGAGCCAGTGAAAGTGACAGACGAAAAAATGGATGTTGTTTCATTTAGTCATTATCTAAGTTACAGTGTCATTTTGACAAGTCTGTTTGTTAAAGTACCCCAAATCTTATCTGTCTTGAATGCAAGAAGCACGAAGGGATTAAGCTTAAGCAGCGTTTTGTTGGAAGAAATAGGGTAAGATATCAGCTGATCAGCATTACCAGATTACACGCTTAGTGTAGCTTTACACAGTTGCATGTTCACTGCTCGATCAATATATTATCACATGGTTTATATTATTTTCATATCAAATTTTCCCCGTCACTACATCTTATAATTTTTCAATTTGTTATGTACTGTGTTATTTGTTCTGAACAACGTTTAATTTAACACGTACTGTTTATCAAGTGGCGTTGTGGTGCCACTTATGCTCAAACACCGAGTCAGAAAGACCAGTGGCTGTGTGCAGTGTGTGTCATACTGTAACACATGAGAAATACATTTATACATGTAATAGGAGAATAAGAATAGCATTGTATCAATAGTAAAGTCAATTGTTGATCAGTTTTCATACCATAGTAGGCATTTGGCCAGTAACGCAAAGTTTTCTGGTTCAAGTCCCCATTTGGGCATAGATGTCATGCATCAAGATATTTGGATATAGGGCACAGTAATCTATATGGTTTAAGGGTTACAATAACACAGTTGAAAAAAGTAATCACATGCCAACATGTGCAAGGGACTAGATACATGTAGTAGGCCTACATGTAGTATCCTATCCAAGAGGAGAGTCTATGATCCCCATCCACTTAGTACCACAGAGACTAAGTGTCAGTACAGGTCATATGTGTTCACAGCCATGTATTTACATCAATCGAGTATGATTCCCTCTATTTCCTACGGAAACTTTAGTTAATTCATAGCTCTATACTATAGAGCTATGAATTAACGTGGATTATGTATTTTTTCTGCAATGTTGCCACCTTCATATCAGGCATGAATCACCATAGAAAGCATTTTATTGTTTAAATGGCTTTAAAAAGATAAAAGTAACATTTGCATGTTGTGCTGACATTACTTTTTTGAAAAACTCATTCTAAGCTAAAGTACATTCCTGCAAGTGATATTATTGCAGGAAGACAAACGTGGTGATCGAATTGAAACTCATCTATCATTGATAATTTTTATCTTCCTCTCAGTAATATATGTATATGTTGTAAATGAATGTCTTTGACCTCTTATGGTTATTAGACAGATAAGACATGGCGATATTAAGAACTAGAATTTAGTGCCTATTAATGGTATTAAAAGTAGATAAACAATTCCTGCTGGCTGCAAACCCTTTAAGCTTCTCACAATTTATTTTATATGCAGCATGAATTCAATCACTTTTGACCTTAACAATTTTTTAAGGACTACACTGTGTATAATATTAAATTTGCTTATTTTAGTGAGATATCTGTCTTTTCATATGGATTTTGTACCTAAAATCATATTACAAATGCATCTGGTGCCAATTGACATGTATTTATAAGTCAGTAGCTGTATTTATCAAGAGCTCTTTGACATATAATTGTAAATTCTTTTCTGATATACATGCATGTAGAAAACAAATGATAGTTAATTGAAAGGGTTTGTAAAGACAAACTAGATCTTTCATTCCCACTGTATAAAAGAAATGAAAGCTATTGGTTTTAAATGCAATCAGTTATTAGTTTTGCACTTTAGCTATGGCAGAATACTTCATTTAAAAATGGATGATCAATTTCATCGACTTTGTTAATGCTTTTATTTTGCTGGTACATGAACATATCATTGGCTTTACATACTACACAATTACAGTTTGCTTTACATATGGTGTTAAAATGTAAGATTTTTTCAGCAGAAATTAATTAAATGGAGCTTTTAAGTTTTTCTTCTGTTTGTCTTTCAAAAGAATTACATGTGCCCAAACATGCAGGTGGCTTTTAATGTTGGTGAAATGGTTTATTTGCAATTAATGACCAAGCTAAATTCCTCAATTTTTTTACTGGGTGTATGTTTTTTCAGATATTCAATTTTGCTGACATACAATTTTGCTCTGGGCTATCCTCTTGCTTCCTATTTTGAATACACTGTACTGGTGCTGCAAGGTAATTTATGTACATGAATGGAGTATTACATGTATTCAGAGTTTGGATTTTATTTATATTTAATATCATCAGATTTATTTTCAAATACAAGTAGTTGTCTGGGGGGTTATCGATAAATCTTTATTTGTTCTGAAGGTTTGACTTTGATATATGAATGGATGATTTGATGATATGATCTTAAAACTGTTTTTTTTCAGAAAGCTTTATGTACGGATAATATAGTGTTCTGTTAAGAGGTTTTTCTTTGTGTTTTACATAAATGTAGGTATTTACATTTAGTTATATATATTTTGCAATTGTTGAAAAAGCTAGGTTTTCATGAATAAATTTTCTATATTTACCGTAATAAATTACAGATATATATATGATAATTTTAATATTGAACTTGTTTTGTAGATTTCATTTTGATAATTGCAATTCTTCACTTTGATGGTCTTCTGAAAATCCACACCTTGCCAGCCTTTCTGTTGTATCCTTTAACTCTGTGTGTCTGTAGGAGTTGTCATTCTTGATACAGTAACTTCTTGTAGCATTTTATTAGCGTCTAAGGTATGGGCCACCTCTATAATATTGTGACATACTTTCTTTTTCCTCTCACAATTTTGGTGTCTTACAACATTATAAGCACGTCTGCTACTGATCTGCAAATCATGAGTTTGAAACCCGGCCGATAGGCATTTATCTAAAATTCATTGTAAGGCACGTACATTTTGTACATCTTTTAATGGTGATTATATTTTGAGTATGATGTACTTTCATTCATCAGGTACATTGTGCACTACGTATTAAATTTTTTTTCTGATTTTAATCAACTAGAGAGCTTGTAGTGGCGCCTGCAAGTACCTCATGACTTATAGCCATTTGTGCCAAATGATCACATAACTGAGTAAATTTTTAACACACTACATGCAATATGATATCTCACAGGAGTATAATTTTGACCACTTGACTCATGAACTCAGATATTTCCTTGTGTACACTGGAATAGCATTGAGATGGTTCCCTGATTTTGTCCTTACAACAGTTATTGTAAGTTAATTTAACTTCAAACAAATTTAATGTCTGAGTATCTATGGATTCTGAAGAGTATTGGATGTAGATTTCTTATAAACCCAATGAATTAATATCTGCGTAAAAACAAGAGAAGCACTCCTCGTGGATTTAAAAATCTTGCTTTTATTTTTCTGACAGCTGTGAAGTATATGAAATTATAAAAAAAAAAATTGGTGCTTGCAATTTTGTGTTCTTGTGATTTGACACACAACGTACATTATTACGGCAGAATTAGGTTCTCGTGTAAAATAAGGAATCTAAAGTAATGGAACCCGTTTGTGGCCTTGCAATGCCAGTTGCTTTTAAAGAATGGAAAAGTACAAGGACATTTTCATATGTACTGTATTTTTGTGTTTTTTTTAGTAATGTAGATATTATTTTGTTAATTTTAAACATACATCAGTGTGCATGTTTTAATACATGTTCTGACTAGATAATCATGGCTTAATTGTTGTTTTCATCTGCTTACTGGTAGATGTAGCTGATTGCATGATACAGTAGCTAGAACTTCTGACTTAATACCTAACTTGAAATAGTACTAATCATCAAGTTAAAATTGGTTATATTAATGATTTACCAGTATGAATTACATGTACATGTACTACATTGATTAAAGGTGCAATATATAAAGTTTGTGTTATCCAAATGATGTGTTTAAAACTCTCCACCCTATAAGATGATTGAGTACTCTTATTCTGTGAATTTTCATCTTAGGTATCATGTTTAAGTTCAGATTATGATTCTTGTTTATAGTTGCTATTTTTATATTATAAACAGTATCCATTTACCCCAACAGCTGAGAGATAAAACAGCCTAGATGAACTATTGAGTCATTGCATGCATGGCTGATTCAAACTGTCACCCAAACATTCATTTGCTGCAGATATGAAATTATTGAGCTGCATGGGCAGGTCTATTTACTAGTATTGAGAGGACAGTGCATGTGTAGCTGAGGCTGCTCTGTTAAAGAACAAAAGCCCTATCCCTGAAGGCTCGACTAATATTTAACATTCATTTGCAACCTTACAGTAAAACATGCTTACAGCAAACATATTTATAATGAACTCATGCTTACAGCAAAGTCAGTTTCACTCCTTGAAGCTTTGAATCATATACAACTGTATATGTATAATTATAAACTTATCTGATATAATGAATAATGCTCATAGGGAATCAATATTGTTTATCTCTGGCACTTCACTAGTCTCTTGTCATTATAACCAAGGAGGATTTGGGGGGGGGGTGGCAGTATGCATCTTTTAAAGAAAAATATGAAGTAAAGCTAATTTTGCCTGTTCATGACTACTAGCTTCTGATGCCCCTATAAATATGTGATGTTGAATATTTAATGACCAGTCTTGTTTGATTTTTGTTTTATTTTGTAGAGCTTGGTGACTCCATTGTCTTTTAGCAGTAAATTTGCTCAGATAAAGCTACTGTACACCTGCAAGAACCCAGGACAGGTCAGTCTGGCCACCTGGGGCATCGTCGCTTACGGAGCCACGGGTACGTTCACAGCCTCGTGTCACCGACCAAAAATGGTTTTATTTCACAAACTGATCATAAACATTAATGTAAAAAAAAAAGTGATCGAATTTTTTATATAATATATCCTTAGTGTTAGAACACAGAATTTGAAAATTTTCAAACACTCTGCCTACAGTGCTTCTTTCTAATAATAAACTTTTGTTAAATTTGTGTTTTTATTTTTTTTATTCAACCCATTTTTTAAAAAAAAAAAGGCTTGAAAAAAATCTAATAAAAATATGGCTTACTTATCTGAAATTTTTAGGGAATGGAGGGGGCATGGGCCAAATCCCACGACCCCTATCTAGATCCCTGCGTAATACAATAGATAAGCAATTTTCTTCTATACGTACAGTAGTTGTAGGTCTTTTGAATGAAACACAAGAGTAAAATACCGATATATAGTGATTCAGTACGTGTGGAAAAAAAAAAAGTAGCTGGACCAAAAGAGCATGAGCTAGAGCGTCAGTTCACTTACACTGACCAATGCATGACGTTCACAAAAATGAATATACATGTATGACGTTGAAAAAAAACCAAGCCAATTAGAGGAATCCAATTTCGATCTGTATGATTTGATCCCGTGACCAATCAGTATTGTGATCTGAATTTTTTAATGAAAATCCTCTTTACGTCACTATCATTTTAATTTACGTGTATTTTTATAAATTGTTATGATTTTTTTTTTACAGCACGTGTAGTGACGTCATGCGTTTTGACTGGGGACCCCGGGGTGATACTGAACTTTTGTGTGGCTGCGTCCATGAATATATTTATCTCCTGTATGATCGTGTATTACAGACAACAGGCCAAAGCCAAGAAAGAATAGATATGTAGATTATATATTCAGAGTAACTGTGCAGTGCGGTTTTTTACGGCGAATATTTTACCACTGGAATTACTGGATTTAGCAAAAAATGTACATACTGCATGGTTTCCGATTTCTAATATAAGTGAAAAATGTACAGAAAGAAAAACACTCAAAAGCAATTGCTTTTGATATCTCAATTTACAATTACAAGATTGTTTTGATTTAATGTTTAGATTTTTTAACAAAATTTTACACAGGAATTTATGAAAGCGATGTGCTCATTTTAGACGCAATTTTATATACAGTAGCTACATGTTTTTATAGTCATGTTTGGTTGATGAGTTAGCTTGATTATGGTGCTATATGTATGGGGTTTTTTTATTTCCAAGCTAAAACAATAATTTTTTGTAATATTTCATTGTTCTTTTCACTTAGCATTGTGTGTTACCAACGAATTAACGAAACAGCAACAGGGGCGGATCTAGGTCTGGCAATTATTCCCCTGGGGGGGGGGGGGTGTCAAACTTCAAACATATGGTCAACAGTCTTTAAAACGTATTTGATACAGTTTAAATATTTAACACTGTATGTATTTGACTGTAATCATCATTACAATAGCGGCTTAATTAGACCTATAAATGTCATAAAGTGTATTTTAGTTTTGTTTTGTGTACATTGAGGGAGATACTTAACATTGCACACTATAAGCCCATAAGTAGATTTATATATATTGTACAAAGTTAAGTAATTAAATCGAATGGATATAAACTACCCAAACCTAATAAGTAGACATTGCATTAGGGTGGTACGTGTACTTATACATGTAAAGAAATTTTAAAATAAGAAATAACTAAGAGCTTTCGCTATTTCAAAATTTTACTTTTGATATTGGGGGGGGGGGGGGGGGGTCGTAGATATACCTGTTTTATGTATATGCTGCATTGATTCAAATGCAACTATAGTCCTGAGTTTTGTTCTTTATTTGACGCAGTAAAACCATATTATATATTTATCAACACACGTGTACCTCTCTCTCTTTGATTGCGACGTGCATGACATTGAGGTTACTGGAAGGTAAACAAGCACTTAGAGCGAGGGTCATTCAAACCCTTGATGACGGCTTCCTGTACTCAGGTTTCTTCTGGACGGTTTAAGCTAATTAGCAAACAAGTTCTTGTTGGCGAGCTACATCGGTAGCAGCTTAATAGGACCAAAGGTACAAACTCTGTCCGACCTAGAAGTGTGCAGTAGTACTTGTAATAGTAAATTAAAGGTTTTGTAAAACGTGTAGTATTTGTTTGGTGGATGGGGAAGGGGTGTTTATATCATCCTTCCACTATACCGTCTCTCATTCCCATCATATTTTACGTACACCGTTTCTACTATATAAATTTTTCTCACCCCCCTCCCGCCACTACCTCTTACCATCTCTTACTATCTTCACTCCATCGTCGGAAACCCACGGTCAGCCTCGCATTGTAGGCGTGTACAAGCTGGCGGTGGGTTTCCGACGATGCCTTCACCCCTCATCCTCTCTTTTTCTAACTCACAAATCACGGACCTCCTCTTACCCTACCCCACTCCTTTAAACCATTACAAATACGATTGTTAACATTTTTTACAATCCTTTTTTCTCGTAATTTATATTTCAAAAATTTTACAATTCAAAATAAAATGAATGAATCTTTATAAGAATTATAATCAGGAAAATATTAATTTTGACATCTTGAAGTGTTTTGATGGAACGCACGTGTACATGTACAAATCAAGCACCAGTGTGATACAAACATTACCACCAGGATTTTTTCATCGATCCAAAAAAAAATAATCATGCAATTTGAGCATCGTAAAAAAAATGATAATTATTGATTTGTTTGAAAGGAATCTTTGTATGATTACTTTTTGATTCGATACCCTGTATTTTGCGTTACTCAATGCGACCGAAGAAATGCTGATTTGTTAAAATGTTAATTAGACTTATTGTTATTATAAATGTTTTGATTTCAATATACAAAAAATCAATAAGCAGGGAGCTGATTTTAAAAAATAAAATTAGAAACAAACTGACAGTTTGTTATTTGTGTTGGGGCACCGAAAATGATACAATAATGTATGCCCTGTTTAAAGTCATCACTTTTAATCGATTTTTGTTTGTTTGCACAATCATGCTGTAAAATCTTGCGCATGCTTTGGCGCCTTGTTTTGAAGATGAGTCACGTGACTGCCTTGACATCAATAGCATAAAGCGTATCGACTGTAGCTGCGGTGTCTATTATTACTCTGTGTTCAGGGAACTTTAATGGGATCTTGACATGTGGAAGCAAATAACATTTGTTTTAACGGTGTTGATAATCACAACAAACAATTTAGGTAAGCATATTAGTTTGCTTGAAGAAGTTGAATCAAATTGGAATTTGATTTGTATTTTTTTTTTAAATTAATTCATTTTTTCCGAATTGGCATCTGTCTTCAACTAATTCCCTTGAAGTGTAGTTTTAAATTTATTGTGAATATGCACAATAAGAATATTAGAAATTCATTGGCGTGTTTTGTATATTTCAGTCCATGTTTTTGTGCAGTGTAAATTATATGCATATCAATTTCAAAACAAAATGCAAATGAGCATAACGATTGCGTAGATTTTATGTAAAATAGTCAAACCGTGGTAAATCTAACGCGCAAAGTAAAAATTAGTCATACAAAAATCAACTCAAAAAACCAAACAATTGGATTATTAAACACGGCGGAGTTTGCTGAATTAGGGAATCAACTGTCCCATTGAAACACAAGCCCTAATTAGAAGCGGTCTCATTAATTCAGAAAAGGATAGGAAGCTACCGAGTGCGTTATGTATTTGTACTAAGGGGACGGGAAACCGCCATAGAAAATTCAACAATGACAATCTCATGTTTAAGTAGCCTAAGATATAAATACGGGGGAAGAGTATTATTTAAACGAGGGCTTAGTCTCCCCCTCCCGAAACACGATTAACTAAGAGGATATAACTGTAAGAGATAGTTATATTTGTAAACGTCAGCTCCTCTCCGACTTAAATATACTGACGATATTAATTTGTCTCGATCAATTGATGAATTACAAGTGTGCAGCTATTTATCATTTTATATCTTACACATTAAGTCTCTTCTATAGACACGCGAGTGTTAAGTTGGAGCAGGGAGTCCTTTAAATGAAAATATTAATAAACTAAAAAGTATTAACTTCCTAATGGTTTGCAAATTTAGAATTTGTTCTAGTCTTCTCTTTTGTCTTCCTTAATTTTACTTGGCGTTTTTAAAAAATTAAAATTGCACCATTGTATGAAATTATTCACTAACATTTTTATAGGTTGCATAGTGTAGCATCAATGTACATAAATCGCATGATAAAGATTGTCGTATTTGTGGCATTCTGTAAATGTACATATTATGTATTTGTAAACGGAACAAACGTACCTTTATTTGTACGTATACATTGTATGTATTACGCTTCAGCCTTGCCTTGCATCAGACTTTGGACATAACAATTGTTCAGAGACGTATAATACAAACACATTATATAGTAGATAATGATTATTCTCTTTTTACACACTTATAGGGCGTATATGTTTCTACTTTTTATAGAGAGAAAGTTTATACGTCCCCAGTCCAAGACAACTCCTATAATTAATATGTAATCCAAATTAGGAAAATTGACTTACTAGTATAAAAAGTTTACTGATTTTTGTTGAGATAATACCTAATTGAGTTTCAGAAACCAAGTTTATCAGATACAGTCAAAGAAGTGTTTTCCGTTTTTTAAGTAGATCGCTTTTCTTGATCCCAAAAAGTCATTTTGTTCGATACTTAAGGTTGGTACTGATAATGATGTAATTTCAGACTTTTCGGCGCCTCACGGTCGCCACTGTATACTTTGGGGTTGTAAACATGGGATGTAGGAAACTATACTACCATCCCTCTGGGTCACAGCAGAGTGATTTTATGTCCTGTGATCAAGACTTCTGTCGTAGTATGATAAAAATAGATATTTTGTTGGAAATTCATTACGAACAAAATCAACTCTCTCTCTCTCTCTCTCTCTCTCTCCTCTCTCTCTCTCTCTTTCTCTGTTTTAATTATTCTCTTATGAGAAGGACTTCTCAATAGAGAATGTTTTAATCATTGTCATTAATACCTGTTGCTTTTGAATACATTGCAATGTCCCAGTCATCACATAAAGCATGCGGCAATCATGCTTCATAAGCTGTACAAATTACGAGGAGAATTTTCCCACATCTGTCCCCAGTCTCCCCCAGACGAAACACTGTGCACACCACAGATTTGACACGCCGAGGCTCAATTGCCTTCAACAGATGAGAAAATTAATACAGAACTGGGTTTGTTTTTTCCACTGATAAGGCGTTTACAGAACATTGGAAATAACAGCATTCTTGAACTTATTGTCGCTGTTACTTCTTTAGAAGAAAAGATTTATACTGATGATTGAGACAGATTATAGAATTAGCTTCTGGTTAGAATTACAGAAGAAACGTTTTGCACCACCTGTTTCACTTACAAAGTGATCAAAAGAAATACATTTTGAAAATGCTTCATTATTACATTGCTAAACAGTAAATAAAATTGAGTCATCGTCATATGATGCCAAAAATCCATAACCTAATTCTTACAAGACCTACATATTTCATTTACGTACATGAACACATATAGATATATATTGCTTATTCGTATAATTACATGTTATATTTGAATGATGAAGGGCCAGTGAAAATTAACATGATAAAAGAAACTAGTATAATCTTATATGTTGTATATTCATGTTCATATACATGCATGTAATACCATATGGAATATTGGTTATGTCATATTGTATATGTTTTAATTACTTGGTGGGATTAACACGACCCGCTTAATTATACGACATCAGTATACGTATATATCGGACGACATTTTGTAATTCTAAAGTATGATCTGAATTTGAACAGTATAATCTGAATCTCCCGATGTTTTACAGTCCACTCAGAGGTCACATGTACCCTGCCGTGGAAAAAGGTACACCGTGGCTGTTACATGTTTAACAGGCAACTGTCCACATGGTATGATGCTCAACTGGTCTGTCAAAGGAACGGGGGCTACCTGGCGTCCATGTCGAGCAAAGCAGAGGCGGTAAGGAATATTCTTAATACGCTACAATTAAATAATCATAGTGTGAGTGTATAGCGTATAACACTTGACAAATTGTTTTAAAGGAGAATGTAGGTATTATTTACGGTGTTGCGTAACTGATAACAGAAAAAAGAGAGAGAAAGAGAGAGAGAGAGAATAGACGTTACTTAACAGCTGTCATCACGATTTCCTCATATAAACATCACTTATAAACACGGTTAATTAAAAATATATACTCCCCGCACAGTGAGATATACAACATGTAATAAAAACGGAATCTAATCCCATCTCCGCCCCCGAAATACAGCGAGAGCTCACGAAAGAATGTGGGCCTCTAGATATTTTATTTAGCAATTCCATCAACATCAAAAACCCAGCCTATATCTATGATTACCTATAATAACTAGAAATTACGTTCGGGAAACACAATTACTAAATTTTAAAGATAAAACTCTTCAATATGTTGTCTACTCTATTTGATTATAACCGTGTTACTAAATAAATGGAGTTTTTAGAAGAAAAAAAACCGTTAGTGATTCATTTTTGAAATTGACCAAAAATTCGCATATTAAAAATATCAAAATAAGTAAAATGATACGTTATTTGTGCGAGTTTCTTTAACATGTCATTGAGAGCAATTTTAATCATGGCAATTTATTTTGCACTAAACAAGATATAAATTTTATATATTATTTATTTTACAAAGAAACAGATCAGTATGAATTACTAGTACGGGTCAAGATTATTCATAGATATCAAGGTCAAATTTTCTTTCATAAAATTTGTCATCGCCGAGGACATTGGGTTAATTGTTTCTTAATTAGTCGTAACAAACTCTGTCTGGAAAACTAAGTTCTGCGAATGTTTGTAGGTGCGGGTATTGCTGAACATCCACCCCCTGATCCGGACAGCGTCCATGAAGCACTGGTGGCTGGGGCTGTCCCTCAATAAAACAATCGCCAAGTGGAAGTGGGAGGACGGGAGTGATCTCCAAACCAGTGTCATGTAAGAACCGGGGGGGGGGGGGGGGGGGGGGGGGGGGGGGTGTAAGGAGACGGGGATTAGGGTGGGTTGTTGTTTGGGGGGGGGGGGGGGGGGGCATACTGCTTGTATGGCGTTACTAATAATTACGGAAATGTAGAACATAATAGGGGTTTAATCATCTGATGTCGAAATGGATTTACTTTTACAAATTAAATTTTCATTAAATAAAGACTTACAAGTGAAAGCAAATTAAGAGTATCATCTTTAAAAAATATTGTACTTACAAATAGGTTTTATAATAGATTTTAATCCGTAGTTTCTTTGTCAAGAAAAAACGAAATACTCAACATTATTATTTTTTTTTTAAGTTTCCGCAATGTGTATTGCGGAATGTGTATTGTGGAAATTTCATATTGATATTGAAAGCATTTAAACGATTATAAAATTAAAAAAAAATATTTCGGGTTTTCTTGACAAGGGTTGTGTTGCGTTGATTCTAAATATTGGTATAATCGTCTATGATCTAAGATGACTCGTGTTAATCAAGAAATTAAAACTAATTTTTTTTTTACCTAAGTATATTCTCAAATAATGACTTCATAGTTATCATTCTTCTATCATAAGAGGACAAGACAGCGCAGTAAGCAGCAAATATAGGTCTCATTCGATAGACTTAAGACTTTCGTCATAATGTCCATCCCTCATTCCAAAAGTGTTTTATCAATAGCAAGCCCAATTTTATATTTGAAAATCATTGTTACAAAATTCTTTTGTTGAGTAATTGCAATTCTCCATGAACTGGAAATATTTACAAAATATTCAAAATTGATGCACCCTAATAATCATAATATGTAAAGTTTTTCATGTTTACTTGTCATTAACCATTTCGTCATCCCCCCCCCCCTTGTTTTTTCAAGAATTTTTGTTTTTACGCGTGTGTTGGGTATGTTACAGTGCCTGGATACCCGGTGAGCCTAACAACTCCCTGAGAGATGAACAGTGTGGAGAAATGAACATACAGGGCAGACTGAACGACCAGAAGTGTGATTCCCTCAACCCTTTCATCTGCGAGCAATACCCTCGTTAGTAGTTATCTTGATGATTGTTTAGACTACTCTTTAATGCTATACATATACAAAATTTTCTTCTTTGAATTCTTGTGCAATGTAAGAAATTAATTCTTAGAAGATCTCGTTTATTCTATCAGCGACCTTGCCGCCACCTTCAACAACAACAGTAGCGACAACTACGGAAGACCCCGAAACAACCATGGACATGTTCACCCCTACCACGAGAAATCCAGAGCACACTGTGAAGACAACCACCTTTTTCAACCTGAACAAGACATTTACGGTTGGGTATAAACAACGAGAGACTGTATCTGTACAACCTAGCGAAGAGAGCTCACCAGAAATGACCACTGGGTCAAACAAGTCAAGAGAAGAGAAACCCCTAACACATACTACAGACCCCACCAGCAACTCTTCAACGGCTAAATTGACTACTTCAAAGCCATCAAATATTATGAAAACAACTTTCAAATCTCCCTTTTCTCGTCGTGATAAAACGACAAGAATGTCTGTGAATACGGATTCAGTCCAATCATCTTCTGGACTTCACAAAACACGTGCTCCAAATGAAGCAGACGGAAATGTAGAAAAAATCCAATGCGACCCTCTGGAAGCGTACGATATATCTTGGCCAAGGGCATCGAAAGGGGAGGTAGTCAGCCGCCCTTGCAAGACTGGAACTGGTAAGATTCCTTTATATCATAGTAATTGTCATTAATATTCATAGTGTTTTAATATATTGACAGTCATATATTTACAAGGAATGACTTTTTTTTCCACAATTTCTTAAGAAATCCGATTGTGTTTCATAAAGCAATGAAAAGACCCTATCACGATATAAATATCTTATTTATATCAATTCGTCCGCTTGTGTTGTATTATACATGTACTTTTGACCTGACTATACGTGGATTGGAAAACTATAATAAGCAACTTTGAAAGCATGCTTTCCACGGGCTTGCACTTGCTGACCTCAGACTTCCAAGTAGTTGTGATAACCATGGTAACCTACACGTACATGGAAGAATTGGTTGTTCCTTAAGTGTAACGTGTTGATCAACAATAACGATTCGTATTTTCAGTCACTTTTTAAGGATAATTGAGGAAGTATTCGGAGATAGATTATAAGCATAAAGAATAAACTGCTTTCTTTGGTGGTTTTTATATGGTCTGTGAAGGAAGCGATCATTGCAGAAAAAACAACTCGCTTACGACACCCAAGAAAGCAGTTTACAAGTATTTTTTAAATGAATTCTATGTATTTTGATTTAGGGTTTGCCACGTGGACTTGCGATGAAAAAACAGCAGAATGGAGAGAAATGCCAAATATTGACGACTGTGTATCAAAAGATGTAAGAAAAACAACATCCAAACCACTCCTCTTAATATAACATATGTATAACATACATGTATATAGAAGTCTATAATAAAGTGTATAAACTATCATTATAATCCGAATGTTCCTCAGATTGAGAGAATCCTTGACCAGACAATGAGTACATCAGAGGACGTGTCACAACTGACGGCGAATCTAGTGGACGCGCTACAGGCCGGGGGCGGGAGAACGGTGGCGGACATCATCACCACAGCCCGAGTCCTCAAGTCTATCCCGGCCATTCATGCTAGAGACGAGGAGGAATTCAGAACGCTAGCGCAGGTAGAATTAAAGTGAATTTCTGTTGAATGTCAAATCCTTAACTCATATTACATGTAACTCCTAATACATAAGAGATTTTTGTTATCACCGGTACGATATCTGTCATTTTCAAGTAAATTGTCTCTCTTACAAATGACTTTGTAGGACACTATTTCGATCGGCAGTCTATTGGTGAAACAAACGATGGACTCAACAGACCTATCGTCTGCTGACAAAAAGCGCGCGGCGTCCGTCCTTTTGTCGGCCGTGGAGGAAACGGCTAGCGAGCTGTTGGACTCCATTGACAAGCCAATAGCTTTCCAAACTAAATCCCACACTATACGTAAGACAAATTCATAATTTATGATCAAATGAAAGAATTAAATGTGAATCATAAAGACTATGGAATAGAAAAAATAAATTAAATGTTTTTGGTTTTGTCCTGCAGTTGCCATGTTCTACGTTTTGGACACCGCCTCTGTCACCGACTTGAAATTCAACACCGATGATTCAGGCTCGAATTTCCTTATCCCTGAACACACAATTAAACAATATAATAAAAGTGAGTGTTGCATTTCACATCTTCGTATTCTTAAAAGTGTAATTTGCATTACACATATTGATACACTTATGATTTTGTTACTTTTGAATTTTAGATGGTTTGACAAAGGTGGTGTTTATGAAGCACTCAAACGCCGCTGATCTGCTCCCGGTCCCTGACATTAACTACACGATTCTGAAAGACATTCTCAGTGCCTCCATTCTTGGTTTTGATGTGAGAGATCTAAATGATCCTGTAACATTCACCATGAAACTACAGAGGAGCAGACGCTCGGGGTCCTCAATAGCTACTCCTCTGTGCTCCTTCTGGAATTTCTCTAAAGGGTAACATTCTATGAATTCCTAGTCCGTTCAAACATGTTACAAAATCATTCAATACTATCTAAAATTTATCGGATTTGTTTCTTTATAAGTTATGATATTACGTCAACTCTTTGTTAAAATTAGCTATGCGATGTACAAGGATAAATGCTTTTTTGAAAAAAATCTTAATCTTGAAATTAAACCGCTTTCTAAGATAATCACAAAGTCTATACCAAATATATCAAAATAAGACACGGTTTCAAACTATATTTTAATATAAGGATGTTATATCCAATATAATTTACTTGGAGTATATACGTATTTATTTTATATTAATCCTTTGCAGAGAAGTAGGTGATTGGTCTCAGGATGGCTGTTCTCAGAAGGAAGTGAACAATACACATGTGACTTGCCAGTGTGATCACCTGACAAACTTCGCGGTTCTGATGGACGTTTCGGGAGTAGAGGTCAGTATCAAACTAGTTGAAAAGATTTATCACTCGAGGAAAAAAGACTTCTGTGAATTCACGTTGCATTTTTCTAAGAAAAAATTGATAAAAACTGTCTTATTTAGATAATTCGTTATTTATTTTCACAGCTGGGTTATCAACATGTGTTGTCTCTGACCTTCATAAGTTATATTGGTTGTATTGTTTCCATCATCTTTCTGGCCACCAGTTGGTTAACATTTCAATGTCTAGGGTAAGAACTCATTTTAATATAATTTGTTACTTTCAAAATTTTTAATAACACTGTACTGTTGGAATACATTGTATGACAAAAAATTCAACAAGTGTGTGGTGCCGTGGCCAGGATGTTTGCTTAATACATCATGCCTTAATTTGGTAACAAACCTTTAATATCTTATGCTTTTTAATCCTTGTAACAGTTAATTGTTCTTCTTTTAGATCATTACAAGGCGAAAGGAACTCAATTCACAAGAATCTTGTATTTTGTCTCTTCGCAGCAGAGGTTATCTTTGTTTTTGGCATTGGAAGAACGGAACAAAAGGTGCGAAAACCTGATTAAATTATTTGACATTATGTATTTATATCTCATTTTGAAAAGCTATACACACCCTTCATCAAGTAAATATTCTTTCTTATTATATTTCACAAAGCTATGAGATTTTTCATGCATTATTGTCAAACAATTTGTGATTTATAAACATTCTGACAGAACCCATCTGTCGCTCTACATAAACATGCCGGTAACCTTGGTTCTATTTTACCTCCCTAGGTCGCCTGTGCCGCCATAGCGCTTCTCCTGCACTTCTTCTTTTTGTCTGCCTTCACTTGGATGTTGATGGAGGGGGTCCATATCGTTGTCATGTTGGTACAAGTCTTTGATGCCGCCAAATCCCGGCTCAAATACTACTATCTCGTTGGCTACGGTACGTTTGATAAACTGTTCATTCATCACATCTAATGTACTTATAACGTATTGTATATTATTTAATAATAGATGTTGATACTTTTATCTTGATTAAAATAACTTATTTAAAATGCCGATGGATACAATTACTGTGTATAGGATGTAATCTTGAACTAAAATAGTAAAATACATAATACAAACCCCTATATTCTTATGAAGGGAAAATATTTTGTCCGTTGATAGGCTTGTGTTTTGTATTCTTTATTGCTTTTCGTAGGCTGTACATGTCTCAATACATTTTACCATGGAGTTTGTAGTATAACAGCTGTTATATACATACATCTTTTTTTGCTTTTATGGGGTTTTTTGGGTGTTTTGGGGTTGGGTTTTTTTCGGGGGGGGGGGGGGGCAAAAAAGGTGATAGTGCGTTTAATTCCTGTGTTTTAGAATCAAGAAACCTAATATCTAACGAACAATGGTGACGTATTGTTGTGAGCCTCTAGCCGGATGCAAATGTTTACTGTCTGAAAATAACGAGATTGATCCTGAAATTTAAAAGTCTTTAAGATTCAATATGGCGGAAATCAACAATCGGCAAAATCTAATTAAACATTTGGTCTTAGGACATATGTTTTGTTTACGCCCTTTCTTCCGAAGGTCGAACGTTCAAGTGGTCTTAGGTTTCGATCTTAATTCATCCTCGTGTTAATTTGCCACAACAGGAAATAGAAACGAAAAATTGTCTGTCTCAAGTTAGGCTTTTGAACACCCTACTTAATTGATACTTACATGTAACAAAAAAACAAATGTGTCTTAGGCGCAACCCAATTTCGATTCATATTATTACATGTAGTACTTCAGTTGTTTACGCAAAGTTTCTAATCTTGCATAACACACACAAAAATATGAAGAAGTATAAGGCAGGGTTGGTTTATACTGTTTTATAAAAAAAAACAACAAATTTTATCAATTCATGATTTGCTGGGATTACTTTCAAAGAAGAACCACTTTTGTCAACGTGGATAATCAAATAATCTATGAATTACTTTTCTTGAATATCATATTTGAAAATAAAATCTTTATAAAACAGATTTAACTTGTCTATTTAATTAATCTACAGCGTTTGCCGTCGCTGTTCTGTTTATGTAATTTTCAGCTATTTTACGATTAAATATTGAATTAATCATTGATGAACTGTATTGTACTATACATTACAAAATCGATTCGTAGTGTTATCACAGACAAAGACACTGGAAAATGTAAGTATATGTCATAACAATCTGTCTACTTCTCTAACAGGTGCCCCTGTCATAGTGGTCGGAGTGACAGCTACCACAGACTTTACGGCGTACGGCACAGACAACTAGTAAGTGGAGCTATCTTTTCCATCGCCATTCAGCTTAACAAATGAATTTTATTAATAGCATTTTTTTTTACTTTTTTCTCCCTTTCGGTAGCCTTTGAGTGATAAAAATCAATTAATCACAACATTAAATTTTTTGCTCTACAGTTGTTGGCTGACTACACAGAATTGGTTTATTTGGAGTTTTGCGGGCCCGGTTGCTCTTGTGTTGGCAGTAAGTATCATCTGACATACTAAGTATCTAGAAGGAGTTAATCTGCTCTGTTGTGTCATGTATGCTATCTTGTCCAATGATATTAAAACTTATGAATTATACACTACTTTTGCATTTTGCATTTCATGATTGTAGGTTAATGCCATAGTACTTTCCTATTCTATGTCAATGGTTTGCAGACATTCCGCATACGTGTTTTCTCAAGATCGTTCACAATCTGGAACGTTCAGGTACATACACATATTTTCTCTCTCTCTCTCTCTCTCTCTCTCTCTCTCTCTCTCTCACACACACACACACACACATTTAACAGCGACTTTTTTTTCTCTAGAGCCTGGATTCAGGGAGCCTTAGCTATCGAGGTTCTGCTTGGTTTGACCTGGGTGTTTGGATACTTTTTCATCAATAAGGAAACGGTGGCAGTAGCTTACATATTCACCATACTTAACAGTCTTCAGGGACTTTTCATCTTTATATTTCACTGTGCAATGAATAGAAAGGTAAAAAAAAAAAGATCTACTTTTTACCTCAATCAACGTATGCGTTTAAATATTTTGAGTCAAATGTATTCTTATTTTGTGAAATTATAGGTAAGGGGTGAATATAAGAAACTTGTACGTCTCAGCAAGAGAGCGCCCTCAACAACCACCAAACCACAGTCTAACACGGCCCGGAAGCAGAGTGGATCTTATGAACTGTATGTTCCTTCCTCCTAATTTTGAAGAGTTCCAATCGTCATTTGGTTAAGCTTTTCTTTGTGTTTGCTGATCTTATACAGTATACTACCTGACATTTGATTGTGTGAAATAACACGGATTAGATATTGATGATCTGCAGGTGTAAAGATATTGAACTGTGATTTATAACGATGCGCCCAAGGCCAAGTGCAAGCGATCATAAGATATTACGCATTGTGCCTGGGTTTTTTTTTTCGTTCAAAAGTCGATAGGCGTAATATTTTTAGAAGATACATAATGATATATTTATGTAATTTCATTTTAAGAAAAACAATTAGGCCTATGTGTCATCTAGTATCTAATAGGAGTCTTGACCGCCAAAGGAGATAAAACGACTCAAGATAAATGTAATGCAAAGTGTTTATGAAGTGGGCATCTTATCTAAATGTGTAGTAGAAAAAGCTCTCTTATTTTGCTTATAATTTACGGAGTTCTGTCTCAGGCTGAGAAAAGTTCCCGGATCAAACTCGTGCAATACTGTTATGTTTACGTGTACATTTTATTTTTAGATCATAATGACCTGCATTATTACAGAAATGTCATTTTGAAATGAATTGAATGCGGATCATTGCTTTTGTAAATAAATTTTTTTCTTTCATATTCAATTTTGCGTCTCGTTTTAGCACAGTTGTGGAATTTTAGGGGCAACATAGACATTTTCTTATTTTTTTTCCATGACGAGAAATGAATTTGTAGAAACTTTGTTTGTTTTATTTGTTGTGCAAAGTTTTTTTTAATATGTTCAATTTTATTGTACTTTATAAGTGCATATAATATACTTATTTTCTATAATAAAAAAAAAGTCCCATACACAATTGCAATAATGTGTAAAATCACAAAAGTTTCTATAGAAGCGAAAAGGATTATAAAAGTGTATAATTTAACCGTTTTCGTATAAAAACATGTTTGGTACAGTATGTTAACTTTGTTTTTCATGATCGTATACAATGTACTGATATTTTGCTCAGGGTTGTATATATAGTTTCACAAGGTTCTATAGCCACGTAGTATTAATCACTGCTAATATTAAAAAAATATTTGGAGTCCTCATTAAAGAAGATCATATTCCTTTTAGTGCTTCCAGTATTTAACAGTATGACTGCATGATTAAAAGACATTTTGTTCTAACATATAATTTAAAATATTCAAGTTGACATTTTGCTGAAACTTTAAACAAAAGAAGACACACTGTACATGTACATGTTGTTGTCCTGTTCGTCTGTATGTTAACTTGTTTTGTTGTAGCTATAAAGGTTTGTTGTTTTGTTTGCTATGAATGATGCTTCACTGCCAAGTCCTAACATTTGTCTACATGTTTACCAATCATTTTGTACTCAATTTTATACATTCTTTTACAATAAATTGTTTTACGTATACTTGTGTTTTCACATTGCCCAAAAAATACCAAGTTTCCAAACACAATAGTCAATACTGTATTGTTTAATTTGTTAACAAACATTAATCCTTTTCAGAATATTTTTTCTTTAATCCTTTTATTCACTTTTTGGATATGTGTAAAAGCTAAAGAAGGTTGTTTTTCTATCATACTAGAACCCATAGAAGCCTATGGAGTATCTCAATTTGATTTACCTCCAATTTGATGGAGCGTTTTCCCAATTCCAATTTTTAGAATTTCAAATGTTAATCATGCTTTTATGAATTTTGATATAACGATGCCCTAAGTTATTAATTGTAAGTAGCCAAGCTATGAGAAGAGCAGTAGATATACGAATTGACCATGAGATCCTGAGCGCCCCCTCTTCTACTTGAACCTCAATGACAACAGATTACAAACAGGACCTTACATGGACGTTCCACGAATACTACAGGAGATTAAGATGAAGTGTGCCCTCTACCGAGGAGACACTGACATTTGGTAGAAACAGTTGACCTTCACCCCATTCTCTGTAGTTTATTGTATTATTTTTAAAAGAGAAAATAGTATTCAAGTACGTGTACAATAATATCAAATTGGACAATGAAATTATACCCCGTCGTCTTCTCCAATGATGCAATACCAGGACCGGGTGGTATAACAAGACAAGATACCTCGTTTTGACGCAGGGAAACCACTTATCCTATTAAACTATCAACAGCTCAGTTTTTGTACCGGAATATTTCATTGACAGAATAGAAAATTAAAAAATACTTGTATAACCTTCCATTCTTCATATTTACATGGGTAAAAACTGTTTTAAGGCTCTGTTGTGGTGAAACTTCAGCATTGTCATCCGCGATATTCAGTATAATGCTATTTATAATGATATATTTTCATCTACCAAGTATGATTCCCTCTATTTCTTACGGAAACTTATAGTTAATTCATAGCTCTATAGAAACAGCCAGACTGAAATCTACACGTCCCGTTTATCGATTGGTCGAAACCTACAGCGACTGAAACTAACAGGAAACTGACAGAACTGAAATCTACACGCCCATTTTATCGATTGGTCGAAACCTATAGTGACCTAAGAAAAATCACGGACTGCACGAAATAATCATGATGATGTCAGACTCAGTTTCCCATAGGAGAATGTATTTTTTCTGCAATGTCGTCACCTTCTATCCCGCATGAATCACCAAAGAAAGCATTTTATTGTTTAATTATACATGACTACATGTAAGTTGTGGGTATCGTAAGTTCTTAGAAATTGTGTCCAAACCTCGTGTAGTATTCAATTCACATGTAAATACTTTGTTATTATGATTATTTTCACGATTATATCCAGTAGTATTTATGAAATTTCCAGTTGAATTTAACAAGGGTTTAAAGCGTAAATAGCATAG
>WFKH01007768.1:33549406-33582390 GCA_016163765.1 Magallana hongkongensis
GGGGGGGGGGGGGGGTCCAAGGTTCCCGACCCCCTGACCCCATTCCTCTAGATTCGCACATGAAATGAATAACTCTTGTTTAAATAATTTAAGCTCCCTGCAAATTAGATGGAATATTTTTACGATGGCTTATTCCCTACAGAAGTATATTTTCTACATGTTTGCAATGCATTCGATTTCCATTCTAATAAGTATATTATCAGGTCCAGCACAACCTCCTGATTTAGCTATATAGCTTGAAAAAGTTATATAGCTTAATAAAGCTATTCAGAATAGCTTGACAAAGCTATTTATATGCAGTTTTTATCAAAAATGTTAATTATCAGAAATATACAAACAATCGCAGGTTAATTACCGCTCATATTTATACCATGAACCATTAAAAAAGCAACCCTAATTAAATTTAGTTTTAAGCAAAAAATATATTTCCATTGTTTGGGTAACTGTCCACCACCTTGTGTGCACTGAGGCGTGGATAAGTATGATTTCTTTACATTGTGCTGAATTATAACGAATCAATTATCTTGTTTACCATAACTGACCTTCTTTATATTTCATTCAAGAAGTAACTGTGAGGTAATGAATCAATTGCCCCAAAACGTTTAGAACTTTGAATGCAAAGTCTCTAAAGGAGACACAAATTGATGAGTAATCTCTACATGCATTGTTTACAGAACAGTTCAAAGTTGAAAACTATCACTGCACTAAAGTGCGATTTTGTTCACGTGTTGAAAAAAATACACACTTATGAAAATTATATGACAAAATAGCTAAATCAAGCTATTCCGAATAGCTTTATTAAGCTATATAGCTTTTTCAAGCTATATAGCTAAATCAGGAGATTGTGCTGGACCTGATTATGGGTATAGAATTATCAGGCACGTACAGTGTAGCATCGTTTTTGAAAGGGGGTCTACCTCTAATCTTTACGACCAAACAAACGAAAACAAAACCTAACTTTGCCGATCATCAAAATCCTACTGCTGGGGGGAGGGGGTAGATCATTCAAATTTCATTTTTTTTAAAGTATAAATTATGCAACAGAAAATTTCTGTTTCGAAAAAAGTGAGGGGGTTTGCTCCTGGCCCTCCCAATCCCAACCTAACGCTACATGCCTGATCATTACACTTAAAGTAATGTTACTTACTACTGAAGACCCGAGTTGCACTGTTATTGTCTTCCCTCAACGGAACATTCGTTGAATTGCATAGACTTCCCAGCTACATGTTGTCAGTTTCATCACAGCACAGCCAGGGAAAAAAATAAGGGATTTCTTCTACATGTAATATGAAAGGAAAATAATGTGAATATATACATAAACGTAACGAAAATAAGCCTTTGATTTTTCCAGCAAACAAAATTATCCCTCAGATTCCACCCCCTTCTCTCGGTATTTTTTTTTTTTTTTGATCAGCAAGTATGATTTAGATGTATCATTTCCAAATCTGTTTCAGAAATTCGAGGATAAATAGCAATTTCAAGAACATTTTTTTTTAATTGACAAAAAGCTTTTGATTTTTGAATAGACTGTTAAACGTGAAAATAGATCATCAGACGACATAAAAATGCGAGCATATAGTGCATACGTATTTGAATTTCAACTTACCTTTTGAATTTAACGAGGATTTAAAACGAAGAAACATTTCCAGGCGGGAACTTGTTCTTGAAGACTGTGCATGATCAATTAACGTCCGCTGCTCTCGAAGACTGCCCAGAACAATGCGTGGTCCTTGCTCTTGGTCACGTGGGCAGTGAGATCGACAGTGCAGTGAGCGATAATCATGGACACACTTAATTCCTGGGCAATCAACCATTGACCATAAAGTCAATGGATCTTAGACAGAACAAGCATAAACAATAAACTTTCATGAATTGTAAGGGGTAATTAAACGTATATGAAACAATTTTTTCCAACTTTATTTTAGAAACAGCAGATAATAAGGGTCTATGATAAACCTCCCTTTGGGGGTGTGGTCCTCTCATGATAGTATACATTTGCACAGCGTTGTGATTTTGTAAAATTCTAATGAGAAACTGTAACTGGAGTAGACGTTGTCAATGATCTCATATACAGCATGGCCCATTAAAATTTGTTTCGCTAGATAGTCAGAAATATACACGTAACAGGCCAAGCGAGAGTGTATTTTACACATTAATATATACATGTACATGTACTTAATAAAGCTGTTTCGGATGACCGAGGTGAGAGGATACTAAGAACTGTCTTTATAAATACCATGACTTTCGGAATTATTCTCAATATCTCATTCTCTATAATGTATAGTTTTAAGTATACACATGTATGTTTACTTCTATCAATTAAATAAAATCATCATCTGATCAATAAAATAAGTTATCTTATAACAAAATGGCAGAACTCGTTTTTTAAAGATTATACTAGTATTTGGATTATTGTTTATTAATGATTTAAATGCAATACTTTTAAACTGTCATGCAGATATATCGTATTAACTGACAGAGTTCATTTGCATGCGCGGATCCAGAAAATTTTTCCAGGGTGGGATGGGGGTACAAGGGAAAATTGTGTTTGCAGTGGGGGGGGGGGTGGGGGGGGCAGCAAGACTTATTTCGGCAAGGAGGCGGCGGACACCCCCGCCCCCGACTCTCTCTAGAGATCTCCTCTCTCTCTCTCTCTCTCTCTCTCTCTCTCTCTCTTTTTCAAAAATAAGAACTTATTTCAGTTAAACATATATACTTTAATAGATTCTATTAAAAAAATATGAAGAAAAGTTTTGAATCTCTGTTGTGAACCTGAAGAAAATAATCAATAGTGTCCTTGATGAATCAAATTGGTATTTTGTAGGAGTATTAAAAAAATCTAGAATGTCTTAAAATTCGAGTTGTAGCTGATCCGTAAATACACAACAGTTCATAACTCCATAACGTTATAAATCCCGCCAAGCACAGTAAGTTGCAGCATCAAGCGTTCAGATTTTATGAATAAAAATGTTCATTGCAAAAAAACTGCACATCAAGTCAGTTTAAAATCCTGTTCATATGGTCACATTAGAGTTGATGGAGAGGAGTTTCTGGTTGGCATTCTTGGAGCGTTGTTTGTGAGTAGATTTCATAGTGCTACGTTTACACAAAGATTTAAATTGTTCTGGACTGGCGCATTTAAATATTTGTCTCTGAGGTTTAGGAAAGATCAGGGGGTTTGCTACCAAACTGTCTTTTCCAGTTCTTGGTTTGACGTATCCTGAAATATTCTCGGGTGTTGTCACTGTAGTGCACCGAATTTGAGGAAACCCGCCTAAACTGTCAGAACAAATCTCTGATCTGAACGAATTCATTCCAGGGACCTCACATGAATATTCCATATCCTGACCTGTTTCTATCATTCCTGGCAGCGTGTCAGCTGGATGGATATATCCAGGGAAGGAATAACCCATCTCCTGATCTGAGTTCATGACTCCTGGCTGCGTGTCAGCTGGATGGATATATCCAGGGAAGGAATATCCCACCTCTTGATTTGAGTCCATGAATCCATGCAGCGTATCAGCTGGATGGATGTATCCAGGGAAGGAATATCCCATCTCCTGATCTGAGTTCATGACTCCAGGCAGCGTGTCAGCTGGGTGGATATATCCAGGGAAGTTATCGGAATATTCTATTTCCTGATTTGGATCAATGACTCCAGGCAACGTATCAGCCGGATGGATGTATCCAGAGAAGGGGTCGGGATTGATGAACCCGTATTGCTCCTCTCCATTCAGGTAGTCGCTTTCACCTGTTTGTTGAAGGTAGCTAAATCCCTCTTGATTACCGGTAACCATGCTCACTATTTCTGCAATCTTCTCAGGGCCCAGGGATTGGTAGAACATTTCCTGCTTGATTCGGACAATCCTTCTTGGTTTTGAAGGGTCTAGTGGGTTGTCCGGGGGACGAGGAATATGCGCGATTGGAAGATTGTTCTCGTTTTGTTCATTTGTTTTATCTTCTTGATATGCGGTCATTTGCTTTGGAGCAGGTTTAGACTTCTTTTTCTTGGCTTTCTGTTCCTTCTTTTCTGCTTTGTCGATTTTTTGTTGGATACTCTTTAAGTCCAAGCAAGCTAGAGGAACTCTGGGTTTCTTTACGTCAGGTTGAGATAAGATGTCGGGGCTGATACAGGGATTGGGTCTGGTTAATGCGGCATTGTTGTTACATCTAGATGGAGCATGAACTTCCCCCAGATTTGGCAATGCTTCGTACTTTTTACCGGTAGCTGTGAGCGGAAGGGGTTTCTGCCTCGGAATGGTAGGAATCTCTTCCAATCCGTGCATACGATTAGTTGTCGTTATGTCAGGAACAATGTTGTACATTTTGTCGTGCATAAACACTGGCTTCTTTGTGCGTTTTGATTCTTTTCTTCCCATCTGAAATAAATATTTATTGATTTTTTAATTTTTGTAAAGGAACAAGAAACTAAAATTATTTTAATAGAAGACAAGTTTTATGTTAACATAGGAAAGAAAATTCTATGTGCTGGGAAAGATTTTGCTTTAAACGAATGATGATCGCGGTATATACTTTCTTGTTTTTATTTTAAGTAGTCCGACAAACTTTGGTTATTACACCGTTAACGTTTATTTTGTTACTTTTCATGTGTATCATACTAAAACAAATCTATATGGTTTGACTATAGGCTTATTATCTCTAGTCCACCATCCTTAAATACATGTGTTACTATTACAGAAATGGAATTGGAGCTATGAAAAAAAACTATAAAACAAACATTACCTTGAAAGTATTTACCAAAGCAAATACAAGATTGAAGAGCGTAGATATATTTGCGTGCCAATTCGATTTCTCTGCTTAGCGATAGATCACGTGACTGATCATTATGACGTCATAAACATTATTGCGTCAAAAAATCAATCAACATAGTTTTTAAGCGTTATTTGAAACATTTTATCTTATTTTATGCCAATATGTTTATAATAGCGTATTTTGAGGTTATTCCTCCAATCTGTTTGATTTTACACAGTAACAGATAATTCAAGTACGTAAGGGGCGGATCCAGGATTTAAAGTTAGAGGGGGTGTCAGTTGTAGGGAGGGGGTCTGGGGCCGCCTTGAGGTCCCCATTGGCAAAACTACCTGAAGCTCCTGCATTCTATATAATTTGCAGGTTAAAATAAGGTCTATTTAGAAGTTTTTGCAATTTTTTCTCTCGTGAATGATACCGAGCACAGCGAGAGGCGGGTGGACGCCTCGCGAAGCAAGACTTAATGGTAACACGTACATGTATATATATTTACATGCGCGGATCTAGATGGGGGTCAGGGGAGTCCAGACACCCCTATAAATTCAAATTTCATTAAATTAACGTTATAAAATTACCAAAAATATGCCTCTGACCCCCCCCCCCCCCGGCAAACTCAAATAACCGTCGGACCCCCCCTGGAAAAATTTTCTGGATCCGCGCATGATTTACATCTACCGAGTATCTTACGGAAACTTTAGTTAATTCATGGATCTATAGAAACTGCAGAACTGAAATCTACATGCCCAATTTATCGATTGGTCGAAACCTACAGGAAACTGACAGGAAATTGACAGGACTGAAATCTACACGCCCCGTTTATCGATTGGTCGAAACCTACAGCGACCTAAGAAAATCACGGAAATAATCATGATGATGTCAGACTCAAATTCCCATAGGAGATGATTTGGCTGTTTCTTTTAGCTAACGTACTGATGTAATTTATCTAATTTTACTTACTTTTTACAATCAATTTATCAATTTGTTAAAAGAAAGATATAAATATAAACAATAAAATGCTTTCTTTGGTGATTCATGCGGGTTATGAAGGTAGCGATCATTGCAAAAAAAATTTAAATAACACGTTAACGCGGGTTATGTATTTTTTTCTGCAATGTCGCCACCTTCATATCCCGCATGGATCACCAAAGAAAGCATATACATTTTATTGTTTAAATGTACAAGAAAATCATGCCATGAAAAATGAAAGTTGATTCAGGGGACCTATCAGCTAAAAAATTGTCTTCTAACTTGTGAGCGCCATCATTTTGGCAGCATTATAATTACAGTAGTCAATAAATAATAATACATAAATCTAAAACAGTTGTTTAATAGATAATAACAACCCATTTGATAATATAAATTTAATTTATTTACAGTGTATTCATAAAAAATACATATCTACATTCATCTTTAAATGCAGATTTAGGCTCTCTCTCTCTCTCTCTTCTCTCTCTCTCCCTCTCTCTCAGAATCTTAAATACACTTGACTAGAAAGCACTCAGGTATCCGAATTTTTCAAACATTTAAAAAAATAATATGCAAGATATGAACAAAAATTTGCACATCCACAATTCTACAACTGAAAAACTAACAAAACGAAGCATTAAAGTATAAAATTTAAATATATTTTTAAATAAGATTTATCACACATATTGAGCACCCATAATATAATGTATAGCTATTTCATGCCATTCAACATGCTGTGTAGGATGTTGGAAGGTGGTTTGTTTTCTATTAGAAGTTTTGGGTGTAATTATTCTACCAGTGAAAACATGGATTAAGTTGGGTTGTAGATTTATCAACTATAAAACACCGCGTTATCTATATGGATTCAATATACAGTGTGACAATGTATATAACAAGCATATATGTACATTGGAATTTATGATAAAAATTTCATTTACATACAAATTTGCTACGCTAATAAACCAATTTGCTGAGCAGTTATCAAACAATATATAGTTTAAAAAAAACTCCAAAGTATATTTTAATTCCGGAGAAATACATGTATTTTCAGTTAATTAAATCTATAAACAGAGACATCACAGATATGGGATAAATTATCAAATGTTCACTCATGCAAATCCTTGTAGACAGTTCCCACCGGGTACCGGGTACCAGCTCTGAGAACCAGTCTATCAGTCATACACCACTGAATCATTGCACATCCAGGGCCAAAAATCAATATAACTGTCCTTGACATGTAGAACCAAAAGTATCTTGTTCCCTTTGGTAAAAAAGCTTACACTTCCTTGGTCAAGATAACTGTGTTGGAATTGATTGAAAGTTAAACAAGTTGTCCTGTTTTGGTTTCTTCCTTTTCTATCCAGTTAAAGTTGATCCTCAGGACTTGAGTTAGTTGTATGTTTTATGACAAGGAGAATAGAATGCATAGGATAAGTGTCACAGTCACAGTGATCAGGATGTGGGATCCAAATATGGCCTTCTTCATTTTGCTGTACTGTGAAATGAAAGAGAGAACAAAATATGAACATTTAGATTAATTATTAAAGCAATGAGAAAAAAATAGCATAGCATTTGTTCTGGCAATTCAATGCTAAATACTGAGTATTTGAAAACCAAATACACAGCTTATTGCCTAAAAATGATAATTTCTTGATATTTGACAAAATTTTCCATTGAAATTGAAATTCAGATGCAGAATGAATGTAAAATATCCAATGTCAAGATATTATATAACACCTTGTGAACAAATTGTAATTGTCATCCTTAATAATACATTCTACATTAGTTGTAATTTGAACGTATACATGTATGGATTGCATGATATTTGTAGTGTATAAATGTGGACTGTATTTATATAACCATCAGTAAATTTTTCAGATGATTATACTCAAGTGTATTTGACTTCCATTATTTTGAACTTTGTACACTATATGTACAAATTATGTAACTTGGACATAAGTGTATTTAAATTTAAAGACCCATATTTTCAGGGGACATTTAAGACAATCTGGATTAACTTGAGAAAAATATGCATGTCTGTTTGACCTCAATATTCAACATGATTAATATGATTACATGTATAGAGTGGGTGGTTGGTCAAGTAGTATACATGTACTAGTGACTGATTTATATAATTACCGGAGGTTCTATGTCCAGCGAATGATTCACACTGGAGTAGTAGGGCTTTCGGTGCATCTCATACATGTATGTCTGATCCCTCTTGTGTTCTGTAATGAAGCAATAAACACTGATGATCGAGTCATCCACCCTCGGTTTATGATGTAATACAGGTACATGTCATAACATTAAGTGACCTAACCTTATACCTGGACGAGTAGGTCACCTTACGAGGACTTCAAACAAACAAAAATTAATGTTCAAAATACACATATACTTTTCATCATGCATGCATTAAAAAATCTTTAATTATATTTTTATTCCAAATTGTGAATTTATTAAGTCCTTTACCTGCTCTCTTTGAAACAAAACTGTGAACCTCAAGTATGAAGAAAACAATCAAGAGGTAACAGACGTAGGCAATCAGAATGTAGGAAATGTAGAAGGTAGCCCGGGCCTTGGCCAATTCCACGCCCGCAAATATTGTCACAACTGCAACAAAAACACCCAAAATCCATATACCGTAATTTCATCAATTATTCAAATTGAATAGAGTTTAAATCTATGTGATTGTAACCTCAGTTAGCAATTGAATAAAGACAAAGACAGGTGTATTTAGTGGTGACTTACTGGCCAAGAAATGGGCACCAGTGCCCACTGCCCAGTGAATCCAGTTAAATATCTTTCTCTTCACTGTGCCTGGAAGGGGTCTCAGAATTGCTATAATTGGCTGAAAATGAAAAATCCATATATGTTTTTATTTTTCAACACAGAATAATATTTTTTTTAAATCAAAAAAGTGATAAATCTTAAACAAATATACATTCAGTGCACTAGCTATTTTTGCATTTTTTTTAAAGTTGTGATATAATTTATTAAAAGCTTTAATTAACTTACATTTGCAATTGTAAAGACAGTCACTATCAAGCCCATGATAGGATGAGCCTGGTGAAATGTTTTGCCATCAATCTGAAAGAAATAAAATCACAATTATGCAGTTATTGTTTAAGACTAAAGGGGCATAACTCTCACAGGATACATGTTAAATCCTTATACCTGACTGTAACCTTGAATCTCGACAAAAATCAGGACTATTCCAGTCATGACACACAGAAACAGGGTCGCCATGCAGAATTTGTGGGACTACAAAATGAAAATTTTATAATAAAAAGCTTTCTTTGAATAACAAAAGCTACCTATTTATTCCAGTGGAATAGCATGTGCATTCACGTTAAAGAGGTTCGCTCCTTAGGTTTTGGGTAGCCATTTTGGGTCCCCTCTAGTCTGAAAATTCTGCATCACATATTAATTCTAGTAGTATATTTATATTTTACAATGCCAAATAAACTATATATATATTGAATAAAATTGTTTTAAAAAAATTACATTCTTACAGAGTTTAGTAAGGGACTATATTTTGTGGCGGAAGGTTTTCAAGAAGGAAATGAACAATTTTCATAACTCACTAGTTTTATAATACTGTTACTTTAGCTTCCTAATTTTCAGCGCAGACCAAACTTCTAGATAGTTTGTGTATTACGATATATTCATGATATTCTGAAAAACATATTTAAACAATATTTTGATATTTCTATCGATATATTTTGGCATATTTAGCTTATATTTCATAGAAGTTAAGAAAAAATTAACTTCAATTTTGGCCTAAAATTAGCTTATTTCATGCTATATCTCAAATTTTTGAAATGTGACCCCTACTTATTTTACTTTTAAATGAGACATTAAATGTATGTCTATTTGTATGCAAAGTTTTGGAAAGATGACATTACTATAATTTTTTTTATTTGCGTTATAATTTGATTACTCCAAAATTTTGTAACATCTGTTGTTGTGTTCATTGTGTACTGGCCTTTGAAGCCACCAGTAAATCAAGAATTTTTAAACTTTGACTCAGATTTTACTTTTGTAGTCACTACCCGTGTTCAACTTCATACTGTATTAAAATCATAATTATATAATTGTTCAAACTATAAATATTTGTTTGATTTCTTCAAATTATCAATTTCTACGTCAAATTTTAGCAAAATTTTCAGGAAAATTATCATTTCTGTTTGAGGCCCTATATTTCCAAAAAATGGCATGTGACATGGGTCACAAATAAAATAAATGAACATTTTAGGTCCCCATCTTTATATCTAAGTGGTTTTCGGATGATTGACATTACTATTATTTCAGGAGCCAACCTCCTTAAAGATGTCTAAATTTGAGCAAGTCAGTTAACAAATATGCTATAAACCTATAAAAAGACATTAGAATTCCCTTCTTTATATGAATAATACAGTAAATGTGACACTCTATTCTGTTGACTATAGCTGACCTGGTACCAGATCCTCTCCCTCATACACGTCTCCTCCAGCCAGACTGTCTTGTAGTACCTGACAGCCACGATGCCTATACTGGCCAGACACACCCAGGCTACGATCATCAGGCACCCTGTTAAAAATCAAACACACACAACTTATACACAGTTAAAGGGAGGTAATTCTTCCAATCAGTACATTAACATTCTTCAACCCAAGAGAACTTATCAAAACTTGAAGTAGTTTAAATTGATTTAAATCCGAAATTCAATGTGATTCACATGACCTACCATGAACTTTAACCAGGAAGTAGACGGCCTTTCCCTGCACCAGGCTGTGTTTCTGCAGATCTACAGGCTCAGCAGACACCACTGGCAGATCTCGCACACTGTGTCGCATCTTCGCTCCTGTAAAAACAATAAAGCACATTATAAAATATCACCTATAACCACACAATGTCATGTAAAATGTCACTGATAACCACACAATGTCATGTAAAATGTCATCTATAACCACACAATGTCATGTAAAATGTCACCTATAACCACACAATGTCATGTAAAATGTCATTGATAACCACACAATGTCATGTAAAATGTCATCTAAAACCACACAATATCTTGTAAAATGTCACCTATAAGCACACAATGTCATGTAAAATGTCACTGGTAACCACAGAATGTCATGTAAAATGTCATCTATAACCATGCAATGTTCTGTAAAATGTCACCTATAAGCACACAATGTCATGTACGGTAAACAATATATTACATTTGGATGAATATTCCATAGCGACCCCACAAATTTCTGTAAACAGTCAGTAACAAACCTAATAAGTGTTTTGTTTTGTCGTGCACGTGAAGTTTGATATGTAAACAAATGTTTGTGTCAAAATTCAGATCAAATGTTGCCGTATAAATTTTGACGCTTGCCGTTTAAAGAAATTTGTAAGGCAATCACGTGACGCGTTTCATCCAATGACGTCGAGACATTCTAGTCCGAGGCAAAACAAAACGTTTTTACAGGACACAGCTTCAAATATATTGAATAAATTACCAAATGTCATGCATAAATATGACTGCATAAATTCAGAAATGCACAAAATGAAATCAACATGAATTTACAAACCCAATCACCACTCACTGTTATTCACCCTTGATTTGTTTAAAGTATTCTTCATATAATCAGTAATGCTTAAATCTGATCTGGTCAGACTAGCTCCATCAAGACTAAATATCAATTTTACCTATAGTGTTTAATATATTTTTAATCACTTTGCATGACACATATATGAAAGGATATTACCAGGCCACTGATAAAGAACAATATTTATATTCACTTTCTTTCCCCCTATTAAATTGCATTGATTGATTTGAGTGATATTTACGCATAACACAGAAGACCCAATCACCAAATCAGGTGCATATGAATACAATCAATCTCTCGAATAACATGACTGACTCTACTCACGACTTCAAACCGGATCACGACCTGATATTATACTTTCACTGATTAATATTTCATTGATGTAAATGTTTTTTAACAGTTAAATGAATTCAATTGATTAATTTCATAGTATATCAAAAGTAAATTCATCAAATTACAGAATGAAAAATAAAACTGTGTTATTAGAATTTAAAGCGCTGTGCACTATTTTGTCAGCATAATTCAGCTGTTCCACTGGCTCTTCTGTTAATTGCCCATTACCGGTACTCGTTGAATTAGGCAGAGATTTTAAAAAATAAATCATGATTGCGGAAAGGGAATAAATGTTAAAAAACGTAAATATAAGCATTGAATCATTATTTTTTGAAAGATGTGGTCTGATAACTGCAACGGTGTGTGCAAACAAATTTTCATAACGCGCTAGCAAATTTGTATGCACACACCGTTGCAGTAATCAGACCACATCTTTCAAAAAATAATGATTCAATGCTTAATTGTGCGTATCATCGGAGTGAAATAAAGAGGAGGAGGCACTAACCATCAATGGCTTCTCCTGAGGCAAAGAACATGTAGAAGTCATTGTTCAGGTCAAAGATTCGTTTCTCGTCTGGAAGGTGCTTCTTTCTGGTGAAGCGGCAGACAAATATACCATCGACATAGCTCCCCGATACGTCACTGAGGCCCAACCCGCTCTGTAAAGACAGAATATGTCAGGTCAAAATAGCTACAGATAAAATGTCCTTCGGGAGTTGAAGAGGTGGAGAAGGAGTAATGTACGTAATATACCCTTTATCTGCAGGGTAGGGTTATATTAATTGGGAGTGGGGGTGATATAAAAAGGTACAGACATATTTAATCAATATTGTATGAATTCAATGGATTTATTTAACTGTTAGATATTTTACCTGTTTTAGTCGTGTGTTTGACTTGGAGACGTGGTTGAATGACTGATGAACCGTGATAAATCCGTCCTGTCTGACACACTCTGTTACACTGTCCTCACCCTGAAACAAACACCGCATATATAATACATATAAGATTCAAATCCACTAGTAATAAATACGCTAACAGAAATTAAATTATAATATTGATATCATATTAATGAGTAAATTGATATTACTGTGGAATCATTTTTATTCGTGGGGGTCATTTATGTTCCTGGGTAGCCAAAATTTTCCTGGTTCGGGGGGACGTAATTTCGTTGGTAGTGTAATCGGGATAAGTTTAATAAATATTAAACAAATGATTGTGTAAAGGTTCGTGGGGATGTAAATTCGTGGGCAAGGGCTACCCATGAAAGCCACGAACATTGCATGGTCCCCCACGAACAATGATGATTCCACAGTAGTTTGATTGGGGTTTTTAAACAGAGAATTGAATCGATCATCAACTTTTTAGAAATGAAACATTGTACATGTCCACAATTTCAATACCAGAGGGTATTTCTATAAATTTTATTTAATTTGATTAAGAAAAACCCAAAATTTATAATTACCTATAGTTTAATGTTTCATTCATAGTGAAAAAATATCTTTCAAAATTATATGATCTATTATGCAGTAATTATAGACCTACACATTAATATGTACATCTATTGCTTGTAGATATCACAATTTTTCCTCATGATTAGTTTTTCATATAGCCTCTAGTGTGAAAACTTGCAGTGTGTGTAATAGATATCAATTAAACATGTTTGTGTGTCAATCTTGTAATGTATTGCAGGTGAACAAACTTCCTATTTAGAATTTTCTTTTAACATATTTGGCTGTACATATTTATAGCCATAGGATATATGTCTGGAGAATGGCCATATTTATTTAGTAAAACAATTGAGGAGGCTGGGTGATAAACAAATTACCTATCAGATCTACCTGAAGTTTTTTTTTAATTTGATCTGTTTATGTATAAACTATAATTTGGTGGGAAAAAAATCCATATATTTTCACTTTAAAATTTCCTATTTTCCTATATCTTTATACAGAGCTCTCATTCTTATTATAAGGATCGAGATTTAAATTGTCTAAAAGCTAGACTACGCACATCCATTCCTACTTTTTCTTCTATTCAACCAACATGTACATGCACTTTCACAATAGCAGCAATCTGATTTAAATTAGCTGTTCTAGCTGATATGCTACAGCTAGATAAATTATCAGAACAGCTGATTTTAATCTGAGATTGCAACTGAATTCAGTACCTGTAATTCGATCAGTATATTTTTTTTACAAAATGCAAAACTTTAGTTAATCCAAATTGCTTTCAAACCTGAAATTAACTTAATGACTCAAATAGGTGGGGTGGGGGGGGGGGGGGGGGGGGGAGACATGCACACTTTCAAAATTGCAGTACAGTTGTTCAGTATACTTTTTAATCAAATGCAAACATGTTTATTTCTAAATTGTATAAAAAAAAATTTGTTTTTCTTTTTAAGAAAGGGGATGGGGGTAACCAGGTGGGTGATTTATGTAGATGTATAATTAGTTTGATTGCACTCCAGTTGAATGCACACCAGACAGGGTGATGCATCTCCATATGAAATCTTGATCACTGCATGTAGAGGTGCATAATTAATGATGATCATTGACTGAATTGATGGACTAAATTCACTGAGCTGGTATGATCTTAGTAACTAAACAGTAAGTACACAGTACGCGGGGCTGACTAATGGCTGGGGTCAGGCAGTCTGACATGTATAGATCTATTCACCTGAGGAAAACAGGACTGCTATTGTGTAATAAGTCAGTGCACAAGTTATTCTGACAAATGCAGACTAATCAGGCAATCATTGTAGCTGTCAGTTGTCTAATCAATGCACCTCTATCAAAATGTCATTCTAGTAGAGCTGGTTAAGTGATTTTTGTGCATGCACATATTTCACAATTTTAAAGTATTTATATTTTCTACTGGTGTGTTGGAAATAATGCTTAGATCTAACCTCATGCATACAAGCTAGGACATAGACATATATCTTGAAAGTCTTTGGTGAAAATTTGCAATCAACAGAATGATTCGTTAATAATCTAATAGATCATAAAAATCTTGACACCAATATCAATGAATTATCAATATCACATACTGCACATTAATAAACTGTTAAAATAAAGACAAACACTTAAAACCTGGTAATAGCTCAGGTCTCAAACATTTTCAAGTCCATGCACCATCACCTTATTTACCAGCTAGTTTACCACTTCCTTCATGCAAACCCTGTCTGGTAATGCCATTCTATCTCCACCCTTCACCGGTTACTTCTGGTTACCATTCTTTTATCCTCTGAGAAGCCCACAGCTATCCAGTGATCACTGGGGTCCAGTGCAGGGAATTTCTTCTTCATCTCAAACTGAACATGCTCACCGGTATCATTCCAAGAGATGATGAAATCACACTGCCCCCCACTGCACTTAGCGAAACAGCCGATGGTGTTTCCACAACCAAGATCCTCTGGAAGTGTGTGGTTCTAAGAGAAGGAACCACATATATCAATGAAAATGTTCATTTTGAATAATAAATAAAACACTATTGATATGTTGATATTTAGTGACAGAAAATCTTACATGTAGATGGGAATGTTTGTGGTGATCCTGAGTGGTGGTTGTCCTGGCTGTGGTGGTAGTGGTAAGTGGTGCTCTGGTTGTTGTGACCGGTTTCAATGTAATGGGTGGTTGCCATGGTGTGGTTGGTCTAGGTGTAGCCCTCTGTGTGGTTGTGGTAGGCCTGGCTGTAGTGGTGGTTGAGGTGGTAGTTGGTCTGGTGGTAGTGGGAGCCATGGTAGTGGTAGTGGTACTAGTGGTGGTAGTGGTTGGTAAATTGACTAGATATGCCTGGAAATCTATGATATCCTCTGATGTAGGGGGAGCTGGGTCATACATATGAGGGAGCTTTAGTCCTGGAACAGAAGAGTTGTTTATCTTTTCTGTACACTTTCAAACAATTTACATATTTTAATACTGATGATATATATATTTAAAATTAAGGAATATTACTGTAAACGTATTACATTTGGCTGTGTATTCTATTTAGCGTTTTTGGCGGAAAACGGCGTCCGCTAAATCAAGTAAATCGCTACATGTAAAATATATTAGTAGATAAATAGATTCAGAAATGCGCTAAATCAAATCCACGCTAACTTGTTGAAAAATCATATTCCGCCAAATATTGTACATGCTAAATAAAATACGTTTACAGTATTTAAAAGCAAGATATAATAAGAAGCAATCCAACAGACTTTATAATATCTTAAAACTGACACCACCCACCCATATAAAAAAATAATGGGAAATTTTTTTTTAAAAATACAACAAAAAAAACCATACCCTGTCCTCTTTGAAAAGGATCTATGGATATGTAGCAAAATAAGAATTTCACATTAAAATTACAGTTATAAAATTATGCAATGATTTTGAAGACAATTAATCTTATATTTTAAAAAACATGCACAAACACTTGATCATTCATCATTAAAGACATCAGAATTAAATCATTAAATCAAGGTTCTCCATTTACTGATTGACACAATTTGGAGTTGGTTTTTAAAGTACCAGTAATTCATTCAATATATATGTATATACATGTATGTACCTTCAATAGCTGTTCCATGAGCAAACAAGAGGAACCAATTCTTATTCAGGTTGAACAGCCTGCTCTCTGTGGGAACCAGCTTCTCTCGCGTGAACCCACAGGTAAAGATCCCATCCACAAATGACCCGTATTCCTTACTCAGTCCAAGTTTAGGCTGTACAAATTGAATTTAAAAATGTTTAAAATTTGTAAGATAAAGATATTTTACTCACTTTTTATATATTTTTTTCAAAAAATTAATTCTTTAATGCAACAGTAATTATTCAATAATTTTAAAACTTTTGGCAAAAAATCTAAAGATGATAGTTTGTTACATATTTTTTTATTTGTTTTTCTGAATTTTCTGAATCCAAAAATATGCTACTGATCACAAATTGTCTCTTTAATTAAGTATTGACATCAAAACAAAGACTCTCAAGTCTGCCAGCAATGATAGTTCCATTGAGAAAATCCAAACAGATTACTCCTGCAATTGTAACCATATGAGACATAGGTTTGGTATATGTAACTAAATGTACATAATTGTACTCACATTTCTGAGTCGGGAGTTGCTGTGTGTGTCTGAGTTGTAGGACTGGAAGACTTCTACTTGTCCATTCACAAACATGCACTCTGTCACACTGTCACTGCCCTGAAATATCACACAGCAATCTACAGTAAAAATCATTAAACAACAACCCACAAATCAAACCATTTATCAAAGAAATACAAAATACAGTACAACCTGTTTAACACAAGATATATCAAATTCACTATCCAGTATCTTCTTGAGCTCTTAAATAACCCAATTAGCATGCAATATTTTTTTTAATTAGATCTTAACAACAAAGCTAGCAATAAGAAACTAATCAAGAGCAATAATTAGGAACCAGAAAAATACAGATCTCAATCTCACCCCCCAACACCTCCCTTTCAATAAAATTTAAAAAGCTTCTTGGGCTTAGAAATCTTGACCATTTCAGCTGCTTCAACTATAAATTATCATGATTAAATGCAAATGTAGATTAA
Source organism: Magallana hongkongensis (assembly GCA_016163765.1). Lineage (NCBI taxonomy): Eukaryota > Metazoa > Mollusca > Bivalvia > Ostreida > Ostreidae > Magallana > Magallana hongkongensis. The sequence goes on from WFKH01007768.1 coordinate 33,566,611, forward strand.
AATTTAACCCTTGTGGAAGATCTAATTGTAATTAAAACATTTTAAGTCTTCTTTTCTTAATTACCATTCGATTATCATAAGAGAATCCGACGGCCAGCCACTTATCTCCCCCTGTGGGGATGTGGGCCTTGACCTCCATGTCTAGGTAGCCCCGCCTGTCCTTCCAGGAGACAATGAACGAACACACCCCTCTCTTACAGTCATCAAAGCAACCTTTGGTAACGTTGCATTCTGGGTCAGAAGCCAGATATGTACCCTGCAAATTTAAAATTTATGCTGTGAATTAAAACAGTTTTATTATTAATATCACAAAAAGTTTACAATTTCTTAATTTAAATTAGAATACTTAAAAAAACTACAGCAAATAATTGATGCCAATTATGGTCATTCAATCTTCCTATAATACCAAATATTAAAATTGATTATATAGTCATCACAGTGCCAGGTAACTTGTATAGTTTTTAAGAAAATTCTTGTATCTATGGCAATATAAGATAACATTTCTAGAGTCTTTAACATTCTAACCATTTAAATGACTATAGAAACATTGATCAGTGTAACTGTAAAACTTTGTTGATGAAAATGTAACATTATAATGTATAACGCTCTAAAATATTGACAATTATTGTATTGCATATTAATATTATTCATGATTGACATCTCATTCTTTTAAATAATGTTGCAAAAATATAATTGTAAGGTCATATACTAGTTGACCATTAAAATGTCGACTCAAAAAAATATAAATGAGTTAACAGTGAATATATTTTATCTGATTGCCATTTTCTATGTTCTTTTACTTTTAATTTAAATATCATTTTTATTTCTAATATATTATCAATCAAACACTCGTAGCAAAAAGGATTTTTTTAGAAGAAGAAGGAATTACATTTCCCACTTCAGCAGAAAAATCCACATAATATAATTGTAAACTGAATTCCACTAAAGATGACTTATAGAATGATTTGTCTGAGTTTCCTATAACAAGATATCAGCTGACACACACAACAACATTTGTTGCCCATTATGTTGGTCTGGGACGACATTTTTATGTCTTCATAAAGTCAAGGTATTCTTAATACCAAATGTCTACCAACTTCTGCCATTAATTAATGTCTGTACAAGATTTTCTATCCATAGAGATGACCTTTAATTAAATGATAAAAACAATGACCTAAAAAGAAGCAGTCATTTTTCAACAGAAAAAAACTAAATGCTTTTCAGGTTGCTCTATTTATAGGTATCTCCAACCCATGCTAGATGAAACTCCAAAAACTCAAGTTCTATTATCCGTCCAATACTTGACAACATTGCTATGTTATATTACTAGGACAAAATCAACTTGCAATCCATTCAGTGGCATAAAAATCCTTGTTTGGAAAGACATAATGTTTGTTTGATACACAGAACAACAGTATTCACACCTGGGGAAGCCCTCCCACATAGACACTTACTATAAATATCCTGATTCATTGATCACTGCTAGCAGAAAAACAGCTTATTAAAAGACCATAATGGTAGCACAACTCGCTTACTGCTGAATGTCTATAAGCCTGTCTATAACCACTCAATCACCAGTACTCTTTATAATACAGTACAAGTATGTTCTTCTAAAAACCTAATTTACAAGTGTCAGAATTGTCAGAAAACAAGATGGTGACATTGTTTTTAGACTAATCCATGATAAATTTGTTTTTCAAAACATATACTGCTGTCATTATCACAATCAACCATTGAATTATATGTAAACTTAAAACTTAGTTTTTTATGACCTAACTTTTGTAAGATGGGAAAAATGTAAAAGTTAAAAGAAGATGCCGGGTGAATAAGGCGTGTAAAATGCCTATATGAGGATAGATAAGATACAATAAAATTAAAATATTAACAAATCTGATAATGTTTTTTCTAAATTATTGAAAACATTGTATATTTATCATAACATCGATTTACAACCCTTAAATATGTTAAATACTTGGAATAGGTTAATTTAAACTGGCGTATGCTTGTCAAAACCTCCAAATAGTGTCGTTTTTAGAACTTCAATGACTTTTCTTTTATAGAGTGGGTCTGAGCTCCATATTTTTGTCATAGTCTATATAAGGTTTAAAGGAAATCAAACCGATTTCAATCAACAAAAACATGGAGAGATGACCCACTATACTTTAAAAATGTCATTTTGTATCCCAACAATTGAACGTTTTAGAAAAATAATGCAAGTCCATAAATCCGTGGTCGAAGTCGCATATAGCATTTAAACAATGGAGTTTGTTGTGACATGGCTCAGTGGTTAGAGCACCAGACATTAGGTAACATTATAGAGCTAGGATTTTAAGGTTGTGGGTTCGATACCACCAAAACTTTAGAATTATTTTTTTTTCTTATCGGTTGTTAAAATATTTCAAAACTGAATATAGTTAGAATGTGTCCTTTTGTAAACTTGTATTTTAACATTATCAATTATATTTAGTTTGAAAAAAATAAATTTGAAATTGTATTTCATGACTAAACCAAATGGGCATTTGCGCTATCTTATTCCCCCATCTTCTTTACCTGAGGAGGTATGAAAGGCTCCATAGTTGTTGTTTTGGTTGTTGTTGTAGGTTTGGGTGTTGTTGTGGGTTGAGGGGTGGTTGTTGTTGGTTTGGGAGTTGTCGTAGTCGTGGTCCTTGTTGTCGTTGGTTCTGGAGTTGTTGTTGCTGGCTGAGGAGTTGTTGTGGTTGTAATTGGAGTGGTTGTTGGTTCAGGAGTGGTTGTTGTTGGTTTTGGAGTTGTTGTTGTTGTTATTGGTTCTGGGGTCGTTGGTTTCGGTGTGGGGGGTTGGGGTGTGGGGGTAGGGGGCTGGGGTGTGGTTGCTGGCTCCACTGGTTCATTACACACAGGCGAGATGTTGTTAGTGAGACTAAGCACCTGGTTCTGTGCCAGTCTGACAGAACTATACGCATCATACACTATGGGGGAATTGACAGCTACCCAGAATGTTGTGTACTCTTTTAATATAGTAGCTCTGAAAAAAAATATATAACACCATTTTCAAAAAATCTGTGATAATGGTAAAATACATAATACTGCAATGGACGGGTTTACTGTATTAAAAACAATACATGCACTGGCATACCTGAACACAACATGACCTTGTGGTACTCGTGGAGCCTGCCAAACGATACTGAGTTTGGTCTTGTCTTCATTAGAAGTGTGAGTTAAAGCTTGGCCTCGAATTCCCTGAAACAATAACAACGGAATTTATAACCAAATTAATAGCAGAAAGTAAGGAAAAGGAGGCTATATTTACTGGGTATAGTGGAAGGAAAGGGATTGAAAAATCTAGTTTTATCAGAAAATTTGATCTTTTACATGTTATTGAATTTTAATTTTATGAAGCATTCATGATAATCTGGTTTCACTGTGGCTTACATTGCGGGTGTCAGGACATGTGTACTGGTAGGGAGCGTTGGTGTACATCCCAAACACTCCGATCTTTACGTCCTGTGTGGCAAACTGGGCCAGTCTGGGCTGAATCAGAAAGCCCTTAAAGGAGTGTCCTTTACAAGCTTGTATTGTAACTGAAAATAGAAATATATTAAACATTGGAACTCGTTTTTGTCTGCATTTTCATCGCAATATAGGATATCTACGCACTGCACTATGCAAAGAAAATTCAATATATATGCAGTGTATATATTCACCAATTGATATACCTGATGCCTGTATTGAAATTAGTTAGAGGAGAATGGAAAAGATGCATGATTAACTCAACATCTCCTTAAGTTTGGCCATCTTGGCAAGCAAACGCTAGCAAGGTTGACCAAGACCCTTGTGAAGTTTGACCACAAAGTAGTGCAATGTATTTCCCTTATATCTTTATTCAATTTTGGCATCTCAATTATACTAATAAATAAAATTCCAACTTACCTACAATTTGCTCCATGGGTCGATACGATGTTTTAGACACAGTTATTACATAGGGGACCGCGTTTGTTTGAGGTTGATTTGCACTATGCCAGGGGGTAAGGGAGGAGCAGGCCTGGGAACCCGCCCCTTGGCTGTAAGCATTGACCAGGGATGTCCAAGACACCAGAAAAGTGAATACACATGTCAACTCTACACACAGCCTCCGCGGCTTCATTTTGGTTTTGGAGCAATACCAAACTTCTCACAAATCTGCAACAAAAACATTTCTGATTAGTTAAAAATGCTTTATCCAATTACTAATATATAACGTTTGATATTAGATAATATAACGACTTCATTCAATAAACCCTGAAACCAAACAGAATGTTACGTGTAAGCACAGGTATTCACAACGAAACATAAAAAAACACCAAAGAAATATAATATGGGAACTAAATTGAAACAATTACCGATTTAGCTCGGACAACTTCGTTGTTTCTTTCGTTTCAGTAGTCTAACTTACTCGTATGACATATTTACTTTTTCTTTAAATATCACTAAAAGACAGGTCCACTTTCAAACAACTTCACTACACAAAACTGAATTCTCTGTCTATTGAAGTAGTTTTTCCCGTTTTCTGACAGACACGTTAATAAACGTCCAGTTAAACCTCAGACCAACTGACAACAGAGAAAACAAGTCTGCAGAAATAAAAACAATACATAAACTGGCAAAGGTGCCAGAGACAAGACCTCATTATTACGTTAACGATACTTCCGAGTGTTCGATGACCCATCGATTGATTGGTTTATCGACGAGTGACACACGAGAGGAGTCGCCTACAGGAATGTCGTATGATTACGTACTACTTTACACCTTCTGTAAAGACCCGGTAATGTCGTCAACTATCTACCTGTAAATTCTATTTCTACCTTCGATAAAGAAAATGAAAATCGAAAAATAATATTGCCATGGTCATTCCATATATCGTCACATTTCTGATTTATAAGATAATAACATTTATCAAGTGACAATATATTAATATTGTGATGTTTTATTTGTAAATTGATAAACATAATATAATCTTAGCTGTCTAAAGCATTTTATTTATTATTTCATGTTTTTAAACCTCTTATAAATCTCTTTCTAGTTCCATTGTCATGTAAACCAATCGAAATTATATAGAAAAATACTTACATGTAATATACACCGCAGAGGGAAGATAATTTAAAATCCGAAAAGAGTTTCAACAAACTTTTTTTTTTTAATAAAAAGTTAATTCCCTTTGAACGAATCCACACAAATATTGTAAAACTAAAAGGAGCTACAACGTATTCAATCCAGCAAAAACAAATTGCAAATCCATTTTTTGTTTCTTTTGAAAGTAAGCGAAATGTTGCCTTGCCTCTCGCACCCAATGAAGGAAGCGCTGATTGACGGACAGACGTGATTGATGTTTGTGCCCGGGGGCACCAGTCACGCGGGAGTCAGCCACTTCTACAAGTGTTTTAACATGTACCCACTCACTGGACCAATAATGCACCGCACGGCTTTCTTTTTTGTCCGACTGTTCAAAGCTAACTTTACGTGAATCTGTTACAATAATGCGTCTGTAGACAAAGGGGACATTACTTACAATCATCTTTGTGTAGTAACCCGGTATAGATCCATTTATATTCTCTCTCTCTCTCTCTCTCTCTCTCTCTCTCTCTCTCTCTCTCTCTCTCTCTCTCTCTCTTTTACACTCATGCATACCGTAAAAACCAAAGGTATAATTTTTTTCATGTCAAAACAAACAAAGAATTTAGGCAAACGACGCCGGGACGCAAAAAGATTCAAAGAGTAATAATTGTGAAACAGCTGCCGTTACAACACTTCAGTTCCGAAGACATTCGAAAATTGTGATTCAAGACCATTTGTCAGCGTTAAGAAATTAAAATTGCCGTTAGCAATCTCAACACCAAGTGCTGCGATTTATAACTAAAAATTAAAGAACTGCAGCAAAGACAGACCATCACTAACCGGAAAATAGCAGACTTAGAAAATATTATCGCTTCTCAAGAACGAATTATTGCGGCATCAAGGAGCACCTTAATCAAGAAATTGTGTCAACCAAACTCACAATCCTCCAGCGCCCAGAATAAGAACGGTGGGAAATATCAAACGCCTATTCAACACACCGTCTAAGAAGTTTTACTATTTTTTAATTGTGAAAATGGTGTTCGACAAGTGACTTGATATCTTTTCTATTTTCCATTTATCTTCATGATTTACATGATTTTATTTCACAAACTAATACTGAAGGCTTAAATTGCCAACTTTATCTGAAATGTTTGAAGAATTTACAGATATTTTTTATATATTCTATATGCAGATGATACTGTATTGGGTGCAAAAAGCGCACAACAATTTCAAAATCAACCTTTAAATCACTTTTAAAGCTATTGTAAGAAGTGGAATTTAAATTTGAACATAAAAAAATCTAAACTTCTTATATTTAGTAAAGGAAAATATAAGATAAAATTCCAATTTAATTAAATATGGTGATAAAGTGATGGATATTGTAACTGTCTTTGACTATCTTAGAATTAATTAAAGTAAATCGGGGTCATTTCAAAAAGCTTAAGAAAAACAAGTAGAAAAGGTAATAAAAGCATTGTATGGAATCAAAAAAAAAAGATCGACTGCATAATCTGTTGATACAGTGGTTAAAAAGTGGTTATAAGCTCGATAGGAAATGGTATATCATATGGCACATACATATGAATTTTCGGTTGCAAAAAATGCTTCCTTGCATCTGGCATAATTGTCTTTTACTAATTAACAATTTTTTAATTGTCAATGAGTCCATGACTAATTAATTAGTCATGGACTCATTGACAATGAAAAAATTGTTAATTAGTAAAAGACATAATTATCCGTCGCAGTGTTCTTTGTGTAGTTTGGTTTGTTATACATGTATAATTGTTCTTATAATTCTATGAACGCTATTATGTTTAATTTAATTCCCATTCGATTTCTTCTAGGTAGAAAAATGTACTAAACTATCGATATCATAAGAGTTATGCTTCTTTTCAATACAGACATGTATATGTAGTTTGAAAAATCGCAATTTTTCACAAAACAAATTCTACTTCTCGCAAAATATTGTGGTATCGAAAAACGTTATTTTGGTACATGTCCCATGTGTACAGTACGTTGTAAAGATGTCATCATGGCAAACATTTCACACAGTGACAGTATATTTCCTCAATTGAAAGAATGAATCCTGTGGAATACAAGAATTGACGAATCGTTTATAAACAGATAAAACGCGGAGTTAAATGAAAGCAAAATAAAAACTATCGTAAGCATTTGTGACTTAATTAAGAAAAAAACTTTTATCATATAAAAATGTTTTAGAAGCATTTTATTTTTTATGTACAATAACTTGTAACTATGTTAAAATACTATTATAAGAGTGTTGAAAACGTCAAGTTTTGCATTTTGATTTTTTCTATTACTTTTTATGATGTTAATTTCTTGTAAAATCGGCTACTCTAAGCTACCGTAACTGAGCCCACATTTTAGTCAAACACGCTACTGACAATTAACATATATTGAAGCAAATGATTTGGAATACAACATACTATTTCATAGATTAAGTTGACCTTTTTATTTTTTATTAATTTTTTTTTCGGGGGTGGGGGGTGGAGTGGATGTTAAAAGAATTATCTAAGTAAACCCCCTTTTTTACTTAGTTACATCCTACACTTAAACTTTCATTATATAAAAATGTATTTTGATAAGATAAGCTTTTTCAATTTCACAATATCTAGGAATAAGGATTAATGAATAATTTGTAGCATACACGAACAATAACCGTAGAATTATATACAAGTGGTAATGTTAAATTAATTACTTCAATCTTTTTTGCTGCATTAAATTTGTTTGAATGAAATTTATAAAAAATATGTAAATCCGCTATAGTATTGTACAACACAAAATTCAAATTACTGTAATTAGTTTATTTCGGTGTCATTATTTAAGATAGAGCACATGCAAATTGTTTGTACTAGTATATAGAGTAAATTTTACAGAGTACTAGTAATAATCACGGTAGGTACTTGTGCACTGTCACTGTGTTGGTGCTATCTTGTCCCACATGGAGATTGTTCTCATCATCCACACACACACTAACGGGACGGTTTATTAATTGTTGTAGTGTGAGTAGTACAGACAAGAACTGACCGTCCTGATCCAGGAGATGGACTGTGTCACTGATAACATCAGACACCAGGATGTGACCGAAGAGATCAGTACAGATACCAAAGGGGCGAAACTTTGACCCCTGACCTGAATATGAGAATCTGCGTTGTCCTGATTTATTCACCACCACTACAGCTTGTTTGTTAAAGTCTGATGTACAGATATCACCATTGATGTTTTCTGTGATGTAGTATGGATAACTATACAGTTCCTGTCCTATGTTCTGTATTTCTTCTCCTGTCTTGTTGTACCTGGTGACTTTAGCTTCTCTACCCTTTATCATCCCCACCAGTATGTCCCCGTTGATGTGGGAGGAGTGTATGCTGATTGGTTCCCAGTCTCCTGTTTTAATGAACTCAGTGACTGTTTTATCCAATGCTATCCTATTGATGACTTTTTGCTTTCTGTCTGCATAGATTAGATCACCATCCTGTGTGACTGTGTGGTAGCCATTTGCAAAGCTGGTTTGTATCATCTGTAGCTGGTTCCCCTGTAGATCTGTTTGGACAAGGTTACCTCTAATATTACTGCCCCAGACTGTACCCGATTTACCTACTGATATATGATATACACTGTCAACACCTGGTACTGTGTACTCCCTGACCTTGGTGACAGACGAAGACATGGACAATGTTGGTTTCACGTCAGATTTATCACCGTATTGTTTAATCTGTTTCCCTGTATGGTCGACAATGGTAAAATCATGTATAAATAAAAAGAATAGCAATAAAAAACCAAATAAACATAATGAATAACCGTGTATATGGTACTGTGTAGGATCAGTCTCCATGGGTTCTATTTTTCTTTTCTCTGGTTTAGTATCAGGAACGGTTACTCTACCCAGTAGTTTGGTGACATCCTCCTTGCTGTATTGACCAGCAGTAAATACTGGAGGGACTGGTTTGGTGGTCTCTGGTATGGGTTTGATTGTGAGATGTTCAGATAGAGAGAGCTTTGGACTTTAGTAGAGGACAGGTAGCCAATGGAACTTTTTGACAAGGTCCTCAAGATAGGAGATGTAGTCTTGGTAAGTTTTGTCTTGGCTCTGAAGCTCTTCCATAAGTGATTCTTCCAATTTGTTGACTTGCTCTATTTTATCTGACGTGACTGTTTCCATAAGACATTTTAAAGACTCGGTTTCATTCTTTATTGATCTCCTTATATATTCCATGATTTCTTTTATATCTTTCGCATTTTCTTTTATATCTTTTAGAATATCTTGTGAATTTGGGATAAAGAACTGATGGATTTTATAGATTTTTTCAAGATAAAGAGTGAATTTCTCTGAATAGATTTTCTCTAAATCGTTCAGTGCATGTTTTCGATGGTCTTGTGTAGCACATTTAGAACAAACTGGAACTTGGCAGCCCTCGCAAAACATGTCTATATCTTTATTTGGGTGATCCTTACATTTCTTCACAGGAAGTTGTATTTTGCATTGTCGGTAAGGAACCACTTCATGGTTCTTGGTGTCTGGACTCTTCTGATGTTCATCTCTGCATTGTTCACACATTGGTCGGTGACAATCATTGCAGTAAAACTGGCAGTTCTTCATACAATCTGCAGTGCCACAGGGTAAATAGTGCTGGGCAATCAATGGTAGGTCCGGAGCAGTATTTTGAACAATTGGCTTGGATAATGCCATCTGAAATCGATAGTTGTTTACTATTTCGCTTATAATTGAATGCTAGTTCATATAAAAATAAAGTTATATTTCGATGTTTGGTACTATGTACGGCAATTTTTGACATGGAAGTTAAAACATGAATTGTTTCAATGGATGTACTACAGTTAACAATGATATTTACGTTTATGACTTAGAACCATTTTAACAAGACCTTGGACTTTCAGTAGGGCGTAGCTATCTATTTCTCGCGTCAAAACAAGTTAAAAATGACGTTGGTTTCGAGTGAAATAGACACCGATTGCGTAGTCTTAGCTCAAACGCCAGACAAATCTTGTTGATTTCAAAGAGCCATTGCTGAGTGGCCAGCAATGAAATAGACAGGCCTACGTCACATTGCTGTTAGACACAACTACCCAAAGTCCAAGCTCTTGTTAAAATGGTTCTACCTTGTTTCAACAAGTGTTGCTGTCACATTTAGTTTCGCTTTATCAAGATCTTACACGGAGCGTCGGGCTTCGATAAAACGAGACTTTACCGATACGAGATCTTTAATTTCATTTACTTGGCCTTTAATATTTAAATATTCAATTGGCCTATGAACGACAAATCATTGCTTCAGATCGCACAAATTTTACTTGTTTCATGTCTATAGTCCTATTCTTGTATTTTTTTTTCGGATGAAATAGGTATTTGTTCGGACGAATAAGTTATTTGCTCGGACAAATTAACTATTTGTTCGAACGTATTAGGATTTGTTCGGACGAATAAGTTATTTGTACGGAAGAATTAGCTATTTGAGAAATAATTAATTTGTTTATAAAAACAGTATTTTTGACAAGTAATTTAGACTATCTGATATGACAATGATGTAGACGAAAGGGGTGGGGGTCTGTGATCAAGCCACCCCTTTCCTGGAATGTCGTTTTTCCTTCAAATGATAAAATTGCTACATACACATAAATGTTATACATGTACTAGTCACTGACATTTATACAATATCTGTCATATTTTGCTGCCAGAATATAAGCTCAATTTTCGAAATCTTTCACAATTTTGGGTGTCCGTAAAGGATTGGAGTTATATTACTGTATACATGGTTATTTTCGCCCCGTGTTATTTTTGCCCTTCTACACTTGTAAAGCCCTGTCTTGAATTCGCTCAGATACAGTAGTGTTAAAAGAGATATAATTTGATACATTGGAATTCGCCAGTCTTAAATTCGCGCACCGACAACGAGGGCGAAAGGGGCGAAAATAAAACGGGGGCGAATATTTCCCTGCATACAGTATCCTGGCGTCATGAGTTTTTGATAGTCTAACACTAAACGCTAGTTGGTAAATAGTGCTGGGCAATCAATGGTAGGTCCGGAGCAGTATTTTGAACAATTGGCTTGGATAATGCCATCTGAAATCGATAGTTGTTTACTATTTCGCTTATAATTGAATGTTAGAGAGTTTTCGAGAATAATGAAGCTGTATATTAACATTTTTGTTCAGTTCATATAAGAATCAAAAAAAAATTGAAATTATTTTGAAGAAATAATAAGGGGGAAACAAGAATTTTGTATATATTAAAGATAGATATAGGGTTTTTTGAGTATTTTAAAAAAGTCTTGGTTTTCAATTAGAATTAGAATTTAGATTACGAAATTGGCTACAGTGTCAACTTTTAATATGTAAATCAAGAATTCGAAACTAGTTGGGGACTTTCACAAATGTCATCTTATAGATATAAACGGTCAAAACTAGCAAAAATTTAAAACTGTAATTACACGATGTTTTCTCGGTCACATTGAAATCGAAAAATGTCAAATACCACCTTAGAACTATCATTTCTTCTGGGACATCGTGTTGGGTTTTTTGTAAGTTCAAAGCATACTGACTTTCCAAGTTCTCATAACTATTTACTGACTGACTTTTCCTTTCTGTGCCCAGAGTTATAAATTATAGTTATAGATACGTAATATTACTTTGCCCCTCTTTCCATCGCTCGAATTCGCTAATGTCACTATATGTGTTGGTTTAAATTAATGAATAATCTTAACATTTCACACAGACTTAGTTAAAAGTATGAACATCATCAAGACAAACAAAATTTACACATGAGGAGCACAGGCACCTGACGTTATATATTTTTCTCATTATAAAAATATATACCCTATACCTAATAAGGTATATGGGTATTATTTTTATTATGAGAAAAATATATAACGTCAGGTAAGGTATAGGGTATATTAGCTGCAGGTCTGTAGCTCTCGGTCTGAAAAAAATTCGTCCATCCGAATTTTTTCAGACCGGGAGCTACAGACCTGCAGCTAAGGGTATACATTTTTATTATGAGAAAAATATATAACGTCAGGTGCCTCACCTGACACAGGTGTCTGTGATGAGGAGAGGGGCGCCCGGCGCTGGATCCGTCCTTACGCGCATACATTTCAACATCTAAAGTTGAATTACAAAGAAGAAATAGTTTATATAAACAGAACTTGAGTTTAAGTGAGAAACTATATACAGGTATAAGCATATTTCACTGTGTTCTACAAGAAAACACTGTAATGATAGTCTAATTGTAAATTAAGGCAGCGATTATGAAATTTCATTTTAAAAAATAATTTACTAATCATTTGCTCAAATATTAGTATTTTAAAGGTTTGTGCTTGTGATAACAGGCACGTAGTGTATTGCACATAAACGGAGAAGGAGGGTCGCCCCTTTTTTTGCAAACCGTACTTTTTCTTATTATAAATTTTTTTCAATTTATAAAAAATTTAATTTTATATACTGTTTACTGTGAAATATTCGCCCCCGTTTTATTTTCGTCTCTTTCGCCCTCGTTGTCGGGATTTGCAACGAAAAAAACCCCAATGTGTTAAAAAATATTAAGATTCAGAAGAAAAAAAAATTGTAAGCACGTGCTTACAGTGCTTCAATGTAGCTACGCCACTGGCTACCTCTAATGGTCGTCTCTTAAGTCAACAATTTTAAAACTATATCATTTTTAAGCTCAAACATAGCATCGAAAATCGTCGATACAAAATCAAAGTTAGTCGTCATCATATGCAGTTTCTAGCTATAAATAAACTGAATGCCGCATTCGACCGATGAAAATGGGCGTCATGTTTCCAACAGTATGATTCATCAACAATATTTTTCAATAATAGTTAAGATAAATGTAACATAATCTTTTGAATATATTCTATAATATTTTCAATTGTTTTCTAAGCTTTAATTAATAATATTTTATCAATGACGTCATTTTCCTATTTACTTAAGAAACTGGACATACAAAATCTTCTTTCGTAATTTTTAGACATCATTTTGGAATAAACTCACACGCGACGAAAATCGACCATCAGAAACATATGACTATCGGAAACATATGACGACGATATTTTTTCTTGCATTGCGTGAGAAAAAATGTTTTAGTTACCAAAGAAAAAACCTGCGTTGCCTACAGTTGGCGCCTCCATGCGCGGATCTAAAGGGGGTCGGGAGTGGGAGGGGGGCCTCGGAACCCCCCCCCCCCCCCCCCCCCCCACCACCAACAAACAAAATTTTCCCTCAGAAAATTTTCTGGATCCGCGAATGATCTCGTACTTTTCACATCTATGTTTCCATAAACAAATAACTAATTCGTCCTAACAATTAGCTAATTCGTCCGAACAAATAAGATTTATTTATCTTTTCATCGTGCCTCTCTCTCTCTCTCTCTCTCTCTCTCTCTCTGTGCTTTGTATCCGAGGAGTTATCTCCCTCACTCGGCGATATTGTTTACAAATGGCTGTTGTTGCTAAATAGATCAATTGACACGGTGAAATAATATAACCCCAAGAAACACAGGTAAGAACAAATACCCGACTGGGAACAAAGGGTATTTGTAACTTCTATGAGATTGCTGCCAACTTTTCACTGACTTTATTTTTCTAGGTTAAATAGTAACAAATGACAGATTTAACTTACAATTCAGTACAACTACGTACGCGACGCAGTTATAATCAGCAGACCTGTGTGCTTAAGATTAAAGATATAGTGACTGCGATAATCTGTACTCATTTTGCAGTCTAGTTGTTTATTTAGTGCAGTGCCATGCATTATTCAATATATATGGAAACACTGTGCATGCAAATACCTTGAATCGAAGGGGGGGGGGAGGGGAAATGCAATTCTCTTACAGATCGATAAAGTTCTAGATAGCTTGATATTTGACTGAGCGTGATTTGCTACTGCTTTAGAGAAAAAATTTAAACCAAGTTCATATTCAAACAGTCGAATTACTGTTACAGCTAGTATTTGTTTATTTCAGCACTTGTTGACCTATACACCATGGCTAACGATTTGATCCGCCCCGCAGTCACCCTTTACAGGGAAACAGACCCTAAAATTGACATGATGGCTCCTGTTACAACCATGAACAGAATAGCTCAGGTGATACAATATCGCTCTTGAAACAACATTGTGTTGTCCATTCCAACAGAAATGAGTGGATCAAATAAATTGCATGTTATACATTATTTTGATTCTATTCTTGCCTAGAATAAATCAAATGACACAAGACTCACCTTTATATACGGATGAGTTTCTTTTTTTTTCTTTCCTTTTTTTGGGGGGGGGGGGGGTGGTGGGTTAAATGGGGGTGGGGGTGTTTTTTTTTTAATAAATATGTTTCATTCAAATACAAAGTCAGACAATGATATAATAGAGTGTTTCATAATTTTTAAATTAGACAATTTTGAGTTCTATATTTTCTTCAGGTGTAACGGGTTGCATATTCAATTATACATGCAAATCTTTTTTTACTTGAAAATTATATTCTTATAATTATTCACATTTACATGAATATCATAATTTAAAAAAAAACCCACCAAAATTCAATGAAACCAACTAAAATATTCTTTGTTAATTTCAAACAGCATTTCAATCCACCGTTTGATTCTCCAAAGAAACTTTTTTTTCTTTAAAAAAAGTTCAGAATATATTATTCAACAAAATTGCCTACCTACTAATTCCAGGACTCCAGATTTGTTTGAGAATTGTTAAATTCACATAGAATGACTGATTAAAACATTTGGGTTTTTCTTTCCTATTTCCCTGTCCTTATTTTCATTAAACTGATTTTCCGATCCACTTCCCGATTGTTCCATGGTATTTAACAACTGTCGAGAATCTATGTTTTAGATAGAAGGGGAAAAACGAGATGTCAAATCAAACAACAACGATTAACTGGTGATCTTCAGATGTAACGCTTGTCTGAGCAATTGTTTCTATGAGGAATTTCTTGTTCCTTTTTTATGTTTGCACTCAAATTGCATTTCACACTAAAACGCAAATAATTCTGTACAAAACAAGCTCTGATCAAATCGTAATTGTAACTGACCTAACTCAATACTACATTTAAAGCATGAGAAAATAATGCATGCGGTCAATTTGATTTAGAAAAACAAGATTTTTTAAAGCAAATATGTATGTATATATGATCGTTTATTATGGTGTTTTGCATATTGAATCTAAAATGAAAATATTAAACGTGCAATTAAGCAATATTTCATTTACCAGAGAGTGTGATAAACTAACTTATACATGGAGCGCAAAGCTAATATTTATTTGTTTTCTTTTTCTTCTTTTTACATGTGAATAAGTATAAATAAAATCAAATTTTCTTTCTATCAATATTAAGGTGGCATGCGAAAGAATAATTCTTATGATGAATAACACCGGACTTGTGAAGGAGCGCCGCCTATCCAGCATGAACCAAGTGCTTACGTACTTAACCGGAAGACATGACGACGTCGGTCTCTCGGGTGACCGTGGCGACCTCTATCGTCGAAAACTGGCGGAACAGATCTTTTTGGCATTCGCCATCGACGGAATTGATCACAACAATGTAGTAGTGATTGTAGAAAGCGCCATTCAACTGGAGCGGGAGACCAGGAGAATTTTGATGGGTAGTGCTAATACACGTTTCTCCGCCCCAGGAGTGCGCATTGATGAACAAGTTCTGAATATTTTGGCCCGAATCGC
>WFKH01007768.1:33590018-33662188 GCA_016163765.1 Magallana hongkongensis
CCCCCCCCCCCCCCCGGAAAAATTGTTAGGATACGCGCATGTATCCGTATTTGTAAACATGAGCAAAAAACATCATTTTTTTTACAAGACGAAACAGTTATTTTAATACACATGAAACAAATAATATAAAACTACACAATTCGATCGTCTCAGGCACAAGCATGTACAAGTTCTCGTGTTTTATGCGTAGAGCTGCCATGAACCAAAAGCATGCGCGGATCCAGAAAAAAAAAAAGGGATAATTTTTTTTTCGGGGGGGGGGGGGGGCCGGGGCATATTTTTGTTTTTTTTTTTTTTTTTAATTTTCTGGGGAGGGGGGGGGGTCGGCCCCCCCCCCCCCGGCCCCGACCCCTTCTAGACCCGCGCATGAAGGGCGTATTACATGTATATACCTCTCTGCATGTGCGTAACTTTATTTAGTTGACACGTCCTTGAAACTGCACGCAATTTTACTGAAAAATTAATTTGCTAATATCTTCCTTTGATATACAAATATTTTCTATATACGTTACTTTTTAAAACACATTCTAAGAACAAATTGCTTCAGAGTCTGGGCAGAACTCTTTCGTGTTGGAGGGATAAATTGTAGTAACATGTGCGCGGGAAAGAGATGGTGCTTGAGTGTCCAAAAAAGTTAAAAGATAACCGTTATTTTAATGAAGTTTTATAATTCTAAAGAGTTCTAATGAGGTATTTTTATAACATTTTTTGACTCACTTTTATCATTTCACAAATTGTACTTGTACTTTTTGAGGAAGAACTTTTAAAAATACAAGGGTCTTGGTACTGCTGTGCACAAAAGCTGTTCTGCATGCATGTTTTTCTACGTTTGTTAGAACACGGCCCTTTTTCATAATATAAAAAGACCCTTTGATAATATAGTATTTCAAGAAGTATAGATTTCTTTTAAATGTGTTTATTTTAAATAATATGTATATTACGATGCGACAGTTGGGGCGTGCGCAGCACAGAGGCGGATCCAGAAGGGGGGGGGGTTCCCCCCCCCCCCCTTTGAAAATGCAAGAGAGAGCTAGGGGTATTTTTTCAGATACAAGTAATATAACAAGGCATCCTGTCAACCAGACATATGACAAATTTACTAAAAACCTACATTTGAACAATGGTATACTCTGTCCTAAGTTTCTGCTTCCACCACTTTTTGCTTCATATTTCGATAATCATAAATACCTTTGTGCCCAATCTACGTTTATCCAATAGAATGAAAAAAGTCCAGATTATCTGTTTTGAAATATCCCCTCTACCGCTTCAGGTTTCAATATACACAACCAAAATTGGCAAAAATAGAAAGTCTACGGTGATTTTGCATTGTAGCAGACATGAAAACACTGGATGATAACGGTAAAAAATTGTGCGAGGTGTTCTAAGTAATTCCGAATAGAGAAAAGATGTAAACATTTCCCATTATAAATCTCCGTAAGAAATTTGTTTTCGTTCATGTTAATTTCTCCGGGTAAAAATAGATGAAGTCTCAATGAAGAAATCTTGAACTTTTCCCCTTATATCGATTTCAATTGTACTTCTTTGACAGGTATGTGTATTTTCATTAAAATATGTGAAAAAGTGAGGGAAGCGGTAAGCTGGGACAAACTATAGGACTTCATTTGTCAAACCGGCGTACGCCGAATGCACCAGTTGACCTTTGGTAACCTGGCTTGTTGCTTCATTTGACCTGGGAAGGTTCACCAGCATACGCCGATCTCGCCGGTCTGGAAAGACTGGCGAGGAATTTGCCCCTTTTTTAAAATATGGCGGAATCTCGGTTTGGTGATGTAATGAGATGAAAAATGTAGTTATTTGTTAATAATTCAGCATGTTCATTGATTGAATGCATTGATTTAACAAATTTGCGCTTTTGGTAAAATTGCATAGCTTCATATTTCACAGTTCTTTATATTTTATTTCTATCTATGTAGGAATTCTAGCAAAGCCGATAAAGAAAGGTGTCTTTTGGAATTGTTACATCTGTTACTAGGGTTACATCAACAGCTGTGACAATAATATGTTCCTCCAATTTTGTTTTACGCCAGTTTACTTCATTTGCCAATTCGCTGTTTAACGCCGGTCAAATGACCGGCACATATCGCGTACGCCGATATGGGACAAATGAAGTCCGCCAATAAAATGCTTTCTTTGATGATTCATGTGGGAATGAAGGTTGGATAAAAGAAATAGCCAAGTCGTCTTACATGGGAATTTGAGTCTGACATTATCATGATTATTTAGTGCAGTCCATGATTTTCTTAGCTGCTGAAGGTTTTGATTGATCGATAAATTGGTTAGAACTGGATCATGTAGATTTCAGTCCTAACAGTTTCTATAGAGCTGTGAATTACAATTAATTTTTATAAGAAATGGAGGGAATCATATCTAATGGATGTAAAAATGTAAACAGTAACATGCTTTCTTTGGTGATTCATGTTGGATGTGAAGGTAGCAACATTGCAGAAAAAATACATAACCAGCGTTACAAGTCTACATGTCACGGTGTGTATGTATTTATTATACCCCACGCAACTTGAGGGGTATAATGTTTTTGACTGGTCCGTCACCCAGTCAGTCAGTCAGTCCATCAGTCCTGTTTTTTTGTAAGTGCAACTCCTCTTAAACCGCTGCACGGAATTCTGTGAAACTTTGTATGCATTTTGAACTTAGAATTTTGGCCATAAATTGAATATAGTAATGAACAGTTTGTAAACACAAATCCTCTTAAATTGCTGCATGGAATTTAGTGAAACTTTGTAGGCTTTTAATAGGAATTTCGGCCCTTTTGAACTTAGAATTTTGGCCCTATGTTGAATATAGTAATGAACAGTTTGTAAGCACAACTCCTCTTTATTAACTGCTGCATGGAATTAAGTGAATCTTTGTAGGCATTTAGGACACAATGTTTAGATGTGCATATTGCCAGGAAATTCCGACTATTATTTTTCTCGAAATTTCAGCCCTTTTGAATTTAGAATTTTTTTAGTTATTAAAGACAAAGGAATAGATGTGCGTATTTGCAGGATGTTTTTTGCGAGTTATGTCCTTTTTCAAAATATTTTGTGTATTTAATGCATACCTTGCCATTCATTATGTGTTTCATTGTCAAGTAGTAGGGGAACGTGGGGTATGTGAGCTTGCTCACTTTTTCTTTCATTTTTTCTGAATATTGCTATTGTTTGTAGAAAAATATGATACATTAGACATATAGAATGTCCCATATTCTGTGGTCAGGTTATTATACCCTCACTGCACATGGCTTGAGTACTTTACCTATGCACCTGTCAAGTGACATCGCCGTATATTGAAGTTCTTTACAGTTTTAAAAAGTGATTGCCTCTTATTTTTTGTCAAATAATTTATCACAAATGGGATATTTTACATGGCTTAGCATTGTACATGATGTTCCATTTAACGATTTGTACTGCAGTTAAGTAGTGACAAAGTCTTTTTTAAATATGCCTTTACTTTATAGGAAGAAAAATTAAATGAATCAAAGAAAATCAGAAAATTCTGCATAGCTTTGTGGTTTATTTGTTTTTATTGAAAGAAGTTATTAAAAACGAATTGTCTCATGAATGCCTTATTAGATTTAGTCAAAACCGGAAGTACAGGAAGAAAACAAAATGAAAGCATGTCCACCCATTGAAAGCATATTGGTGGATCTTGCAATTTCCCAGCTTGTAATAGTTAACTTTATCCATGAAATTAACTTTTTTGAAGCATTTAAAGTAAAGTTTTAGAAGAAATCATCAATTATTGTGGAAATTACATTGTCTAGAAATAGATAGTAATAATACATGACGTGAATAGGCACATAGCATACTTGTACACATTGAATTTCACTGGGTTCGGTTATTATTGTAGTCCGGTTAATATAATAATTTTTCCTGACAAAATAACTATTATATTAAGCGGGGTCCACTGCACTAGATGTAAAAATGTGCCTATTTATGAGTGGCTTTAACATAAACAACTGTGTTTACCAAATCATGGCAGCAACCTACATGCGTTATCACAAAAATACAGTAGTGAGTACATTAGAAATTCATAGAAAACATTTCTTCTGCAGAATATGGATGACTTATTTGTAGTGTTGTTACGATAGTCGCCGACTATCGAAAAATCGTCGCTGAAGGCAGCAAGTCGGCGACAATCGATAGTAAGTTTTTATCATCGATAGTCGCTAAAATTCAGTCACGTGACAGATGACCTTTTACTGCGTAGCAATATCCATAAAAAGACTAAAGTATTATCAGAGACATAAATAACATGTTATTAATGTCTCTGGTATTATATACAGTTACCAACCTAGGGGGCGACCTGCTTTGTGATCGGTAACTTCGCCGGAATTTCCTACGAAAGAGAAGTTAAAGTCGCACTGTATTCTGAGTTTACGATCTTGTTAATTTAACCCAAATGCAATAAAATGATAATTATCAAATTCATAAGACGTTTTCACAAGCTCAGTTAGACCCTGTTGTGATTAGTAACTTGCGACTGTCTTATCATCATGTGTTATAAAAACGGGTCATACTGTGCATTGAAAATTACAACCGATGTTTAGTACATTTCATGCCGATATTACAATTATAGTTTGAAACTTGTGATTAGTTAATAATACTGCCAAATTATTGCTAAAATAATCATAAAACGTTTGTTTACAGCTGTCTTCAAAATTAAACAGATCTGCTACATAACGGTTGTAATTGGGTTAAGGGTTGCACTAATACCTCCAAAATACACAAAAGTACATGGACTGATTTTATTTGTCATCTAACTTACAGAAGTACAAAACATTTAATATATAAAATGTGTGAATGTATCAGATCAATTAAATTTAACAAATTGGATAAGGTTTTACAAATTTTAGAAGTTGTTTTATTTTTATTATCTTGCTTTTAATCCAATATCAATTAAAATTTTGCCCTAGGTTGGCCTCTAAGTATAATATTTAATTCATTTGAAAATAAGTTCATTAAAAAAACTATTGATATATGAATTATAAATTTAAAAAAGGTATTTTCTTTTATGCTGGTATCTTTCACTCATTGACAGGATGAAAAAAAATCTTTGCTGGAATTTGAAAGTTTACATAATCGATTTTATAATCGATTGTGAGCTGCCGATTCAATTTACTACTTATTTGGGTAAATTTGATCATTTCGAAAAAATATATACAAAGACTTATAATTGACATCATTAGGTTTTTGGGTCAAAGATAGGTCAGATTCTAACATTTTGCTCAGATGAGTGATGTGGCCCATGGGCCTATTACAGATTCGATCAGGACTGAAGATTTGTGCATTTAGCTCTTCAGAAATCTGATTTTTCACATTTTAATTTAAGTTTAATTTGTTAAAAAGGGAAACTTCATCATCAAGCATTACTGAATTGATTATTAGCAACATAATAAAGGTAAAGGTGTATAATGTCTAGGGATGAATTACTCTGGGCATTAACAGCCAGAAGACTAAGTTTGGTCCACTCAATTTTTTAGAACACTTTACTTGAAAGACATTAAACTTTTTCACAAGTACATGCATTAAATAATTTTGATGAGTAGATGATCTCTTATATCAATTGACGCAGAGACTATTGGTTTGATTGCTAACACAATTTAATTTCATCAATTTATTAGATATGCCTGTGGAGAGAAAAAAGAGACAGGATGGTGGACTGAGGAGAATATTTGAGCGATCTTTGCAGGACCTGAAAACAGATGCACACAATGAGTTAGATTCATCAGTAAACTTGGACAGTAGTCCTCCAAAGAATCAGTCATCTCCTCAACAGTCGAACAACACAAACCAAGCAGCCGACATGAGTTCTGATCCCTCACAAGAGAACTGCACTACACCAGATAAAGACAAACTTATTCAGATCAGCTTGGAGGATCCTTCTCCTCAAACATTGAAGGACAAGGGAGCTTGTGTTGATTGGGGAGAAGATCTGAAGGTGATGGATGGTTTAAAGGAATCTGTTGTAGACAATGTATTCGACCCTCAAAAACTTGCAGATTGTAAAAATAAAATTAAAAATGATTTAACAAAAAGAACTGAGAAAGAAAATGTTAACATAAAAGCTAAAAGTGACAAACCTTTGGGTAAAACTGTACCACAGAAATGTGAAAAAAAGGAAAATGATAAGTACAAAGATAGGGAAAGAAGATCAAGTCCAAAGAGTAATCAGCAAGAGCTAAAAAGCAGACTATCTCTGGAGACATCTGGTAGTGAGGCTATAAATAGCAGAAGACATTTGTCATCAAAAGAAACAGGTTCCAAAAGTAAGAGGAAAGAAAGTGAAAGAAGATCAGCAAACAATCGTGATAATGACAGAAGAAAGGAAAGGAAAAGATCCAGGGATAACAAGAAGAGGTTGGAAAGGTTCTCTAAAGAAAAGGAAGACCTCAAATCAACCAAAGTAGTTGAAGTTTCTGGCTTGTCGGATCCAAAACGTAATTTTAAGGGTAGAAATGAAAGGAAAGGATTTGGGACTCCTGCTAGCATAGGAGAAGACTGGATGCCAGAGCTTTTGAACATTCCTTTTCTGGATTCTACAAAGATCATCCTTGAGCAAGAAACATTGCCAGGAGTGCCTCAAAATAATGAACTAAGCAAAGGGGACCAAATACAGATTGGTACAACTGAAAGTAATGAGGATCTTCATAAAACAGTGCCAATATCTGTGAAAACCACCAACCGAAAACTTGAGGAAAATGAATCATCAAATGATTTGACTGGCACATACAGAAATGATTCAGATTCAGCTAATCATGTTGAGGAACTATGGGAATGTCAAGATATAGCAGTCCATTTTATGGAGATTTATCCTGACAAAATAAAAAAGACCAATGTGAAAATTTCTGATGTTTCTTTAGACACTATTGAAGAGGAGAGCCAGTCTTCTTTGAAGGAATCGTGTGAAGACAAAAACAGCCAAGTATCTCATATTCCTGTGATGAAGATATCTTTGTGTGATGATGATGGAATGGAGAAAGTAGAAAATGAACTTATGAACAATCAAAACGATGATTTTGCCATAAATTGTGTAGAGTTATCTGGTACACAAAGTGAAGAGAGGGTACCACCTAACCACTGCAGTGAAAACAAAAATGAAATTGATAGTATGTCTATGGATGAATGTGTTGTGAACCATAGTGCCAAGAATACCTCATACCCTGACTGTAGTAAAGAGAAAGCTCAAGATAAATGTGATGAAAAATTGATTGAAGACAATTTCATTGAAGAAAGTATTTTGGCAGCTGGGGACTGTGTGTCTGTAAGGGCAAAACCAAACAGTTCAGACTTATCAGAGGACTGGGGGAGTGACAACACAGTGACACAATCTGACGCTTACCACATACTGCTGAAGGACAAAATAGTGGCTTTAGAAAGCAGGATGTCAACTATTCAAAGTTTTGGTCCTAGAGGAGAAATGAGAGGGAGCAGGTCAAGGGGTAAACACAGGCGAAGCAATAGTCCCTTCCAGTCCTATCTAAAAACCATTCACTTTGGAGATGGAACTAAAGTTGAACAAAGTGATGGTCCTGGGAAGAGGGATGTAACTAGTGCCGACTTCACTGAGAATGATTTAAATGACAGCTGTACAATATCTGTGAGGGGCGAAGAGCAAGAGGAAACATCTTGCATGAATAGCTGTGTGCCTAAAAATGAGGAACATCCACCTCAGCAAGAAAGCCAGATCAGTCTGAATACTTTTAGTAGTGGTAACTGGCCTCGCCATCCTCCAGGATTCTTCACCAATCCTCCTTCCTGCTCCATAGTGAGTTCTTTGATGTCATCATCACAACCATGGTTTGGAGAAAGGGTACCCAATGATAGAAAAGTGAATCAGACAAAATCAGCTCAAGATGAAGACAAAGCAGGTGAAGAAATCACTGGAGAGGAAAACTGGGAAGACAGTTTGTACGATGAAAAGGAGCTGGAACTGCTTATTGCCAAGACTAAAACCATGGATTCTTTAGCTGTGGTTCCAAGTAACTCAGTTAGTGATGCTTGTGACGGGGTTCATGATGATTCAGGTTTGGAGCAGTGTGTTCCTGAAGATAAAGAGGCCCCAACTTCCAGTATGGAGAGTCTGAGTATTCAACTTCCCTCCAGCAGCTGGTGTAACTCCCAAAACACACTTAGTGAAATACCTACCATATCGGAGTATGAAAACAGTGTGAAGGGTGAGGAATCAGACTTGCAGTATGAAGATTCCTTGGAAGATGGAATCCTCAAGGACAACTATCATGTACCGGCAGTTCTTGATGAAAATGATGAAAAATCCATTAGAAGAGACCAAAGTAGAAGGCAAAATTTAGATGATGCTTTGGAAGAAATGGATAAGAGGAATGTAGCTTCTGCAAGTAGAGGGAGCAGTAGGAATGGATTAAGGTGTCAGTGCCCTTCTGAATGTGTTCAGTTTTGGATGTGGAGAAGCTGTTTGTGTCAAATGCCATACTTGTACAACATACAGAGTGAAGCAGATGGCAATCCTACCAGGGACTTGATCTCAAACAGACAATGTAAGTCACCATTTGCAAATCTAAAAAAGCTTTTATTGTTGTATAATGCCGTGAATTAAGAGTTAATGTGGATTTAAGCTGTTGTATTATGACATGTCATATATTTTTTAAAGTACATATTTCAGATTTATATCCTGCTGACCAGAATAATAATGCCCCATCAGTTGACAACTTAAAAGGAGATGTTGGTGAAGATGTTCTCAAGAAGTGGAAGTTGACTGGCTTCTTGAAAAAATCTCCTGCTCAAAAGTCTCAAAGTAAGTTTTGGTTCTTGAATTTGTCCTCAAGAATATTAAGTGAGCTATTGTTTTTTGTTTTGTTTTTTTGGGGGGGTGGGGGGGTTGTTTTTTGGGTTTTTTTGGCATTTTTATGCAAGGTTTAATTATTGATCATTGTCAAATGGTTAATTGGTTAATAATCTCTGAACTTAGAAATAATTAACAAATCGGAGGGAGGTTATACATTAACTATCTAGGAACATTTTACACTGATGTTGTTTGTGATCTTAAACAATGTTTGCAATGTTTGTGTTGCAGAGAAGGATGAAATTAAGTCAGGGATGGTTTTGAAAGACAGATGTAGTGGAATAAAGGATTTTTCAAAGGAATCTCCTGATATCGGAAACACTGACCATGAAAAGGACATCAAAGCATCCCAATACAGAGTGTTAGGACCTCCTGGAGATTCTAGCTGGGACTTAAACAGAAAACTGGATACTTCCATTGATAATGAACAGCAAGAAAGTAGCTATGATATTGATGATTCTGAGGCACTGGAACTAGCTGATGGGGACTCTGGAGATGAATTTTTGATAGAGGCAGTGAACAGTCAAACAAGTGAAGAAGCAGACAATATTCTGGACTCAAATATGAGACAAGGAGCAAGTGAGTATACTTGTAACAATAAATGGAACCTTTATATAATTGACTTCTGTTTTGCTCTGAGAATCTTTATGAATTGGAGAATAGTTAATGTCATTTTTTCTGATAAATTGTGAATACTGATTCAGACAGAAGTCTGCACTATCAGCAGCAGCATCCAGATATGTACCCAACTGCACAGTCCATGGATTGCCTGAGTTACCCTCCAAACTATGTTCCATATTCTCCGCACCAAACAGCAGGCTACCAAGGGGCCGCAGTGAGCCTGGGGCGGGGCTACCCTGGCCTCTATCCAGATCCTTATTACCCCTACCCACCTCTGTACATGAATGGTGGATACAGCAGACAGCCTTTTGTTGATGGACAGATGTGTCCTGAACATATAGGGTATTATTCACCGATGTACTACCCATACTACATGATGGTTAGTGGATGGCGGGAAATGTAAGTCTTGTTTCACTTCTTCTCTTCTACAGTCTCAATTAGCATTATCTTGTTCTGGGACCAATTTAAGTTTAAGTGCTATGTTTTCCAACAGGACCATGCAATACAGAGAATCTCAGTCTGGATCATTTCCCAGATTCCAACATCCCTCTACTAGGTGTGTGTATGAGAGTCAAGACCACTCCGCAGGAAGATCTCGGAAGGAATCAGAAACAAGTGAAAGTTCTTATTTGTTTACTTTGGAAATGATTTTTTTTCCAAGTTAATTGTGAAATTGAACTATCTAATGAACAGAGTATTTTTCAGGCAACAGAGATGCAGTGCATGGAGACGTGGAAGTTCAAGATTGGCATCATCAAAACACTCATGAGAGGCATCCTTGTTCTAGGAAAACAATGGAAGATACAAATGATAGCACCACTACAGCCTTTGCTGAAGAATCAGCAAAGAAGAGTAATGGCAAATACCTTCCACCACACAAGCGAATTCCTTATGTGTATGTTAATTCTGTTGAGGGAGAAAGCAGGACAGGCAGTCATTTCAACAACCTCCATTCTCGCCTATATAGAAAATCTCCATCACACCTGCACCACTACACAGTAGAAAATCAGGGAAATGGGGATGTAGACAAGGGCAGACCAATGGACAGTGTGATGTCTGCATCCTCCGAACAATGGCAACATCATTCCAGCTCAAAGAACCCGAGTGGAGACCAGAGCTCTGTGTTACAGGGACTGCATCAGTCAAGGGAGACAGTGCTGAGATCCCCCCAAAAGACAGTTCAGGCCACAAGAGTTTTAGAAAGAGAACCATCAGGCTGTAATATACCGATAGCTCCCAGCTCCACGGAGTCCACTCCCACCTCTAGCCTTCCACGGTGTGGAAGATTCTACCAGAAACAGGACAGTGAGTTTGATCCTGCCCCAGTGGACTGGAAGACTGCTTTCCAGGAGAGATGCAGAGACTATGGTGTGGGCTACATAGATTCTCACTGTCACATTGATTTTCTTTTTAACCGCCATGATTTTAGGGGCAAATGGTCAGATTTTCAAGCTCAGAATGCAGAAACATTTCCTCCTACTTACCATGGATGTGTAGCAGTTTTCTGTAATCCAAACAGTTTTAAATCAGAAGGTAAATTTGACTACAAAACATGTAAAAATTTAACTTGCACACAAGAATTGCACATGTCTAAGCTCTGTCTCAAGATGTCCCTGCAGCACATTTTCCTGAAATTATTTGATATTCATACCTAATGGTTTAAATGATTTTCATTCGCTACAACTACTACTGAGGTGGCTAAAAATTAAAAAAAAAAAAAAAAAAGAAGAGATTTTTCATTGTAATGTACATAAACGTAATCAGATGCCAACGTTATGCAAGGTGTTCCAAAAATTTCTGAATGGATAAAAGATGCCAGATTTTCATAAATTTCTGTCAGAAAACTGTTTTTGTTATTGTCAGTATTCGGATGAAAAATAGATGATATATTAATGAAGAAATCTTTTGATATTTCCCTTAAGGTCTTTGGAAGAGTTTAAGCAAAGAGAACAATGTATGGTTGGCATTTGGATGTCATCCCAAAAATGCTCGAGACTTCGGCAGATGGTGTGAAGAAGGACTGAGGAGGTGCCTCAGAAACGAGCGAGTGGTGGCCCTGGGAGAGATAGGCCTGGATTACTCTGGCATGTAAGTGGACTTTCTCAGTAAATGGGTTTTGTTCACTTTTAATTCTTCATAATTTTAGATCAAATTAGCTTTTCTGATAACCTTTTGACCTGCATTATTATTTACCTCTGCTCCAGAACCACTGGGCAAATTTCAACCAAGGCAAACATGGCACAAAGCATTCTTTAAGGAAGGGCTAATCAAGGGGCAAGAGTAATGACTCCCAAGAGTAGATATTTATCTTAAGAACCAAATACACTGGATTATCAAAACTTTTACTTATGCTTCCTGATGTATGATATATTTAAGTTTGTTCAGATCAGGTAAGGAAGTTTCAGATTTATTTACTAGTATGCCATTACATTGAGGGTCAGATTTAGGAAGAAGGGGTCTTATTTTACATTGAAATTACAAGGGGAAATCTTCCTCGAGAAATTTAATGTAGATTGTTTAATTTATGAAAGTAATGTGTCTTGTAATGTGAAAGCATGTTACATGTGAAGTTTACAGAATTATTTAAATTTAGTTATATTGTAACCCTATGAAAAAAGACATCGTTGCTTTTATTGACTTTTTGTCGGATTGAAGGTTTATTGAGACCAAAGAACTGCAGAAGACTGTGTTCAAGAAGCAGATAGGTATGGCGCTGGACATGAAGAAGCCCCTGGTGATCCACTGTAGGGACGCCGAGCAGGACTGTCTAGACATCCTAAAGCAGGTCAGTGGTAAATACCTATTGACGATGGAAAAAGAGATTAGTAACAAGGGAGAGTAAGCGAATAACAAGCAGGTCAGTGGTAAATACCTAGTAACAAGGGATAAACAGATCAAGAACTAGGGAAAATAAGCTAGTAAACAAGCAGGTCAGTGGTAAGTACCTAGTAATGAAGGATAAACAAAGCAACAACCAGGTAGAGTATGCTAGTGAAAAAGGGAAAAAACAGATCATCAACCGAGAGAGTAAGCTAGTAATGCTAGGTTCACACTGTCATGCAATGTGTTACAAACACTACGATTGACAAAAATCATAATTGATTGTGGAAATTCTTTATAATTCTAAGGTTAGGTAAGAGGTGATGTGAGTCGATATGTGCTTATGTGATTTGTTGAGCTTTGATACTATTCGGTCACGATAGACATATTTTGGGTGACGCGATCTGTCATGATCTTATTGTCTGTTTAGATATGAGAAAATACCTTCAGATAAGATCGTCCAGACAAAATTCCCGATTGGATCTCGATCTGATCTGAACATCACGACATGAGTCTCTGATTTGGACCGCCTATGTATATGCATATATGTTCGTATACATTACGATACATTCATCAGGAACCGGTGTTCTCTGTTGCAATGGGATATGATGATGGCGATTCTTTTTAAGATCAAGATAGAAGATGATCACAATTTGAGCTACGATTCGACCCGACAATATAAAATATTTAGCCCGACTGACTGTATTGACACATCGCAAGTGAATGCAGTGCTGCGTTGTTATTGCCTCTCTCAAGATCGATCCAGATTAACATGATTAGGGGGGCACAATTAAATGCAACGTGCTGTGGTTAGTAATGATGCAGTGCAATCTGATACGATGATAACGAATAATTAGGATTTTAAACTAATCGTGTTGATCGTAGAAAATTTTTTAAGTCAAAAAGTGATCTACAATTAACACGATTGCCACGACATACCTCAAGATCTGGTGAGATTTGATGCGATTACTACGATTACTCTACATTTAAGACCACGATTTCAATTGCGCTGCGAATTGTGATAGTGGGAATGTAGCATAAACAAGCAGGTCAGTGGTAAATATGTAGTAAGCAATAACCAGGGAGCGTAAGCTAGTAACAATGTTCAGCTTATTAGGTCCTTTTTATCTCTTTGCACAACTTATTGCAGAGAGAATTTAGCTTAGCTAACTATGTGTGGCTATACTGATTTTTAGTGTACAAAAGATTGAAAGTGAACCCTGATGCTTAGAACCATTAATGTTTGTATTCTTTTTGGGCTTTGTGTGTATTTCAACACTTTGCTTTGTTAGGTGGAGTTCTTTTCATGCAATCATGATACCTCTTGAATATTTCCAGATGGTGCCCTGGGACTACAAAATCCACTGTCACTGTTTTACTGGAGACTTTACATCAGCCAAGTTATGGCTGCACCACTTCCCCAATCTGTACATAGGACTGACCCCCCTTGTGACCTATAGGACAGCCACAGGAGCCAGGGATGTGGCCAAGTTCATTTCACTGAGGAGACTGCTGCTGGAGAGTGATGCTCCATACTTTGTCCCTAAAACTGTAAGTGTGCTTAAAATACACATTAAAAAAAAAGCGCATACCTCTACATGTTCAGTGATTATCCCGAGCTGTTTTATTTGTGACGTGATGATGTTTCAGATTCCCAAAGAAGCAATGAATTTCTCCCATCCTGGTCTGTGTGTGACGGTGGCAGAGGAAGTGGCCCGTCTAAAGAACATCCCTGTCCGGACAGTCCTGGAGGCGTGCATAGAAAACACAAAGGACATGTATGGCATCTGAATACAGACACCCAGAAAAGCCAGCAGTGTGTGCTACCATTTAAAAGCCTTGTCATTATTTACAGGAAGCCATGTATTTTTGTTAATTCTAGTCAGTGACTTCAAATTATTTCAGTCTTTTTATAAGATTGTTAATAAAGACCTTGATAGAACGTTAACACAATTGTGTCATTTTTTGCTCACTGAGCTGAAAGCTGAAGTGAGCTTTTCTGATCACCTTTTGAACAGCATCTGTCCGTCTGTCTGTAAACTTTTTACATTTTTGACTTCTTCTCCAGTACTACTGGGTCAATTTCAACCAAACTTGGTTCAAAGCATCCTTGGGTGAACAGGATATAAGTTTGTTAAAATGAAGGGCCAAGCCCTCTTTCAAGGGGAGATGATTTGACATTATAATACGTGTGTACAGATATTTCGGACTAAGGTGACCTATTGCAATTGATTTTTGTCCAACATTGTGTGTTAACAATTGAACATTTTTAACTTCTCTAAAACTACATGGCCAATTTTTTTTTTTTAATTTAGCATGATGCATCTTTGGGGTAAGGGGAACACAAATTGTAAATTTTATGACTCTTCTCCCGAAGGGGCCCAAGGGACAGGGCCAAAATGGTCAAAATTTGACAATTTTTCAAATATCTTCTTTACTTTCACACATCTGAAAGAAAAACTGAATTTATAGTTATGTAGACCAGGAAGGCCTCTACCAAAATTGTAAATTTCATGATCCCCAGGGTCGGGGTTATTAATACTGCAGGATGTGGCCAAAATGGTCACATAGTGTTGACGTATATAATGTTTTAAAATCTTCTTTACTTCTACTGACACTGAATAGAAACTGACTGCAAACTGACTAAAAAGACCATAAGGATGTCCCTTTGATTTAAAATTTCATGACACCTAAGGCAGGGACTCTGGCTTTGATGTGGGGGGAGGGGGGAGAGTATGTTAAAAATCTTATTCTTTTGTTCTGCTGTTGAATTTTAATGAAAGAGATGAATACACATTTAGAAAAGAGAATGGATGAAGCTGTCTATCAAAGTAAACACATGTATCATGAAAGCCATTGCCCCATGGCGCAAGAGTTCAGTCTGGGGGGGGGGGGGGGTGTTCTTTAAATATGCTGAGCAAGGGCTGAATTCTGTTTAAATATGCTGACATAATAATGAATGCAAATTAAGGTGGTATGGGACACCTGTCGATATTAATGTGGATAGAAGTACATTATAATCAAAATGCTTTCACCATTTCAAAATTTTCAAATTTTACAATATTTGACCAAAAAATGTTTCAAAAATTTTTTGGAAAGGTAAAAATTTTTAAAGCCCCAGCAGGATTCGAACTCATGACCTGCAGATTCGTAGCTAACCCTCTAACCTATTGCGCTACGCTGTTAGGTAACAATTTTGGGAAAGAAAAAGTTTATAAAATTATGCTTGATTTTATTGTTTATTTCGATCGGAAGTACGTCACAATATGGAGGTGTCCCATACCACCTTAAGTGAGAAAATAAGACCGTCTACCAACTTTTTTTAAATTTAAATGCCCTTGGGGAGGAATCTGTTTGGCCCCTGGGGATTGGGAGGGGGGGGGGTTGTTGTTTAGGTAAAACATGTATACTAGCCATCTTTAGTTTAATGAAAATATATACATGTAAAAGCTATCTTGACAGTGACCAAATTATGGGAAAATTATTTCCTATCATTAAGAGTCTTGCACCTTTTCAAAATCTGATCATGCACTCATTATCTTAAAGAGTTTTACTCAAGATTAAAGCTTAATTTAATGCATATATGACCAGAAAAGCTGAAACTTGTATGGAAGCATCCTCAGGTGGTGAAAATTCAATTTCGTTCGAACCATGATCGCATGGGGTTGCGTGGGGCCATAGAAACATCTTTAAAAATTATTTTCTCCAAAACCATTTGGCCGGAAAAGCCGAAAGTTGTGTGGAAGCATCCTCGTGTAGTGTAGATTCAAGTTTCTTCAAATCATGATCCACAGGGCTAGGGTGGGGCCACAAAGGGGGACCAAATTTAACATTGGAAAAAATCTAAAATTCTTCGCCGCAAGAACTCCAATGCTATAACTTGTACACAAGCATCCTGAGAAATTGTTGATTTTGGAATATAGTTTAGATTTTAAATTGTTCAAACCATGATCCCCAAACTGATACCGGGGTCTCTGGAGAGGTTTAAAAATCAGCATAGGAATATACCAGTATGTAAAAATATTCTTTCAAGGAATAAAATGCATTTTATTATGTATTTAAGCATCACAATATAGTTTTTATTCTAAATTGTTGGAACAACGATCACTGACACAACAAAAGGGATTCAATGTTTAGCTCAGGAATATGTGGAGAACAATTTGAAAATCTTTTTTAACAATTAAGACCTACTCTACTAAAGTGTTCAGATATTTTGTATTTAAAAGATAAAGCAGGTTTGATGAGAGTTGGCCCCTGGGCCTCTTGTATCCGTTAGCTTTCTAAGGGCGTTCACTTTGGTGGTTTATATTGGAAAGAAGGTAGCGAGCATTGTAGAAAAATACATACCCTACGTCAGCAATTTATTATGTTTTTCTGCAATAATCACTTCCTTCATAGCTCGTATAAACCACCAAAGAAGTATTTTATTGTTCTTATTTACATGTCTCTAGAAATATATTTTTATCCATGTAAACTGAAAGTGTAAAAGTACATCATATAAGGAACAGCCTTTTCTCCCACTTAAGGATCATGATCCTACAACTATTTGGAATTGTGACATCAGTCCATTCAGTCAGTGCTCTTATTGTAATTTAAGTTTCTATCGAATAATAATCTAGGCATGGTCAACCTATCAGTGTAAAATAAGACTCGATTTTAGAGAATAAATGAATAATGTCACTTAATGAACTGAACACTGATAAAAAAAAGAAAATCAAGAAAGTGTATTATTCAAATGACAAATTGAAACTGGTTTAATGGCGATTTGGTTTATGTGCAGAGTTTGGTTTCCTACTAAATGGGGGAAATCAAATTATCAGTTGATGTAAGTTTAACATGGCATGGCCACGATACGAGGTGAAATAATTATTATTTTAATGATACTTTTACGAATATATTATCTATGCAAACAAAGCCTAGCTTACATAAAATAGTTTTGATCTCTGCATGTATCTCGCTTGTTTAAGCATCCAAATTAACACTGATTAAGCATTTTAGACATTGAAAATGGAAAAATGAATTTTGAAATTTTTGAGATTTAATCGTGATTTTGTTGGTACACGTAGGGATGATTAATATGAAAAGAAATGTGACTTAATTGTACAGATTCGCTGGTCGACTTCTGGAATCCACACAAAAAAAGTTTCAACCATCTTAATTTGTTTTATTTAAATTATACATTTATTCTCTCGAATTCTGTTCAAGCTACAAAAGAGAGAAATAAAGCAAATAAATGCAAGAAAGTTAAGTGGAAGCCGACATTTTAGAATATTAAAAATGAATTGGAAGAGTTTTCCGTGTTACTTTGTACAAACCTTGACATGCCATATTGGTCAGTGTCTGTGTGAGGTCTGGGAGGGTGTCGTACGACTTGCTGGTGAACAGGTAGTCCGTGCCGTTAGCGATTCCCTGTAACTCCTCCACGTTCATATCGCCCACTCCAATGGCTACCATTGTGATGCCACTCTCTCGTGCCTTGTGGGCCTCATAAAACGTGGACGCCTTGTTCTTCGAGTCGCCATCGGTTATAACTATGCCAATTTTTCGAACATTGTCCCTGTTTCCTGTTCAAAAATATAAAAAAAAAACCTTATAAAGATGCGTGAATGAATAGTCTTTTTTATTCTTTGTTGGAATTGCATTCATTAATATATTGTTAACGGTTTCAGAGGTTAAACTAATTTAACTTATTTCCGACTTGCCGTATTGGGCACTGAAACTCCTTGTCCACATGTGTTTGATGGCTTCGCCCGTGTCCGTGCCGCCTGGTTTGAACTCCATGTTGTTGATGGCGGTTTGCATCTGAACCTTGTTGTGATATCTCAACAGTTCAAAGTTTGTGTGAACCTTGCATTCGTAGGTCTCTACTCCCATCTGAACGCCGCTTTTATCAATGTACAGATTATAGGTGACATCACTGACAAAACGTTTCAGTTTCCTGAAGTTGTCTTCCCCAACACTGCACGAGGAGTCCAGTAAGAACACAACGTCAGATTTCCCGAGGCAAGCTAAAATTCAAATTGTCAACTTGGATTCGTGTTGTTAAAAATTTGGTATTTTATTCAACAAATTCCATTAAAACTCCTTGGTCATAGCGGCAGAAGTAATAAAAGAATGCGTACTTACTATTTTTGGCTGAAAAAAAGGAAGAAGACAAAATAGTTATCACATAAGAAATCTGCACAATACAGTATTAAATCTTGGTGTATTCAATGATTCAATTATAACAAATTCCGAATGACTTTGTTTTAGAGTGGTGGTTCCCTTTGGTTTCTATACCTTCACAGACCTGCCTTAGCAGCAGTGGTCTGAGATGTTGCAGAGCAGTGAAGGTGTCCACCCTGAATATGTTTTTGTTGCTGGCCATTTCGGTCAGTTCCTCGTTGTCCACCTCGTCGCCCACGCCGATAGAGTAGATTTCCACGTTCTGCTCCTTCAGCTTGGTCGCCTCCTCCTGGGTCTTCTCTTTGTGAGTGGAGTGACCGTCCGTGATCACAATGGCGATCTTTGGGATGTTGGG
The DNA here is from genome assembly GCA_016163765.1 of Magallana hongkongensis. Lineage (NCBI taxonomy): Eukaryota > Metazoa > Mollusca > Bivalvia > Ostreida > Ostreidae > Magallana > Magallana hongkongensis. Next base: position 33,608,821 of record WFKH01007768.1, read on the forward strand.
ATCGGATCGGTAACCTAAAGATACAATAACTGGTCAGACAGGGATTTAGTTCCCTAAAATGATGTATGGAAATTTGACAGAGTATTGTGCAGATATAGGTGCAAAATCCACTGTTTACACGCCCGTCACAGACGCGACGTTTGATGGTTTTTTGCGTGGTATGGCACCGTCCACCCGTGTCGACGCATATGTGTTAATTTCATCATAGTGCTGTCTGTTTATTGGTTAATATCTGATAAAAGGACGTCTCATATTGTTGATCTTTAAGATCCTTGGCAAAGGTAAAGGTTACCTTAACCATACAAACCTGCAATATTGCTCCACAAGTAGTCGGTTAACTTACATACAATAATTTTATGTATAGGGATCAGGAGACGTCAATCATCATAGGCGCTCGGCCAAAACTATTAGGTCCTAATGACAAAGAGTTTGACCGCCGGTTTTGTTTCCTGGCATTCACGGCATGGATGGGGTATCAGTCATATTGGCTGAACTCTAAATGTGCTCATGATTATACTTGCATACAAATCTTTACAGATGATTCCCTACCTTCTTGAGTGGTAAAAGCCTTTGTTCGCAAATATTCGAGTGCTTTTCCTGTATGTGTTTCTCCATTTGCGAACTCGATGTCATCAATTGCTTCTTTCAGTTGGTCAGCATTGGTGTATTGGTTCAATTTAAATGCCCCTGTGACCGGGGTGCTAAAGATCACTACTCCAAACTGTACAGCGTTTGGACCAATGACAAACTCGTCTACGATGCTTTTGGTGAACTTCTTCATCAATTCAAAATTGTCTTCCCCTACACTGCCACTAGAATCCATCAAAAATACAATATCGGCTGCCCCTTTTTTCCCACAATCACCTAGCGGAAGCAAAACAACAGAATGGTTTTCAATGTTTGCTTTAATAAATCAATTTACCGAAATTTAATAAAGATTCAGGTCGGATATTTTTTAACCAATATGTCATGATTAAGAGAACACGATATCTTACTTGCTTGTCCTTTGAGTTCTATAAGAAAGAAATAAAGATAAAGTGTGAACTGGATGCATTGTGCTACATTTCAGTATCAATATATGAATGTTGGTAGGTGAGCGAATTCTTGGCTATGGAATGACATACGTGTACAGGTGGATGACGCCAGCATGCTCTCTATCATCTTCAGCCCCACGAAAGTGTCGATGTGGAACAAATACTTGGAGTCGGGGTCACTGGCTATGTCCTGTAGCTCCTGCTGGTCGGTGTTCGTCCCCACGCCTACCGCCATCAGCGTGATACCAGCGCTGTGAGCCAGGCGAGCTTGTTCCTTGGTGCGGTTCTTGTAGGCGGACACGCCATCTGTGACAACTATGGCCAACTTTGGCACCCCTCGTCTGTGACCTAAAAGAGATTTGAAAGCAATTCTAAGATGTAAGAGGTTTTCCATGATGGGGGAACGCAATGAGATGTCAAAGATGGATTAAGAATTTTAATTCGATTTTGCAGTCCAAATTAGTCCATATGTTTCATACACATTACATAAGGGTAGGAGTATGACTTTACCGAATAGACGGTATATATATCTTCTTTTTTTTTACATGCATGAAAGAAATGAATACAACTAATTCATTTATAATTTACTGTTATATGAATCGAATTTGGTGGCAATACAACTGAAGATCAAACGTTTACTCTACCCACCAAATACCATCTATAGTATGCAAGGTAAACTTTTATATACACTCAAATTAAAGCATTTAGAGAAGCAAAGTTTGGGTCTTTTTGGATCTTTTAAAATTTGTAACAATAAGTTAAGAGCAGAAGTAGAAACCTTTCGGGAAGGGGGGGGGGGGGGGGGGTAAAACAGAAAATCTTTACCGAACTCTTGAGAGAAGGACTTTTCTCTGACATGTTGCAGGGCATCCCCTGTGTTAGTCCCTCCCCCTCCGACATAGGACACCCTGCCCACGGCGTCTAGCACTTCCTGTCTGTTGCTGTAAGTGTTCAGCTTGAATTCTGTCCGCACCCCGGTCTCGAACGTCTCCAGGCCGAACTGTACCTGGTTACGGTCCACTGCAAACTTCTTAACCACGTCTTTTACAAACTCCAGCATGAGCTCGAAATTAGATTGGGAAATACTAGCCGAGTTGTCCAATAGGAATATCACGTCTCCTTTAGTACCACAGCTTGAGTTGTCTGGAATATTCCAAAGTAAATGATTCTTATAGCATGATCTATATAAGACAGTTTAACCAATCACCATTACGGCATGCAATTTTTTGCCGAATCTTTGATTGCAAACCAAAGGCATACAATACAAAGTTTCATAACATTACGATATCTTCTTGGTTCTTACCGGATGCAGCGTGTACATTGTAGATAACAAACGCCAGGAAAAAAAGTCCGAACCCCATTTTGACTGAAAAAAAGAATTCAACAACCGTTTATAAACTGGCATACATTTTCAATTGTCCATAACCCAACTATTATGCTCATATTCTAGTAAGGTGCTTTGTTGTTGCTGATTGTACTACGGGTATTAATTTCATCGCCTCAATCCACAGTTCAAAGCATGAAACTCCTTTCTTTTTTATATGCTTTGAACTGTGGATTGAGACGATGAAGTTAATACCCATGTTGGCGACCATTAATACATGCATTAATGGTCGCCAACATGGGCATTTGTTGGAGTTGGCAACATGTTCAGCACAATTACTTTAGCATTTATTTTATACCCCCTTCTGACGTACTAACTGCATTTTTGTTGCTCATGAGTTAACGGTCGGAAGAAACATGTTGGTCTCTGTAACTTTTGTAGTTGTGAAAAATAGCAGAATGAAAATAGTATTTTTTTTTCATGAAAATAAGTTAGAATTAGATTGGCGCATTCAAACCATTACTTAGTTATGCATGTACATTTACTTATATATTTCATTTAATTCATATTGCAAGAGAAAGAGATGATTACCGGTTTTCCAATTATGGTAAAATATATGGATTTAAACCATACATCAGAGAGTATAATCTTACGATTTTTTAAAATAAGAAAAAATGTCAATTGCAGGTAAAAAAAAAAAATCTGTCTAATATTTACCACATAGAAAAAACATTCATATTAAGACCTTATCAGAATTGATTAACATAATAAAACAAAAAATAAAGAGTGAGATTTACCTGTAAGCCCCGCGGAATCACTGTGATGCTGCTGCCTCAATCTGACGCAGTGCGCGGACAGCGCCGTCTTCTCCGATGTCAGTTGTGAGGGATCGGGTGTCCAGAGCGGGACACGCTAACCTGTCATTTGTCGGGGACCGCCGGCACAGACTAACGGTGTACTGTTCTAACTTGTTGGAGACCGATACCTCGCCATCCACCCACAAACTCTCTCTCTCTCTCTCTCTCTCTCTCTCTCTCTCTCTCTCTCTCTCGTTTTATGAATAACCACTACTTCGTGTACACATGCATGTACCCATAAGCATAAAATGTCTTATTTATCCTGCCAATATAACATTCTTGATTTAAATCGCACTCTACAGTAAATGAAATAATTTGTAATCAGTCTAGAAACTGCAAACAATATTAATTTATCAAAGATAAAATTAATGAGCACTTTTACTTTCATTTATAAAAGTGATTTTTTGCACGTCTGTGGGAAAATGACACGCATGTCTTACTACACTGTACATTGCATATTATCATGTTAAAAATGAATTAAATAGACTCATTGTATATACATAGATATGCGATGCAATTTATAAAATTAAAAACCACCAAATATTTTGCTTCATTTGTATAGAAGGTTCTTTTAAGTATCGACTGCTTGTAAAATATTTTGTGGTTTTTACTTTTAAAAAATGTATCGCATATCTATGTGTATAGTTATCGTGTTCAGTACTTACTTAGATCATTTCCTTGAAATCAAATGGAAAATAAAACATAAACATTGGATATGGAGTCACTCAGAATTTACATTAGTGGGGCACACAGTTCTGGTAAAACCACCATAATCCACGACCTCCTTCCCCATCTACCGGGGGTCAGGGTGGAGGTAGAGACGGCCAGGCGGATCATAAACAGTCACGGGTGGAAGCGAGACGATTTTCATCCCGACCGATCCCCGGAGTTATTTGAGCAGCTGAATCGAGAAATACTTTCAGCGAATATCAAAATTGAACAGGAAAATTTTGTTGCACAGAGAGGTTTGGGATTTTTGTTTTCTTTTGTCGTACTGCTGTTTGAGAGTTTTGATAGGAAGAATTTCGAAATAAATCGTCATCGAGGATATTTTTTTTAAATGTGTAGATACCAAAGAATAGATGGATGGGCACTGCGTATTATAGATCTAATTAACGACCGTGAGTCAGTCAGAGCAAGCCTGCATTCAATGACCCGTTATAACATGTTTTAAAAAATAACGTAACACTTTACTATGGAGCGGATCGATGATTACACTGATAAACTGTATAATATGATTTCTTTCGTTTGAGGGACGAATTAGACAGAAATCAATTTCTACTTGGTGTAATAATGAATTAATTGTCCGGAAATATAAGGTTTTCATTCGAATACCTGTTTGTGTCACCTGGTTCTTAAGAACCGGTTTATTAGCAAGGCTATTTAAAGAACTTAGGTGTTAAATACCAGTTTAGGACGACACGTACAGCGGAAAGTTTAAATTTTAAGAATTGTTTTATTAAAATAAATAAATCATGTGATCCAACATTGTCATAATTATGTATTTGTACATTTAATATGCCAAATATTAAATAGCTGCAGCGTGTCGTTGCTAATTCCACACAGTGTGTTGGTATTTACTAGTATTATAGTATTCAGCTTTCATTGGAAAGTAATGAATGGATTTAAAGGAGAACTGTTTAAGCTGGCGTCTGTTTTAAATATTTAAGGGTTTTTCATTGTTCAGGTATATAAATTGTATTTACTTTGTTCAGTCATTACGACTCTTTAAGACAAAAGAAAACTAGTGATGTCCGAGAAGACACCCCTTTATTGTTTTAAAAAAATAGATGATATGTTGCTGATGATACTGATACCTTGACCTTCGTCAATTGACCCCGGGTCTGGGTCGAGACGACCCATCCCCTCATATCACGAACATCCTTTGTAGTCCCTGATACCTCATGGGCCAGACATGAAAGTGGGACATACCCCCCCCCCCAAAAAAAAAAAAAAAAAAACATGTTTGAGGTGTATAATCATTTTATTTATTTATAACAATATCATCGATGGATATATAAATTGCCAAGTGAATCTCAAATGAATCGAGATGGCATAGTTATTATGTTTCTTTTAAACAGATCTACATAATATATATATATATTTTTATCTCTGTATTGCATTCTTAAACTAATTTTACGTCTTCCGTCTCAATTAACACCAATTTATAATTACATGTACATGTATGATTTCCCTAAGGGAGTCATTTTTTCAAACTAGTAATTGATTTTGTGCTGGAAGTGTTGCTAATTTTCTTATTATCAATAGTAAAAATTTAGAGAAGGTTCGCTTCTAATAAAGTTAACAAAGTAAAAAGTAACATCAATATTCAGGTTTTCTGTGTGACCGTTGCCTGGATCCCATGGCGTATATAGAGATGCACCTCGGTCCGGAGGCGCTAGAGAGGGCGGTCCAGACAGAGGGACTCAGCGACATGATAGCAAGGTACCTCCTTATTACTTAAATATCATGACATTAAATATCGGGGACACAATAAGAAAGGTATCCCCTCCTTTCCTCCTCAATTCTTTTAATCTAGTGAAATCAAAGATAAAACCATTAATTAGCATTAAGCATTATCCGGAAATACCAAATGATAAAGCTTTGCTTTTTTTAATTTCAATAAAACATATCACGACATCTACAAATTAAACATTGATCAAATTTAATGCATTTGGAAATAACACTGTCTCTTTATCTCTGGGAAAGGTTGCAGTCGTCTGTGATATTCCTCATAGAGCCCCAGCCCGAGTGTATTTCTGACGACAGTGTGCGACTGGTCTCCACGCTAGACGAACTCCGAACGTACTCCACGCACCTGAAGCGTCTGTACGCGCGGTTCCACATACCGTACGTCACAGTGCAAATGCTCGATCGCCAAGAGCGCGTGTCGTTTATTCTGCGATATCTGCAGGAGAAATTGTCCAGTCTAGGAGAGAGTGTGTAAACTTAGTCTGTCTACAGGGCAAGGTTCTACGAGAAGGAAACGTTTATCAGAAAGCAATGCCAAATTGTAGGGATTTCATCGCTTGCATAACAAAAGTGTCTTTCATTTTAATACTAGTATCACAAGTCATATTATTATTTATTATAATTTTAACTTTATATACACAATTGGACTAGAAAATTTAAATTAAATGAATTACAGCAAAAATTCTGTGTTAAATATTGATTAATAATGATTAATATATTTATATAATCCTGATCAACAATGATTTATGAGGGATCTTGTTTGGTATTTTTTGCATTATGTGATATCACTTATTTGAATAGTATGATCACCTATGTAATAAGTGATATCATCTATTTGAAAATGTGATATCACCTACTCAGCTTCAATTTAGTGATATCACTTCTTTGAATAAGTGATATATCACCCTTTCAGCTTGAATTAGTAGTGATAACAACTTTTCGAATAAGTGAAGCCACCTATTTGAATAGGTGATAAATATCATCTATTCATTTTGAATTGGTGATATCACTTTTTCAAATAGGTGATATCTCCATTTAAAACTGAATAGGTGATATCACCTTATTGAATAGATATCACTTATTCAATTAAGTGATATTGCCTTTTTAATCTGAATTGGTGATATCCCTAAATGACAAAAACTACCCAAAGGGAGCCTCATAATGAATAGTTACAACATGCCGGGATCAACTGTCACCAAGTTCGAAGTCTCACAATGTGTACATGTACTTAAATTTGCAGAGCTTAATGAGCTACAAATCTAATTTAACTTTTTCAAAGAAACCAGCAAACTTACATTCTTATGTTCATACATAAGAATTCAAAACTATCAAAAATATTATTTTTAAACAGTAGCCTGGATTTTACAAGATTATATAATAGTGTCAGAAAATATTAGTAATATTAAAAATAGCACAGTCGCATTTTTTTCTACTTAAAAATCTCTACTATTGTTTGAGTTTTAGCATTTTACAAAAGAACAGTTGCTATAAGCCTAAAATTTACTGAGAACCTACTCGGAAGGAGCAAAGTAAACATGTAACCCAATGAGCTACAATGACAACATCTGTATTGACAGTACATTATACACCAAAAGAGCAGAACGAAAACACTCTTTCTCTAATTTTCTACATTTTATTTAAATCTCAATTATTTCAAAACAATGCATTAAAAGATTTGTTTTCATATTTTAACATAAATAGTCTGCTTTTAATTTGATCACATACATGCACCACTGCCACAGCATATTGATTTACAATTTTAGAAATTGCTTTGCTTCCACAACACTGTACAAAATGTGCATAAAAAATTACTATCACAACAATTGGCGAAAAATAAAATAGTTCTTTGAACAACAGAAGAAAACAATTAAAATTTACAGCAAAAGTGTCAAACATGCAGATCTATAAAAACATAATTGTACATAGAATTCCCTTCCTGGTAAAATTCAACTGATGTCTGGTGGAGAAAAGGGATGATAGAAAACTCAAAATGGTTATTATAGCAGGTCCAGATTACTAGAGAATCTTGTTAACTTAGCACTTTCTGATTCACAGAACACAAGATATCCAAAGGCATTGCAAGTCCAAAGCTTACTTTCAAATGGTCAAGTAAAGCAAAACTTAAAACTTCACTGAAATATAATAAGCCTACATGGACGGATGATGGACGGATAATTTACTTTTTTTAATTTTACTTTTCTTAGCCTAAACTGTCAGTGAAAACCCCAAATTAAACCTAATCATTTTAAATTAACAGTATGTATATAAAATTTATAAATAATGTTTACTTTGTTTTCATGCACTGGACAAGCCAATGGAATGAACAATATGAGTGTTGTAATTCAAATGAAAACAAAGCATTTCATTATTCAAATATCACAGACAGGACAGAACTACAGCAACACAAAGGTGCATAGGTCATGCTTACAGGCATTGAAAAATCTTTACACTTCTATTTCATTGTACTTACACCTTAAATAAGTCAATGAAACTACATCATCTATACAAATAAAATGTAATAATGCCATGTTATGTTAAAAAAATATAGACACATATCAATAATTTATATATAAATACATTAATTCTAATACTGATACCAAATATATGTTGTATTCATACCTCCTGACTATAAAACAATGGATTTATAAGTGTAACAGCTATAATCTCACCAAGAAAAATTAAATAGATAAAAATAGGGAGAGGCAAAAAACTTCTAGGTCTAGTACAAGTTATGGGGCGCATATCATGAAATATCTTCAACTATAAAAACAGTTTACAAGAAAAAAAGTAATGTAGTTGTTCTCCAAGGTAATGAAAATTTGAGCAATATTAGTTTGAGGAGAACAGGAGAACTTAAGAAGAATATTTAAGAATGAGAAATAAAATGCGGTAAACCCAAAGCTTTCCACACTTTGAATGTGAGCCACAGCAATGATTGAACACAAAAATCCTAAATCTAGTGATATATGGTACTGAAAATTATTCAGATCATGTCCAATCTAGCAATAATTAACTTCTTATAGTAACATATTAAAGTCAGGTGGATGTGAATATGTACCGGTAACTGTTCTGTGTGTGTTTCCTGTGTGTGTATCACATGCCATCAGTGTTTACGTGGTGTTGATGATGTCGTTTTTCTGTATGTGGCGATTTAGATCCAGGTTTCCAAACTCGAAGCTTATAGGAAGTGGTTGCCGCCGGCGCCCGACAGGTGCTGAGGCAATCTTGTCAGAGAGCGAGAAAGGGGCAACACCCTCTGTAGGTCTGTAACAGGGGAGACAAACACAGGTGATTAGTCAGTCATGACAACAGCTAAATGTACAGGCATGCTAATGTACATGTAAAAATACATAATATGCATTTAACTTTAAATAAAGAGATTCCTTTAAGAGAACAAACTTTTAACTTTAAAACTTCCAATATAAAAAAGCACTTTTTGATTGTTTTTTGAGAAATGGCACTTATGTGTAAAAATTACTTAAATGTAGCTAGAAATAACATGTACAGTACGTACATGTATGTGGCAAATTATATATCATTAATTGCTTAAAATTACTAAAGTGAATCAGTTTTAAGATAAAAAGCACACAGAGCACTGCATAGATATTCAAAAGGAATTGTTTCACTGCAAAAAGCAGATGGGATTTGCATACAATGGTTGCCAAGTTCTGACTGAAAATTGTAAAACTTTGAAGAAATCTTCTTTTGTTTAATTTGAAGTAAAAATCCACATAAAGCACAATATAAAAAATCATTCACAAACACCCAATTACGTTCATTCCAAAGAAAAAGAAATGAATTCGTAACAACATCCCTTTGAAATTAAAACATTCTGATGAAGAAAAAAATGCCTTCCATGTTCCAACCCGCTACCCAAATTGCAGATGGAACCTATGAATCCTCTCAAAGCGCAATAGTTTTTACCACTGGTGTAATATGTGTCCCCCATACGTATCAAACAAGTACACGAACGGCCATATCCGAGAGGGCCACCCCTTATTAAAAGACATATCACATATTTAACAAAAAGTACATGTACATGTATACTATACATCTACAAGTATTCCTACACATGTAAAAGAAATTTCGATAAAGGTACATGTATGTCCAATACTGGTAAAGGATATGTATTTTCTTTAAGGAAATATCTTGCCTGAAATGCAGTCCTTATTTCAAACATTGGATACTGAAATAACAATTAACAGTTTGTGTATACCCTAGCTAGCTATCAATTAACAACTGAAAGGTTATATAAACCTGTTTTTCATAATGATCGACAGTTCTTGGTTGTATGGGTGATCATACAATATATATATATGCACTTACGACTCAATAGATGTTTGATGATATCATCATGCAGGGAACTTGAGTTTTGCGTTATCAAGTAACCTTGTGTCCAATCTTTAATGAGACCATTTAAATTATAGTTCACAATGGCAAAATTTTCATCGCAAGTCCCAAATTTTTTAAACAAAGGAAAATATACAACATTGTATGTACAAAATTGCTCCATGAATTTTGGTTAATATTGAGATTAATTTCAGAGTTACAAAAAAAGGTTTCTTAGACAGGTCTCGATGTTATGTGTACAGATTATTGACTCTAGCAAATATAAAACCAAAAAGGTTATTTTGAGGTTAACACAGAACTGCATGTGAGAATGATGTAACCTGCTCTGCTTGACACTGCTCCCACATCAACACTGAGGGAACCCCTCTTAAGTGAAATACTTAGCGAGGTGCCAAAAATATCTGGCAGTCTGAAAAGACAGGTTACATAGGAACCTTCATTTCCATTGTATAAAAGAGATTACATACAGACAACAGATACATTGTGAGAAAGACATCATCTCATTTCATTTACTGTCTTTTAAAGTTATATCAACATCCTATCCCCTTACCCCCTCCCCCACCCCCAAACCACAAACAAAGTTAAAAGTTAAAAGAAAAGTATACCCAAATTTGTAAGAAAATGAGAAAAATTCAAATTGATTTTTTTTAATGCAGTTTGGTAAGCATCATCATGTATATCCTAATCATTCTATATTTAGTGAAATTTATGATACTAGAGACATTCAGTGGGTATTCCAGAACCTATTTATTTTACTAAAACAGTTACCGTAAATATACATGTATATATTAAATATATAAAGAAATCTTTAAAAAATTAATTTAATCAGAAGCACATCTATTGAAACAATATGAATAATTAAAACAGTCAAAATCATACACATAGGAGTCCCTTCTCTTAAAAATTATACTGAGCAAACTGGGTATTCTAGCTAATTTGAAAAGACTTTTTCTTTAAATAATCACTGGTTTAAAAAAGATTATTGCATCAAATTAAATATACATTTGTATTCCCTGTAATAAAAAAACCAATCACATAATCTAATAAATTTTGTTCAACTACTGTGATGGTAAATACTGGTCTTGCGCGGATCTAGAGGGGAGTCGGAGGGGTCTGGATCCTCCCTGGAAAATTAAAATTTATTAAATTCACATAGTAAAATTAATGAAAATAGCCCCCCCCCCCCAGCCAATATCACATTTATCCCTCGGATCCCCCCCCCCACCCACCCCGGGGAAAAATTTCCTGGATCTGCACATGCTGGTACACGTATAAGGACACCTTCTATAAGATTTTTTTTTACCTATATGCACTTGTAATTTGCTATTTTTCTGGTTTAATGATGATAAGATAAATATGCTCATAAATGTCATGAACATCAGCAATTTACCGGTATTTCAATACACATGTATAGAGCTGTTGGCATACCAAAGCTGCTTTCTCCAAGAAGTAAATGTGATGTAGCTTGAAACATGATCATTAAGGGACACACCTACTGTGTCTCATGGAAAATATCTAGCTACTACTATCTGAGTGTCAAATGACCAAAAATAATGAGACAGCACTCTGTGTTAACTTGGGAACAGCATCAAAACAAAGGATTACATATATACTCTAATACAATGATACACTGTCAAATTACTGTATTATATGAGTAAATATTATCATTATATTTACAGGCACAAAAGGACACTTTCCTTTCATACATACGTTATATGCTGCTATAAATTTTCACTTTCTGCCATTGTACAACACAAAACAGTATGCTTGTATGTCTTTGAGGTCCCAAGATTCAATAAATCTGATCTTATATGTGTGTGTGTGTGCATCTGGTAAATATTATTTTGGTAAATAAATAATAAAAATAAATGATTAAGTAGAAAATATTTACCCCATAAATCTTTTAATCGTGAAATGTTGTTCATTTGAAAGCATTGTCTCAAATGCGTTAAGTGTGTTACGTCTGTATTAACTTTACAATGGTACATATATATACTGACCATGATACAACTTTAACATACTAATACAGACACATGCTCATATTAAGAGTATAGTAAAATAAACAGAGTTTGAGCTTTCATTGTGAGGGCTTTCATTGTATAATTATATCAAGATCATAGAAACCTGTATACTTTTTGCATGCATATAATTATATGCATGCATATTGTCCTTCACAAGATTTACAGTACATTGTAGAGAACTTAGACATAGAAATTTCACTTTAAATTGATTAAAAAAAAACTTAAATGATATATAGATATTTAAAATATATATGTTAAATTATCTTTGGTTAGCTAAAACTCTTTTATAAAAAACATATCTTTGATAAAACTTTGAGTGAAAAGGAAATGTGCATACAATACATTTAAAGAATTATATCTCGTCAATTACTTTTATCACATTTTTCTGTACGATATAAATTTGCTGCATTTGAAAGTTTACCATTCTACATGTCATGATAATTTAAGGCAACAACACATTTACTATGTCACAGTTAGAAAGGTTGACCTGTTATGTACACATAAAAGATTGGCAGTGGTTGTTCACAAAGTATGTGGTGTCATAGCAACAACTTATACTGTACCTTACTGTCAACCGATCACTAGAGTTCTAATATACAAAACATGGGAATGTCAGATAAAACTCATCTGATCAAATTAGAACTATAAGTAAGATCAACTTTAGTATAATACCTATATCAAGTCTACCTTTTATCTACAGGACTTTTCAATTTACATATGCTTAAAGGAACAAAAAAATGATAAGATTTAATTTCTTCATCAGATGGTGCAACTTGCTGATGGAACAAAGAATTTATATACATGGAACTACATGCTTGTCAAATCAAAAGGGATAAAAATAATAAAGCGGCATCAGAACAGATTTGTCTGTAATGGCTTCTCAATCTGGCCTGTAAAATATGCTGTGAGAAATAGTGCATATAAAAGTAAATTAAGCAAGTCACCAAAGGGAAGTAATCACAGTTGTGTAGTAGCTATAGCTGTATGCCAGCTGTGCAAATGATCTTGTATTCACCAAAAGAATATAAAAAGCTCTGATATATAAATGGAAATAAGTTTACAGATTCTGAAATGAATTTATCAGAATGTATCTTATTGTATGTATTATATAACAATCACTCAGACTTACTTGGACCGTAAGATCCCGCTCCGAGTCTTCATTGAGGCGGAATGTGTCTGGACTGGGTCTTCTGCAAGGTTGCTGTTGGTTCTTGCAAGAATTTCATCAAATTGCTTTCTGGGTAAACCTTTCAAAGAAAATGTTTCAATAATTAACAATTCAGAAAGTCACTAGTTTAAAAAAATGCAAGATAATTATTTTTTAAGACTAGCTGGGTTGCTTAAACTGGTTTAAAGTAAATACATGTAATTCAGTAATTGTCATTTATATCACTGTATGGAAAATAAGATGCAAATGCTGTTAGAATATTAAATAATGCTATAATTATACAAACTATAAAGCAGAAACTAAATTAAATGAAAAATTTATTATTAATTATCATTCAAACGTGCTGACATCATGTCCCAAATTTTCAAAGTTTTGAATTTTGATGGATATAAACTCTCTGAGGAAAGTATATGGTAGCAATGGTAATTAATTAAATTAATCAAGGTGGAAAATCAGCCAAATTTAGTGCCAGTGATAATTTCTGTCATTAATGTAAAAAAAAATCATACTTAATATATGTGCATTAAAATAAACTTTTTACACAAAAATATATATATGAAAATACATCTACCGGTAGCTATAAATTCACTTTCCCCCAGCATAAATCATGACTTTTTGGATGAAAAAAAAATAAAGTTCTTATTCCTAATGATGTACTATATGGCTTAAGTAACTTAAAACACACATTCACATTGTTTACAGAAAATGTTAATCTCCAAAATCCATAGATACTGGTTACTATTGGAATGATATAGGGATTACTAGGTTAAGTCTTTCTGAAACAATAGTATGTTACTATATATACCACATATACCAACAAACTAAACAACATACACTTTCACTTTATGTTCAACAATTAAGAATTAGACTAATTAACAGACAACAACAATTAAACCTTAAATTGAGAACAGTACTACTTCATACATGTAGGTCCTTTACTGAGAAAACATTCTACGGCAGACTTTAATTAATCAACACAATAACACAAAAATCAAATAATAACAGTAATTGATGATTAAATCAAGTTCATTAATTAACTTTTTTTGAATTGGTTACTGCAGACGACAGAAACTAGGTACAGGGTTGCTCCAAAATTTCATCAAATTATGAGAGATTTAATTATTATAAAAAAGTCTACCTACAGATACAAAGATGTCTACAACAGATTAAGGATATTTTTTGGTCATGCTTTTCTCACCTTTCATCATTAGTCCTGCAAACAATATACTAAATATACTACAGTCCTCGTACAATTGTCATACACATGCATATAGTAACACAGTTATGCTGAACTCATTATAAAGCCACAAAATGTGCTTTTCCACGTGACTTAAAGATATTCAAGGGATTTAGATAAAGATCCTAAACTCATTACTTTTTTGATGTATTAGTGAATTAAATAAAATTCACAAATAAAATTCAGATTAGAAAAACATTTATAATAAATAATATTATTAAAAAAAATGTCTGTCATGATAACTGTGTTCTCTAAGGAATTCACAGATAACAGTATGTAGTAAGTGGTCATCATGCAGTATTATAGTTGTCACAATGTTTTCAATCCTGCTTTTATGAATAATTACACCCTTCTTAATTCCCCTTATTTTTCCACATAAATTTGAAATTCCCCTGTAAAATATACTAAATATGTTTTAAATTTAGAAGATGTTGTTTAATATATAAAAGCATATCGGTGAAAACATTGTCCATATATGAATACATGCAAATATATATTTTAGTATACGTCCTTCTTTACAAGTACATGCTTAGTACATGTGTATTTTTTGTGACCAGAAACTGAAAGTAACTATCTAAACTATCTATGTATATATATAATATCTCTCCCAAACTTTTTATTCCATATTAAAGACAAATAACATGACAAAATGAAGTACCTGTATTTTGATATAAAAAAAACCATTCTAAGTTGCAATCTAACTTCTTTGTTATTTGCTTTTAATAAAACCCTTCAATCTTTTGAACTACTAGTTGTGTTGTTATTTGTGCCCCTTTTTTCACTGAAAACTGTGAGATGGAAAAGTGGTTCACTTCATCTTCATTAAGTGTCAGTAAAGTGTCTGGTTTATCAGCTGTCCAATGTGAGTGTTTAATGGTCATTTCAATTCTGTAGCAACTGGGTATGGTACTTCAAAAAGGGGGAGAAAATTGATCCTTACTTTTATTGCTCATAGCTGGCAATGAAAATTTAACTTGCATGTTCAATTCTAAAAGAATGGGTAATTTTGAGACCAACTACAATTCTTCCCAACATATTATGAAGAATGCTCATGACACATTGCGTAGCATAAGCCTTAGGTAGTTTACTTCCCTTCCACTAAATAAATACCATCATGCATTCTTTTTATCAAACTACAGCTGATGTATTCTGTTCCTACACTGTAAAAGTGGAGACAGACATAGGGTGGGGGAGACAGCGGGTATAATATGTTGAACTAGCCACAAGCATATAGGGATACCTTTTTTAAATGCAGATTATTATCTGGAAATATAGGTGGACAATTTAAGGTCATAAACCACAAATATACATAAGAAATTTACAATATCATGCTTATATACTTTCGTCTTTCACAATTGTCTATTTTAGAACCTACCCGGCATCATGTACCCTGGAATCTTGTGTGGGGGGCGGGGATGATCCTTGACAGGAGGTAGTTCCCGTAATAATGCTCCTGTCACAAACATAGCAGTCAAGATTGTTAGTAAAAATATATATATCAGGGTATATGTATATAAAAGCAATTCTACATACTATTCACAAAATTTAATCAACAAGGTAATTTTATCTTTAATTCTTATATAGTTTTTAAATTCACAATTTAAGCAATCATTTAAATACATATGGCAAAATTAAGTGGAAAAATCTCTCCCAATGAAATTCTGGCCATTAAAAATCAGGATCATTCTCTCACCATCACCAAACTCCCCACTTCCTTTCCTCAAGTTTTCTTCCCTTCGTTTCTTCTGCACTTCTCTGGCATCATGCCAGTTGTGTAGGAATCGTCTGGAAGTCTCACTGATTTCTTTGCCATCTAGCACATCTAGAATGAAAGGAGACGAGTGCCAGTACAATACACATGTGAAAGTCCTAATGAGGTCTATGTATAAAGATAAAGCTGTAAGTCTGTAAACTACCAGAACTGAAGATCTGAAGATAATTTTGCAGTAATGAGCACAGGCTGTCTAAAAAAATGATAGCAAAAAAATCAATACTTTCCCCTCTTCTTTAATGCACCTATAAAAATCTTAACCATGCGTTATTTCTTACCGAGATTTTTGGCCATTACGATGACTCTGTCTCTGTATTTTGCCTTGTGACAGAGAGGATTTCCCATCATATCTAACCTCCATAGCCTGAACATCCCACCAATGACATGAGCCAGCTCTTTCATATCCGTCAGTAAATTGTCATTAGCATGTAACTGATACAAATTGCGTAAGCATTCAATGTCTCTAATACTGTCTAGGTTATTTCCTGCAATGTTTAGCACTTGTAGTGAACTCTGGAAAAAAACCCAAAGAATCATGATGAAAATTAAAAATCCTTGTCAGAATGAAAGGAGATCAGTTCCAGTACAATACACATTTGAAGCCCTAGTAAGGTCTATGTAGAATTTTCAAAATGTGAATGTACTGAAAAATCAAGAAAAAATTTAACATAAAAAAATGAAAATCTCTTTGAACCATTGTTTGATGCTCTTTGGCAACAAACATACCATACCATAAGAAGCTCAGTACCTACTTTGATAAAATACAAGAGATTTGTTTTTTTGTTTTTGTTTAAGAAATGGACATCTGTCAATAATAAACTTCACCCAAAATTCTCCACACTGCATTCTAAGGAGAACAATTTATCTGTGGATTGTATGTTACTGAAACCATAACTGAAAACCTGAAAAACATACAGAAATAGCTCGCATGGTTCGTGGATCAAACAGAAGTTTCTCTCCGGGTGGCATCCTCTGATTCTCTATATGTAGTTCCTGGAGGTTCTCCAGTTTGTCCAAGCCTTCTATGACAGTGATACAATTTCCTCCAAGGTATCTAATAAAGGGGTTACAGATATGTAAAAATAAAAGTTTTAAACTCACTTAATTGCTATCAAAAATATTACTGTTTTACTCCTCCAACCCCTCCTCTTTCTGTCTCCCACTTACAGTTTAGTCAGCCTTGTTAGAGGTGAGAGATTTTCTATCTTGTGAATGTCATTATTCTGTAGGTATAGCATGGTCAGATGCTGGTTATGATGTAAAGTTGGAATCCTTAACAGTTGATTGTCATACAAGTACAAAACTGTCAAGTTCCTGCACATTGACAAATCTTCTCCCTAAAGAATAATAAACAATAAGTAAATAAAATAATATATTGAAAAAGTTACAATTAGAAAAGATTGACAGAACGTTGTCTTTAGGTATCAGATATGAAAAGCATACATAGTTGTTAATTACCACTTCATCAATGCATCTGTCTTCCAGATACAGATGGGTGAGTCGTTTTAAGTATTGTTGCATTGATTCATCTCGCTTCTTCTTGGTGTACCCTGAGGTACCCCGAGCAATAAGGTCTATTGTCAGTTTCACCATTTTGGACTAGACATGTTGTTTACATTACTCATTGGTCTTTGATTGTTTCTTCCGATGTGGTCAGGGCTACATGTTACATTAAAACTACAACAAATGTTAACCAATATAAAACCAATGTCATTTATTGTTTTTGTTTATGTTTTGTTTTTTATAATAAAGGATTTGTTCTATGCGATTTTGACAGAAGAGCATAGTCACATGGGCTGTTGCTACGTCTGGTTGCTATATGGTTTAGTTAGCTTTTCCACCAATAAACTCAAATTTTTGTAACAAAAACCAAGTTTTGAATGAATTAATAATCTAGAAACGAAAAGATTTATGTTTTAAACTAATATAAAGACAAACCTTCCCTGGCAGCAAACATAAACCAGCTCGACAAGCGTTTACATGATGAATGAAGTCCGCACCAAATAATTTTTTTATCCAATCTATTTAATCAGCACATCAGTTTTATTTTATTCTTGCTCTAAAATAATATAACAATATGCTAGGATTTACAGACGTAAAAAAAAAGAATGGAAAATTTGAGCATTTAACGTTACAGGAACGCAGTGAGAAAAAAGAAAAATGGCGTCTGCCAAGGGTGGATTGTTGGCACGTTCCGATTTTCCTCTGTATGCTGTCAAAGCCCTTGACGAACGTCATTTTCTTGTTGCTGGTGGTGGTGGAGCAGCTAAAACAGGCATTGCTAATGCAATTGTAAGGAACGTTTTATTATGTATTATATTTAATTCATTGAATTGTCATTGCAGTATGGATGCGGTGTGGTTCGAATTTCCTCATATGGTATATTTTACACATGGTAAAAGAATAGGACACGCTTTTCATTGCAGTGAATTGAAAATGACACTTTCCTTTGTGATTAATGATGAAGGATTTTATCTTGAAGTATCTTTGCCTTTTTAATTGAGAACAGTTAACAGTTTGTTGAAAGTTTGCTAGATAAGACGGGGATTCGAACCTGGGGCCCCTGAATCTCAAGTCAGGTGCTCTTCCAACTAAGCTAACTGGCACCAGTGATCGAGCCGATCTGATTGTAACGTTTCTTACCCCTTAAATGATCTTTGCCCTCAAAAATCAACATGCTAGGATCTTTCCTCTGGCAGGAGTTAACCTGCCACTTTCTAAGTTACGTTAGGTCACTGCAATAAATATAGCAGGATGAGAGAAATAATGACAAACCAGGATTCCACTCAGGCCTTCTGATTCTCTAGTCAGGTGCTTTACCAACTGAGATATCTTGATCAGCCAATTTAACAGTTCTGACCATCATCATGAAAGATGTCTATCATCTACAAAATTGACCTCAGAAAAGAAAATTAAAATTTTGTAATTACAATAAAACTTGTTTAGTATAAACACGGATATAGCAAAATCTCAGATATAGTGAAGTTTTGTGGAGTCCCTGGCAAAATTCTTTACAAGTCCTTGTTAAATTTTACGGTTATAACAAACTCGGTTATAACAAATTTACGGATATAGCGAACTAATTTGAGTTTGAAAAATAATGAAATTTACATCTTTTTAACGAATTGTTTTAAATTGTTGAATGTTGCCAATACTAAATGACATAAATGTTTAAATGAATTTATTTTCATGTACATTTTTCTATTCTTAATTCAAATTTTTAAAAGTATTAAAAAAATGTATTTTTATTCATTGCCTTAATAAACACAAATGGTGGTCATGTGTAAACAAACATGTGTATAACAAATTTGCTATGCTTATTATTACAAATTTGTTATTCGGTTATCACAAATTACGGATATAGTAAAGTAAATTATATGGTCCCTAGGAATTTGCTATAACCAAGTTTTACAGTAACATATTTGTCAAGGGGTTGGTTTACATTATCAGTTAGGTACTATGTACATGCACTTATGTGCCTGCAGTTTATTATATGTATCACAAAACTGGTAACTCCAAGCAATTGAATACTTTTCTAATTAATCAGAATGAGCCATCATTCATTTTTTTTTTTGATGAATGAATACTGGAAGGAAACATTCAAGGATAATTTTTGAAATTCTTATGTATGTATCTTTATATAATATAATTTTTTTTTTCTGTGCAGTAGTCTATAGATTTCGCTATTATGATACTATGTCAGAATATGCTTCATTGCTTACTTTCCTACATTTGTGGCATGCTTTATGGTTGCTATTGTACATCCCAAAAAGATCTCTATGAAAAGAAGAGAATGGTAGTGTCAGAGGAGTCTTGAATGAAGTAACTTTTTTGTTTAAATCAAACAGGTTTATTGATGAGAATCTTTTTTCTTTTTCTTTTTTTTTTTGGATAATAATACATCAATTCACCATGCTGGCTATTGCAGCCACAGAAATAAGTAATAAATTTATTTAAAGTTGATTGCAGTATTTTACTACATGAGTCTGATGAGAGATGATTTCTTTACAGGAAGTGTATGAAGTGAAGTTTTTATCAGACAAAGCAGTGGCAGGAAGCATTTGCAGACATGACACGGGTACAAAATCCATCATGAATGGCTGTAATGTCTATGATGGCAGGAACCACATTTTTGCAGCAGGTTTGGATGATGAGTGCCACATTTACTCACTGAAATACAAGGTTACATCCCCAGAGAAAAATGAGAAAGGTACATGTACAAATGTGATTTGATTTTCAAATAAAATAATTTTGAATTTGTCTTTTTTTGATTTTCAAATCAATTAATATTTTTACTGGCAGATAATTCTTCAAATTTTGTTGCAAGTTTTCTTTCTCCTCCTGAGACTTTTTTTTGTATTAATTATTACAATCATGTATCATTATTTCTTATACTCTTTCTTGGTTTTATTTATTTTTCATTTTTTATTCCTAATTCTTCTTTTAAAAGGAAGTAATGATGTTAGACAGAGGAAATCAGGAAATGAGAATTCAGTCAATAAAGAAGAAGAAGGAACAAAGCAGATTCAGTTTGACATTGAAGAAATCAAACAAATTAAAACAGACTTTCACAAGGAATCAAGTTTTCAAAAAGCAGTGCAGTTTAGCAGAGATCATTCCATACTGGCGACGGGAGGATCAGATGGCTATCTCAGAGTGTGGAAGGTAGCTAGTTCATGGTTTTTTAGCTCACCGAGATGAGGTCGGGGAGCTTACCGGTATGCTATACCTTCGGCATCTGGACCTGGTTAAAGTTTTTGGAGCAGGTCCTATATCTAAGTTATAACTGGTCCTATTTTCACCAAACTTGCATTGATGGTGCATCTGGGCATACTTATGAACTTAACAGACTTGGTTGCTAAATCTGAGACGTACAATACGATATTGACACTTGACACGGTACAATATTGTATTGTATTATATGATATGATATGGTATCATACAATGCAATACAATATTGTAAGTTAGATCATTACCTATGATTTTCACATAATATTTTAATGGTGGTATCATAGAGGTGATGCCTCATCTTGGTGAGCTCTGTAATCTTTGATTACCTACATTTACTATTTTTGTGAAACATCCATACAAAAATTACTTTCCATAGGAGCACGTATTCACAATTTTTGAATTCATTTACTTGTATATGTATGTATGAAAATACATGTATATCATAAAATTATATGAAACTTGGAATTGAAGAAAGCTGTCATGTATTTAAAACACTTATGCTATGTTTAGATGACATAGGGAATTGTTTGATAATCTCTTGACATTATGAACTATTTCTAGTATCCAAGCATGGAGAAGGTTTTTGAAGTTGCAGCACATAAGAGTGATGTAGATGATATTGATATCAGCCCTGATGGTCACAAAGTAAGTTGAATGTCGTTTACTGTAAACGTACTACATTTGGCTGTGTATTCTATTTAGCGCTTTCGGTGGAATGCGGCTTCCGCTAAATCAAGTTCATCGCTAAATGCCATGTATATATGTATAAGAATAGTCACATTAAGGAATACGCTAATTCAAATCCACGCCAACTTGTTCAAAATGTTTACAGTATTTGATACAACATTGCATATTGGTATGTTTTGGGGTTAAATTGGAATCATTATGTCCGTCTGTGTGTCTCTCTGTCTGTTTGTCCATAACTCTTATAAGAAGAAATATCAGGTGCCTATGACCTGAGGATATGTAATGCCGCTGATGTAACTTTATTGACCAAGGACAAAATAACATCATTATAGCACTTACCGCATATTCAAAAGAGTTCTTGGACTGTTCTAAGTTTCTGATTAAAAATGTTTTCCATATTATGTGAGATCTGTGTATTATGTTGTAATGTTATCCCCCTTTTTCATTGCTGCTCCATTGAAAAAGATGGATATGTACATAATACCAGTAATTGACATTGAAAGCAAAAATCTTTTAATGAAATTTTCAGATTGTCACTGTGTCCAGAGACCACTGTGGATTTGTGTGGAAATCAAAAGACGGCAGCAAAATTAAAGACCTTAATGGACCTCAAGAATACCGATTCAGGGCATGCAGGTAATCAGAATAAACTTTTGGAAAAATAAGGACCAGGTGTGTTTGGATTTTGGAATGAAAGCTTTAGATTTTCAAGATATGTATCATTTGTACATGTAAAATGTATTCAATATAAGTTTGTTTCAACTTTTCTGAATAATTCATGTTTACTGATTGACCTAATTACAACTCTATTCAATTAATAATCATTTTGATATTATCATTCATCCTGTAAGATATTTGTGGACTTTGTAGATATGGTTTGATAGAAGGAAAGAAGGACAAGTTTAACTTGTACACCATTAGTATTCCCGTGAAGAGATCTCAGAAGCCCCAGCCCTGCTACCTCACCCTGTGGGACAGTGAGTCGTTTCGGTCCAAGGGAAACCAGGAGACAGGGACAGAGGTCTTGTCCAGCCTGGCCCTCAGGTACAGCCAGAACTTTCCTAATATAGAACTGAAGCTAAGATTTGAGTTGAATTGAAATTAAGGAGAGGAAGAGAGGGATAGAGAGAGAGATTTTGAGATTTTGAGATTTTTCTGTTTCATTTACGATCAAGATGAGAGTATTTCGAAAGAAAAAAAAGTCTTAGAGACAGAGAGAAAGGGTAAAGGGTAGAATTAAGTTTCAGTCAATGTATATTTTTTAATGAAAACTAGATAAAAGAAATTTCATTGAAATCCCTGTTTTTTCTTATCAGTGAAGACGGTGTGTATGCAGCAGTGGGGACCATTTCAGGGAGTGTAGCAGTGTATATTTCATTCAGTCTACAGGTACACTATATATGTATTTATTGATCATGTGGCCAGGTGATAGACTGGTGTTCAGTACTAGCATGTTTTTTACACTCAAAGGTCTCATTTCATCAACTATGTACAATATTGTTCAGGGGTAGAAATATATCATTATCTTCTCTAACATGCACAAAAGTTTCTCAGTTCAAGTGCCCCATTTTGGATAAATCTACTTGTTTTGCCTCAGAATAAGATGGAATTTTTGTCATTAGATTAAATGCATATTAAACAAGATAAATGAAAACATATATGTCTATATTAATAGTTTATAGAGCATTTTCTTGAATTTCAGGAACTCTACTATGTGAAGGAAGCTCACAGTATATTTGTGACAGGCTTGGCTTTCATGCCCAGTTCTGAGGCAGCACAAGCCATTACAGGGAGTCAGGACTTCACACTTCTTAGTATCTCAGCAGACAACACCATCCGTCTTCACCAAGTGGCCCCACGAGGTTAGTGGAATTCACTTAAAACCCTATATTGAATACCGGTAGATTCATTTGAATTAATGCTTTCACAAAATAGATGATCCAGTGTAATCTTGTTTTATGGTACTTATAAAGCTGTAGATTTAAAAATTAAAAAGAAAATCAAATATTATTTTTTGATAGTTATCAGTATGCATTAAAACATCTTGTATTTTTGTGAATAAATGATGACTGTCATCAATTTCATCGTGACGTTTTGATTGACAGGTTCCTACAGTGCCGCCCTGGTGGTAGTCCTCTTTGTCTGTTTCATCACAATGATATTCTGGCTCATCTCGGAGCTTGGATTATGATCTAAGAAACGATTAGTGTCTAGTGTACAGCCATCTAATAAAATCAATGTGTTAAAACATCAATAGGACTAAGGTTAATGTGCAATGTTTTGTTGAGGTCTTGAAAACTGTGATATCTGTATGGAGAGCATTAAATATTTATATAACTTACTAACATCAGAGTCTAATTGAATGAATCTCGTGGGAGAATTTGTATCATGCACCAACATCATCTTAGTAGGTTCTTCTTTTCATTTCTAAGTTTTTTATGCTCCTTGTTTATATGTTGTTATGTGAATTTTAATTGTTAACTGTATAATAATTTGGTTGTTCTGATTCAACCATGTTTGTTGATGATGTATGTCTAATTTGCAATTTAACCACATGTACTCATACATTGTTATGTTACAACTTGTGTGATTGTACATCACAGACATGTATTACCATGATGTAACTTATGCATGTACCTGTTAGGCCCAAAGAATTATGGTAATGTAGTGGTTTTCAGGCACCGCAGCATTATGTCAAATGCAGCCACATTGATTAAGTTTATTGCCATATTGAAAAGGGAAACTATGCAATTTCTAATTTTAAGTCAAAATATGAAAATTGCATTATTCCCCTTTGCAAATCTATAAATTACCTGCCTGTCGCATTATATTTTTAAATTTTTGGCCAAAGAACCAACATAATATTATTATTTTTTGCCTTGTACGTGTAAATCAAACATAGCAATGGATTCATGAACATTAGTTTTCATTTTTTTTTAAACAATTCCAGGAGGTGACACTGTTATACCCCACTCAACAAAGTTGCGAGGGGTATTGTGTTTTTGACCCATCCGTCAGTCAGTTAGTCCTGTTTTTATGTAAGCGCAACTCCTCTTAAACTGCTGCATGGAATTCTGTTAAACTTTGTAGGTATTTAGGACAATGTGTAGATGTGCATATTAACAGGAAATTCCGATTCCATTATTTTTCTTTTGAATTTAGAATTTTGTTGTTAAGACAAAAGTGTAGATGTGCATATATGCTGAAAGTTTTGATAATTTGTGATAATATTTTGGGAGTTATACCCCTGTATTTATTTATCTGGTGTATATAATGCATACCCTGCCATTCATTATGTGTAGCATTGTCAAGTAATGGGGAAGCATGGGGTATGTGAGTTAGCATACTATTTCTTTCATTGTGCCTTGTATACACAATATTGTGGTACAGGTTATATTAGCTTCCATCCATTCTCCTGAACCCCCCCCCCCCTCCATTCCAACTCCTCCCTTGCAACTTTCTCCCTGTAATTTATTTAATTATGGGCATCCCCTTTCTTCTGGTCAAAAAACTGTCTCTTAATATCATTCATTTTATCATTTCCCATTCCTTTTGAACATTTTATTAAACATGTAATTATATGTTTGTTTTAATCAATTTACAGTATAATCTGGGTCATTTAACTTCCTCAAAGGTGCTACCGATTTTGTAAAATTTATAACTAAACTATAATCATTATTTAAAATACTTGGTGGTTGGTGCATTTATAAGAATGTAAAATATTAATAAAAAGGGATATGGGAATATAATACCGTACATTGTATGCATGTACTTCAATGTGTAAAATTGTCCTTGGCAAACACTTTTTATTTGAATAGCAATGTATCTCACAATGAAAATAGAAACATATTTGCTGATGTTTTTTTAATTCTAAAATTTAAATTCTTCATAGATAAAATTATGATAAAAATGAATGTGATACATGTATTAAGTAGGGTTATTACTGATACTTAAATTAAATAAAAATGGTTATTTATTAAAAGGTTCATGTTTTTGTATGTGATTATCATACTGCACAGCCATGTATATAGATATGTTACTGTAGAGGGATTTATTTGACCAAGATGACTGTATATGTCAATGTGAATGTAGATTCTTTCTTACATTCCTCTACTGTTAGTAACATGCAGTTTTCTCTGACTGTATACCAAATTTTATTTATTGCTTATAGTGAAAAAATGCAATAAAATTGTTAAAAGTGACATTTTGTTTATATTTTTATTCATATTTATATCTATGCATTTACATTGTATTTATAGTTTAGTATTAGATTTATTTTTAAAAATTTTCAAGCATTGCATCCAATCACTGCGACCTATTCTCCAACTTAATTTGCATTTCACATTTATGCAGCTTACCAGAAACACACAATCTTGATAAGCTTTGCTGTTTATTCCAAGTAAAATCAAAAGATTCTGGGGTCTGTGCTGTACATGAGGTTGGCATTACCAACTTTTAGTTATACTTTGTCCCAAGTTTCTGCTTCCACCACTTTTTGCATAATATTTTGATAGTCATAAATACCTTTGTGCCCAAACTACATTCATCCACTGGAATGAAAAAGCCCAGTTTTTCTGTTTTGAAATGCCCCCTCCATCGTTTCAGGTTTTAATATAAAGTGTACGGAGATTTTGCATTGCAAACGTGAAAAGTTCCCAGATGATAATGTCGAAAAATTGTGCGAGGAGTCCTGAGAATTTCCCATTATAAATGCCCGGAAGAAAAGTATTTTCATTCCTGTGAATTTCTCAAGGTTAAAGACGGAACGTGTGAAACAAGAAATCTTATAATTTTTGCCATATATTGATTTCAGTTTATGTATTTATTAAGAAAATCATCAAAAAGTGATGGAAACAATAACCTCAGATAGACTACAGAAAAAGTAAATCAAATATGGAATATTTAACATTCATTATGACAATTAAAAGTGCGATGTTGGAAGTAGACCTTACAAAATCTCAGTCTAAAAAAATTGTGCATCCTTTGGTATTCCCTCTTATCAAAAGATTTACATGTAGCCAGTATGATGAAGTAGTAGACACTTAAATTTTGAGTCTAGTTTTAAAGATCAATCTATTATTTTACTGCCTTGGAGTCAACAGATAGTACTCTAGTACTCGTTGTTTGAGGTATTGGTAAAACAACCGTCAAATACAGTTCTGCAATTCATTTTATTTCATTTTTTTCCATGTGCAAATTGCAAATAAAAATATGTATTGTTATAATTCTCATATTTTACATATACATACAGGTAACATGTCTTTCTAAAACAATTTGGAGTTAATTTCAACAACAACTTTAACAACATTTTAGTGACATGACTAAAACATGGCTGTTATTATCAAACAGCCCACACAGAGTTGTTAAATCAATATTCTTTCAATACCGCAAGTCTGTTAGGATTTACGAAATTCTACATCATGATTTGCTTACAAGAAATATTCAGGCGAAAATACGAAAACCTGAATATTCATGAAGCCTCTAACAATAAGCTTTATAGAGACCAGGCCCTATAACATAATCTAATGAGATATTAATGGAGTTCATTTTCTTTCAATCTTACAGGATATGTAGCTATGTCATATTGTGGAGTATATCACAAAACAACTACATTGTATGGTGGCAAATGTCACCTTACGACTAGACAATTCACTGGCTAAACCCTGAAATCAAGGATGGAAGAATCGCACACCTTAATTCATCGCCGACATATATCACAGTTTTGCTCTTAAAAAATAATAAATAAAGGCTGCCATTTTTATGGAATAATAAAAACAGCTGTGCAAGTAGAAAATCATCTGGCTTGCTATAGTAATATGTCACAAAAGTTTGAAATTCATAGATTTCAATGTTATATTTTCATAGCACTATAATATAATTCTATAAAATATATATACAATGTAGGTCAGCCAGTAAACTTGATATCTCTTTTTTCAAAGAGGAGTAACATAGGTTGTGGAGAGTTTTCCATGTTTGGACGGATTAAACACTTGATGATATATGTTCTTGTAATAATAACACCACAATGAAGATCTGGTTGGTGGATGCATGATGGGAGGTGATTATCACTATGGAGACAAGAGAGGCGGTCTTTAGATAGCTTTACTGGCCGGGCGTAACCAGGTGTCATCCTGTAAAGTCTGTCCAGACGGTGGTCTGAAATGGACAAGATTTCCGTTTGAAATACATACTGTTAAATAGATATTACATGTTTATATGCTTGTGCAATACAGGAAACAAAGACGATTCTTTAAGTTAAAGTACATTTTGGTTGAGGGATTTTAAATAAATCAATGTACCGGTAATTTAAAAGCATCACTATTTAGCAATAGTCCCTTTAATCTGTTGTTAAATGCTCCGATTCTATTACCTGTTATATCTTTGTTTGGCCATAAATCTGTCTAGAATGTCATCAGGGTCGGCCAAAGAAACCTCATCAGCTACAGAAAGCAATGGAGGTCATTGTGTTAAAAGAATTGCATCATAGAGTATATGCATAGCTGTACTTTTGAAATATGTACACTGTCATATTTACAAGCAAATGAGAGCAAAGCAGTTTGTACTCAAAGTCAATACAGCTGTAGTATCATTAATCTATTGGATGAAAGTTCACAAACTAGTGAAAAGGAAGAACTTTACTTAGATAAATACAACACTTGCTGTACTGGTTCATGTTTCAGTAATACAAAGTTGGAGATCTATGTAAATAATCACCATTCAACTGGTGCAGCCTCCGAAGGCGAGCGTCATTCTTGCGCTGAATTCTGTCCACGTCCAGACTCGCTGCGGAGCCAAACGGATTCAGGGGCTGACTCTCTGGCTGTTAAAACAAGGTGAATGGCGTGATAGCAAAGATAGCACAAATAGGAGAACTTATACAAAAAAACCAAGTGTTTGCCTCATTATTTGATTACGTATAGAGTGATTAATGTTTCACGATTGCTGGTGTACAGAATTTCAAAATGATTGAATTTAATAAAAATATTGTTAGATCACATGAATAATTCATCCAAACCAATTATTAGATCAGTCTTGTTACCAGTAGAGTTAACATGGAGTGAATATACATTGTACACAAAAGAGAGTTTTCCAACTAAATTATTTACTATCATAACATCATGCAAGGTAGGGTTTCTGGCTTTTAGAGGATTTAAGGTTGTATGGACATATAATTATTGGGGGGGGGGGTTTTCATCAGCAAAGTTTTGATAGATTTACGTTAATAATATCATTCACAAGAATAAACTGAATAATTTTTGACACAGTAAGTGGGAATTTTGAAAGATTTTGTAAGACAGTAATGTCATACAATGTGGATAATATCTGTCCTTGTTTTGCCAACCATGCATATAAATGAAGTTACACATGCATAGCATCCAAAGGAGCATAAGTGAAATGTCAGCCAAATCAATCAAACTCTTTTGTTATTTCCTTATAATTACATTAACAATCTAATCCCAGCTAAAACATAAACCCAAAAAATATCATCTAGTACTGTTTCAACTATCCATGAATTCTTTTCTTTTCTTTTTTTTTTATAAGTATTAAAATCAAAAGACAGTAACCTTTTCAAATTGTTCAGGCAGTACCAAATTGGTGCACAAACATTCACATGATTTTCATTACATCTTTGAATTCACATTGATTTGGCAGACATTTGAAAATTAAAACAAATTTTGTAAGTGAAGCTGTGAAAACGTTATTTAGTTGGTTCCCAAATACAGGTTTGACTGGTTCCCAATCCTGATACCTACTGGATTATATCCTACACTATCCACCTATGGAAATCAAAACACGACAACATCACATTTAAAATACAGTACGTGTATAATATATAAAGTATAGCTTCTGTAACATTTCACTCTAATCCAACCTATTCTCTTGCTACTCTAGTTATATACTTGTGTATCAATTGAAAACAAAACTGAAACCACATTGGATATGTCATGTGACATTGACTTACTCGTGGACTGAGTGTGACTCGCTCACGTCTCCGGTGTCGAGCAGACTCGTTTCTCTTGGGGAGATCTTCAAAGTCATCCGGGAAGTGGTTCAACCCATCAACATCTATAGAAAGTATACAGAACATATGTAAACACAGAGAATTAATGGAAAGATGAATCTTATCATTTTTTTATACAATATTGTACATGAAGCAGACTTTTTCAAAACAAAGCAACACATTATTTTCAAGGTTAGGGTACAAAGAAGGAAAACATTCAGATAACAAATATGAAACAAAAATTCACAATTAAAAACTTTTTAAAAACAATAAACCCAAAGACGTACATGTACTGGTACATGCAAAAATGTATTAATGAAGCTTGCTTATAACAGATTTTGCTAATTAACTGGGGGTGAGGAAATGCCTGCTTTGAAAATAGATTACCAATTCACCACCACCATGAATAATAAGTTAGTTGTGTGGAATAAAGTGAGAAAACGTCAAAAAGTGAGCAAACCTATAAATGCACTGTTTGAGTTGAGCATGGAGCGCGGACTGACCGTGCCCTGGCGTGTTGTCAAGGGCGGAGCCCCCAGACCTGTACAAAAGAAAAGGCGTGGTGCTGTGGTTAATGCAACTACAATACAGCTAATAGTTCTGGTGGGTATATATAAATACATAAATAGGAATATGCTTGCCAATATTCTTTCATCTTTCAACAATAATTCATGTGTATCATTATTGATACTCAAATCTTCTTTAACTTTTCTTTTTTGTAATATTTTTCATTAACATTCTTTTAATTGATCAAAGCATAGCAATATTCCATAACAAAAAGCTACATATAAAATGGGAGGCACATGGAACCTATCGCTCACCTGAGAAACCATGTCTTTTGACACAAGTCTACTGCTTGCTTGCTATCTACACTATATAAATTATGTTTAAAATATTGGACACCTTTCAATTATGGCCTCCCTCTGGGATTATGGTATGACTTTCATCAGATGGAAAAAAAATGAGTTCCATAATATTATTTTTTATGATGAACTTCGAAGCCCAACCCAGGTCTATTTCTGGCCCCTAGGAGATCTTAGTTTAAGCAAATTGAAATCTACCATATACTAGTAGCGGAAGCTTACGTAAAGGTTTGGGTATCACAAACTACTTGGTTCTTGTGAAGAAGATTTTTAAAAAACCCAACCCTATTTTCACTATTTCTTAATTATCTCCTCTTTAACGGGATCCTGTTCCTTCACTTGAACAAACTTGAAAGCCCTTCGTTGGAGAATGTTGTGTGTCAGGTGTGGTTTAAATTGGTACAGTGGCCTTAGAATTGAAGTTAAAATGTTAAATATTTACAAATGGACAGACAGACACCAGACAAAAAGTGATCAGAAAAACTCACTATAGCTTACAGCTCAGGTGAGCTAAAAAGCAATCCCAGTATTATGATACTAAATAAAATGGTTATCAGCAAATTTCCAAAACTAAAATGTAAATACAATTTTCTTTTTGCTGCACAAACATGTGTTTCACAATCAAATAAACAGCCAAAAATGTTAATAAAGATGCAGCATTATATATATACAATATGAATACTGTTCACAGTTGTATAATAAACATGTCAGGCAATTTGTATATGTTGAGTATATATATTTGGATACATGTATTACTTTCCCAACCCAGTAGCATAAAGTATAAAATCTCATAAGAGTAAATCAAGTGGATATGATAATTGGGAACTGCACTGTGGTGTAAAAATAAAGCCAAGAATAGTCATTTTCTGTTTAGTTTGACATCAAGGTAGAAATTAAATATAAAAGAAGAAAACATTCAGAGAAATTCCCCTACAAATTTTAAGGCAGAGCTAGCTTCTACATAGACTTATAACTTCACACTTATTTCATAGAAACCAAACAGAAAATAGCCTCAAAAGAGAATCTGCACTAGTGCAGCTATGATAATGAATTTTGTTAAAGAGTGAAAATTAATTAATTAAAGAGCAAAAGAAATATAGAGTGGCAAAACATACATGGGTTTATTGATTAAAACCTTTATATAGCATTTGTTGTTATCAATAAATGATTTTAAAAAGAAATGTTTGGTTAAGAAAAATTTATAGATCTAACTATATATACAGAAAATATCTCCAAATGCAATGATAATCTAAATCATATACTTCTTTCTGAGCGGCGTCCTTTCCATGTGTTGTAATTCGTTGGGGTATACCCTTGAAAGTAAACAGAAAATGAACTCTTATTAAAAATACTGATTTAAATACCCTTTCCTATCAATCATGTTCCTCATGTTCCTGAAGCCATTCAGAAAACCTCCCTTAAACATGTGACATTGACCACTGCAAATCAAACATCACACTATCAACAAACCTGAAAATAAGTCTCTGTCCTTGGCCTTATTGTTGATCACTGTTGAACAGCAACAAAATTGTTTGGTTCAAATCTTAATCATTTTCACAAATTTTAAAATTTCAAGATATAATACTTTATTATTTTACCTATCTTGTCCTCTAAATCAGTCATTTTAAATTTATGAATAGATAAACACCCTGGCTCTTAAAAAATAAATTTTGCAAATTTCAATTTTATGATATTGCCACATTAATTTTCACAAATTGTGCAATCCTTATTGCAGTTATTTGACTGTGATTGTAACTTTGACTGATATCATGTGACTATTTTGAACTTTAACATTTGACTGTGATTTTAACTCTTTGACTAATATCATGTGAATTTTTTGAACTTTGACATTTGAAAGTGATTGCAACTCTTTGACTGATACCATGTGACTATTTTAAACTTTGACCTTTGTGTCATGTGACCACTCCTGTGCATTACCAACCTGCCACACCCTCTCTCCCACACTTATTACACTTGTCCTCAACTGTGACTGTCAACCACCAGAACAAAGATTTCATTTCAAGCAGACCACTTAATTATTCCACATATTTTGCTTTTTGTAAATTATACAGGGAATCTTATCAAAAAAAAGTTACTGCAGAAACACGCAAGATACATATATTGGTACACAGACATGCGGTAGAAACAAAATATATGTTTACACAGGTATAATTAAAGGAGACATGGAAAGTGTATATAGCCAAAGACAAAAAGCAGAAGTCTGTACTTACTCGTTTCCTTCATTGACTTGAGTGTATCCTCCTGATGTCTGAGCAAGGCGTCTTGTTGAGCTTCCAGTGTCTCGTTAGAAGTCGGAGCATCTGGGAACATGCTACGGAAAGCTTTCCGAGATTCTGTGTCATCTTTAGAAAACAGCAAAACATATTTCTTAACTCAGTGACATATCCTTGACAAGTCATTAAATATTAATACTTATAAATAACTTTAATACTAGCTGAGCACAAAACAGTTTTTATAGGCTGATGTCAAGTTAGTAATACAAGTATCTTAAGTACAACTAGCATATGACAATCTTTTACATTGAATGCTATTATAAAACCATATGGAATGAATCAAAATTCATTTTCAAAAGTGATTTTCATAGTGTCATCTAAAACACATAGAATGTTCCATAAACTTTGTATAACTACTGGTAACACACAAAACTAAATACCATTCAACAAAAGAAAGAGAAAGGTATCATTTACACAAACTGGAAATTTCGGTTTCAGGATGTATTTTTTTTTAAAGCTTTCAAGAGAGAATGCTATTTTGAAGACCAAGCATTTAAAAAAATATGGAAAAAGAACAACATCAGGTATATTATTAATCAGATTTTTTTTCCAATTAAAATGGACATATATCACAGAATGTAACAATCAGCTATCTACAACAGTTTATCTCCACACGATAAAAGTCAATATAAATATGTCACGTTTTGTCCTTGTTAGCTACAACAGAAATACAACAAAGATCATGAAACATTCAGTGGAGTTGACACTGCACGAGGCTGTCTGACATGATCTTGAATAGTAAAGCACATACAGCAGTACATTGAGAGTGGGTTCAATTAAATATATAATGGTGACATGGACGGTAACTTGGATATGTAGTTATACACACACCAGTATTGTGTGTAGATTTTAGTGAGAGTTCTTACTTTTGTATTTGAGCTCGTTAAATTCCTGTATGTTCCTGGGATTAGCGTTTTCTGTGCGGACTTGGGCAGGCTCTCCCTGACGCGCTCTCTCAAACACATCTATCTCCTTACTGTAACACAAATCACAGTTTGTTTAAAGAACAAGCAACATGAGATTTCACCAGAAAAAGTCTGTTTTTGACTTGTTTTACAATAATGATTGAAAACTTACGGAGCTGGTCTTTGAACCATTCTGGGGTCAAAAACATCTGGTTCATTCTGTCAATTAGAAATCAAGAGAAACATAAGTTTTTAAGCTTTAATTATTTGAAAAAACTTTAT
The DNA here is from genome assembly GCA_016163765.1 of Magallana hongkongensis. Lineage (NCBI taxonomy): Eukaryota > Metazoa > Mollusca > Bivalvia > Ostreida > Ostreidae > Magallana > Magallana hongkongensis. The sequence goes on from WFKH01007768.1 coordinate 33,642,819, forward strand.
TTAGCATTTAATCATTAACTTATTCCCTGTGACTTTTTTCATGACCAAGCCTATGTTGATAATGTCAAATAATAACATGTGACATTTTTGGTTTGCAGTAAGAAATGTTTGTGACTATCACAATTCTTGTGGAAATTTCTTGCACACAATTTAAAGTTGGTTTACAGTCATAACACTAAATTACTGAGTTGAGAGATTGCAAATAAGCAAATTTTTAAAAGTGGTTTAAGCCTATTATTTTTCATACCCTCTGAGTTTCCAGTGCATTTTCCACCCGTTTCCTCTCACTCTGTAGTTGTTTTCTCATGGAAGCCAGTTCTTTCAATACATCAGAACCTTAATCAAGTAAATGTCAAGTTCAAGTCAATTGAAAACTACAAGTCTGATAAAAAACCAAGAAACTACTGAGAAACTAGTATATTCTACAACACATACCAGTACACTACTGTAAACATTCTTAATTTAAGGTAATCATACTTTAAAGCTTTTGGCACTGCTTCTTGTCCATTAATTTAATTTATTTATGATTACAACAAATGTTATGTAGAAGCTTGGCCCCTCATGCTCTATTTTGTAATTATGCTTTTCTGTTATGTAGGAATATTTTAACTTTACTGAGTGCCTTTAATTATGTTCATTAGCAGTATTTCATTGACAGAAAAAGATGGTCTGTTCATAAGAATAACAGCTAGCTATAACTTCGCTGGACTTCAGGTATGACGAGATTCACAAGACTCTTTACAAATTCTGTTTTATCCATTATTCCATATTATCCATATTTCAGGAATGAGCATACCTGTTGCAATACCATTATGATAACAAAAAAGTTAGTGTTGTTTCTGTTTTTATTGTAAGCTGTTTTTACAAAAATAATCTTTTAATTTTAAATTATTATTATCATACACCTTTTATTAACATATTAATTTAAATGCAAAAGTTCAAACCATTCTGTTAAGCACAACTATTTACTTCTCACAAACATGAGTAATTAATCATTGCTTTTCAAACCTTTCAAATAGATTGATATCTTGAAAGTCTGAATTTTTTTGTTTGCCTATCAGCAGTATTGGATTGAGAATTCTTCTCAAACATTATATGCTGTGAACATGTATTTTGTAAATATTGTAAATATCTGTAAGTGTATCTATGAGTGTCTCTAATTATAACTTCTACGATAACTTCTAGACAGACGTAAGAGGACTCACTGTTGGATCACTAGACTCGATCGCTTGACTCAATCTGCATCAGAGCGGCAGGTAAAGCTCGTAGTAAAACCTTACTTCACATAATCTGCAGTGTCACGGTCATTGTGATCGCAGTTATATCAAAACTAAATCTCTGGACCTATAGCTTGCATAACCAACTGAAGGAATCCAATTTATTTCATCTCAGAATTTAAAAGAGTGTTTGTATTCCAGCCATAGTAACTAGTGATGGAAATTTCTAATTGGTTACTAAGTTGCAAGGATGGTAACCATTTACAAAATCAGTCATCGACTAGTTGACATATAAAATAATGTATGTTTTAATGCAATTCCATGATAAATTTGATTCTGTATCATTCAAGACTGTTATCTTATCAAGTAAGATTGGAAACCTTTAAACCCCAGGGCTGAGATTGAGGAGGGAAATGGTCAGTAGGTGTTAATTATAATGACTCTTCATTATTCATTATTCATTACTTTGTCTAAAGCAGGATAGTTATTTCAAACAGAGATCTATAATTTGTCATTGGTAAACTTTGATTATCTTATATTTGAGAAGTTGAATTGACTATGAAATTGCGACATGTAGTCAGGGAAAATATTTCATGACTGTCTGCTTGTTGTTTTAGATTTGTTCTTGAATAATAATTATGATAGAACCTTTGTGTTATATAAACAGAATATTCCTATTGTGCTTTCTATGTTATTTATGAAAAAATAATAACAAGAGGCTTAGGGGCTACATTGCTCATCTGAGCAACAACTGTCATAACTTTGATCAAATCAGTTTTAGAGTATCAAATACAAAATATCTGGACAATTTAGGGTAGATCTTGTTTAAAAAGATTTTCAGTTCTTTTCCATTCATATTCTTTGTTAAACATTGAGCCCCTGTTTTTGTTTTAGTTTTTGAGGAGAAGATTTTTAAGATTTTTTTCTCCATTCATTCCTACGTAAAAATTCAACTCTCCATTGAGGCCCCACTCTACCTCAAGGGATCAAAATTTGAACAAATTGAATCTACACTACCTGAATTGATTCAACACAAGTTTCAGTCTTTCTGACCAACTGATTTTGAGAAGAAGATATTTTATGAATTTTCTCTATTTATTCCTATGTAAAAACTCAACCCCTTTATTGTGACCCCAACCTAACCAATGGGATCATAATCTGTATAAACTTGTATTTACACTACCCCTGATTTTTCCACACAAGTTTCAGCCTTTCTGGCCAATCCATTTGGCTCAGGTGAGCTAATAATATATTGAAACAAACCTGCACATTTAATATGTGTAACCAGTTAATTGGTCAGAACAAATTGTGATTAACCAATTGGCAATTCTGCAATTGACTGCCATCCCTAATAATAACAATCATTCTGACTCTGTATTCTGAATTATTTTCAAAAAGACTCAAATAAATCCAAAACCTGTGCATGTACTAATAAACAGCTTATTGATTTGGAAAATTTTTGACTGGTTTACTCATGGGACAAATGCACAATATTGTAACACTTACTATTATCTCACAGCACTTTCTACTGCTGGGCAGTTTATATACTATTGATTGTTTGTTTTTCATTATTTAGTAAACAGAATCTTGTTATAAGTGACCTTGTTGTTACATTAATTGTAACACATTGAAGTTATATAAAGAATTTAAAAATGGGACCAAAATAAAAATAATGTTGTTAAAAGCAGTGGCTCACAATATCCATATTCAACTACACTCTGCTTCCATAAACAACATTGATTAAAACCCAAGTATGGTTCACTAATATTCCTGAATCACATGATTCTATTATTGACTTTGCATGCACCACACTGCGGTAGATAGGATGGGTGTGGTTGCTACTTACTGTTAGCTCTGGATGGTGGCTGTGGGGGAGGTCTTGAGGACTGCAAAAAACATCAATATTTTACTGTTAATGACTTTTCTGCATCATTATTGCATGTATGCTATGAATTACATGTACAGTGCAACAAAGTGCAGCGAGCAACAGCAAAACAATGCATGCATACATGCTTGTATACTCAATTCTAACATGCTTACATAAACATGCCTATATATGCCTTTTAACTGAAGAGAAAGACAAAATAATGTTTTGACTAAAATACAAAGGAAACCAAACAAAAAAAGTTAAAACAAATTGCATACTACTATGGCAGAAAAACATCTTATTCTTAAGAGCACAAACGTGCCACTTATTATTGAAAGATGAATCAGCAACTTCAGTTGGTTTTATTCTTGAAAATGAGGGAGCAATAATTACAATGAACAGCTGGGACACAACAACTTCTAGAGGGGTATGCATGGAGGGAGTGTTTTGAAAGGGGACATAGGGAGATGTGGTTTTTTATATTTGTTACCTCAACCAAGGGAGAAGGTTCTTTCCGTAAAGCTGGGATGGGTGGAGAATTACGTGTGTCTTCAGACGTCTGTGGATTAAAGTAAGCAAGCATGAAGTCCTGTACTATCACTAAATATAAAAGCTTTTTACACAAACAAATCAAAATCAAGTTTTTTCTAAGTGAATCTCAACAAAATTTCTAGCTCTAATCCAGAACCCAAAACAAAACAATTAAAGCTCTCTAAGTGCAATATAAACAGATGAATAAATGCATTACATAGTACATGTACAAGATTTCCTCACACCACTGAGTAAATATTATTTATATATTCATATATAAACATCTGCAATGTAACATTAAGCCTACAAGTATTATTTTTTTTCAATGCATCCATATACACAAGAAAAAAATACTAGCTAAAATAGAGTTAAAATAAATACATTGAAGATGAACCAACACAAACACAAACTAAGTTTCACTTATCACTTACAACATGTTACACAAGTTATCATAACTACACAATGATAACACACTCAATTAAAATGTTAAAATGAACCTCAATCCCAAGTTATAAAAACAGATTACCATAACATCCACATTTACACCAATCGAGATTAATAATTAATCCTACTGAGTATCCCAAATATTGGCAGTGTACCAATTAAGTATTATTTCCACTCGCTAAAATCTTTCATTCAAAATGTTAGGGTAAAAACCATAAAGAGTTATCTATTGGTAACAATGAATTAACTTAACTCAGAAGTTATTATTTTTAATTTACTTTAAAGAGTACGTAACATAACAAGTAAGCATTAATGGCTGCATCAAATTCTGGCTAGATCTACAGCAACACAGCGGTATAAATTTACCCCTGGTTTTGGCGATATTGTCGGTTCTGGAGTCTTTTTATCCTCCTGTCAATTTACAACATCAACTAAATGTCACACTAACCATAAACACACAACATCAATTCAGTGTACATGTACACATAAATGGTAAGGGTACATGTACACATAAGGTAGGTATCATAACATTCAACCTGTAGCTTCTGTCATTTTAGAAGAAAAAGTGCTACCTTAATGCAACATCGACAAAATAACACCTCTATTCTAAAACAACAATTACTATGTACCCTTGACCTTTCACTCAATGACAACAATAAAGGGGTGCCCTTTGACATTTATCACTCTCTAATTTACCGAGATTCCATATGATTTTTTGAGACCTAGACTGTCTGGTAGGTCTATTCCAAGTCGAATCGAATTGGATCGGAAGTGACTCGGTTGAGCCAAGTCAACTGAGTTTGAGGTAACTTCCTAAATAAGTATAGGCCATATGCAATGAATGATGTAGAAAAAAGTCTTAAAGATAGTTATAACTACCAGAAAATAGCAATTTCAGCAATAATTCTCTGCACAAATTCAAAATTTCCCAATTCTAAATATTAACCTTATATTTAGCTTCAAGCTTAAATGGACAATGGTGATGACAAAAGATGACGAGACTGGATTACAAATAACTGGGTTTTTTCTGCTGGTGCAAATGTTTTGTACAATTTTTTTGTTTTGTTTCTAAGATGGGTATACATATTTTTTGCTTTCATATTTTTAGCAATTTCTGAACAAGTGACAATATAGGTATAATAAACATTTGTATGAGTTTTAATTTTTTGTGCCCGAGATGATACCGAAAAATATAGCAACCAGCTGAAATCCAGTTATACAGAATAATGACACAAAATCAACATTTTAAAGATGATTATAGGAAGGTTACCGCGTAGTCTTGCTTCTGCTCCGTGGCGGTCCGGACGGCGGGGACGGGGGGAGAAGACCCCCGAGGCTCCTGAAAAGTCAAACAAAACTCAGCTACATCTACAGTCACTAATCAACCATCAACCAATCATCCATTCCAATCTCCACCCAATCACATGATGGAATGAGTGTGGTGCAAATCTATGGAAGCACTATATTTGACTTCAATTTCAATCTATGCATAATGTAAATTCTTTCATGCTACTAGTAAACTACTGGTTCTAGAAAATTACTGATATACAGTAACTAAAATTGAGTTTTAAAAAAAAAAGACACCAAAAAAAAAATCAAGCTATAGTAAAACTTAACTTACAGATTCAATTGGCAAATTTGATGCCTAAGGTTCATACAGAAATGAGCATTAGTGATTGCTATACAGAACTTGACTAGTTATTGTCTGACCGGATTGTAAAACTCTTTGTCTTTCCTATAACATTTAGACTTGCTATGCACAGTTCCCATGGTTACCTGTCTCTCTTGGCGCTCTCGCTCCTGCTGGTCACGTTTTTCCTGGGTCCTCTTCTCATCTTCTTCCTGCCTCTTCCTCTTTGCCTCCTTCTTCTTTGCCTCAGCCTGCTGTTGAAGCTCTTCATTTCTTCTCCTTGTCTGTATGAGATAGTTTTATAACACAATGTTCAGATCTCTTTCTTTCTTAATCCTTATTGATAAAATCTAGAAGTAAAATCACTTAAGTTACTGTATTCAGGGAAATATTTGCCCTTGTTTTATTTTCACCCCTTTCGCCCTCGTTGTCAGCAGGTGAATTTAAGACTGGGTGAATTCCAATGTCTCGTTTTATCTCTCTTTAAACACAACTGTGACTGGGCAAAACTGTTTGCAAGTGTAGAAGGCGAAAATTACATGGGGCAAAAATAACCCTGTATACAGTATTCCTGTATGACCATTTTTTTTTTCAAATTTAATTACAAATGCCCAAAGGATGAAATCAATTTCAATTTTGAAAACTCAAGACCTTATGAATTTATACATATCACCAATAACCCTTTTAAGAAAAATGAAAATTTGCAATTAATAATCAAATTTTAAAGCACCAGTAAATGAAAGCCTTCTCTTTTTAGCTTGTCATAATTTCCAAGTTCCAGAAGAATCAAACACCAAGACAAGGGGCTGTATAAATTTACTTTTTTACCAAAATCAGATCGAAACATTACACAGGTTTGACCTTGACCTACCTCCTCCTCCTTCTCCCTCTTCTTCCTCTGCTCTTCTTCATACTCCTTCTGTATTCTGACTCTCTGCTCCTCCAGTCTTCGGTTTTCTTTCTCTTCTTCTATTCTCTCCTTTTCTTTTGCGATCTGTTCTCGTCGCTTTTTATCTTCAATCTGAATGGATTTTTTACAACAAAAAAATTGAAAAACAAATAAATGGAAATGCATCTTAGTGAAATAAACCTGCACTGGTGCAGTTTCAGAAAATCTTTCACAAGTAATAGTCTTATATGCTCTTTCAGAGCAAGCTCGTTTATACAAAATACAAACAAAAGCCATGGCTGGGCTCCTTATCATAATAAGATACCACTGTTTTTTGAACTTATGAAAACATTCTCTCATTATACACATCCTCTTGTTAGATAGCTTTCCGAAACTAGCTCCTGAAGCTTACTAAGAGCCGCGTAGAACAAATGCTTGAATCTGATTTTCAAATACAATAATAAATCAATAAAACTCTAGCAATGGTATGAATATGCTCTTTCATCATTTCCATGTCATTATGTACTGCACATGTAATGGAACAGAAAATAGAAATTGTACCTGTCTTCTGAGTTCATCTTTGTAACGGTCTGACTGTGTCTTTTCTTGTTCCGTCTAAAAGGACAGCAACATTGAGTTTATTGTCAGAATTTACACTCCTAGTTAAAATCACAAACTCTTGTATCACTCAAACTCATTTACCTTTGGCTGACCAAATATTCCATGCCCTCCCCTAGCATGGGTGACATCCCCTGAGGCGTCTGTCTGATTGGGAGGGGGAGCTATCAGGTCATCTTTGGGCGATGAGGGTGCCCTGAATCGGGGCGATTCGTGGGTTGCCCGGGACCGTGCTGTGTCTGGGTCCTGATGCAATGCCCGTAAATCAGCTAAAATTAAAAATAGAATATACATCCATGTTAAATGACTTTGGTTAAACCAAACATCTCTCCCTCTCCCTCTGGTAAACAAAATGTTTGGATACAGTGTTGTCCTTCAATCCACTGATGACCTTACCAACAATATTTCCCTGATTATCCCTCAGTGGGGCCCCTCCTCCTCCTTTTCCAAATGGATTGTAGTTCTTAATCTCATCATCCAATTTTTTCTCATATCTATAAAGAAATTCATAATTTCAAATACTATCTTGCCAAACATTTTTCCTTTCCCATCAAAATAAATATCCCTAGATGATTTCACTGCTAGTCAGTATACCTCAGCTGTTCTTCCCTCTCTCGCTTTTTTCTGTAATTCTTCTCCTGAATCTGAAATAAAAATAATCAAAATGGATGAATTCTCTACTACACATTACTCTAAATCAGCAATAGTTTTCCATTTGTGTAGAAATCTATTCTATTACATACATCATTTCAAAAACCAGAGTTAGTCAGAGATATTTCTTTAGGTCTGAATTTCTTTAGGTCTGAATTTCCTTGATCCTGAAGGGCTTCATACCTGTCTGTCCAGTTCTTCCTGGTACGAGCGTTTATCGTTCTGGGATCGGCTACGCAAGTCGTCGTCGCTGGGGAACTGGTAGGGAGAGATCCGCTCCTTACTTCTGTCCCTGGCTCTAGCTCTGAAAGTCGAATCGTGGACTCAGTGACCCATTTCTTAGTGTTTTATATGTAACTGATAAATAGAAACTCAAACTGTGTGGGTTGATTGACAAAAATATTGCTGAACATTCAAATCAAAACAAGACATGACAAACAGCAAGAAATGTTTAATAAATTTTTTTTTGCTCAAATGATGACCATACTCCTATTAGACCAACTAATGGTAATGTATTACAGCTAGTATAAGGACAGGTTTCATTGAATAAGCAGCATCTAAAGGATACATGTAGCCACACACATTAACACTCATACTCATATTTAATATCATACACATCCTAATCACTATACACATTTCGCACCCCAATATTACTTATTAGGTTTGTTACTGACTGACTACAGAAATATATTGGGTTGATCAATCTCATAGATGGCGAGGCGAAGCCGAGCCGTCTATGAGATTGATCAACCCAATATATTTCCGTAGTCAGTCAGTAGCAAACCTAATAAATGTTTTGTTTTCCCGAGGACTATCAAGTGACATATTTATTCACAAATAGCGATGATCTAAGCAAAGCCATGTACAAGTAGACTAAGATCTCGTCCAATTTAACTCATTTAAACTCTTCAAAATTATCAATCTCACCTTTCAAATACTCTTTAAAAATCTTCGCTTCGCCCATGTTTACTTACAATGCTTTGTTGCTATTCAATATTAAACGTTTTCTCCCTTTCCTCTGCAGAGATTTGAGCAAATTTCAATGCTGTCATTTTGTTCTGCCCTAGACACAACAATGTGACGTCAATATTCAAAGGGCAACTACTCTAATTTTAAAGAATTTCAAAGGGCAACTACTCCAAATATTTTAAGAACTTACGGAATGCGGTTTCTGTATTATATAATATGAAATGTCGAAATGAGTAGGCGAAGCGTTGGCCAATGACGGCCATATTGCCTAATATTAATTCTCACCGAAATAACATAGAGATATATGAGGCAATCACGTGCTATGTTTAAACCAATGAAAGTGTGACATTTCAGTCCAAGGGAAAACAATACAATATATAAGCATTAAATAAATACAATACAAACCATATATTTATGAATTGTTACTGATTATACATTCACTCTATGAATCACACTAGTAAATTTCTGAGTTTTTTATTATTTTGGTTTAAAATTCAGTTGATTGACCTTGAACCAGATTTTCATTGCAAACATTGTTTTATACACACACTACCATTAATAGAAGACATCAGCTATTACAAACTCGCTATCAAACAACAGAATAGACACGGCAGGTTTTATTATATTTTTTTTACGTACGTCGATGGAGGTGGAGGTACGGTTATCTCAATCCTGTAAAATCAGGAGGAACTCAACAATATAATGTAACACTGCACCAACGACACAGTATAAACAACATTGCACTAAGTATCAGCATCAATGTATCAATAACATTGACAACAACAATCAACTTCTGAAAACACAACACCAATATAAGGACACACTCAACTGTTTGCTCCTTCCTAAATTTACACTTATTTTTTATTATACTGTAAATTGATCTACACTGGTAAATATATAATATTAATTTGAACTAATTCATTCATTCATCTTGATCAGGAAATGGATCTACATATTGAAATTATTGTCATTCTAAAGTTAGGAACAACAAAAAAGTTAGTAAATGTAAAAGTCAAAAAATAAAAACGTCAGATTTACTCTGAAAACAAGACCGAACACAAATAAGCAGCAAATAGTTAAAAGATTTCATGAAAATTTTCAATGAATATCTTGGAACAAAAACTGAATCACAAACACTGTTATAAAGCTGCCAAACTCTGATTAAAACCAACAATCAAATTTCTCAAATTCAGTCAACTTTATAAGTTTAACTATATGGCAATTACAAAATTCAAACAGGAATTACTAAACCAATAAATGATTAGTTTTCAAATCCAGTCATTTGTTACAAACAGTAAAAAATAGCTCTCGTTGAAGCTCTTACGTCTGAGACGTCTCGTCTTTCTGGTCGAGAGTTTGAACTATTTCATCTTTATTCTCATATCTTCTTGAACTATCATCTTTTAAGCTGCTATATTTTTTAGGACTAAAGCAACAGAATGGTGGAAATATAACATCAGATAAGCAAATGGTTTCATGCTTCATGGAAATATTCCATGAACCAGCACACACGATTTGTCTCACATGTACATCATGCAGGAGTACAAAACGTAACTACATGAACACATGCATGTAGATTGCAAAATGATGCATTGTACTTAGCTAGGTCATGTGATCTGTGAATATCTTTGATGTATATCATGTGAAGCATATGATGTAGAAAGTAACAAGTCTTAGAATACAAAAACTTACGAATCATCAAAGGTGACACGTGGGGAACCCCTGCCCAGGTAAGGTCGATCATATCCCCCTCCGCCTCCTCCCAAGTCTAACGGGGGTGGGGCACCTACAAAATGAAAGAGTCATTGGTAAGAACAAGCAGGTTCAATAAAGGATGGTTTCAAAGAATTAAAGTCTTGGTCTGCTCATGCAAACATCAACACAACAAATAATATGTCATACCACAACAAAACACACAAAATGCACACTACACATTAATTAAATTAAGGGCTTCAATATTTTTTTTAGAAAACTTGACACTCTGTAGATTTCCTATTTTACGTGTCTGAGTACTTATTTCTGCAATTCCACCCTTTTGTATCAAATCCCAAGAACATTAAATTATGAGCGACATGCTTTTGTATCTGTCTGAAATATAAAAGTGAGATTTTAAAATCTGCAAGGGATGCTTCCTTGTTTTTAATTAGGAATTTACAGTGAAATCTTTTTCTTTCTAGAAATCTGAACAAATAAGGGTAATGTCATGCAAAAATGACACAAAATGGTGATGATATGTTTGAAACATAACATCTCTATACACAGGTGTTTTGTTTTAATTTTGATTCCATCATGCAGTTAAAAAAATAATACAGATGCATTGCAGGTTAGTTTATCTTACAGACATAAAACATGCAAATGATATACAACACAAACAAATATCAATTGCTCTTTGTACAACGAGCAGATATACACCCTAATTATCAACTTTGAGAGCATGCATGAGGATGAATTTCCTTGGAAGAGGACGTCTATTACAGATGCTGTTTAATTCAGTAACATATAATATAAATAAGAAATTATTAAAATCAATTTCATATTAAAGTTCTTTGCAAATAAAGTATCAGATGTGCTACAATCTGACTTATGATTTTTTTCATTGTGAGTTTTTCTTTCATTAAAACATTCCTTAAAATGTCTCTCATATGAGAAAGTTTAGGAATACTAGTCCTTTAATACACTTGTTTTTATTTTTTAAGAAAAAAACTTAATCAGGAAAATAAGTAACATTATACCTTTAAGACTATTTTACCAGTTCTCGCCAAAAAAAAAAAAGAAAAGAAAAAGTTCAACAGTTTAATACCTCAAAGACAATATAGCCATTGTTCATTTGAGTATTTGCATTGGAAGAAAAGTCATTCACACAAAATCATTAAACAGATGTGGGAAATTAATCAACAATGGTGACAAAACTCAACAAAACATGTACACCAAGATCTACACTACTCCAGTGAAGGCATTACCATTAGGATTTCTTTTTCCTAAGGAAAACAAATGGATTTTTAAAATACTTCAAGTCAGTGACTGCCTAGGAAATCATGCTAGTAATGGACATGCAAAAAGTAACCAGTCGACAAACAAGTGCTTGCAGGCTCAATGTTTGTTAGATGAGAAATGAAAATGAAATGAAAGCTAACAAGATAAAGAGAATTGTCACTTTACAACTCCCTTCCACAAAAAGTTATAATACAAATACCAGTTGAATAATTATTTAACACTAGTTAGTTTTCACTTCCGTAAAAAGATATTTTTAAGAATTCATACATTATGTACTTAATTACTTTTTTAACACTCATGAACATTTATTTATGTAGAAATTTCCAGGAACTACAATTCACCAATATTAATTAAATAAATAGAAAATAATCAATAGAGATAAATAATTACAGATCAATCCTTTGAAAATTTATTATATTTCCTAAAAATATATTTGGCCATATTCATGCTAACACAAGATCTCACAAAAAGGGTAAATAAGCGTTCTATAGATAATCTGAGTACATGTACTCTATGTAAGAGGCCTTACTGTTGTCAGGCTCCAGTGGGTTCTTCATGCCATAGTAATGGTAAGCCTCGTCGATGGAACTGTACGGCTGATTGAGGCCTCCAGACCCACCGCCTGTCACATACGTCCTAAAAATCAACCAATCAAAATCAATCTATTAGTTGCATCTGAAATTATTAGTGAAAAGAATTTATTTCCAATAAAAAAAAAAATAAAATCAAAATTTCAATACCCATTATCTCAATATTATGATTAACATTGACTAAATATTGAGTTGAAATTTCTCTATTTTGATTCAATTTGTAAATTATTCATAAAAAAAGAAGAGGAATCGATGCACTAAATATAGGGACCAATGTTCTTTACAAATAGGGAATATATTTGATAAAAAGTAAACTGTTGTTAATAGAATGACAACATGGAACAACAGCAGTGGTTATTTTTGTGGAATCTTTATTGAACAAGATGGTTTCACAGCTCACATCAAATTCAGTCCCATCATGCCTTTAATTGATACAGTCTGTTACATATGATATATTGGAACGAACACTATAGAGCAGCAGATTTAGTCATATATTGTAAGTGTTTTTTAACAGATTGGAACGGAACATAGAAATTAGAAAAGAGATGTCAAATGACACAGAAAAGTTTATATATTTTTTTGTCAACTGTGTATAACTATTACAACATATTTTTTTTTTTTTGGTTAAAAGTTTTTTTTCTCTATACATAAAGTTTGTTTTGCCACTAGTCTAAACCATGACTATGTCAGATTATCACAGATGTTAGAACTTCCAAAGCACGCTTAGCCGCTGTCAACAACTGTAAGAAACTCAAGCCAAGACCAAAGTATACTACTTTAAGCCAAGCACTTAATCCCATATTTTTTCATAGTTCCTGAAAAATACCATGAAGCCAACTGTACATTAAGTCCGTTATCATCATCATCAATTCAGAATATCAATAAATTAAAGCAAGGTTATGTATATTAAATCGGGATACAAAATCACTGAAGAGTATGATTCCAAATTAAATGATTAGGCAATGGACTAGTAGCTCTCGGTCACACTATAGACCTATATATAGTACAATGTACTTGGTTTCTTTGTAATGTACAAGGGACTCAAAATGTCCGAATATACTTTTAGTTAAACAACACCACATGCTACAGAGTTAAGATACAGAATGCTGTTGGGAGACAGGAAGATGCCTGCCATGTTTGTATGGAGTGAGAATTGAAGTCATGCGATATGTGAAACTGGGTTACTCAAAACAGAAAACACATAGCTTCAAACCTTGTGCGTTCAATGTTGGGGTCTGCAAATCTATGGAGGTTGAAAAAAAACTGATCATTTTCAAGACATTCTTTTCTTTTTGCATTTCATCATTTTAATCTGACATTTTACTGAAAGCAAATATTATTTTCCCTAAAGCAGGCTTAGCATATTGAGCAGAACCTGCACTGTCTAGAGAGCTTGGCTTGGCCCCTTACACAATCTATAGCAATTTACCCTTGTAATACTCTAACTATAGAACAGTATACATGTACCTGTCTAAGTACTTGTCTAGGTTGGTTTGATCAACAAGACTGAAAGTCAGAGTAGTGTCTGTAAGTTTCAGTTAGCTTTAGAGTTTACATTTTATCAGAAAGAAAGGTTGATTTGAAATGAAAGTTTACAGAAACCCTGATACAGTACAGACTACTTTCATAGTACCTGTCTAAACTGGAAAAATCTAAAAGACTGCAAAACAAAATCAAATAAACTAAGAAAACAATTGAAAATTTTCATATGCATAAAAAAAACTGAAAAAGAATTGAATAAATTTGATAGAGCTACAAAGATTCGAAACACAAAATCATTGCTTTCTTTATCATCTACATGTGTATTTTACCACAATAAAGCCCTGCAGTCTATATACATGTAATTTAATTGGCCAGTACTTACGACGGCTGATACTGAAGTCCAGGGGGAATCTGTGATGCTCCCCCTCTCCTTGGCTGATCCAATAATCCATCAAATCCAACATCCAAAATTCCACTCCTTTCTCTGGGTCGTCTCTCGCGGGTACGACCGCGTTCCCTAGGAGTATACCCCCCACTGCTCTCTGGTTCAATGCCTTGACCTCTAGGGCTGTAACAAAGAGCAAATCAAACTTAATAAAGATATAAATTGGATCCGTCTTGATGTCATCATTTTTCAAAATCAGAATGAGCTTGCACATTCACACAGGTGTCAAATCAATTAACATTAATCGAGTTGTATGAAAATTGATCAAATATTGTGTAAATTCCTCATTGATGCATTCGCAAGAAATATTTGGAAATATTCTATTATGCTTTTATTGGAATTCAATATGAGATGGACTTAAGCACTCCAATTAGAATATGTTACAAAAGCACATAATGTTTTATCACACTGTGACAGCTTGTGCTTACCTTAGGTCGAATCTTGTGTGATAAGGTCTAACTTCTGGACTTTTGAGATTTCGTCTAGGTGATGGATTTGGTTCTCCCAGGTAGGTGAGTCGTTTGGGTGTTTTTTCTGGATCCAGAAGTCCTGAGGCATTGACACGTAACTCTTCAACTTTCTCTCTATAACATAAAATGGTGAGCATGATCATGTTAAAAGTTATCAAGTTTTTTCAATTCTTAAATCAGCTACATGACTGATGCAAGAAATTTAAACAGCTTTACAGAAGAACAAGTTTATTCCCATGAACAATGATCTGATATTCCCATTAATGAAAAATGACACTGCTCCCTAATTCTCTTCATGTGCACCTTAAACCAAAATGAACAGCTTTACAACTTTCATTATTGAGTCTCCACTGGTTATACCATTATGTGTGAAAACATTTCATATTTTTCTTTTCTATCATAAATGCTATCTTGTCACAATAATTAAATCCTTGATTAATCAAATAATCTTTAAAGATATAACAACATATGGTCATGATCAATGGTTTACAAGTGAAGTACCAGGTAAATACAATATATCCATGTACTGCAGCACTTCATAAAGTATATATATGGCAATGAATATAAGCATTAGAGGTAAAATCTAATAAATATATATTCAAATATATATAACAAAATCAATTAATTTCAAAATATATTCAATGTTAGTCTAAATTTAAATATCATCTATTTACATTTGGCAGCATTATATAATTCTTAATTCATGTTTTTGGTTAAGTTCCAAGTATGTTCTAGTTCAGTCGGCCATAATTTAAAATTAAACCATGGATTACCTTTATCCTCTAATGACATTTCATACATTAATTCATAATGTGACATCAAGCCCAGAATTTCATTACTAGCAATATATAACCAGTTGTTGAAATATTATGAAGCCCAGCTATTACAATACCAGCTCATAATGTCTGAAAGTTCAAAGCTAAAAAGTTAATAGTGAGCAAATCTAAGACAACCTATCGATATATTATCAGTGACAAACATGTTTGGCTTAAAAGAATGAAGCACAAGATGCTTTAAATCTAGAAAAAAAAGAAGGCAAGAGGCCACAGACTTTGCATGCACTATAAATTTGTTTTGCTGTCAAAGAGAATAAACTTCATCCATTTTAGAATCATGTAAGGTACAGAAGTTACTAGGTACTTGTTCATTGATCAGAAAATTGGAAGAATGTATTGACCATTCCAGGAATATAATATTTTGTGAATTTCTTTGAAAAAAAAATGTTCATATGTTTGGCTGTACACTAAATACCCAGTTAAGATAATTCTCTCAGTACCAATCAAAAGGATGATGTGACGGTAAATATACACAAAACCAACATGCACTTGGATCATCATAAGTTGATTTAAGTCTCAAATTTACCAAGGGGTCCTGAAAATTGTTGATTCTGATCAAAATAACCATGCATTCAACATATTTCCTCAAAAAGTGAATTGACATGGAACCAAGTCAACCAAACGAACAGATTGTTCACAACATCCAAGGCAGCACATTCACCCAGTAAAGATTTGTTCTAAACTAGCTTAACTTCTCTTGCATCTATTATTATTTTCAAAAAATTTATTAGAAAGAGCCCTGCATTACATAAGGTCATGATATGTTTGTGGAATTTTGGGTAATAGAGGAGGGAGATACCTTTAACCATGAACTCGCATATCATGAATATTGACAAACTGGAATACATAAATAAAAATCAATCTGTTCATAGAAACGACTGATTCACATATTTCAGTCAATCTATATAGGACTAATTCAAGCAATTCCAAAGTAATGCAGGACTGTAAAGAGTAAAAGCATGATGAGTGAACTTTGACAACAATAAATGCAGACATTTTTTAGAGTGGTTACAAGTTTTGGATTATATAATGCAGAAATTGTTCTCTCTCCCTGCAAGAAGACAAGTCAAAGACATGTAACCTGCACAATACCCAGGCCAAAAATTAGAAATGTGAGACGTAACATGTTTCATACCTTTCTTTCTCCCTGTTAAGGTAAATAATGAGCATATACAGAGCATTACATTCATCAATGCATGTTAATTACAGAAAATCCCAACCCATATATAATGATACAGAAATTCAAATTTCTTTGGATTTCCCTGAGGCATTATATACAAAGGCCCATCTACTCTGCAACATTATTATGCATAAGCTTGATGATTGCAAGTCAACTACCCATCAATGTTTAACCAATGACCCAAAATGTTCACACAATATATATATGGTCACCATGCTTACTTATATAGTACATGTAGAAATTTCCCAACACCATTATTGAAAAAGCTAGCATCAATAATAAGTATTTTAGTTTCATTTTAAAATCAAAATCCCCGCAATAATCATTGTACTTCATCCCTTACAGATAACAAAGGAAGCAATGAACATGCAGATCCGGTATAAATAGTATGGGTTATTATTCTGAAGTGTGGACTGGTCTTAATGAAGATGGTTTTTATGGAGTAAACAAAGATGGGATTTAGAATGTTTTCATCAAAACTTTTATATCTATCTGCTTCTGAGGAAATGTCATTAACTTAAAAATTAACTTATACATTATTCAAATAATTTTCTTATCAAAATGAAATGTAGTTGCCTGATCCATGATCTGTAAGGAATTGTTACCCCTCTACTTGCCACTCAATACAATTAAGAGATTTTCTACACTATCATGACATCTTTTTCTGACCTAAGTACATCAAACTATACAAACATCAGTTAATTCGCTAAGACACAAGGAATATCATGATGATATGGTCTTATCAGAAAAATCTCTGTTTAAAACTGCAACAAAATTACAAAGGGGGAGGGGGAAATGGCATAACTGCACAAGCTGTTTCGTTACCCACCTTCTGCGAGCAGCTTCTGCTTCTCTCATCTGTAACTGAAGCTCTTCCCTGTATCGGGCTTTCTTCCGAGCATTTGCACTTTCTCTATCATTTCCTCCTAAAAAGTCATAGAAAAAAGATAAATAATGGAACAAATATTCTTTATTTTTCTCTACAAAATGTGCAGCACATGATAAAGCATGCAAAATAAGTAATGATAAATTAAGCAGTTCAAAGAACAAGGCAAACAATGTTCTTTAATCAGAAGTACTTTCTATGTTATAGCATATCATAAGTGTATATAAATGACTCTATATTGTCAAATTGTCCGTACTTTTTGTAGAAAATGTGACAACAAATAACATGGGGCTTAAAAGGGAATGAACATAAAAAGGTTTTGCACTTGTTACAAAATATGCATGGTTTTCATGAGTAGGAAACTCTAGAACTGTCATGAATATCGACATATTGAGAATAAACAGAATCCTACAGCCAGTCTCACATACACTTAGTACACTTACCGGTACTTACTGACCAACTCACAGCACTTATCTCATTCTCATCAATAATTCATTCTGATTAGCTTGTTGTAAATTTCATAAAGGAAATTTTACCAATGCATTTAATGCTTATGCATGTATTTATAAACAACAGCATGTTTACTCAACATGATCCATCCAAAAACTCAATGCTTTTGCTTTTTCATTGTTGGACCAACAAAAGCTCAATGAGTAAGCTCACAGTCATCTTATGCGAGACTGGCCATGGGTTTTTAATGATGTATGTATATATAAGCAATTTTGACATGACCATGACAGTCTAAAAAAATATTTTGATACGTGAAAAATTTTGATTGAACTCCTCAGTTACTGCAAAGGTAAATTTCTTCTCATCTTAAATTTTTTACATCAATTAGGGTTTTTTCCCCAAAAAAATTATCAAAAACAAAACCATCAGAGAACATTTACTTTGTGGTCACCAATATACTGGTATTCAAAATAAATTTACCGGATATTAGAATATAAATTTCAATTTTGGAAGGATACAAACCCTGATATATCTATATGATGATCTATTACATAACTGAAAAATCTAGATAGTGATTTAAGGTGTGTATAATTGAGAGTATACAAATGAAGAGATAAAATACAAACTCATACGATAAAATAATAAATGAAGGAAGTTCTAAAATGCAGAATACATGTCAATCTCCTTTACTTATAACACATTGGAATGTTACACATATGAACAAAATATAGAGTTTAAATGCATGAATATGTATACATAGGTAAAGAAAGAATACCAGTATACATGTGTATTTCCTATTCAGTTCTTAACAAATTGAAATTCTGTTGAATTTTCATTGTACACCATACCCAATTCAGAGAATGACAGATATGTATAGGTATTTACAAATCAAATCACAAATCAATGGTCCATGCAAGCAAATGGGAAAAATAGCAAGAAAGCAAAGAACCACACATGTATAAAATAAAATACTTCCATAAAAGAAGATGCATGGGTATATGGTGATTACAGGCTGGAAGGCAGGGACTCAGTTTGCTCCAGTGCAGTTTACATGGGAATTGACACAATATCTTAAACCTAAATATCCAACTGCTCAAAACATAATTTATGTAGAATCCATAAGGGTGTACTTAAATTCTTCTTCATTAACAAACAAATGTACTTCAAAAAGTTAAAATTATATCCTATTCTGGATCTCTAATAAAGATTTCCAATGGCTAA
>WFKH01007768.1:33679429-33689947 GCA_016163765.1 Magallana hongkongensis
AAATTATATCCTATTCTGGATCTCTAATAAAGATTTCCAATGGCTAATTACTATAGAGTTTACCTAATTGGGAGATACAAATTTAATTTCTAATTAGCTGCAAGAAAGAACTAATCCAAAAACTCGTGCGAATTTTCCTTTGTTTACATCATGTAATTTTATATGAGGGATTTTTTAAAAGACAGACTTCAAAAATCCTATATAACATAAATATGTTTAAACATGTATCAGTTTGCAAATTAAGTACTATATAGACAGGAAAATATACCGGTACAGACTACATTCAGGAAATCCAGAAATCGCCAAACATCTAGTTTTATTTAACCAAATATCCGCCAGAACATAAATAAAAAATAAATTCAAACTACTGCTTAAAAATTCACTTAGAATGGTCCCTTGCATTTAAATTCTAAACTAAATGAATACTTCAGACAAATCAGAAGAGTAGAGGAGAGTAAGAGAGGAGTGCCTTGCCACGCAGTGTCTGGGTTAGTGATAGTTTACCTGATCGTACACCTGTCAACAGATCATACAGAATCAGCACCCCTAAACCCTTTACCTAGTATCATCTATCTGTTTTCTCTAACCCCCCCCCCCCCCCCCAACCCTCAAAAAAATTCTTTTACCATTTCCAAATTCATTTATCAAGGCTCTGCAAATTTCTATCCTTAGATAACAACATTATTCAAAATAAAACAATAATTTTAAAATGACTAGCTTATAAAAATAACGGTAATTATATTTGAAAATAACATTCATGTTTTACTTTCAAGTCATGATATTCTTTAATCATGAGAAAAAGAAACAACATCAAAAATAAATTCAATAGGTATATCAAATTGTAGCACAAAGTCCATGTAACTGTATTTGAATTAAACTCCAGACTCTTAATTTAAATAAAAGCAATCTAATAGAACAAAATTGACATTTTTTGTGTCAATTATATCACTGTTAACAAATTTAGAATTATAAAAGCAATTGATTTTAAATCTCAAAGATTTTTCAGAATAGAAATAGTTCACGACTTTAGAACAATTAAAATGTTGTGAGTGAAATCTGAAATGAGTAGACTCCATCAATGGAAGTAGTACAGTATATGTTAACAAGTACATTTTGCTAACATGAAACAAAGATACCTACCGACAGGCAGAGTGGCGAAATAATTGGCGCGTGCCATATCTTCTTTTTCTGGGGGTGGGGATCTGTTGGGTGGGGCTCCGCCCCGCTGTCTAGGGGGGTTAGGTTCCTGTCAGAGTAATCCAGAGGAAAGCATTGTAACAACAGAATTTTTTCAAGTAATCCTCACTTTGTACTTATCTATAAATAAATCCACTAATAATTCCACTGAGTAAATCTAATATCTGAAGCACTGATAATATAAATTCCTATCTTAGCCACTAGCTAATTCACAACAACACACGTAATAACTTCTATTCCAAAGAATTGAAAAACAAATAAATGCTGAAATAATAACACTGATAAGGCACCCAGTGTTTAAACCAATTTCTGTGAGCACGGGGAAGATTTAGAACTTAAACACACTAAGGTTTGTGGGCCATGTACGTCTATACACATACACTGTTATGTACTCAAGCTGGTATATATATTTACTTGTCCTGTGCACGTATCCAATAATACTTTAAAATTCAATAGAGATTTCTAAACCAAGCGTGACCATACTGGTAGTTTAAAGGCAGTTTAAAACTTCGGCACCTTAATTCAATAATCAACTTTTCAGTGAATACAATGGCATTTAATTAAGAAATTTGCATCTTCCATTTAGATATTCTCTTAGTTTTTTACTTTTCATTAAATTTAAAATCAATAAAGAAAAAGAGTGCTTTGTTAATATGGTTTAATCATGAAAGCAATTTTTTTCCCAACCAAATTATCCTTTGTAAGAGATAGAGAGCTAAATGCTGGTACAAAGTTTCTTCAAGTGAATTTGTTCTCTAATTAATGGCAGAAAGATGAATGTTGGATAACTATCTGTCGGTCGTCACCAAAACAACCCAGCATAGCAACGGGTAAACACTCTCAAGACATGGAAAGGAAGGAAAAATAATGACCTAACATTTAAAGGGAAAGTGTGCTCATGTCTCTCTATAGCAGGTTAAGATAAACATTTAAATGGACAAAAAAGGAGGGGAGAAATTCTAATGATTCAAAATATGGATCCATAAAAGTCTTTTATTGAGATAGAAAAGAAAAAGCACTACCCATTTTATTTTTTTCATATCTTTACATTTTTATATGCCTAATATTTACGAAACCCAAAACCCATGATGTAATTGCTTCTCAATTGATCAGTTCATGGTAGATATGTAGTTGTCAATAGAGAATGTAAGGCTCCAACAAAGATCATCTTAAGATTATTTCAGCATGTGGGAATCGCTGTGGATTATCTTTATCAGCAAACTGTATATCACTGATAACATGGCACACACTTCACTTTCATTTTATAAAAACAGGATTTGAAAAGGATATAAAGGGTTATTTTATGTCACTTATTAGGATCAGAAAGAGTGTGCTTGACTTTTGATGCTAGACTTTTAATGAAGAGGAGAATATATTATATAGATATTTCACCTTTATTTTTATTTTTTATTTTTTTGGGAGGGGGGTGTCTTTTTTAATAATGTATACTATATAATATCTGAAATATAATTATTATTGAAAATATATATCAATATAAATTGAGTTGTTTTTTTATGACACATACATGTAATTGATACATGAACTAAACTTGTAGATTTTTCTAAATTGCAACAACAAAAAATTTGTGTTTGACAATTTTGGACCAGATTTTTAGTTCATACTGCATAAAGTTAAAAAGAAATGAAAACAAAACCCTAGCTAAAAGTAACTGTAAGAATTGTTTATTCTTATTTATATGTTTATACATTAAATAATTGGCGCGTTACATTTTTGGCACAACGTTGCACGTGTTGTTATGACTATGACGTCGTTAACGTTATTGTTTTTTTGTATATATATATTGAAACGTAACTGCTGTTTACTGGTGTCTACAGAGATCAAATTTTGGTAAGAAATTATAATTATTTACTGATGTATATGGTTTGTTTAGATTATTAATCTATAGTACATAAGCAAGTTTATTGAACAACAATTACATCTGTGAACCTTTATTTTTTATTTAAATACTTAAAAAGCGGTATTGTTTGTTATATTTGTTGCGTACATATAAATGTGTGTGTGAGTGAATTGTAAAATTGTATTTGATTCTTTCAGAGAATCGTCATGATACATCATATGAATAAAACCAAGTGAAACGACGCATACTCTTGAATTCGATCACAGACAGCAGATATATTACAGTAACCAACCAAAGAATAGTCATTTTCAATAGTCTGCAGCATATCATCAAACAAAATATTTCCACATAAAGTAAATTACAAGAGAAAAGCTGTCAATGTGACAGCAAACTGGGTTTTCTTTTGTGTGAACAGTATTTATAATCCATATTTTGTCAACCCTGAATTGATGAACACTTCCTATCCAGAGAAATGGGGTACTCTATATGCAATACTTTGAAAAAAAAATGACTAAGTTCAACAGCTGGTATTTTTTTCATAAATTATCAGAAATCAAAAGCCTAGCAATATGCACACCTCAAATATATGTCCAATTGATCTGCAAAAGAACAACTTCCTATCTTGAAAACTGTAGGAGGAGTTATCCGTACAATAGGGGTACCCTATATGCAATATTTTGCCAAAAAATGACTAAGTTCAACAGCTGGTATTTTTTCATCAATTATCAGGAATCAAAGGCCGGAACGGCCACAAAGGCGTCACGCTGACATTTTCTTTTATATAGAATGATACCAATTATTTGAATTTCTGTACTATAATAGTCGTATATCAAATAATATAAGAATAAAAAAGTAAATGAATTATGTTTTGTGTTGCTTTAAAACAAAAATTAGTTTCCTTATAAAATAGGTAGTGATGCGTTTATAATACAATAACTCGTCATGGTTACAAAAATCGAAGACATTTCAAAGTTCAAAAATAAATTATTTTCTTTCTGCTTTAAACAGTCTTTGAACAATTTTCACAGGTTCATAACTTGAATACATCAACAGTGTGTCCCTAATTATTATAATAAAACATACTTTTATTTATTTCAATTCCCGTTTCAAACAAGATTACCTATGGTATATGGCTGTTTACAAACAAATCCACAACACGTGTTACCTAAAATGCTCGACCAAACCAACTGCATTATCGTGTTTATTAATTGCAACAAAATCACTAGATACGTTTATCGCTTACATTTATTTTGGAGACCGTGCCCGATAAGAAAATAAATTTACACATCAAATTTTATTTCTATCGGGCACGGTCTCCAATTAAAATGTAAGCGATAAACTTAAATAATATTTAGTGAATTTTGACACCTTGTTGTATTCATCCGCCATTTCTTGATTAAGCAAATTTATACTTATGCAATGAGTTGTCGATAACCAGGGAGGCAAAGTTGGGTTTTCTGTACACAATTTAGTTGAATAAATGGAATAAAAATCTTGTAATATGTTTAATACTTTAAGGAACTTATTACTTATGCGCATTTAAAAGGCGGTGCAGAGTGTGAATTTTTGGACGACTGCCAATCCAGACGATCGCTAGAAGGCTGCCGAGCATTAGCTCGACGCCTTAATAAAAACCCTAGCAATCTGCACACCTCTGATATATGTCTAATTGATCTGCAAAAGAACAACTTCCTATCTTGAAAACTGTAGGAGGATTTATCCGTACAATAAGGGTACCCTTTTGGGAGCCGCCCACCCACCCGCCCACTCGCCCACTCGCCCACCCGCCATTTTCACCATTTCAATAACCGGATTCTCCTTCGGAAAACCCGGTTAAAAATGTTTTCATCTATTGTACAGTCAAGGGTGGAATAATTTGAATTGTTGCATTATAACTAGTATGGGAGAACGTGAATTTTTTTTCTTTTTATTTTTTTGACAATTCCATATAAGCCAAATACTGTGTATGTTACAAGCAAATTCCCTCATTGTAGACTACCACAACTACTTGATACAGATTGTAACACACAGTGAAGACGATATATAGTGACAGCATACAGTGGTAAACATACACAACCAAACTCAAGATCATATACTGGTAATACAACATAATGAATTAATTTCTTTTTCTATATAAAAAAAAAAAAAAAACTTTATATGTCAAAAAAAATATGAAGAATGTCAATTGTTTGATTTTATTGATTAAACTAAAAAAAAAATAAAAAATCAATTCATTAAGTAACATAATCATAATGTACAGAACAAAAAGTGATGCACACATAAAAACCACAGCAACAAGACTTAAAACTGGACTGATAAAAATCAAGGTGGAGTTATGACTTCACACGGTTGCAGCAAACTACCTACCTCAGTGTCACCTCTTAATCGCTTAATCTTGCGTAAATGAACAATACAAGACAATTAAACAGAAGAAGCAGTCACCAATCAAGTGAATTTGCCACACAACAAGCTCATCAATCATTTCAATCAACAACAGCATCTCTATCAAATATTGCAAACCAACTTTTAACAGAATGTGAGAAAATTATGCACTGCAGTTCACAAGTACATCTCTGTCATTAATATCTCTTGCAGTGAACCAATCCTTTATTGTCTATTGAATTTGTTAAGGATAGTAAACATAGGAATAAGTCGTTGAAAAGCATTTGTTCACTTATTAATTTTGAAATAAAAATGACATGTATAAAAGTTGGTTTACTGTATCAGTCAACCCTTTTCACATACTTCATATCATAGCGTTAAAAATTCTTTTTACTTTTATTTTAGCTGTACATTCTGAACACATTTCACAAGCATGACATCATGCAGACACAGAAGTGAGCCAGCATCAGTGAGCGCAACAGTCATCCATGCGAGACAACTTACCAGGTTTTGGTATTCGTCTTCCGGTTCTCGCCGAGCAGAGAGCCAGTTGTCGTCATCAAGTATGCCTTTATCACGGTTACGATCTGACCTGTGTCGTCCTCTCCTGTGGAAGTAAAAAATGGAAAATTATACACATGCAAGCTTAATTACAATTCATGATCAATTAGTCCATCATCCAAATTGGCAATTTATTTAACAGTTAAACTTCAAAGCATTATTGCAGCTGAAGAGAGAAGCAATATACACTGTAGCATGTCAGTATATTATCAACAAAAAAGTTGTACATTACCTATCATCATCGTCGTCATCATCATAGTGTCTGTCATTTCCCTACAACACAGAAAATAATCCTTAATACAGTAAAAATTCAATTTTAGGCTATTATAGCTTTTAGCAAAATCAGTAAAAAACACAAGCTTTTCAAGTGTAAGGTCCCAAATTCCTCACCGCTCTATTAATGGCCCCATCACTGTTATAAGACTTTAGTCTTCTCTCACGATTGTCTTGCCTAAACAAAAACAAAAAAATTGAAATATGCATAAGAATTGCTGTACTGGTATATACATGGATCTAGCAGTAGAAAAACTTTTCTCGCATTATCACCAGTGTGAGATCTGTTTGTCTGGTGCAAGACAGCAGTGTGACATTTTTCTGTCTTACACTATGTATTACAATGCCGCTGTAAAACATAAATAAACATTGTCTGCTGTAAGGAAATGATAAAAATGGAATATACTAATCCATGAAGTATTTGTTTTGCTTAACTGATTACAAATAATTTTATCTTACCATAATTTCATTGAAAAAACTGTCATATGCTATCTTTCAGACTTGCACTATATGTAGCATGCAGAGGGATAAACCGAAAGTAAATTTTTGAATGTCATAACAGACAGTTATCAGACATTGCTTTCTAATGTAAAATAATGCGAGAAAAATAATCATTTATTATGTAGTCTTGTGAGATAGTTTAATTCTACCTCTAGGCCAAGATTCACTGTCTAGGACTAAGCAAAGCCTTGTCCTAGATCGTGAATCTTGTCCACTCAGTGGAATTTCACCATCCCCCACTCGTAATAATGAATGATTCTATTATTCTCTTGCTGTTCAAGCAAAAATGAATTTGGGAAACTAAAGCATTTTGTTGTAGAGAAACTGAATCTTCAACCTCCATATATCCGCATACACACCTATAGGAGGGTTCTTCTCTCCGTCTTCGGTCCCTCCCATCATCATTGCCTGGGGACTGCCAGCCCCGGCGGGGCCCAGGAGGGGGTCTGTTACCTCCCCTTCTTCTCTACAGACAAAACATAGGCTTCAGTTACAGCCCAAGACCAGTTACCTAAGATATTTATCTTAGTAGGTCATTTTAATATACTTTTTCATACCTTGAACTGGAAAATTTCTTTTGCTATGAATTGATATATATATATATATATATTGATACTGCAAAACTCTTGATTCCATAAAAAAATAACTAATAAATACTCTGGTTACTATAATAAAATTTCTAAAAAGAAATCCAGAAGAAATTGTATGAATCTTTACCATCTATGATTGCTAGCTGTAGTAAAGCAATGATAACATATGAAGAAGAACCTTTAAAATCCAAGTTTACCTAAACTTATAGCACATTAATTATTTTCAATGATGTAGAAACTATATTCTTTGAATTGATTTAATTGTTAAATGGGTAATAAAAAAAAGACACATTTCTGTACAAAATCTGGTCTATACAACGAAGTAAATTAAGATGGGTAATACATGTAGTTTAAAAATGGAGGTTATTATATACATCATGTAGAAATATATATGGTACCAATCCAAATGTTCGTTGAAAAAATGTTCCACATGAAAACTTGAAGAATCTAAGGATGTGTTTGCACACAATACTGAGAAGTGAAAAACTGACAAAGGTAACAAACCAGCTACAAAGAGACAATGTCATGGTGCTGCACTAAGCCATGAAAAGGGTAAGGAGTTACAGTGGTAGATTGAGGGCCGATGATTATTACTTACAGACAGATTTTCCTGACTGTTTCGTAAAAATTCGTTGTACTCTTTATTTCTAACTTCAATCTTTCTTTTCTAGTAACATCAAAATCAACAAGAGAAAAAATTTTGATAGTCTTGAAATAAATAAACCTTTATAAATGAGAACACATTTAAAAAATTTAATTAAAAAAAAACCCAGTATGAATCTAAAAAACATTTAAAATTTCAAGGAGAAATCCACAAATAATTCTATTTATTAAACAAAGAAAAAAAAGTCACAAAAAAGTTCTACATAATAAGAACAGTTTTAACTCAGCTCACCAATAAAATAGTGAGCTGCTGTGATTACAAACCAATAGAAACCCTTATAACTTCAGAAGTTTCCAAATTTTTAAGAGTAAAATAAACTTTCAGAGAAGAGAGCTGGTTTGTTAAACTGAAAGGTGCAGGAATAGTGATTACCTCGGCCGAGCCATTGTAATGTAATCCAGGCAGAGTGGCATAGATTCCATCCGTTGGCTGTTGATGCAGAAAGTGGGTTAAAAATTAAAATCATAAACATTTCATGCAATGCATTAGAATAAACAAAAGCAGATATGAGCACCACCAACACATGCAAAGTTAGTCTATGTTCTGGGTGCCATGAATCGAAGACAGCACATGCACACACATAAGCCATGCACCCCATTCTTCTTCCCCCCCCCCCCCCCCCCCCCTTCCCCTAAACACACCGATGATGAAGTGAGTATTTATATGCTGTAAACTTATAACCTTCCATTTATAAAGAATTTCTACTAGCTAACTATACATTTAACCTGCTATATTTAATTGATACAGTTCTGTACATGAACCGGTATATATCTTTGTGCTGGGATGAAATTGTAAGGTGTGATGGACATACTATACAAATACAGTCTAGACTATTTTATGTGACCATTCAAGGGACTAAAAGAAAAAAAGTCACATAAGACAGGTATAGTCACTTAACACAGTCCTAACCTAAGAACTTGCTCATTCCTAAAACTATACTTTCTACAGAAGATTTATTATATAAATACAGTCATCCAATCCATTCAATGGTGATTGGAGTGAAACAGAAATTAAGTCAGTGACTCTCAACCTGAATGCAAAGGTTTTTGGAAAAGATGAAAAATCAAGGGATCAGAGCAGACAGGTATATAACTAAAGCCAACACATACAAAGGGGGGATCACTCAGGTGCACAGGTGATATCAAATTACCTGGGGTTCAGAAGAGGGTCGGTCTCTAATGCCTCTTGGATTCTGTTAAGTTTACAATTTATCATCAACATTCAGAAAAGACATAGTGAAAACAGTAAGTTAACTTTGTAAAATCAAACAAAAAGGCAAATCTCTGTAGCAGTTGATTAGCAAATTAATCCCCCTTAAAACAAACAGTACTGATGGTGGTGATGTATCTGAGATTCTAAGAGCAGCTATCTGATAGAGCCTCCTCCATAAAATGTGTCCTTATTCTAAGAAATAGGCCAAACTTTGCCATAATGAAATGACTAATGCAACATAAAAGAATGAGAAAATAATCTTCACAACCCAGCTAACTGCTTCTGTCTGGCCTGCACTCACACAAAATTTACTTCCAATATTAATAGATCTTATACTGCAATACTGTAATATTTCACAACTATCTACGAAGCCAAAGATCAAGACAAACCAGGCTAAAAGATCAGCATGTGAAACCAAACAAGTCACTACAACTGTTAGAGGTCACTACAACAAGCATGCAGAAACCAAGTACAGCACACCATTCAAAAAGTCTCCAGCCTTTCATACAAGTCATCTAGGATAAAAATACTTGCAAGATTTAAGGAGTCAACATCCATCAACATGACTGACTCTGTAACAATCCTGCTCCTCAATGACAACAATCCCACTGACCAGGCACTAAATGGAGAATCCCCTTTCACGAAAAGGTGTGTAAAATTGTATACATGTACCTATGGAGGCAGTAGCGGTCTCATCTATTCCAGGGATCAATACCATTCATCATTGATGAGCTGACCAAGGAAATTTAAGGAGTTATTTTTATGATAATGCTAATAACGCTCAGTGTAATGGCTAGGCCTTATTGATTTCTAGTCTAACCTGGAATATAATAAATCCACTCTGTCACTTTAATTAACAGTATTGATATCAAAATAAGGGCATTATTTACAATCATATTGGTTGCTAATAGATATCTGAATAAATCCTGATAAGTCCATGCTGCTCACAAATATAAGTTTTTTCTCGCTTCCTTGAGAAATGTCACCCCTCTCCTCTTTCATAATGAGTGCTTGCCTCTTGTACATGCCAATGTTAACACACTATGTGGTAGACCAGAACAAAACTAAGAGGCTCTTCCAACTTCAAGAAAGTGCCAAAAATGGGACAACAAGCATGTTAACTTTCATTATCTGTAAAATGCCTGCTAAGCAACATTCTTCAATCTACTACCTCAAACTGATATAGATTTGAGTGAGCAACAGGTAGATCTTTCAACTCTACTTCAACAGAAATTTACACTCAACTCTAACAACAAACTCTTACAAAACCATTATGAAAA
>WFKH01007768.1:33690047-33709817 GCA_016163765.1 Magallana hongkongensis
AAAACTCTGCTTACAGGTTTATTACATCAAGAAAAACTTGCCCATCACTGTACATAAACTTGCAATGTTAATCATTAGTACACAACTTGAGTATGTTAGGAGCATCACTGTGGACTACTAGTCCTGTACCCCACCCTGATCAAGCCTTCTCTGCCCCAGAATCCATGCAGTACCACCAGGGAGTACAGAACTTGTAGCAAACCTCACTTACCGACTCTCCGTATTTCTGCTTGTCATATCTGTGTTTCTCCTTCTCTTTTTTCTGCTTTAGAAACTCATTGTATTCATCATTTCTTGTTTGTTTCTTCCGTACCTGAAATTTACAGGAAAAATTCTTGAAGCTAAAGATTATAAATGTTTACACAGGCAATTGTGCCTCACAAGAAAATTCATGACATTTTTCAGGTGAATATCAAAGAAAAAGAGCACTCATATATAATTTGTGTGAATTTTGTGTCAATACTTTGTATTGTTCAATTTGTTTGTGAATACTTCCTGTGAAATTCATGTGAAGTAAAATTCACATGAAATTCAATAAAATATTGTACACACAATAAATTATTGGCAGAGTAATGCTCTGTTGTTAACTGTCTTTTGTATTTCTGAAGGAGTTATTCTTTAAGGCAAAATCAAAGGATGAACAACTGTGTTTTGTCATATAATAAAAACATAGGTAATCACAGATTACAAAGCTCACCAAGACGAGACATCTCCTTTATGGGGCATCACCTTTATGAGACCACCTTTATCATATGATATGAAAATCATAGTTAATGATCTTGGATATTCATGGAAACTGTTTTGACACAATATCGTATATCATATGTTAAAAAAATTGTATGATAATCATATGCTCATTTCATACGGTATTATAAGATACAATGTTTATTAATACAATAATATATAATACGATATATTGCATCCTTTGACACTTACAATATAGTATCATATAATACAATATAATACTGTAATAAATAATTATGCAATATAATATTGTAACATATGATATGACATTGTATCATGTCATACATTACTGTATTTGATCACATAATACAATATCATTATATAATATATGATACAATATAGTATTACATGATACAATATCATATCGCATAAAACATCACAATATTGTAACATGATATTATATTGTATAATATAATATGATATTGTATTGTATGATATTGTATCATATTTGATACATATGATATTATATCATATGATTTGATACAACATTGCATCATATCATATGATAAAATATCATATGATATAGTAATATATAATATAATACTATATCATATTATACAATATCGTATCATATGATACAATATTATATATTACAATATCATATAAAACAATTCATGTGATATAATAATTTATTATATAAACAAAATATCATATTATACAATATCATATTATACAATATCATATTATACGATATTATATATTATACAATATCGTATCATATGATACAATATTACATATTGCAATATCATATGAAACAATATCATGTGATAAAATATTAAATATCTAATACAATATCATATTATACAATATTGTATCATAATATACAACACTATACATAACAATTACATGACACAATATCATATTATAATGTACAAAAAAATTGATAAAATATCATATCATATAACTTTTTGCAATATGATATAATATTGTATCATATGAAACAATAGTGTATCATATCATATACATGTAATACTATATCATAGGAATCATGTTATATCATTTAACAACAAACACATCTATCAAGCAGGTTTAAGTGAGGTAGGAGATTTTTTTAGCATCCTTGATAATGGAGATCAGGCTCTGCATCTGAAGCTACCTCTGTAATTCATTTATATTATAGTTAAATCAACTGTGCAAGTTTGAAATAGTACTATTATCTATTAAACATGTGACCTGTTCCAAAAAACTAAACCTCATCCAGCATCCGAAACCTATGGCTCAGATTCAGCATTCAAGCCTGTCAGGTGCATCAGTGTCATAAGACACATCATCCATGCAAGTTTTGTGAAGTTAGGACCAATAATAACTAAGATATAATCATCAGAGGGCACCTGCTCCATAAACTTTAACCAGCTCTTTAAACCTTAACCTCCTCCAGGATCCGAAACCTATGGCTCAGATTCAGCATCAATGCCTGTCAGGTACATCCGTATCATAAGACGCACCATCCATGCAAGTTTGGTGAAGTAAGGACCAGTAATAACTAAGATATATTTTTTAGCATCCTTGATAATGGAGATCAGGCTCTGCATCTGAAGCTACCTCTGCGATTCATTTATATTAAAGTTAAATCAACTATGCAAGTTTGAAATAGTACTATTATCTATTAAACATGTGACCTGTTCCAAAAAACTAAACCTCATTCAGCATCCGAAACCAATGGCTCAGATTCAGCATCAGGTGCATCAGTATCATAAGACCGACCATCCAAGCAAGTTTGGTGAAGTTAGGACCAATAATAACTAAGATATAATCATCAGAGGGCACCTGCTCCATAAACTTTAACCAGCTCCAAAAACCTTAACCTCCTCCAGCATCCGAAACCTATGGCTCAGATTCAGCATTCATGCCTGTCAGGTGCATCAGTATCATAAGACGCACCATCCATGCAAGTTTGGTGAAGTTAGGACTAGTAACAACTAAGATATAATCATCAAAGGGCACCTGCTCCAAAAACTTTAACCAGCTCTTTAAACCTTAACCTCCTCCAGCATCCGAAACCTATGGCTCAGATTCAGCATTCAAGCCTGTCATGTGCATCAGTATCATAAGACGCACCATCCATGCAAGTTTGGTGAAGTTAGGACCAGTAAAAACTAAGATATAATCATTAAAGGGCACCTGCTCCAAAAACTTTAACCAGCTCTAAAAACCTTAACCTCCTCCAGCATCTGAAACCTATGGCTCAGATTCAGCATTCAAGCCTGTCTGGTGCATCAGTATCATAAGATGCACCATCCATGCAAGTTTGGTGAAGTTAGGACCAGTAGTAACTTAGAAATTGCAATCAAAGGGCACCTGCACCAAAAACTTTAACCTGCTCCAAAAACCTTAACCTCCTCCAGCATCTGAAACTCATGGCCCAGATTCAGCATCCAAGTCTTTCAAGTTCATAAGTAGGTCCAGATGCATCATCCATGCAAGTTTGGTGAAGATAGGACAAGTAATAACTTGGATACAGGACCTGCAACAAAAACTTTAACCAGGTCCGGACGCCGACGCCGACGCCGACACCGGGGGTATAGCATAAGCTCCCCCCGACTTCGTCTCGGTGAGCTAAAAATTAAGAATTTCAATAGGCTACTTTTCGATATACTTTGAACTAATTTCATAATCTCATAATCTTAAATGCAATACTGACCTCAGCTGAATCATGTTGTCTGAGCCCATGTAAACTGGCCTCGTAGATCTCAGGTTCTCTGGGTGGGGTATCTTCTCGCTGCAAGCAAGATTCAAATATTTGGTAAGATCAGAAACTCTTCAGCAATAAATCTCATTCTTAATCTGAATATGACATGAACTTTTTCCTACTTCCTGGGGTGGGTCCCTGGGTCGCCCTCGCCGTGGTAACTCCTGCAAATCACAATGCTCAAATTACAATATTTGAAAATGTTAATTTATTTTTAAAGCATTTTTTTCAATCCAGTTTATAAACATTGAAGGAATTGAATTTTATTTTGCCTCTGCTTAGTTTAAGTTCTTTGACTATATTTTTTGTCATACTTTTATCACTTGAGCTTGTTCTTGTACATATAATATAGAAATATTTAGCTCTTTACTTCTGATTTAAAGAAATATTTACAAACAAATGATTTTTTTTACAATTACATGTATCTCAAAAAGTAAATGAGTTTCTAGATTCATCCAAATTCATTACTTCTACTAACACACTGAAACTTCATGATGCACTTATTAAATATGAATTACATTCAGAAGTTTTTTCCTACAGTTTCTACAAAATAACTACAAAACAAAAGAATCAAATCATGAACTTATTGGGATAAAGTAACTTTTGTGTCACACACAGTTCATTCCCTACAGGTGTCACACTGGTGAAATCCCTCTACACAGTCTACATCAGGCCTGGAGATGATAAAACTTCTAAATATGTACGATACTCAGTACTCATATTTTATGCTCCAAAATTCATACTCATGCTAATACATAAATAAATATGAAATTTTGAGATTAGGTATATACTTGGAGCACAGAGTATGAGTTTGAGCATAGAGTATCAGCTGGAGCATTGAGTTTGTACTCGCCAAGCTTTATAACCTCCAGGCCAGTCAATCGACCACTCTACCTCTTCCAGAGCGTCCAACGGACTATCTTTCTGGGTCAGTGAAGTTAGACTTCTAACAACACTGGCCAGAGCTTCAGAGTGCTGAAACAGGACACAGGTCAAATCAGAATTGGTGAAATACAGCCTGACTTCTCACACAACGGGAGGGTGGAGGTTAGAGGGGAAAGGGGGAGGCCTACATAAGATATGGTAGTACATGTAGTTTTTTAGTGATGTTCTTAGTAACACTCATAATTTGTTCAGAAATGATGAATTTCGTGATTGTGTGTGTTAATAAATGGGTGCCAGATTTGAGTGAATATTCTTTTCAACATTAAAAGATTGAAATTGCTTTGGAAAAACTACCAGATAATCTGATATGATTTTGAGGTTTGACTGAAAAAATTTGAAGCAATTGGCAATCATAAATCAATTACCGTTATTTTAGTTCTTAACGAACAATCTTATCCCCACAATAATTCATTTTGTATAGGAACACACACAATATATCAGGATCTTTGATGGTAAACCTACTGGACATAATGTCTTACTCTGTTACACCTCCATTTAAAAAACGGTTTATATTTACATCAACTCTATACAGTTATAGAGATCTAGCAATTACCAGTACATATCTTCATATCACTTCCTTGCAAATGTTTCTAAATCTGCATCTTTAATTAAATTACAAAGCTGAAGTACAATGCCAAGCAGAGGCATTGAAAAGAATAGAGAGAGGAAGATGCAGGACTTTACCTAGACCTATATATGAATGAAATGTACATGTGTACATGTAGTGGCAAGAGAGAGAGAGAGATTGACAGCAGCAAGTTAGCCCTAGCAATTGATATAGCAAGGACTGGCGGTCATC
The DNA here is from genome assembly GCA_016163765.1 of Magallana hongkongensis. Taxonomy (NCBI): domain Eukaryota; kingdom Metazoa; phylum Mollusca; class Bivalvia; order Ostreida; family Ostreidae; genus Magallana; species Magallana hongkongensis. Next base: position 33,695,225 of record WFKH01007768.1, read on the forward strand.
ACTTCTGAACAAATTTCTTTACCCCATCATCATCATAGAGACTGTCAAATGAAGAGGCCACAGTTCTAGCCACCCCAATCAAAGCTCGACCTTGCTGGAATCATACATACAGTAGACAGCTAGTACATGTACAACAAGCTCCTGTCATCTCACAGAGACTATTCACATAATTATCTATCTCCACATTAACAACATCAAAAATTTTGGATGATACAACAGGGAAATAAACAACAGGTTATATGTTATATAATATGGACCCTACTCTACCTCTGCTAGCATGTGATTGTATTCCTTCTTTCTCTCCACGTTGAGTTTCTCTCGCTCCTCATCATGTTTTCCGAGACCTGAGAAGAAGTTGTTTGGAGAATTGGATCTTGTGGGTTCACCACGTCGCCCTCTATTGCGTTCTTGTTCTTTCTACAAAAACCAAGTATGAAGAGAAATTACATGCATGATATGCATATCAAACTAAATATACTATTCTGTATCAACCAAATCTGCAACACTTTGTGACAAAAAAGGCAGATGATAATCAGACAATCAAATAAAGAGTGCGAAATCAAAGTTATAAACACAGTATGTTCAGAACATTTCTACAATAGGATCTACAAGAAACAAAAAAAATTCCTATGAAAACAAAGTCAAATGCATTGGTCAACTCACTGGTGTAAAGAATGCTATCTACAGATACATTTAACTTCAAACAGGTAGTGAAAACTTGAAAAAAACCCACAAATCTTTATTGTAATTGTGAAAATACATGCAGAGAATACAATCAACAACTACATTTTAAAAGTACATTCAATTCAAGTGTGTCAATCTTTTTATTTTTATTTTATTTTTTTTTTTAATATAAAAATGAAGAAAAGTTCATACAGGCATCAGCAATATCATTATGACACTACATCAAATTCATTGTGCGAAAAAGTTTAGGAGTATGAAGGAAAAAAGCAATCAAAAGATACACTGTTCAATCAAGTTATATTCACACAGTAAAATAGAAATGCAATTAATCAAGTATTGGTCGGTAATTGCTCCGAGGTCAGATCTTTCAGTCCTTTCATGCAACTTCCAAGATTCATTAGGCTTCGGTTACTAACACAAGACCTGAATGCTGCACATAGTTTAGTTGTTATAATTTTGGCCATGCATGCTGCATACGTAATACCTGTTGTTGAAGATGGTAATTTTCCTCTATTAAATTTTTCTTTTGTTTAATTTTTTTAATGTACTCTCTGAGAACATTTTCTGGTACCTCATTCTCTTCAATTTCATCGAGAGATTTTAACAGCTCATTAACCTGTTCCCGGTACACTACTAAAGGATGCTGCCTTATCTTTGCGTCATTACGTAGTGACGGCAGCTTGTTTTTATCCTTTCTCTTCATGGAATGATAGTAGACACGCTAAAATGTGGTACACAAAAGTAACTCAAAACGATTCTATTGCAAAGAATTCAATTCTGTGAATTTTCTTTGAATTTTGTGTTTTGTTTATCAAAAATAGAACGAATTCAAATCTGTGAATTCTTTTTGAATTTTGTGTTTTGTTTATCAAAAATAGAACAAAGGATTTTTTGGCTCAGTTTTTACACATACAGCAATGCTTAGAAAACATTTTAAATATCTGTGCAGAAAAATTCCTTGTGAGTAGATAAAAACAAAAAATTATAAAGTCTAGATGCAATTATACACAAGTGATAGATGTGCTAATAGCAGGGTTAGTGGGCGGAGCTACCTTGTCCATCAGCTCTCGGTACTCTCGTTGCCGCTCTTGTTGTAACCTTTTCTTCTCGTCCTCGTATTGTCCGAGGGAGAGAGTACCACCCCTCTGCTTTCCTGCAGGGGCTCTGTTTTTATCATATTTCTGATAATAAAAGAATGCGACTTATCTCTACTCTAATTTTTTGTTTATGAACGCACACAGTACCTATCACTTACCATGCCATACAAGGGCTACAAGCAGAACTTGTACATCCAATTGTCTGTCACAACCATTTGAAAATTCAACGTTAACGACATGCTAAGTTTGATTTTTCAAAAAACACACACCAAAAACCCCACGGTTAAAGTCTATTTCTCTGATGAAACTGCTGCAATTATTGATCATAATTTGTAAGGAATCAATACATGGGTAAAGGCTTAACTTCCAAAGTAAACAGTTCCAATGATTATTTTTGGTGTGGCAAAGTTAAAGGTCTTTATAGAGAGCTGTGTCTCTTCCTAACAGAGAAATGTTTTCTTTGAAAAATCAAACATATTGCATAACAAATTTCAACATACAGCTAATACAACAGAACACTAATACAGATTGGTTTCTGTGCTTGTTTGCTTAATTATACTATTCCATATAGTTCATTCCTCTCTTCTGCTCTTTAAATTGAAAAAGGAATGGGGAAAATATTCTATAAAAACAATAATCCCTGTGCTATTCTTATCAACAACTCTAAGCTGTTCTGTATGTGTTTACATTTCTTGATACAACAAACTAACCAATAACAAAAAATAATAAACAAAAGTTGTGAAAAAAAAAATGCTACGTCATGCTGTGCAATGAATACCTTCTTCAGAAATTCATTATACTCTCGATTTCTCTGGACCTCCATCTGTTGTTTACGGTTAAAGTCATTACCCAAAGGGAGGCCACTCTCCGTGTCCTCTGGTTCATTCCAGCTACGATTTGTGGCTTGAGCATTTCTCTGGTGCATTGACAACAAAAATAGGTGACAAAACTCAGAAAACCAGGAATTGTGTATGAATTCACAAAAATTATTTAAAAAACAAAACAACAACCATCATATCAAAAATGCTTGATCTAAACATAACAAGAATATTTATCAGCATTCATCTCTTGCAAAAATATTGTTCATATTTAAAAAGAAAGTTATACATGCAGGGAAAGAAATGAAACATTGTCATTTTTAACAAAGAAAAAAAAATATTCAAAGTCTTAAACAGTGCTTGTTGCTAGTTAAAGTAACAATCACACAGATTATAAAAAATGAAGTAATCTATAGAAAAAGTAAAAGCAGTAAAAAGTAGTTGAGATTTTGGTGCTGGATAAATATTTTTATGTCAGTTTGCTAATGACAATTATAACTCAAAGATACAGCAACTATCATAGCATTCTCGTTCAGTGAATATTTATATTTATCACAGGTACAAACAGAAAGGTTATTACAGATCTTCACACTGTAATGTATTTCAACCCACTGAGAGTGTTACAGCCAAGCCTCATCACTCTTTCACATTATCAATATTCAGAAGAGAGTTTTCATTTGTGATGCACTACTTTTTCGAAGTCAGAATGCAAACATGGTAGAGTTTAGAACACCACACAAAGACCAGAGACTGTACGTGTATTAATTATTAAAGGAGAGAGGGGTGGGGGAGAGGTACCTCCTCCATATGCTGCTGGGTCTCTAGGATTCTCTGAGTTTTCAGCTTGTTCCTATGTGTTTCATATCCACCTAGTCTATGACTGAACGGGGGATCAGATTCCGACTAAATTTTAGAAATATTAAGACTTGCAACAGTCAAGTTATTAAATAACTCTTTAAATTCTCTGAAAAAAACAAGATATCTGTGAGCCAATGCTCACTAGTAATACCCCTGCTCTAATGTGAATATACAAATTATGCAAAGTCAACATTTAACAGGAAGTTGACGTCCGATTGATCCCAATGTATTGCATGCCTAAACAGAGAATGTGTTAAAATTTCCAAGCATCTGCAATGAATAGTTGCTGAGAAATCTTTGACGAAAATTTGTTTGAAAATTTTGGCTAAAAATAAACAAAGTCGTCATTTAACAGGAAGTTGACATCCGCTTGGTACAAAAATATATCCCACGATATGGCATGCCTAAACAAATAATGTGTTAAAATATCAAGCATCTGCAATAAATAGTTGCTGAGAAATCTTTGACGAAAATTTGTTTGAAAATTTAGGTTAAAAATAAACAAAGTCGTCATTTAACAGGAAGTTGACGTCTGATTGGTACAAAAATATATCCAACAATATAACATGCCTAAACAAATAGTGTGATATAATTTCAAGCTTCTGCAATGAATAGTTGCTGAGAAATCTTCGACGAAAATTTGTTTGAAAATTTAAGCTAAAAATAAACAAAGTCATCATTAAACAGGAAGTTGACGTCTAATTGGTACAAAAATATATCCCACGATATAGCATGCCTTAACAAATAGTGTGTTAAAATTTCAAGCATCTGCGATAAATAGTTGCTGAGAAAAATGCGACAGAAATTTTTGTTACGGACAGACAGACAGACACACAAGGGTAAAACAGTATACCCCCTTCTCCTTCGGAGCGGGGGTATAATGAGTTTAAAGGATGATTTCTTTAACTTTTTTGGCTTTGAAATTGCTTCTGATATAATACTCAGGTTCCTTTAATTTGTTTGTGTAATCTACCAAAGTCTTCAGTAATTTAAATAGGCCACAGTTGTCTTTAGGACCCCACAATTATTCAAGATGATATGTACTATGGGCACAAACAGCCAATAGGGCTCACCCCTCTATGACTCTTTTCACTAACCTGTTGTACATAGTTCTGATAATCCTGTCGCCTCTCATCCTCATATCTCTTGTGGAGTCGCTCTGTGAATCCTTCACGTTCTTCCTGTCTGGGAGAGTAGTCCTGCCTGGGGGGAGAGCGAGCCCCCCTGCGAGGGGGGGCATACTCTGACTGCTGTCTGGGGGCATCATACTGGTCATCTCTACGCCCAGGGGGTGGGGGCTCAGATCGAGCAGCATTCCTACCCTGAAGATTTAAATTCAACTGAAAAGTTGAGATCACTTGCAATGTTTCTGATACTTAAACACTAGATACTTGATAATTAGATTGCATACAATCAAAATAAATACATTTGTAAAGGTTTAGAAAGTTCAGAAGCACAAGTGTTGTTAAAAGTCATAGGAATAGATATTTTTAAGATTTTTAATACATATACTCATCACCTAAAGCCACAGTCTAGAATTATTTGAATTCTATACATCATCAACAATAACCAAATGGTTCATGCAAAACTGCAATTGCATGGATAATAAAAGGTAAATCTCCAACTATGCTTTACTCGCATTAGTCAACCTTACTTTAATGAACTACAAGATATTCTCTTCTCATCCAACCATGCATGGCCAAATGGGAGAGGATCATACATAATGGCCGTGGTTTGCAATGATGGTATACGCTGCATGTTATAAGTATGGAACATATACCATGCAAAATAATAAACATAAACTTCAAAGTGCAAATCAAGGAAGGCTGACCAAAAGTGCCAGACAACAAGAACAAGCCTTAGATTTTTCTCATCATAATTACATCATACCAAGTCATCTCTTGATCATAATTACTATACTACTTTTATTATCAATATGCTTTCCTATATATGACAATAGCTCAGACCTTAGATACTAAACAAAAACATCTCTCCTTTTTGGTCAAAAAAATATCCATCTTCAAGTCATTCAAAAATATTTCTGACTCTCTGAAAAAGGTACATATATCAGTTTCAAGTATATTAGTGGCAGACTTGAATGTCAATACAACTGCACTGAAAATACCTGGAAACCCAAATCATTTCTATCTTGCAAGTAATTTTGATCCAGTTTCCTCTGAAATTCTAATTGTTTTTTCTCTAATTCTCTTTCTCGTGCCTCATTTTGCTTCCTTCTCTCTTTTTCCTCTATCTGCCTTTGAAACATGGCTAGAATATCTTGTTCCCTAAGTGGATAGTCTTCTATAATTCTATTCCTCTCCTGTGGTGTAAAAAAGGTTTTCAAAAAATGCACACACAAGCTAGAAAATTCTACTTAGAATAAAAGCAATAAACAAAAATAGATCTAATAATTTTTCTTTAATTTATAAATGCTAGTCTGGTCTAGTTGTTGTCCATGCCATAATCATCTGTACGGCATTTTGTATAATATGTCATTATATCTCCGACAATCAAGTTTGCTGGAAAAATTTGTGTCATGTAAAGATAAAATTCTTTCTCATGTACATTTACTTGTTTTAGTTGATATAAATATCACATATACAATTACTGTATATCCGGTCATTTTCGTGATGATCTAATTTTCGATTTTTTCACGATCTCTTTTAAATCGCAATTTATTGAATATGCAGAAATTATATCGAGTATTATTTTCTATAAGAAACTTTTTAATACACAAAAAATGACTGACGCAAATTAAAAATGCTACACATTTTTCCCATTTTCGCAAAGGATCATGTGCCGAAACTATTGCCTGCGGCCCCTTTTTGTACGACGAATTATATCAAATCTACAAAAATTTTGATAGTTTTCAAACAAGAGTATATAAATATGATGCCTTTTAAATTGTTTCAATAGTTCTAACACATTATAACTACGAGGGTATCTGCATTATCGTTGTTTTTTACACAGCGGGAATTTGCCATGGTTTGTGGCCATTTGTTGTATATGAATAAAGATGAAAATAATGGGCGGGTCTTAGTACAATAGAGTGATGTACTTGTCAATACATTGAACAGATTTGGGTCAAGACTGTTTTACATATCACGTGACAACATTTTCCAGTCGAAAATCAAAGTACCGAGTATACTCATGGGAGTAATATTCTTTTTTTTTTTTGGTTATTTTTCTTTCTTTTCTTTTTTTCGAGGGGGGGGGTTGCTTTTGGAGTTTTCTTATGTTTTTTTTGTTGGTTTAGTAAAATCTTTTTAATTTTTTAAATTACCATAATGACATTTTTGTTGAATACTAGTAATCTGCTTAATTAAGTGTCTTTTCTAGAATTCAGTCATAATTAACCTTCAATTCCTCTAACCCCAGGCGTTTTTTTTTCAAAATGAGCAATAATAATTAAAAAATGATCGTGGCTAACAGGACTCCAAAAAAATAATAATCATAATAATAATCGTAGTTTACATGTGTTTTTTCCTTTTTATCTAAATACTAAGTATATTATCAACATATCTCTGGAACGAAAGTGAAAGATTCTCTGGTTAAAATTTTATCGGCGCATGGAATAAATGCTAAGAATGGTTTTTTTTTAATCCGATGATGATTCAGATGAAGAGTCTGTTACATCACTAGATGAAGATTCACTACTAGATTTATTACAATCCAACACATTCTCCGGCATTATCTGAGTGTTTAATGACATGTCCTTTTGCCTCTGGATGACTTTATACCAAAGAAGGGAAGCGACGTGGGCACAACTTCCCACAAGACGAGCCCCCGACTTACATTGACAATACCAGAATTTTATTGGATCTAATTTGTCCTCGGAATCGAATTGTACCCACAGATAATATGACTTTGAGGATACGTGTCTAGATTGTATTTTCCCCTGTATTATATTTGGCATGGTTTTCCCTACAAAAATATCATATCCCCCGTCTTCATCTAAATGTTCAAGTGTATATGAAAATGCCTGTTTTATTTGATACACCCCAAATGTAAGAGATCGAAGGTAATCTTCCGATAGAACAGGGAAATCTGTTACTGTGTCCAACGCGTCTATCTTTGTTAATTTTTTTGATAAAATTCGTTTACCAGAGTCATTAATAAACATGTCTCTTAAAGGTTTTTTTTTTATTTTTTATTTTTTATTTTTGAAGCATTTTCTTTGTCAATTCTAAATTGCTCGCAGAATCAGACAATAGAGGTGGTCTAAATGCATTGATCAATGATCCCACAATACGTACATAGTCTCCAATAAACATAATTTGCGTGTTTGAAACTATATTTGCTAGGAATTTCCATCGTTTTAGTCTACCATTTGCAGATTCAACTGCCCATCTAATTTTGGTCACTAACCTAGATGCATTAGCTTCAGATACAGAGTGTTGTTTTTGTCCCTTTCCCAAAAAATATAGCGACTCTGATCGTAAACCCACCGAATTAATTATAATATCAAGAGAATCCCTGAAACCCCTATCTAACACTAGAATGTCATTTTTTTCAGACCATTTTGAAATACAATTTTCCTTTTTGGATAAATGCTTGTTTAAAATAGCAGCATCATTATTTTTCCCATCTGCAAGGTACTGGCCAAGGATGTCAATAATATATCCGTCGGATGCCAAAACCAACATAGGTTTGACAAGAGGTCGGCCTTTGAAAACACTGTAAGACTTTCTTTGAAAAGCATATTTTGAACTTTTTTCTATGTAAATATATGTACCATCGAGGAGAAGGATTGCAGTGTTGGAATCTCCGGATGCCAGAAGTTCCCATGCAAATATCGTTGTGTGATTGCGAATCACTTCACCTCGTGTGATATGGTCGAAGCCCATATATTGTGGAACGAACTGAGTCATCATAACTTCTCTGACATTCTTGACAATTTTAGAAATACAGGATGATTTATCGATTCCAAATAAAGTTTTTAGTATGTTATTCTAGAAACCAGTACGTAGTTTTGTTAATAGAATTCCTACACACGTTTTGTTGCGCAAAGTGAGAATTGAACATAATTTTTCAAACTGTAATTTAGAAATTCCTGTCAAATTATAACAATCTTTATCACTAAGAGAATCGTTTTCGAAATTTATTCTATCAGCTCTGCGGATGACATTGCTTTTGTACCGACTATTGCTCTATGAGAATATTTTTGCAGATCAGAATCTTTTAATTCTTTGCCCACAAAATGACAAGGACAAGCTCGTACTTTCTCATAAAGAATTATATTATGTTTTAAAAAAACTTGTGTACGGGCCTTGCCGAGAATAACTTGCATTCGTTTTTCTTTTTTTCCACATACAGTGCAGTATCTGTGTGACTTTGTGCCCAAATAACGGGTGCTTACGTCTGATGCAGGTGTGGAACTTGCATATAACTTATATAAATGTAGTATTCCCTTGTGAAAATGTAAAACGCATTTGCTACAAACAACGTCATTTTCTGATACCGTTTTTCCAATGATAGAGCCAAATGTCTCTCTACATGAATCATTTCTTTTGCCTTTTAATGACCTTCGATTTCTACAACTGGTACGCTTACTGCATACAACGCAACTAAACGATTTTGGCATGGTAAACAGTCTCGACTCAGGACAAACCTCGTGCAAGCTAATACAGTGTCCCTATAAGTACCGGTATATAAATCGATAGTATATTACTTAAAGAAAAACACCGAACGGAATAAGTTTATACTAAATTACACCAATTAAAAAAGTGATAAATATATTATATGCTTATGTAAACGAAGCCAAAATTGCTATGACATAAGCTGACGAAGTAGCGTGGACCACATGTACCCGAGCAAGTGAGAAGAATGTAGACCACGTGACATGCGTACAAAAAAAATTAAGCGTATTCATCAGAACAGGTGAGTAAGGTTATGAAAGGTCACGCAAGTTCACGCCAGGTAAACAACAATCGTTTATAATGGGAAAGGCCATTTAGATTTTTGAATGTTTTTACTAACAGGAATCGAGCGCATTGACGTACATTTTTCTCCTTTCACATATAGGTAGATTTTAATAAAATACAGCAACTAGCCAAAGGAGAAAAATGTGCCCCCTTGCGCTCATATATTTTAAAAGCTTTATAAAGGTGGGCAGGGCTAAAAATGAATCAGAATTGGAAGTAAACAGAGTACCCCTACCTAACATTTAGTAATATATCTTAAATCTGGTCTGTCTATTTTCGGTAAAAGTGGGATTTCATAAAGGTATATATGTCAAAGAATACGTATATACAAACACAAGTTCAAAATTCGGATATTTATTTTTTGTCACTCTATCGAGGGGCCGCACGGCACACGATCCTTTTGTGACACACGCAAAAAAACGGATATACAGTATGAGCTATCATGTTTTTCTTTAATTTGTTTTTTTGGTGGGGGAGACAATATGTAATGGTCATAATCAAGAATGATGGTATAGACCAAATAAAAAATTTGGTTTTCTTTATTTTAACAACCAGCCAGCTTCTGCACCACAAACCTATATAACTAGTGATACCTACAGCCAGTTGCTTTGTTTAATATTTCATTGTTCATTTGTAGAAGATTTCTATCAGTGCTACATAGGTAACACAAAAACTCACAATCATATATTAACACTCTGTCTATTTTATCAACAGCAGCCCTCACCTGCTCCATGTAATCTGTCAGTCTGTCATCATGATGAGCCATATGCAGCATCCTCTCAAATTCCCTGATCCTTTTATCCTCCACCATTTTGTCTCGGAGATCTCGTCTCTGTTTTTCTTGAGCGATATTGTTTAATTCTTCCTGAGAAATATTGGGCTTTGTGCCAATCCGTGGTATATCTCCTTGAGCCCTGATCATGGCTTGTTCCAGAGTTTGCTAAAACAGAATCAAGAGTCTTGCATGTAATACATGTGTATTAAGTGCATGTGCTGTTCAAAGAAACCAAAGATTCATTTCAGTGTGTATACAAGTAGGGTTATGAGGTTTCCTAAGGAAATGCTAATTTTTTAACAAATTTTCATTACAACACATATCTGTCTAAACTCCACTGACTGTCCTCTCACCTTTTCCAGCTCTGACCGGTACTCTTCTTTTCGCTGCTGCTCCACCTTTTTTCTAAAATCTTCATATTCTCCAAACTTCATCCCTGACTGAGGTGGGGTGGGAGCTTTCTTGAATTTTGGCTAAAATTAATAAAAACACATAATACATATCCACAAGTGATTAACATAATGGTACACTCACTAACAAACTTGCTTTAATTTTAACCCATATAATAAGTTTAATATGTTAGCATATATTAATTTTGCAATGAAGAATTCTCTGACTGCTAACCCAAAAAATAAATACCCTAAAAGACTTTCAATGGCATCCTTGAATTTAATGTGACTGTTACAATTCTTAATCAAAAACCTGATAAAACAAAACATTCCTGCTTCTCTTAAATGGATAAAGAATCCACTTACCCTATTTACATATTCATTAAACTCTCGCCTCTTCTGTTCTTGGAACTTGCGCTCAATCTCATTATAGTCCAAGTCGGGTTTCCTGGGACTATTTTGTTGAATTCCTCCTGTCTGATGCTTTTTATTTCATTGTAACAAAATAAGAGTAAGCTCTCAATGGCTCTCATAATTTAGACAAGTTTTCTAAAATTCTAGCTTAAAAGTTACTACTTTTAGTACATACAAGCATCAGTTTTTCAACATAATTATGACATAATCAATGTATACCCAAAAAATTAGGTCATAAAAATCCACAATTTGCACAAAGCACAAGAAACCGTCTGCCTAAATTCTATACATCTAGTGAATATACAGAGAATACAACGCCAACACCACAATTCAGCCAAGCAAAAATTGCAAAAAATATACCGGTATATTAGGTATAAAATCCTTAACACGCATTGTTTTACTATTGCAAAACCGTTTCGCTAGCAAGCACATTAAGATGAAGTAGATCGAGGTAAATGTATATAAAACAGGTTTTTAATACAAGTACCAGTATATACAATTTTAACAATTCTCTACAATGTATGCACATTTATAAAAGATTTTAGTAGTAGTGACAAATTCTAACACCAAATACATACACATACACCATTACAACAACAAATACATAAATGTTATAAATATTTTGATGGGATAATGACAGAATGTTTCATGCAGATCTCATTCTACAGACTAAAATAATGTGCAAATATGAGCACTTCTAACATTTGACAAAAACTGGTACTTTATTTTTTAAATATAAAAATCTAAGGCTTGAGAAAAAGAGATGGTTGAAACTAAACAAGTGACATGTCCAAAAAAAAAAAACTTTTGTGGTAACAGATACTGGAAGAGACAATGAGGTATACTAAATAAATGTTTCTCTTGATGTAATGTATTTAATAATGTCATCTTAATATTTTATGGTGTCAGGTTTTTGTTGGGTTTTTTTTTTTGGGGGGGGGGGGGGTTGGGGGGGGGGGGGTAATAAACTTGGCAATGTTTATTGATCTTTTGAAGTGTGAGTTACCTCTCTTTTATCTAACTATAATCCCATGCATACAATAAAATACAACATAAAATACAACACTGATTTATTGCGCAATCACCTGCTGTGTGTTATTGATACTGTCTGGCCCGTTTTGATGGGTAGGTTCCTTGTTCTTTTCTATGGGAATATCTATGTTCTGCTCTTTGTTATTTTCAGGTGTTTTAGAGTTGGTTTTATTCTACATATATATGTATGTACATAGCATAACAGAGTGCAACTTGTAATTAATTATATATGTCTAAACAATAAAGCTATGGTTTAATGTTAACACTTTATGTCAATGTTCAGTGTTTTAAATTAAAATGATTTTTCTTCATTGATTCTTGATTAAGAAATCACAAAAGTTAAGAAAGGCAAAAAGTAAATGACATAATTAAAGAAAGAGAGAGAGAGAGAGGATACATCATTTTATTTGTAATGATTTCAAAACTTTTAGCAGGTGGCAAGGAAAAATGTTCAGTGCATGGTGTAGTAGAGCAGTGAGCACTGAATCTGATACCTGTACCTGTTTCCTGTTTAAGAATTCATTATATTCTCTCTTTCTCTCCTCACTCAATTGCTGTTGCTTAGATTTTGCTTTTTCATTTGTAAGTGGTAGACCAACTGGAGATTCTCTCTGAAAATAATATGATTCAACCTTTTGGTGTTTCAAGCCCTATCTAAACTTTTACTCCCATACTGAGCTTAACATTGCATAATGTCAAGCTTTAAACATGCTTGTTGAATTTTGCTATTTCATTTCCCATTGAAGTAAAACTAAAATCCCACAGATCTTTCAGTAACTAGCTTTGTCCCTCCTACCTCATTAGCATAACGTGTTTCTGTTGGTCTGCCCCACTGTCTACGTCCCCTTTCATCACTTCTCTCCTCCTCCTGGGAGTCAATGTGTACAGGGTCAAAATGTTGTGGAGTTGAGTTTGAATAATTTTACTTATGATTTAATAGACTCTGGGGTCTATTAAAGCTGAGCTTATATTCATTTATTTAAATGAAAAAATTATAAACAACACTGAAGAAGTCTGAATGTTTAAGAAGTCTTCTATATTGAGGCAGAATGAAAAAAAAATCTACATAGCAAGAGATTCCAGCTTAAACCCAAAAAGCTTTATGTAGTGAAGAGAACAATGGAAGTGCAAATCGTGTAATTAATATTCCATTGTGGCCACTTCGTTGGGCAAATTGTGGGAATGATCCAGGTTAAATGCAAAATTCATGTTTTATAACATATCTGACAGTAGGAAAGTGAATATCTGTAGTAGAGGTTCCAACTCAATATGAGGGGGGGGGGGGGGTTTTTTTTTTCAATGAAACTATGTATTCACAGAGAACTATTGTTAAAATGAAATCTGTTGACATCTTGCATGCATTAGATCATGGTGAAAAAGTGATATTCAAATTATTACTGGTGAGTTAGTATTAATTCAGAATTTGCACTTCATATCAATGTTCCCAGTAGTAATGCATTCTATGAAGTTCTAGCAATATCATTACACTAAGTGAAGAACATGAACATATTTGTATGAAATGATAGGTTAAATTTGGCTAAGCAGCTTGTTAACAGTCTACTCAACACCAGTTAAGTTAAGCATGCAATTCATGTTGATAAAACAATTCACACTTCACAGTCATTCAAATCATTCCTTTTGTACAAAAATGTGATTCAGCTTAACAAAATTTGTAGGAATATTATTATATTTGTGGGCTTCAATTTCTACATACTTTTATTTAACTTGAGTAAATGTACAACATCATGGAAAATCTTACCGACAGATACTGTCTCTCCTGCTGCAGTTTTGCTTTCTGGTTTCGAATGAATTCCTCAATATCATTTTCAACAGCAGCTGCCATTGTGTCCTTTTGTAAGATAAATCATTTGTTAGAAAATTGACAAAACTTCTACCTTATCATCACTCTTAGCATCAGTATCATGAATACATTTCAAAAAGTTCAAATAAATTTCTGATTTGCTATTAAATTCACCGAACTATACTTTAAATTAACGTGTCATGTTTTCATAGATTTTAAATCTTTTGCCTTATGAAGGGATACAGTAAACATTACTTCATACCTACAAAATTTGTTTGGTTCTTTACTTCGGTGAAAGATTTTGAACCATGCAGCAATGGCGTTTATAGCAACCCGTGTTTTCCTCTGTTTGTTTACATCATCTGATGCACTGTCAAACAATTTTTTACATTTTTGGCAGGATTATGTTATAAGTATTCCAAACTTGGTTATTCTTTTTACTCTTTAGCATTAATTACCGATACTAAAGGTTTTATTATTTGTCAATAAGCGAGAATCAACTTGAACAGGAAATAGAGCGGGTTACGTCTTTTCACGCATGCGTCAATTCTTTCTTAAATTCCAAAAGCGGATACGCTACATCACTGTCGTGTATCCGCGCCGGTAGTGACTTGTTTGGATAACGTGAAAATGGCGTATCCATTGCAAAAACAATGAGTGTTGTGTTCTTTTTTCTATCGACAATGAGGTAAATATTAATTAAAATATCGTAATAGTCATTCATATATTTTTTAAAGGTTTTAAGGTTGAAAAAAGCGTGGTTTATTTTTGTTCATCGTAAATAAAAACGACTTATTTGTA
>WFKH01007768.1:33724489-33739423 GCA_016163765.1 Magallana hongkongensis
ACGGGGCGTATAAACGGGGCGTGAAATGAACCACTATTCTACTACTTATAGCCTTTAGGACGAAGGGGTAATAAATTTCCACTCCTTAATCCCTTCCTCTGCAAAATTAAGTCAAGATTGGTCAGTTATTTTCCTGGGAGGAGCTTAATACATAGAGAATAATACATGGCAAAATCTGTATCACACCCCATATCAACCCGTGACTCCAATATCAGCCGGATGGCCGAAGGCCAGAGGGCTGATATTAGCTGCAATAATGTAGCCCTCTCCGATTTTTTATCTCTGATGTTTACTCCCCCCCCCCCCAAAAAAAAAAAATCGGGAGAGGGCTACATTATTCCAGCTAGCTGATATTGGTCGAGGGAGGGTTGATTTGAATGTGATACAGATTTTGCCATGTATTGTTGTTTTTATCATATTTTTGATAAATAACCCGTTTATATTTTCATGTGAAAAACTTTATCCAGCTTTATCCTAGTTTTCCCATCTCCAAACCGGCGTATTTTTGACGCTCAAATGAATGTATTGTGACGTCTTCTATTAGGATAATGTCCATGTCATAATGTCATATTTACATTCCACATATTATTTGCTTGTAAAGTGTGTTGAAAGCTACGGCAGTTATTTAAGCATTGAATCCTTATTTTTTGAAAGATATAGTCTCATAACTGCTGCGGTGTGTGCATACAAATTGAGTAACGCGCGTTAGCGCGTTATGAAAATTTGTATGCACACATCGCTGCAGTTATGAGACTATATCTTTCAAAAAATAAGGATTTAATGTTTATATTTACATTTTTCAACTTCTTGTCTTTTCTGCAAATGTGATTAATACCATAAAAATCCTATTTTATCCTAAGGGTAAGTTCATATAAATGGAAGAGCCACTGTAACAGCCACAAGCGTGAACTTTGATTTTTGCTTGTGACGTTGCATTTTACATCGTTAAACGTTTGTGACGTCATAATAAAACTCGACATTTTTACCTTTTAGTACCCTTTGTATGTTACGGTGTTATAACTGCAGTAGCTTTCCATACACTTTACATGCAAAAAATATGTGTAATGTAAATATAACACTGTAACACACACAGGGTACTCAGAGGTTAAAATGACGAGTTTTATTATGACTTCACAAACGTTGAACGCTAAAAACTGCAACGTCACAAGCAAAAATCAAAGTTCACGCTTGTGGCTGTTACAGTGGCTCTTCCATTAATATGAACTTACCCTTAGGATAAAATAGAAACTTTAAGGTATAAATCACATTTGCAGACAAGGCATGAAGTTAAAAAAATGTAAATATAATCATTAAATCATTATTTTTTGAAAGATACAGTCTCATAACTGCAGCGATGTTTGCATACAAATTTTTATAACGTGCTAACGCGAGTTACTCAATTTGTATGCACACACTGCTTAAAAGCTTAAAGTTAAATATTCCAAACTGTAGATATGCGATTAAAAAAAAAGATTCGAGGTGTTCCGAAATCCGAACAAAAGGTGCAAAGGTGTTCCAAAAAGATGTGACAAAGGGTGAAATAAAGGGTGATGATACAGGAATGTGATAAGCGCGTGCTTTTGTTCATATCAGGGGTGAAAAAAAACCCTGTATTTTATACTATGTATTAATAAATTCATTTATTACCCTGTATTATGAGTAATCAAGATCATCTCAGATATTGCAAATTATTGCCACGAATGGTCCACCATAAACATGACCGGAATGTAAAGCAGGGGGAAAATCTACTGTATAGTATGTTTTCCGTGGGGGTTATCTGGCTATAAAAGGGGGGAACTCTACTATATAGTCAGCTTTCCATTGGGGAAAAGGAAAAACTGCTATATTATAGCAATTTTTCCGGGGGGAAAACTGCTATATAGCCATATTTCCGGGGGAAAGATGGCTTGGGTGAAAAGGCACTATATAACACCGTCACCAACTCACTCTTTCACACTCTTTATTTCTCCTCCTTTTCTCTCTTCTTTTCTTTTCTTTCTTTTTTTTTTTTTGCATTTTGAAAGAGGGGGTGCACACTCCCGAAACCCCCCCCCCCCCCCGGATCCGCCACTGTATTCAGTCTGATTAAAATCAAACATTTAACACGCTCCTCTATATTCTTATGGCTGTGTGTTCAATATGACCCTTCCAATATGTCAATTTTACAGATCACTTAAAATAAAATAAATCTATCAGAGAATAAAAAGAAATCTTGCAATAAAAACGGAATGTTATATTAAAGTTAAAAAAAAACCCTTTGTGATATCAATAATTATTTTAAAACCCGATGGATTTTGATATATTTGCTTGAGACCAGATTTGAAAACCATAGAATTATTGCAATTTTTATTTTTCTAGATTTTTTAGCTCACCTGAGCTGAAAGCTCAAGTGAGCTTTTCTGATCACTTTTTTTCCGGCGTCCGTCTGTCCGTCCGTCTGTTTGTCCGTCTGTCTGTCCATACACTTTTTACATTTTCGACTTCTTCTCCAGAACCACTGGGCCAATTTTAACCAAACTTGACACAAAGCATCCTTAGGTAAAGGGGATTCAAGTTTGTTAAAATTTAGGGCCACGCCCTGTTTCAAGGGGAGATAATTGAAAATCATTGAAAATTTGTTGGTATTTTTCAAAAATCTTCTTCTCAAAAACCATTTGGCCAGAAAAGCTGAAACTTGTGTGGAAGCATCCTCAGGTAGTGTAGATTTAAGTTTGTTCAAATCATGATCCCCAGAGGTAGGGTTGGGCCACAATGGGGGGTCGAATTTTTACATAGGAATATATAGAGTAAATCTTTAAAAATCTTCTTCTCTGAAACTGATCGGCCAGAAAAGCTGTAACTTGTAGTGAAGCATCCTCAGGTAGTGTAGATTCAAGTTTGTTCAAATCCTGATCCACAGGGTTAGAATGGGGCCACATTGGGGGGGGGGGTCGAATTTTTACATAGTAATAAATAGAGAAAAATCTTTAAAAATCTTCCTCTTAGAAATTGATTGGCCAGAAAAGCTGTTACCCATGTGGAAGCATCCTCAGGAAGTGTAGATTCAAGTTTGTTCAATCCTGATCCCTGGGGGTAGGGTGGGGCCACAATGCGGGGGGGGGGGGGGGTCGAATTTTTACATAGGAATATATAAGGATAAATCTTTAAAAATCTTCTTCTCAGAAACTGATTAGCCAGAATAGCTATTACTCGTGTGGAAGCATCCTCAGGTAGGGTAGTTTCAAGTTTATGCAAATCATGATCACTTGGGGTAGAATGGGGCCACAATGAGGGGTCAAATTTTTGCATAGGAATATATAGAGAAAAATCTTTAAAATTCTTCTTCTCAGAAACCGATCAGCCAGAAAAGCTTAAACTTGAGTGAAAGCATCCTTAGTTAGGGTAGATTCAAGTTTGATAAAATCATGATCCCCAGGGCTAGGGTGGGGCCACAGTGAGGGGGGGGGTCGAATTATCACATTTGAATATAGAGAAAAATCTTTTAAAATCTTCTTCTCAGAAACCGATTGGCCAGAAAAGCTGCAACTTGTGAAGAAGCATCCTCAGGTAGGGAAGATTCAAGTTTGTTCAAATCATGATCCCCAGGAGAAGGGTGGGGCCACAATTAGGGGGTGTCAAATTTTTACATAGGAATATATATGGAAAAATCTTTAAAAATCATCTTCTAAAACAATCTTTGTCTAGAAAAGCTGTAATTTTAGTCAGTTCAGATAGTGTAGATTAAAATTTGTCAAAATCATAACCTTCAGGAGTAGGGTTGGGCCACATTGGGGGGGGGGTCCAATTTTACGAAGGAAAACATTTAAATTATTCGCAAAAACTCAAATGTTATTATATATGGTTTTACTTATAAGCAAGCATTTTGACATATTGTTGATTCTTTAAAATTGTTTAGACTCTGGCTCCTGGACAATCCTTGGGCCTCACAAGGAGTCCATAAAGCTGATTTTATTATGTCTATTGTTGCTCAGGTGAGCGATGTGGCCCATGGGCCTCTTGTTTTTTTATTAAAATACACATTTATTGAACATATATTAACGGGAAGTTTATTTCATGGTTTTGTTTCACTCTTTAAATTAACAAAAATCCAGGAGCTTTCGAAGGCTTCGCACCCTGAACCCACATCAAGGCTATGCCCTGAACATATATCAGGTCTCTAGGCGGCCCCATTCCCAATGCATGCCTCTGAAAAAAAAATCCCGCTGGT
This sequence comes from Magallana hongkongensis, assembly GCA_016163765.1. NCBI lineage: Eukaryota > Metazoa > Mollusca > Bivalvia > Ostreida > Ostreidae > Magallana > Magallana hongkongensis. Next base: position 33,728,697 of record WFKH01007768.1, read on the forward strand.
GTACATGTACTTCATTCAATTTTACCTCAACCCCCCCCCCCCCAAAAAAAAAACCCTTTGAAAATTTTCTGGATCCGCGCCTGGAATAAAACACGGACGGTATGAACTCTAAAATTCTTTGTTTACTATACATACTTATGTTCATATCAACTCAGGTTTTTTTTTTTAAACTCTTGACGAGAGCAGCCAGTGGCGTACCTACGTTGAAGCACTGCAAGCACGTGCTTACAAAGTTTTTTCAGAATCTCAATTTTTTAAAACATCAATTTTTCATTGCAAAGCACGAATTGCTTTTATGTCGAAACCCGAACTTTTCCAACAAGCGCTTGTTTCTGTAATAAAAGTTCTATGATATAATAATAACACAAGGTATCTAACTTTGAATTTCGAATTCCGATGAGTAACACCCCCCCCCCTTCCCCCGATTCCGTGAATTGCAATCTTTTCCCCTTTTTGAAACCAGTGGTACTCCACGTAATTCATAGTTAGATTCCTTGTAGTTATTTAAACAATAAAATGCTTTCTTTGGTGATTCATTCGGGATATGAAGGTAGCGACATTGCAGAAAAAATACATAACCCGCGGTAGCGGCTTATATAAATTTTTTTCTGAAATGATCGCTACCTTCATTACTCGCATGAATCATCAACGAAAGCATTTCATTGTCTATATTAACATCTTTCTTTTAACTAATTAATAATTTGATTATGAAAAGTAAGTAAAATTCACTAAATTACTGTTAATTTTCACAAGTACGTTAGCTAAAAGAAACAGCCAAATCGTCACCTGTGAGACTTTGAGTCTGACATCATCATGATTTTTTCGTGCAGTCCGTGATATTTCTTAGGTCGCTGTAGGTTTCGACCAATCGATAAACAGGGCGTGTCAATTTCAGTCCTGTCAGTTTCTTGTCAGTTTCAGTCGCTGTAGATTTCGACCAATCGATAAACGGGACGTGTAGACATCATTCTGGCTGTTTCTATAATGCGGTATACTTTATCGCAGAAACAAGTTCTTATAGCATGTATAGTAATACTATTGACTGGGTCGAACCGCCAGTTCAAGATTTAGACCCATATAGTACGAATTAACGAAATTGCATTTCATTACAATCAACTCGGCGCATCAATCTCTAATGAAAAGAAGCAATATTGCTCTTTCATAGCACAGTTTGGGTAAAGGGGAAAGTAAATTGCCACATTTATACTTCAAAATTTAAAACAAAAGACATTAGATATATTTGCATCATATTGTAACCGTAAATTTCAGTTTTTATTCCTTTTATAGACAAATACCAGGCATTAATTGCAACTAGTCCCCTAAAACCTCTGGTCCCATTTCACTGTAGTGTCAGTCTTTGTCGTGCTTGTCCCTTATAAAAACTTTGTTTTTAGTTTTTTTGATATGTATTTTCTTGATTCTTTGGTATCTTTTGGTGTGTATGTGTGGGTGGGTTTTTTTTTATCTTATTTCTTAGGTTTTCAAGTTCTTTAATGTTTTGTTCCAAGACAAAAGAGAGAAAAAAATAACTAACAAAACCCCCAAAATTAGGGGGAAAAACCCGACAAATTAAACGCTGACAGATCCTATTTTCTGTAAATACAATTAGAATATCATGGCCGATACACTAAAACTAAAACTGGATTAAAGATATTGCCACCGTAATTGAAAATTGTGCTCAGCTTCAAGGGGGGGGGGGGGGCTGTCGCCCCCAGACTCCCTGCTTACAAATATGTTATCCCTAGCTATACGCCACTGGCAGCCAAAATCAAACTTAAACGAGCTCACTTTTTATCTCCATGCCGGGGCCATAACACCAAAGCAAGCTCACTGTTATTCTCAGTCTCACATTTCTACTCCAGACTTACATCAAAAGTGAGCTCACTTTTATATATTTCGTTCGTTAGTAAGAATCTAGTTTGATCTGATGATCCGCGGCTGGTGACTCGACATGATCCGACCGTTTGGATGAATTTACTATTATGATGATTTTATTATATACCCTTTTAAGAGTTAAAGATAACAAAACCGTCTTATTTATTTAATTCTAGAAAAGATCAAAGTTTAACTAAAAGACGTGGAAAAAACTTGAATCTCTCATAATTTGCGATGGTATATGATTTTTATCCAAATCATGAGATATCCAATATTAATATTTTAAGGGTCTTATTATCCCGGTGCCCATTGGTAGTGCAGTAAGTGAAAAATTTAACTTGTTTCTATTTTGTCCTAAAGGATCCTTTCACTTTTATAAAAGGAATATATATTGGAAAAGTGAGACTGAGATCAAAAGTTTCATGGCCCCGGGGCTTATCAAAGTGTATGTCTGTCCTTAAATAGACGTCTTTATAGCGTCAACTAACAAGTTATTTCGGTGATAGGGTAAACCTTTCTATAAGTATCAATAATACACTCACCAACATTTATCGAATTATCATACACAATTTAATTATATACATTTCGTTTCTTAAACAAAAACACAACACATCAAATGTAACAAGAAAAATTGTTCCAATAAATAAAAATAAACAAGATAAATCAGGTCTCTGTCGGATAGATCCTGACCAGGTTGGAGCGGATTGCTCTGGGCTTGGGCTTCCCTTTTGAACCGTCAATGCACAAGTCCTCACAACTGCGACTTCGTCGGAACTTGACACATGGAATACCCTCCCCCACTTCTTCACAACAATTACCATCAACCTCTGACACGTTATTGTTGTTGTTATTGTTGTTGTTATAGTAATTGTTGTTGTTGTTGTTGTTGCTAGAGGAGGAGGAGTTGTTGTAATTGAATGGAACACCGTTACGGAATTCCCGGAAGCTGTAGAAGTGTTGTTGCGGATTGTTCTGTTGATAGGTGGCAGTCGGCAAGAATCGGTGCTGGCTGAAGGTGTACTGCGGCGGTACGTTTGTTGTTGAGTTGTTGCTCTGGAGGACGTTTCCAAACGAGTAGTTCCCAGCAACCTGATTGTACTGATAATTCTGACCGTAAGATGGACTGTTTTGCATGACAGCAGGGACAAACTGGTCGACCGGGTTTACGGTTGCTGGGTCGGGGAACTGCTGTTGATACTGATAGCCGTCGTATTTCACGGGCTGCGCCATACTGTTGTCGTTGAACCAGTTGCCAGGTTGGAAGGTGTCTTGAAGTCTAGGAAAGTTTTGCTGTGAATTGAACTGAGCCCAGTTGTGGACGGGTGGCGGAGGGATGTTTGTGGGAACATACATGTTTGGAGGCTGTGGATGCGGCGCATGCTGAAGGTTTGAGGGGAAGTTGTTTGTTTGAGCATGAGTGGTCAGACTATACGACCTTGGCTTGAATTCCTTTAAAATAAAAGAAAACTTTACCAATATTGCTGGTATTTATAAATCGCACAATATTTTCATTAAATGTTTGCGGTTTTCCTTTCAAAATCTACACGGGAGTTAACCTACCTCAACTGGAACAAGAGTAGTAGCTTGAACTTGAAAGGCGTTGTTCGACTTTGAGACATATGATGGTGGAATAAACGGTTCTGAACTAGCTCTTAAATTTGACGTGACTGTCTTAGACGATTTCTGCATCCATGGTTTGATTTCATGACTATTCTTTCTATTAAAAGTATGTACATAATGATATGATAAATAATCTTTTTACCGCCGGATTGTTTTAAAAAAGTTGATTCCAATAGTTCTGATTGCGTTTCGACATACAGTAAAACATATCACAAACCAATTACACTGATGGAAGAACTCTCATAGAATGCCATACATACTTTTCTTTGGAATCTTTGTCTTTTCCTTCAGCCTCTTTGTGAAACAGTTTTTCGGCCCAACTGAAATGAATTTGAAAAAAAAATTATGAAAATAAATTTGAGGTTTTTTTTTTGTAAGGGAAGTGCTAGGATACGACCGATTGACGCATATTACTTTTTCTTTGAAAATCAATATATGTACCTTGTATTGTCTGGTGCACTCTGGTCTTTTGTAACCGTTGCTCCTTCTCCGCCTGACCGTGCCTGTTGTCTCAGTTCTGACAAGTCCTTTAGTCGTTTCTCTTTCAGCGGCTCTCCTTGTTTCGAAAGCTGTGGAACAGACTTGTGTGCCTGCGGTCGATTACCTGAATACGTCTTTTTTGTTACATCTACTGATTTTTGTTTTGTTCCTGTTTCCGGTTTCTTGGATTCTGAGGACTGGGGGACTTGCTGCCCAGTTGTCTCCTGCTTCGCTGGAGGGTGTTGGGTATTACTGGATGTCGTAACATCTTTCGTCTGCGTACTTGACTCGTGATCAACAAGTTTTGCATCTTCTGCAGGCTTGTCAGTTTTCATTATTTTTTCGGTATCTTTTTTACCATGAACTGGAGGAAAGCCAGGAGGATACTTGATGTTTGGTCGCGGGGCCTGATCAAGTAATATGTTTGACGAGATGGTGTTTGACATTGATTCGTCGAGTGTTTCTTCACACATTGATTTAGATACATTTTTTGGTGATTTTGATTCCATCATTTCTTGACTATGTTTTAAAACAATAGCTGTTGACAGGCTCGGTTCATTGAAGTCTAATTGATTGGATTGGTTATGGTTTTGACGTGTATAGGCTGTTGGTGATTTGCAGTTATTAGAGCTCTCTGAAAGTATCCCGGAATCGGTGTGCTGCGGGATTTCGTTTTCAGGTAGAAACATGGATTTAACAGATTCGGATCGGATTCTCTGAAAGAGACGCTTGCACTCGTCGGAGCCGTCATCGCTGATTGGTTCATCCCCCGACCCGATGTGTATTGTGGGTAGACTCGTCAGACCCTTCAAGTACTCCCGGTAGCCATACAAATATTCGTTCACTAACGCTGACGGGTTGTCCAGGGCCAGGAACACGTTCTCCGTCATCCGGGCTTTACTTTTGTCGTCATCGTCCTCTATCTGCGGAGTGAAGACGTCTCCCCCCAGACCACGGAATGACCTGTTATATATAGAGGGGCTTCAGTTCATATCATGGTCACTTTACAATTCACTATGCTATTTGTGGTCATTACGATAAATGTTTTGTATATTCAATTAACCAGAGAGATGTACTTGTATATTTTTAGATTTTCAATTTTTCAATTCTTGCACTCTATATGTGACAAAATGTAGTAGAAATCATAGTAACATAGATGACTGTTGTATTGACGTGTACCAAGATGCTCACTTGGAAAGGACTAAATATGATACTTGAAGAGTCAATGTTGGCCCCCATTAAACAAAAATTTTAAAAGGTGTGTCAATGTTTTCAATGTTATTGTGTTGAAGAACTTTTACTTTCCAAAACATCCATATTTCAAATTCTAATTGGATAGATGTATATTTAATGTAAAATGATGTTTGTTCAACCTGTTCCTGAAAGAAAACTAACTACATGTAATTGAAGTTCATCACACTAGAACATTTAAAGCTTTAAATTTATACGTAACTCGTACTATATTCGTGGTACTATTGAAATTTGTCCAACTTACAGTCGAGGATCAAATGAGTTGTTATACGTTGTTTTTCTCGGAGAGTCTGCGCGGCCATACCCGACAGTCTTCAAGTCATTGGCGTATGCACTGGAAATCTTAAACGTACACAATATTATTAAAACATAGATCTTCTATGGAAATTAATATTTCAATATATTTCTATGGATATGCCCATCAACAAAAAATTTGGATAGAAAACGACATCAGGGTGCATAGCGAAGGAGGTAGATTTCTGTACTATCTTCCCGTTGATAATTCCAAAGAAAAAAATTATGTTTTGTCTTTAAAAATAGATATTTCAAGAATAGAATTAAAATAAAAAATAATACATAGCGTCTAAGCTGCTGCACCTTAACTTTTCCTAAATATTATTTATAGTACAATCTTGGTAGTTCCTACTGTGCAGGAAAATTTGGTTGACGAGCGTGCCAACAGCATTTTTCAACCAATTGGAATCGCCGTTTACCCATCAATCTAACAAATGGTTATTACTAATTGATCCTAACAAGTAATAGCCATAGAGATCGAATGGATTTAAAAATAAACAAACAAGCAAAAGGAACAAATAAACAAAAAACAAGCAACTGTGTTGAATTCAACAGATTCTAGAAAATACAAAATGGTAAAATACAGATCAAATGTTGAACCTTATTTTGGTCTTCACCAAGTGAAGGGAAAGGCGAGTTTCTCAAGGATTCGATTTGAAATCTGAAAGTGTTTGATATATACTATTATTGGAGATTCAAAAATATATTTTAATAAATTCTTATGTGTAACGGTAAATGCCTTTTCAATAATTTCTTAAGAATATATTCAATATAAAAAATACCTGATTAATAAGATTGATCTTCAAGTTAGTGAATACCTATTGAAGACAGCGTATAAATTTATTCCACTCAAAGACAACAGCACTTACTTTTCATCGTTTATTAACTCGAACATACTGGAAAACAAATCCTGACTCTTTCGTGAAGCGGTCTGCAGTGCATTTCCAGTCAAGTTCTCCGAGTAGGTTTTGGAAAGCAAATGTCCATATTGCTCCGTATAAGGAATGGTGTCATCCAAATCAACCCCTACTTTCTTTAAAGAATATTCATCCATTACTTCTTTTCCATGTTGTATTATATTTCTGGACCGTTTCCATTGCATCAATTTCAAAACATGCTCTTGTTACGTCATTGACGTCGCGGAAACATAACGCTAACGTTTGCGCAAAAAACCCCAAGAAATGACTTTCAAAAACCTGAAAATTCGTCACTTGGCGAATTCGGATGTATAAAAATATTTATTACAACGAATAACCTGAAACAATTCAAAAATCTTTTGACATGCCTATATAAGAATTTGCACGAATCGAAACCTTTTAGATCGATCTAACAAAATACGACGCGCCCTAAGTAAACATGACGATTGAACTGTGTCGTTGATAATCAAACAAGGTACGAATGTTATTGCAGTGGTTAGAAGAACATATGTAATCAATCCAGTTTCACTGTGCGTTCCCAATGCCCATGGGTTGTTCCGATTCGTTGAGCTTGTATGTACCCGGTACACATTACTTCTTTACATTTGTTTTTCGTTATAGGTGGCATGTGAATTCAGGCAAATCTTAATAGCCGGAAGGGACAAAAGGCTTTGTATTCTCAATTGCTACAAATTCATGGCCATTGCATGGATGGTGATCGAAATACAATCATAGATCGCAATCTTTTTCTGTTTCCTTCTAATTGTAAGGACATTGTTCAAAAGACAACTATTCTCAATTTTCAGCGATTTGTTCTTCTGTTGCGAAATGAGATGAGATTTTGCCCAGTTTTCCTAAATAAGTCACACAGCTAACAGCTAACCAGGAACATGGAGGAAAAAGAAAGTACAAATATATTTCAGGAACTATTGAAAGACAAGTTCTTTATAACAAAAGATTTCTACATTGAACCAGAGCCAAAGGAAGATAAACCTGAGGATTTCAATTACGTTCTGGAAAAGGACCGTGCCAGTAAAGTGGTAGTCGAGGAACCAGTTCGAGGCCTTGTGGATGCACTACCATCCATAGAAAACACAGTGGTCGGACTATTCTTCTCTGCTGGCTGGTGTGCCCCTTGTCATGAGTTTGTCCCATTGCTCAGGGACCTCTATGAAGAACTGCAAATGAAACGGTGTCCTTTCCAAATTGTGTTTGTCAGTTTTGACAAATCTGAGGAAAAGATGAAAGAGTATTTCATGGACTACCAAGGAGAATGGTTAGCTGTTCCATTTCATGACAAGGCTCTCAGAGAGTAAGTAAAAAATATCTTTTCTGTCCTATATTTGTAAGAGAATTGCAGTTATCACGGGGTCTGCTAGAATAATAAATTTTGACAGAAGTGAGAAAAATAATGAAATGCCAACATGTTTCAATTACGCATGATTTTTTAAAAACCATTTTCAGCAGTCTGACATCCCAATCCTGATAATTAAGCTGCATGAATATAGTTGAATGCATTTATTATGTTAATATATTTCTTGATAAAATATGAAACCAATTTCAAATCAATTGTTTCATTAATAGCAGATGACTTCATATTTCTTTCCATGTGTAGATCTTTTCGTACAACATATGATGTCAATTCCCTTCCAAAACTAATAGTGGTGAAAGACACAGGGGAGATAATCACAAAAACAGGAAGGAAAGAGGTCCAAGACAGGGGCTTCATTGGTTATAGAAATTGGAGACAAGCTGCAAATTTAAAAGAGGGTGGGAAACTTCATTCCAGCGCCATCATCAAAAGTGATCGTACATTAGATCCCAAAGACAGTGATGCTTGAGGAACCTGGGCTTCCATTGATTTGGTTAAATACAACCCAGATATCAATAATGCTTGTGAAGATAAATTTCTCATTGTTTTCTGTGTTGTGCTACATCTAATACCTGTACATGCTAGAAGTTCCCAGTGTTTATTGGGTTGTCAAATGATGCAAAGTAGCAGATTTTAGATTGATATTTAGTTAAAGGGAAAACATACTTATACAGTTGTTTCAGGGCAAAATTCAGGGTATTAAACTATTTAATTATTGACAATATCAGAAAAGTTTTGTGTACTTTTCTGAATTTAATGTGTAATTAATGCAGTGCAATAATCAGCTACCTGTAATTAAAACAGCATTTTGTTGTGACAATAAGTTTAAAAAAAAAATCAACTTCCATTTTCTGCTTACTATTTTTTTACCAGTCCATCTCTGTCAGAACTTACTGCCTTCTTGCCAGAATAATCTGTTAAAATATACAAGGACAAGAGAGCACTGTAGTTATGGGATGTGAAGGGGGAGGGGGGGGGGGTAATTGAATACCATTATAGAATAAGGTTGTTATCTGATGCATTAGTGGTTCTATTTGTCAGAAACAGTTCTCAATTGTGCTATATCACCAGAACTACTAGGTACACATTTATGAATTTTGAAACCTGAATAAAGACTTGAGCTTCCATAGAATAGCCAATATGTACAGGCTTAATCAGTACTGTTTATAATAGAACTACTGAGGTTAATAAAATTGTATTAGATATCGATGATCAATGCATTTTTTAACCAATACTCTTTGTTATCAATTCTTTTTTTTATATGCTTAAGACAATATCTCGAACAACGGATATAGGCATTACCAAGCAAGATGCTGCATCTTATATTATAAAACCAATTACACACAGATTTTTATGTCTAGCTTCTATGCATGTTCAAAGGAATATATACTGGTATATGTTTGAGAACTATTTTTGGACACTTTTTACAAATTCGCCTGTCCTTCCATTTTGTAAATTTTTATACTAGTACAAGATTAAAATCTTGCCTACATGTATTCAGCTTTGCATGATAGATTACTCTGTTCATTGAGGTTTAAAATAAACCCCAATATTATACAAGCCATTTGTATGCCAATCATAAGAATTGAAAAATTCACAAGAAGATGTGAATTTCCGAATTTTATTGATATGTTCCGTCTACATCACATAAAAAATATACAATGACAGCAATAAAAGGGGTACTACAGATTCTTGTGTTTAACAGCAATTCAATACTGATACTTAGGCTCCAGATGGCACAGAACCACTACTGAACCAGGGTCCTGGTTGAATGCTGCTCAAATAATGCTCTTATCACAAGGATTTTTATGGTTGATAAAAAAATCAATACCTTTAGTAACTCATTTGATGGCAAACCACTTTGCAAAAAATATAACATAGAGCTTAACAAGTAATGAATTGAAGGCTAAGATCATTGAACAAAAGTTGAGTGAGATAGACACATATGTGGCCAAGTTGCAATTCACTCAATAATGCATCATGTTTACTGTAAGATATTCTGAATTTTATTAACACTAATAACATGATATTGATACTCTTTAAACATGAAAATTCTAAACATAACTTATATCCAAGAAATAAGGGTTTTTTTTTAAACTATCATAATTATATACATTTTTAATGTATTTACAAACATAGTAACATAGTAACTAATTTTGATAGTAGTCTGAATAAATTGTTGGAGGAGTTACCGGTAACCACACAAAATAGGTATCTTAGGTTTTAGAATTTGCACAACCGGGCTAAAATGGAAAATGTTTCATATGCATGGTGATGCACCTAAATAATTGAAGCACCAAAATCAGCAAAACAAAGCAAATCAATTTTAGAACCAAAACTTAAAAAGAAAGATACAAATCCTACAATATACATGTAACTTAAAAATATCCAGATTACGCTCATCTATAACGGACATAAAAATTAATTACATGTACATGTCATTTTCACTATGCTATACAATGACCAGAAGATTTAGGAGGTCAAAATTGTAGTGCAATGTGTAGAAGAATTTCTCCACATAAGGTCAAAACATTCCATGAAACGCAAGACAAATAAACTGCACGAAATAAGCATCAGGCTGCCTCCACCAGTTAAATGGTTTAAGAGATTGCCTTCATACTGTCTTCGAATCACGGATTGATTGGCCCTCAGACAAGTTCTCCTACAGACTGCTGCACAAGGTCTCTAGAATTTTGAGCTCACTTTCTCAGAGGATGGAACTTTGTCACACTGTCACCAATACTGTGAAAAGTCTTTCTCAATGCTCTGAAAAACAAGAGAAATGTGCAGAAGGAATTGTAATGATTTTGAGTTTGAAAAAAAAAAGGAAAAATTATGAAACATTCACTAGACAATTTGTTTTACAGTTTGAATATTAAAGTGCATTCTTTTCATTTAAGCATTGAATGCTTATTTTT
>WFKH01007768.1:33761246-33771246 GCA_016163765.1 Magallana hongkongensis
TTTGTTAACATTTTTTCTTGATAACTATATTGCATATAAATATTCCGGCACGGCCCTATAAAATAAATTGACTACTATATCATAATTCATTGGAAGACCCGTTATTATCCTAACCGCGGTTAATTTGAAATTCGAGTTTTTATTTGTCAAATATTAAGCAGCCATCCCAAAGAACTGAACCGTATTTTAGTGTGGGTCCCAAAAATATTGTGTAACGTATAGAAAGGGTTTGTCTATTTTCTCTCTTTTTAAAATTATTTTGTTATTCTTTATTTCTTTATTTTTTCCCAATGATTTAAGTACAATTTTAAAAAAGTTAATGAAATATTTTTATGCCAGACATAAGGGAAAATTAATGCAAAATATGTCTTTGAATAAAGAAAATATTCATTTCATTTATTCATTCATATAATGCGTTATAATGAAATTGTACATGACAAGTCTAAAACAGACTATACACAGGTGACCCCTCAGGTGTGAAAATCACAATTTTGGCTAGGTGGGAATAAGAAATTCAGAATTTTGGTTAAGTGGGAATAAACCGCGTGTCAAAACCTCCAAATAGTGTCATTTTTTAGAACGTCAATGCGTTTTCTTTTATATAGAGTGGGTCTGAGCTCCATATTTTTGTCATAGTCTTAATAAGTTATAATGGAAAACAAACCGATTTCAATCAACAAAAACGTGGAGAGATGACCCACTATGTATTAAAAATATAATTTTGTATCCCATCAATTGAACGTTTTAGAAAAATTATACAAGTCCGTAAATTCGTGGCCGAAGTCGCATATATATAGCATTTAAACAATTTACTTTGTTGTGACTGAAATGGCTTAGTGTTAGAGCACCAGACATTAGGTAATCTCATAGAACTAGGGTTTTTAGGTTGTGGGTTCAATACCAGCAAAACTTTATTAGTTATTTTTTTCTCATCGTTTGTTTTAAATATTCAAAACTGCATGAATATAGTTAGAAATTTTCTTTTTGTAAATTTGTATTATAACATTATCAAATATAATTAATTGGAAAATATTACATTTGAAATTGTATTTTATGACTAAACCAAATGGGCATCTTATTCACCCATCTTCTTTGTACAAAATATCTAAAACTAGTAACCTTATATATAAATTTTCAAAAGACTGATCGAATTGATCGAATATATATAGAAAAAGCCCTATTGACAAAACATAGTCAAGGGACCCCCCACAACCCCACCAATTTTTTGCATACATGTCTGCACTATGTGTTTTTTAGTATCGATGAAAATCTAATTCACAACATTTATTTTGCGGCATTAACGTGAAATGAATATTGACGCCATTGTGATAAGCCATTCAGGTGAGTAGTTTTGCCCACGGGTCTCAAATGGTGCCTAATTTTACCGAATTCCTATTTACGAAACTAACACCTCTTCAAAATATGTCTACTTCCGGTGAAATTGGTGGTTGAGACTCTACAGTCTACTTTACTTATTAACATTATATTTTATAAATGAGTTGATTGAATTTAACTTAACTGTGTTAAACGATGGATGACGAACAAGAAACATACAAATTATGGCGTATACGAAAAACTATTATGCAGGTGATTATGTGCATTTAAGCTTTAGGTTTGTAATGTTGCTGCACGTGCATCGATACATTCAATAAAGCATTGAATGCTTATTTTTGGATGTCGTCGGTCCTATAACACACCAGGCCGTGCAGACAAATAGAATACCGCGCGTTAGCTTATGTTTATATTCATATTGATGTTTATTTGTATGAAATGTTTGTGTATCGTCGCTTTAGCATGTTTAAAGCCATTATATACGCTCTTAGTCAGGGATATGAAACATACATGGAACAGCCATATTAACATGTTATTTAGTTCGCTTCCACGACTAAAAATAGAGTGTCAGAAACTTTGTCGAGAAAAATCTTTTTTATTAATGGATAGATATGATTTAACGATTATTTTTCGTAAGTACATATCAAATTGGTTATGTAAGTTTGAACATTTCATTTAATCTTACAATAATAAATATATTCAAAATGCGTGATGACGTTTATACTTGTACTCATGCGCCTTGACAAGGCTAAGTGTGTTTACAGGAAATTGAACATTGAAAGATTTCCAATGCAAACATAAGGGTAGTTAACAATGGATCAACTGGCCCGTGCTATAATATATTTACGACTTTATCCGTTTAATATTCTAAGAAAAAATAATTAGTCTCCATTTGTCAGCAATCTTTTGTAACTAACCTGTAAATATCTGTCTTTAATCAGATATTAAGATATTTATCGATAATTATTTGACCTTCAGTTAGCATTTTTAGGTTACAACTTGTTTGGAGGCATATATTGACCTGGGAACAAGTTTATCTTGTACCAAAGTAAATTGAAACCTCTGATTAATTTTCAGCATATTGCTTGGCCTTTTCTGACAAGTTGTTAATGATCCAGGCAATTGAATAAATGAAAATGGGGCCTGGATGCCTAAAGTGTATAATGACAGCTATATAGCACTGGTACCAAGATCATGACTTTTTCAACAAAATGATGGACAATAAATGCAATATGGCAATTTGCCAAAGCTCATGAGCTTGATTTCTTCTTCTTTTTTTTGCTGATATAACAGAAAATTCAACTCCATTTATCACTGATTTTCTATTTTGTACATGTTACTATTAAGTGTTGTTGCACTCAGTATTAATTTTTTGTACATTTTTTCTGAAACTATTTTCATAAATCATAAAATCATTAATCATATTAAATATTTTCATAAATCTTTTAAAGCTCTGTCATGACCGAGGATACTTGGTCACACAGGATGAGTTGGATCAAACTTTGGAAGAATTCAAGGGCCAGTTTGGGGACAAGCCAAGGTAAAATTTGTCAGGGAAGGGTGCATATGTCGCAAATTAATTAAACTTATCACACATTGATTTAAAAAAATTCTACCCATCTTACGTGTAGTTATAAATGAAATATACTTACTAATCTAATACATGGAGATTTTTAACATATCAATGTTCATCTCTTATTTTTTACACAAATAGCTTTTAGTATGGTATTGCATATTTTGTAGGACTAATGTTATCACAAACAAATTGCACGAGAAAAAAATCATTTCATTATGTGTGCAATTATATTTGTCTGAGCATATTTTATTGTATGATACATACAAATGAATAATCAATTGGATACAAGTTCTTGCAACATAAAAATTCCCTCCAATATTCTTATTTACTATACAATTATAAATTAGAAGACTGTCATACAAACTTTTCAAAATTTGATTATACCTTTTTAAAATTATTAAAACTATTTAAAATTATTATAACTAATTCTAACCTAAAAATCTTTTGAAAAAAAAACAGAGAAAAAAAATATTTTCCAATCATCTAACAGTGCGTCATTTCCCCATAATAAGCAGTGAGTCTCTGTAATTATGTTTCCACATACTGTGTAATGTAATAGAACACTCTAGACAAGAATGCCCAGGACTTGGACAAACTGAGATTTTCCCTTCATCAACTGCAGGGGAACTCATATACCTATATATTTATATAGTTTAAAACATTTATACAAAAATAATATTGCATTGAACATATGAGAACATGATATAATTTTAGGTACTAGCTCTCCAGGGTACAAGCATATAGTTGGAGTTATCTCCCACTGCATGATAATGATAATGTGAAAAAGTCTGTATAGAATGAGTGTGTCTCTCTGCATTAAAGTCATTATGATGACACTGCACATGTTCATTTGACGTACATGTAGAGAATGGTATGTTTTAATTAATTTCATTTTTCAGTGAAAGAAAGCCTTCTAGAAGTGATCTTATTGTGTTGGTTGCCCATAATGACGACCCTACAGGTAAGTAACACATTCTGAGACATGGAGACTATTAAGTTACAAGCTAGATATTTCAAAAAAATTACAAGTTTTGATAAATAGATAATAGATAAATAGATAATATTGTGCTGGGGGGGGGGGGGGTTATGTGTGTAATTATCATTTTAATTTTCCTACATTGATGTCATTCTGTAGTCATTAAGAATAAATTCTAGACTTTGAGTTTTTTTCTTTATCACCAGATCAGATGTTTGTGTTTTTTCCCGAGGAGCCAAATGTTGGGATAAAAACCATAAAGACATACTGTCAGAGGATGCAGGAAGAAAATATCACACGGGCAATCATTGTGGTCCAGAACCGAATGACCCCCTCAGCCAAACAGTCCCTCACTGACATGGCACCTAAGTACATACTGGAGCAATTCCTGGAGGCTGAACTGCTAATCAACATCACTGAACACATGGTAACATCAAAACACGGTTCTCTTTCCTCAAACGAAAATGTGTTATGAACGTTAACAATTAATTCATGTATTCAATTTAAAAAAATTCAGAAAGAATTCCACCTGTAATCAAATATGATGAGAATATATCAACCTCGGACTTCATCCTCGGTTGATATACTTTCATTAGGTCTACATAAACATGTGTTGACCTCATCAAAAGGCTGTAATTGTATAATATTCCTAGTTTGTTTTCTATAGACTTTATGACAGTTAATATTGTTTACTTGAAAAAAAATAAATAAATTATGTTACTCGTTTGTGTATCAGTAGTTTAATATGATAATCAGCTGGAATGAAATTCTGCAATTGATTGTAATCCTTTAAATGAAAATAAATAAACATAACCTTTCTGGTGAATAAAATGAGTACATGTACAACAATTTTAATATGAATCAATATCAAACTATTACAGTAAATCTAGCATATAAATAACTTGGATATAAAAATTCTCTATAGAACTAGCATCTTTTTCCAATATATCATATTCTAACACTCAAACTATATTAAGAGAACTAAAATTCCATGTCCCAAGGACTTCCTTACAGGCATGCTTCTATATTTAGGCTTTAGGAGGTAAATGAGAAGAAGCCAGGACACACTGGGATATTTTATACATTGAAATTCTAAGAAAATATTTCTTCACCAGAAAATGATGACTTATTTTGGTAAATTTGATTAGTGTTATGATGTATTTTAAAAAAATCAGATTCTAACATACTATAGTTGCTTCAGTTAGCAATGGGCCACTTGTTTTAAACCTAGATTGTAGATGTGTATTATTATGTTTCATGTTTATGTCTGTGTAATTAAAAAAGTCGTAGTGATTTTTAAAATCTCACTTAGCTTGTTCCTGAGCATGTGGTGATGACTCCAGAGGAGAAAACGGAACTGTTGGCTAGATAGTATCCTTTTGATTAAATCATGACAAAATCTACATTCATTCAGGGATTTTGGTAACTTGTTTAAAGGGAATATAAATGAATTAAAGTATTTTTTTTGTTTTAAAGCATCTCATATTGTTTTACAGTTTATATATGTTACTCATGTGAGTGATGTGGACCATGGGTACCTTGTTTAAATGGTCCAATAAAATGTACTGATCTTAATGTAAATACACATTAAAAGTTATTAGGGTCTTCCGTTTCCAACGGAAGACCCTATTGTTTTTGTTAGGTTTCTTTTTCTCTATTTTTCACTATTATTATTATTATTCTTTTTTTTCTTAACATTTTTCTTAAAACTCAAATATCTCAAATATGCTACAATGGATTTTTATGAAATTTTCACGAATAATACCAAATATCAAGGTCTTTTATCATGTACATTTTTGTTGATGACGTCACTTCCGGTCGGCCGTTGTATTCGTTTTTCTTTTTGTAAAAAGTGATCTTGTCCTCCCTTTTTCTCAAAAACGATTAAAGATAGAAAATTGAAAGTTTCAGGAATGATAGATTTTCGAATTCCTAGGGCCGATCAGGTAAAACCAAGATCGTCCGTCACTTCCGGTCCGCTCAAACAGCATTTTTGGAAAATTGTGTTTTAAAAATTTTTCAAATTACGTAATTTACAATTTTTTACCATCAGAATATGTTTTTAACTTATCAAATTTTAATATAAGCAGGTCGTCCGTCACTTCCGGTCGTCACCGGAAGTTATTCCAAAATTTTGATTTTTGGAATTTTAAAGCATATACGTTTTGTAGAGATTTTTGTACTGAATACAAAACTAAAAACCGTTTTAAAATCGGACAACGCATTGCAGAGATATTGAAGTTTAAAAAATGGCCTTTTCCGGAAATCTTAATTTTGCAGTGTAGGTCCAAAAATTAGTTTAAAAGGAAGTTAATATAGTAACTCGTACCAAATGTCAACATTTTAATTCAACCCTATCATTGATTCATAATCAAACGGAAGACCCACTCGTTGCTCGCAACGAGATCGTGTCTAGTTTTATATATATAGTTATCCACCCTTATATAAGATACTGGACATGCAACATATTTAGGTTTTTTTACATTACAGCGAATTACAGAATACCAGTAGAGTTTTCAATAGCTTGCTGGATTGCTTAAAGCTGAACACCGCTCGTAAATAGGCACCGTCACACAGGTACCTGGTATATAAACCCTTCAATTTCGTTACACCTGATTGCACACTTGAAACTCGTGGCCGACGTGTAGTATTTCTTTCGTGTTCTTTGGATTTTATGCATTTATTTCTTATTCTATGTGCATATTCTGTTTGTAAATAATGCATTGACCAATTTATTTGATGTGAGTATTCTCCTGGCTTGAAAAAAGTGCGTAAAACTTGATAATTTCATCGCGACCGAGTAACACGGCGAGGCAAGATGTACGTCCACACAGGTGAGACCTCTACAGCAAAGTACTTTGAACTGTTTAGAGGTCTTTGCCTTATATAAGGGTTGTAGGGACAGCGGTGATGAAAGAGAAATATGGCGGACAGTGCCTATTTACGAGCGGTGTTCAGCTTTAATAGGGTATTCAATTTGGTCAGCAAGGTATCACATCAGGTCTGAATCTAGGTCTTGTGGTCACTCAGGTGTATATTGTTATTTTTCATTCAACCCATTCATATTGCACAAAGAAAGCCTCTAGAACACTCTCTCCTATTGTCAGTTACTCTATTCATAGTCTTTTGAAAAGAATGTTCACCTGGCCAGCACTGGAATCTAGAGTATCAGTTCTGCCCAGAATAACTTAGAAAATATTTCATAACTGTTATTCAAAAGACATTTCTGAAGAAACAAAAGGTTTAATCTTAAAAAGAATTAAAAAATATTTACTGTACATTTTGGTTCCTCAACTCGTGGTACAACATACAGCATTATTAATAGTATTTTTGTGCTAAGGCTCACTAAAGCAGTACTGTTGGATAAAATATACAGAAAATATATTCCCAACAAAAAAAATTAAAAAGTGCAGATATTTACTAGATATAACTCACTTTCTTGAAGTCATACCTGAGTAATCACACGACCTAGATTTAGATCTGATGTGACACCTGGCTGACCAAATTGTATACCCTATTGAGCAATCCATTCTGTAATTTGCTGTAAACAAAGCAAAGTTTGTGTTGTAAAATTTGCTGTTTAAAAAGAACTTTTATTCAATCTTGTAGAATACTCCAGACTACAAGTCAAACTCGTTTATAATTCTTGAAAACTAGATTAATAGTAGAATGTCATGAAGTTGATTCAGGGTACTGCTATGAACTGTATCAAATAGCAACAGATTAGATTCCCTAACTACAAAACTAGCAAACTGAAGGAATCACAGCTGCCCCGTATACAGCAAGGAGATCCTGTTGCCCGATACTTTGGTTTAAAGAGAGGACAGGTATCGGAACTATTCAATAAAATCAACTTCTATTGCATGTTCTTG
Source organism: Magallana hongkongensis (assembly GCA_016163765.1). Taxonomy (NCBI): domain Eukaryota; kingdom Metazoa; phylum Mollusca; class Bivalvia; order Ostreida; family Ostreidae; genus Magallana; species Magallana hongkongensis. The sequence continues at coordinate 33,769,003 of WFKH01007768.1, forward strand.
GAAAATTGTTATTACATGTATTGCATTTTTTGTTATTACATGTATTTCATTTTTTATTACATGTATTGCATTTTTTTAGAGTTAGAGAATCTTTAATTTTTTATGAAAGCAGATAACAAAACATATACGAGGGTTGTTCAGAAATTATTGAGACATTTACTCTTACTCCCTTGGGAAAAAAGATAAATCATTGAAATTTCACCAGAAAGTAAACCAGGATATCTTTTATTAACGTAAAAATTTTGAAGTTAATGACATCATTTGTTCATTCCTGGTAAGCTAACAAACTTGCCTACACCCATTGACCCGTAGCAACCACAAACTCATCGCAACATCATTTTAACGTTTCTCCTTGCTCCTATGTTTTAAGCACCTTACATACGAACGGAAAACATGAACTATTCTTCATTTTTCATCTTTTCTTTTTATTTCAAAATTGCAACAGTTACATATTCTCTCGATTCTTGATTTTTTGTGAAAAAAATCGAGTTATTTCTTCCCAAAAGTCAACTTACTGTGAAACATTCATTCTGTATATATATTAGACCTGTTGAAATCAGCTTGTGTGTAAAAAATACCTGATATTTAGCCCCTTTGTTTTAATTCTAGTTAAGCAATCAGTAAAAAAACCCCGATTAACTGAAGCTTTTGACCCCTTTCCACCATATAGTTTTTGTTTAAGCAATTTCTTGGGCAGAAAGGGTCTTCTTCCGAGATTCCCACCAATTTGATGTATTTTCGCTGCACCGCATCGACGTCAAAATTCAAACAACCCCACGTACCTTAATTAATTAAAATGCCTAAAAGAGATCTATAATTCTTTAATGTTATACATGTTGAGATATATGATAATATGAACAATTCTGTGTATGAATCTTTATTATGTTTTTAAAGAAGTAAGAATGCCACTTAATTTCTTTCATACATTGTTGTACACAGTAACATTTGTCTTGAAATTCTAAAACTTAACCTAAAGGAACCATTAGGTTAAATTCATCAGAAAAATGGTTTTTCGAATTAAACTTTCAAAATTCAAACCATAAAAAGAAGATATCTATATTGTGTGATGCTATGTTTGCTTTGTACAATAAGTTGAAGTAGTGTATGTACTTAGTTTATTTACATATTTAAAAGGTATTATTTCTTTTGGTTTACATAAATATTGTAGGTATGAAAACTAGATCATTGATGCATTGAAGCAAGGGACTGTGCCAAAATTCGTATTTAATAAAGCATGACTTGTTGATAAAGCAAATTTGACAAATGGTAGTATCCACCACACTTATGGAATATTTAAGGACTGTTAGATTATTTCTTTGTTAACTTTTTCAAATATTTCAGGTGGTAAAGATTATCAGAAACTCTGAAACTGCAGGAAGATATGTGAGCTATCGATTGGTTGTGTGAAAGAAGAGGAAAAGTTATATTAGAGGACATCTATGTTTGAGTTGTTGGGCTTTACAACATGCAACTACTGCAAGTGCAGTAGCATCCATTTATTGCGGTACATAGGAGAGGATACAATGGAAATGCACATAATGAAAAACTTGATTGTAAGATGAAAAAATAACCTTCTTAATGAAAGGTTTTGTTCTTGTGTGAACACATCTCCAATTTCAAAAGAAATGTGTTATGTCATTCTTTTTAAAAAATGTTCACCCCATCTGTCGATTCCATCGTCATGCATATGTATATTGTATTTTTTATACACAAAAATAACCATTAAAAAATTCAAGTCTGTATGGATTCTCCTTTTTATGTGTGTTTAAATAATGGGTTTACCAGTTCATTAGAACATAACCCACTTGTTCATCCAATCAGAAGTCGCTAAATATTTTATTAAGTGATGTTTTAATCGTTAAGAATTTCTCTAAGTTCACAGCGACGTCGCATTTCGATTGACAGCTAAAAGAGCCATAAACAAAAGAGAGATAATGTCTGATTGGCGCAGAACTTTTGATCAGCCAATGAAAAAGTAGGTTATGTTTATGTTCTAAGTAAGTTAGATCATATTAAGTAAAATTTACGCGATTAAGAAGGGGCTCGCTTCGCTCCCTCCGCCCCCTTTTTAATTGCGTAAATTTTACTTAATATATATGATCTAACTATTACTTATATTAAAAAATGAGCCGGAAGAGTCAAATTTAGAGTCTGCTTGCAGTCTTTCTGTTCCCCCAACAAAACCATTACAGTCAATCTGTTCCCTGTATTTTGGTCACTCTGTCTCCTTTGGTCAAACTGTTG
>WFKH01007768.1:33778746-33810461 GCA_016163765.1 Magallana hongkongensis
GAGTGCAAAGATACTGTGCAGTGCCATGGCAGCACTCCGACCCCCATCAAGATTCCCAAATCTCCTCCCTTGGGGACAAACTGGGAATTAATTTCTCCCATCAGGTCCACACCTCTTCATTTCCTTTGCTTGTTGAGAGCAGATGATGTTTTCCTTGGGCTTGACATTTAGTAATAATTAGCTGATTATGATTCAAAGATCCAATCTTCTTTGCTGTGGAATTAAAATGGTTATGAAGTTATCTGCATGTGGGGTTCCATCAAAGCTATAGGTCTTTGAATAAATTGCAAGTAATGAGAAGGATTATGAACATTGGTGCACACACACTCTCAGCCACTGCCTACAAAATGTGACCCACATGATGATGCAGGAGGTAACACACACCAATCCCAAATTTTGTTATTTTCTTTTTAAATACAGATTTGATATTAGATGCAATTAGTATATTGTATTTATTTGATCACTAGATTCATCTAGATTTAACCACATGAGATTAAGACAACAGTGTACAAGATTGGGGACAGTTTTGTGTCACACAGACCTGTTATGATAGAATGACCCAGAACTGACTGGAATATACAGGCATTTTGTGTGTCAACATGAAGGTCCAATTTATCAATTTGGTGTCCTCATTCATGTCTAAGTCCCAACATTTTCCAGATCGGGCTTCCCTTTCCTATGACTTTGGAGTTGGTACAAAGTTTTATCAGGATGTGTTTGAGATTATACTCATCTATGTTGTAAATTCCTTTCCCACTCTGCATATGTTCAATCATTAGGGTCATTTTCCATGTCGGTTCACACATGTCATTTTGGCCTGTAATGTATGCAAATAAGGAGATAATGGATTAGTACAATACAATGGATGCATACTTGATGTAATATTTGATCACTACCTGAGGCAAGAATATCAACAGAGATCTTGGTTGATATATCTGATCCACAGTGATCCCCTCTGCTCATGGCATTTGTTATGAAATTGATTGGATTTTTATGATATAAATGGTAAATCCTGGCCACCTCATTGAAAAGCAATGTTATTTGTCAATGATATCCTCAACCTTTTTTTATTTGATGCATTGGTGAAATTCTGATGAGGCCAGAAAAGAAAGACCCTAAATTCAACCCCTAAACCCCAACCTACATACTGGTTCCTTTGCTAACACTGAGATAATGACATTGGGGGAAGGGGGGGGGGGGTAAGAAAATAACAACTTGTTCCAAGGGATATGTGAATTCTGTATTTTTGTCGGCAATTCTGTATTTACCAGTATTTGTTTTTATTTTTTTTTCTCATTTGTATTCTTTGTGTTACAGGTTTTCACTTGAGTGGGACTGTGAAAGAGCCATCCAACCCTCTGTATTCCACAGATCCTGATGTCCCATATCAGGTCTCCATCAGCTTTGACAGGTAATCAGGGGGTATCTTGTATAGGGTACAGAAAGAGCAAAAGCTGGAGCTTCTTTGTAGAAAATAACAGGGTCATGAAGTTTTTTTTAAAACTCTTAACGGTACATTGTTTGTGATGTGTGAACTGGGGTATTCATTCCTTCATATATTTAGAAAAAGTATTCAAAATTTAAAAGGAAAAACAATTTTTTGGTAAGGAAGATAAAAACAATTGAAAAAGGGACATGTGATAAAAAAATGTTCTGTACTAAAATGCTGGTGAAGAAGATGAAAACAAAGGGAAATAATTATTTACTGGAAAGAAAAATATAGTTGGAAAAGATAGGTTGGTACAAAAATTTGAATGCTGTGGGTGGGTCATTTAAAAATTATTCCCTTTCAATTTATTCTGAGCAAGGAAATTATTTGTTGGGAGTGACCAGTACAGAGTGTGGGCTACAAAAGTTGACCACGACCCCGTAGGGTATTAAGACTTGTGGACATTCAGAAGAAGCAGAAATTATTTTGAACAATACCTGTGTGTGAAGAAGCTTAGTTGGTGTGTGTTTCTAAAGGCATTGTGCAGGTATAAATGCTTTTGATAACTGAGCTCTATAGTTTATGGTTGGAATTTCCTCGGGGGTTTGTCCACCAATTTGAAGGAGTGTAAAGGCACTCAGCATTCACTAAGCTGACCATTTTAATTGTTCAATTTTCAGTTTGAATTTCAATCGACGTTCTTTGAATTCCAGTCATCTGTAACCGTTTGATTATTTGCATGGAATTTGAATAAATCCCCTTAAAATTGTTTAAAACTGTGACTCAGATTATAAAAAGCAAATCTGATTTAAATATATTGAAAGTGAAATTATTTGCAAGTCTCTAAGAAACATTTGAATGTGATCTTTCCATTAGGAGTTTGTTTAAAACTTAATCAGGCCTGGTTTTACATTCTGGTGCCAGTTGGTACTATTATTTCTAGCCTATGCCATCTAAGCTTTGAGCCTTTATTATAGGGCTAAAAGTTTGAACAAATAGCTATAGAATTTAAAACACTGATTTAATGCTACTTGATGAGGTAAATGAGATCAGGGTAATTCTGAATAGATTCAGGCATGCAGGTCTAATCGCTCTGAAATTCACATGGTGCATGGTGCACAGGACAACAGAAATTGATTCACAAACAGTAGAGGTGCTTGGCTGATGAAAGCTATCGAAAAATTGGTGATTCTCACCAAATTGTATAGGAAGTTTAGGGTTACAATCAAGAGAAAATTTCCTTATACAGTTTAAGTATAGTTCTAAGTATAACCTGGAGAGAGTCTGGTTACAATATCCTAGTGTTACACAATATGGCAGGATATGGTCATTAAGAGGCTGTGTAGGATTTCAAATACTGTATACTTAGAACTACTGAGTAGGTACCAGAGAGACACAATACTGTGAAGTTGTTTGTACCAAGTCAAAGTCCTGATATCTTTCCAAGCTAAAACATCTGAGATCCCATAATTTATTAAAGCTTCTTCTCTGCTACAAAATCAAGCACATTGCTAAGGGTACGAAGGGTTTCCATAACCACAATAGGTACAAGTGGTGGTTTGATTTCCCTATAAACAAAAAAAAATAAATAAATAAAAATACCGGTAGTTTAAAAAGAATCCTTCAAAAATTGCATGGTTATATTCACCAAAGGCTTAAAAAAAGGATGAAAAGTAATGTGTAAGAAAATGTTGGTAAAATAATGATTTTTTCAGAACCCAGATGCTACTTAGTAAGCCTTTAGGTCCAGCTTTAAATAGTTCATAAGAAACTTTGATCTGTGTGTGTTCATGAATCCAGGCTTTTGCTCGCCTTGTACACACAGAGTCTGTGAGAACCACAGGATTAGGCTGTAGTGCCCAGCAGAAGTTCCTTGAAATGAATGACTTGACTGCAATGGTCTGTGTGATCAATCCAGATCAGACACTTGTCATAGCACATTATCTTACCCCCATTGTTTCTGAACAAAAGTTTGCACAATGTGCCTTTGACAGGAGATTATATAAATCTCTTGTTTTGTCTGTATTGATTTCGCCTGCCCCTGATCAGAAACCATAGTTTGGCAGAATAAAAGGCAGAATTCAGTGAGCGATGTAATTGGATCAGGATTACAACATGACAAAATCAAAATAAAATAGATTCCCTGGATTTTGAAACATTTCGCTCCCTGAATGGAGAATCTATAATAGAGGGATCAATTTTTGGAGGGAGCCTTAAAGGCAGTAATCAAGTGTATCTTTATTCCATTTCTACGATGTAGTTTTCTATTTCATATAAAATAAAATGCACATGCCTGGAAAAGATAAAGGAGAACAAAAGCGACAGAACTGGAATTTTGTCCCTTTTATATGCTCTGTCTTCTAACAGGATTCAGATGAATACATTTGGAGGAAATTGATTTGCAGTTGTTGCTTAACAAATAAGGAGATCATTCTGTTGACAAAAAAAAATTCAATATATTGAACATAGAATCGTACATCAAACTGAACAACTCATTGATCCCCAAACTTCTGTGAAGAACAATCAGACAAATTTTCAAACACTGTTTATTGTAGATCTACAGCCAACACAAAGTTTTACAGCTCATGATTGATGGCGTGGAATTTGAAATAATGAGATCTTTAGTGCATGGTTATCGATAGATGTGTATAATGTTCCTTTGTGAAATGATTTTGTATTCAGGAGACCTCTCTTCATAGTACAAATGTTTGCACCGGAGCGTTTCAGTCTCGCTCATATTGCATAATAACACTGTAACATGTGGCAGTGCGAATATGTCAACCACAAGAGACAAGAGTTTGTAGGGTCATCTCTAAATGTAGGATATCTGGTACTTTAAAATCCTGGAAAACAACCTAAATAAATGTTTTTTTATTCAATAAAAATTCAGTTGAAAACATTGCTCAACTGATGATTGTGTTTCGTTTCATAGGTGTAAGATTACCTCTGTCAAATGTGGGTGTGGAAACAAAGATATCTTTTGGTGCCAGCATGTGGTTGCCCTGTCTCTATACCGTATCAGGAAGGCAGACAGTGTGGAGCTCAGGGTCCCTATCTCAGGTAAATATCGTACCAATATCTGTCTCAGGTAAATATCAGCATTGATATCTGTTTCAGGTAATTTTCAGCATTGATATCTGTCTCTCTGGTAATTATCAACATTGATATATGTCTCTGGTAAATCAACATTGATATCTGTCTCTAGTAAATAACATTGATATCTGTCTCTGGTAAATATGACATTGACATCTGAGTAAATATCATCACATGGACATCTGTTACCAGTAGATATCACATTGACATCTGTCTGAGTAAATATCACATGGACATCTGTCTCGTGTAAAAATTAACATTGATATCTGTCTTGACTAAATATCACATTGACATAGCTGTCTCCAGTAAATATAACATTGTCATTTGTCTCCAGTAAATATCACATGGACATCTCTCTCCAGTAGATATCACATAGAGAAACCTGTCTTAGGTAAAAGTTTTGGGTAATTACCACATTGATAATGTCTTGAACACAGTAAATATTACAATATATTGTAAAGTAATGGTTGTCACTTAGAGATAATGTAACAGATATACATGTGGACTTGAAGCACCCAGAAAAGAGCTACAGTATGGAGCCTTATTGTAGCACAGGTGCTATCTGATAGTGATTATGTGAACAAGGCATTATTGAACAGGGTGTGTGATGGGGAAAATTTAAGGAAGTAATTCTAGAATACATTCCCCCTTTATATTTGATATAAAAAAATGTTAAACAATAAGGAATAAATCATGTGCATAGTAACCAACCAGCTGTATTAAGTACAACATGTACACTTTTGTGAAGGAAATGGTGTAAAATTACGTTTTTTCTCTTTTTCTTTACAGAAACCCTTTTACAGATGAGTCGAGAACAACTTCAGAAGTTTGCTCAGTATCTCATCGCTGAACACCACACTGACGTCCTTCCAACCGCTCAAAAGATCGCAGACGAGATTCTGTGTGCAAAATCAGAAATCAATCTATTATGTGGTAAGTTCTCAGACAGTATTTTTTTTACTTTTTTACTCAAAATTAATGGTTAATAGAATTAAACTCTCATGACATTCACTTGAAGAAGGTATCAGGTTAAGATTGACAGAAGAAAAATGTTCAAGTTTTTTTTTTTGGTTTTTTATTCATACACATTTTATATGCACCCTTAGCTGATTGGTGGAAGAAAAGTAGCGGCATTATAAAAAATACTGAACTTTAATTGCTTGAAGTTCTGACCCTTTTTTTCTTGTAAAAGAGTTTTTCAAATGACACTCTGTTTCATTTTCAAACCAATTATAAATTCATAGAAAGTGAAACTCTTTAACAGGCATTTCTCACACAAGCCTCCAAATTGCTCAACAATTGAGGAACAACAAACAGTGATAGGAAAATGGTGCTTTGCTTGTAACAAGTACATGTACATACACTTGAAACAGTAAATTGGTTTGGGGATGGTACAAAACCATTTTGGCAGTATTTAGATTGTCCAAATTATCACACTACTTATTCTGTTTAATATTTCGTGGATAATTACGTACAGGAAAAGATTAGAATCGGGGATTTGATTAATTCAATGATGGAACAAGGATGCAAACAAAGCCACTTGATGAGTGTGACTTGTTCAACATCTCTTGACAAAATGCGACTTACTAACAGGCAGTGAGATGACTTCAACAGAGGATGTAGGGGGGTGTTATCTTGAGTCTTATCTAAAGAGATCTTTTTTCTATTCAATGACAAATTGCTATTTAGAACTGTAGGATCCATCTCTGGGGTACACCTTGGGGCCCAAGGTATCTTCCCAAATAACTGATCGGTCACATGTTTATTAACCAACATCTTTATAGCTAGGAAACACCTTGAGAATCTTAATAATACAAAATCAAATAGTTGACTAATACTCTTTGGATGAATAAGAGACGGGGACCTGAGATGGCTTGCTCTATGGCAAGCAATTAATGTCCAACTGGTGCTTATTCAAGGGTAGATAACTGCAAGATAACAGGGACCAGTATCAAGTTGATCAGACATTGTAGCAACACTTAGTCATTGCAAATCATTAAAGTCTCCTTTTTTCTTCTTCATGATTAATGGTGCATAATTATGCTGAAAAATTTAAAAGGAAGTAATCTGAAATCACTAATGTGTTCATTGTTTGACATCGAAGAAATTGTTATGATTTTAAATAGGTGTCGTTTCTTCAGCCCCCTGAAGCTAATCAAAGATGTCTTTGTGTTTCCTGTATTGATGACAACCCATGCTCAATATCTGGTCTAAAACTGACACAATCGTCCTAAAAATTTTTACACAAGATAGAAATTTGAAGCTGATGTTTTTTCTTTGAAAAACCTACATATCTTGGAGATTATATTTCGGAGACAAAATAATTTGCAATAAAAAAGCTGTTTTGTGTAAAAACTGTCCCATAAACAATGGGTCATAAAAGATGAAAACAAGAAGAACAATTTCTTTTATAGATTTTTTCACACTGAAAGCAGAGCAGTAAAACTGTTCCTTATCAGGGGAAGAAAGACAAATATATCAATGAAAATTTGCAGTACATGTATTTCAATGATGAACATGGGATTTTTATGAAAAGCTATAAATTAATTCGCTTAGAAAGGCCTGGTGTCTGCAATTTGAATTAAACATATGAGACCATTGTGGAGGCTGGGAGAGTAATGCAGTGTGGTTGCCCTTCAGCACACATTTAATATAGATCATTTTGGTAGTTGTGTTGTGCTGAATGTGTTCATTATTTCCTAGAATTAATAAAGGATTCAATGGAGGCATAATGATCTTCTGAGGCTTTTTTAATTTTAAACAAAGCTAATAAAATTTCATGAGTCCGAAGAGACCAATGAATAATTCAGCCAAGGGATATATATACATCCAAAACCATTGTCGCCCAGGGGGAGAATTTATTATAACATATCGTGATGGCTCCTTTCCTTTTTATGATACAGTCAGTTCTTGTTCTTTGTGATATTAAGTTACTTGTTAAGGGGGCCTCAATCAATATTAATTTATGCAAGGAAGAAAATCAATGATGTCTTATCAATACTCTGTCCTCAGTAAACCTTTGTTTGAATGTGTTAAAATGTGGGTTTTATGGAATTCAGAATTCTCCAAATCAAAAGTTATGATTAGAATTTGGAATTCTTTGTTTGAACAAGGAAATCTGAGGTCTTGTAAATCAAGCCTGTCTACCTCTTTTATCTCTGGAGTGACAAAAATGATAGGCCTGTATGTCATGGCAAATATTGTCTTTATAAGGTATTGAATTTTTCCTGACAGGTCCATGTTGAAGAAAAACGCAGTTTTGTCATGAAAAGTGCTTTCCAACAATGATTTTTTTCAAGCTAATTGACTGCCTTAAGGAAATCATAACTTCCCTCTCTACTTAGGAGCAAAATTTGCACAGCCATTTGTAAATCATGTTCAGCAATTTAAACACTGAAAAAATCTTTAATGTCTTGAAGGTATAATAAATTATCCTTATGAAAAATTCTTTCTCCCTTGACCTAAGAGCTTTCAAATCTAAGATGCATGAAATAAAAATTATTCATTGAAGAATGGAAATGAAAGTTTATAGTGAATACTTAATGGCCACATTTGTACTGATTTGGGTGAAGTTCTGATCCAAGAAAGGAAAGTCATGATAAATTCTGTACTGATAGGTGATAGCATGAAACAATAGATTAACAGGTAGGCTATTTGCTCTTCCTTTTCAATGAATTTCATGAAGTGACATCCAGTACATGCTAACGTTCAGGAAAAGGGATAGAAATGTTAGACAACTATGTCAAAAGAATTTATAAGGTTGTTTTTATATTACAGGTTTAAAACGCCATTTTACTATTTTCATTGAATTACAACAAGCATACAAGTTTATTAAAGTTTTATCACCATAAAATGTGTCCTTAGGCACCATTAGTCATTTAAAATTATGTGGATATAAAGGTTTTGGGCATACAAGCTTCTAAGTAAAGCTCTGTGTTATGTGATATATAATATCAGCCATTGCAGTCTCTGTTTAATAGAATTAGCATTGTTTTGGGTTTGGTTTTTTAGCTCACCTGAGCTGAAAGCTCAAGTGAGCTTTTCTGATCAAAATGTGTCCGTTGTCTGTCGTTGGCATTGGCATTGTCATTGTACACTTTTCACATTTTCATCTTCTTCTCCAGAACCACTGGGCAGATTTCAACCAAACTTGGCACAAAGCATCACTGGGTGAAGGGGATTCAAGTTTGTTCAAATGAAGGGCCACACCCTCTTTAAAGGGGAGATAATTTAGAATTATTGAAAATTTGTTGGTATTTTTCAAAAATCTTCTCAAAAATTATTAGGCCAGAAAAGCTGTAACTTGTATGGAAGCATCCTCAAGTAGTGTAGATTCAAGTTTGTTCAAATCATGGTTCCCAGGGGTAGGGTGGGGCCACAATGGGGGGATGGATTTTTACATAAGAATGTATAGAGAAAATCTTTAAAAATCTTCTTCTTAAAAACTATTAGGCCAGGAATCTTAAACTTGTGTGGAAGCATCCTCATGTAGTGTAGATTCAAGTTTGTTTAAGTCATGGTCCCCAAGGGTAGGATGGGGCCACAATGGGGGATGGATTTTTACATAGGAATATATAGAGAAAATCTTTAAAAAATATTCTGGGAAAGTTTTCAGTCCAAAAAGCAGTAACTTGGGCCTCTTGTTTTTTTTACATGTCTATTCAAAATTTCAGAATTCTCATTCAAAAGGTTTATAATAAAATACCATTAATTTTGTACATTTGATGGATGAAAGCTTTATATGAGTCAATGAAGCTGAGTACTATTTTCTCTTAACATATTAGTCCTTCCAGCCTTTCAAGTTAGTTCTTACCTACAGAGATTTAGCTACCATATATTGTTCTGAACCCCCCCCCCCCTTCCAATGGCTGCCCCTCCAACTGACCTGTTTGTTTTGTTGACAGGTGCTCCTGACCCTACAGCCGGTGCCTCAGTGGATGATGACAACAGCTGGCACCTCGATGAGGACCAGGTCAGGGAAACTGTCCGGTGCTACTTGTCACAGGGGGGCTACCTTAACATGGCCAACCAGCTCACTTTTATGTTTGCCAAGGTTAGTTCTAGGATCTTCATTCATAAAGCAAAAAAAGAAAATTCATAAAGCAAAATATTTAATGAACCCAGAATTTGGTTTTCTTTTCTATTTTATTGATATTGAAATGTACTCAGTCTGATTGATAATTTACTAGGGTAAAGAACAACGTAATTTTCTCATCTCATTATAGAGGCTTAGAGATGTGATTATTTATTTGGTTTGTTTTAGGTCCGTGAAATGTTGCGTGCACGTGATTCCAATGGTGCTAGAATGTTGACTTTGATTACTGAGCAGTTCCTCGCAGACCCTCGACTTGTTGTCTGGAAATCCCAACGACAGCCAATGTCAGACAAATGCCGACAACTCTGGGACGAACTAGGTATTCATCTAGAATACAAAAAATGAAAATAAAACTCAGTTAATTTGTTTAGTTTGCTGTATGTTAAGTTATATTGGAATGATTATTTAGGTGCATTATGGGTATGTGTGGTGCTAAATCCCAACTGCTCCAACATGGACCGAGTCCATTGGCAAAGTCTCCTAGAGCAGTGGTCCTCCTGCAATGTTTGTCCTCTTGAGGACCCAGATGGCAATGCAGACCTGGCCCTCAACAGCAATGACAATGCTTGTAAGTCAGAAGAGAAACAGTAAAACCTATTGTCTTGAACTGGTAGAATGGTTGAGCTTGTAGTCTGAAAACTAATGAACTTAATGACTATGTGTGATTTGAAATATTTATAAATAAAACAAAATTTTTATTTCATCTACACCAATTCAATGTAAATGTATTAATGATTTATGTTGTTTTCCTTTAGCCTCTTTCCCAAGAAAGCCACGTACCATCTTCCACCGAGCCATGGATGCGAGTAAGTTAAAATGGCACGATTCTCACTTGAAGCTGATCTTGAGTCAGGACCCTACCTACCCAGAATGCCCCATGTGGCATGGTGAGTACTAAACATTGTATTGATAGAATTGGCCAGAAAAAGATTAGAAGTTTTAATGTATGAATTCAAATGCTATATTTTTGTCACTGACAAATAGTTAGTTGTTGCAAAAGTAGTCAGATAAATCACTTGTTCATGTGTCTATCAGTGTTATTACATTACACACTGAATTTAACTGAATTAGAAACTACATGATGAACATTTTGATTTCAGAGCATTTCCCAACTGCATGTGCGCGCGTGGATGCCTTGCGATCGCATGGTTACATGAAAGAGTCTTTGCGGCTGGCTGTTGCCATTGTGAGATCTCTGAAACATCAGCAGAGGGTCAACAAAGAACGATGCCGATATCAAAATGAAGGTACAGATTTGTTCATGTATTTAATGGCTGTTGTTCATTTTAAACACTAACTTGGCCAATTAGAATTAAGTTTAGTTATTTGTATCGAATCCCATGTAATCAGTACACATTTATGATAACATTTATGTTTTCTGTTTATATTATGATGCCTAAGCTATTGAATTCACAGCACTAAGCTATTTTGCCTGCAGCACTCTGTAATTCTTAGTTACTTGTGTTTCACAGAAATAGATAAAGAGCTCAAAGTACCACTGAATGTTTGTAGATATGCCAAGTACAAGTAAGGGCTGCCCACACAAGAGCTGGAACAATCTGGAGGGGTGGGTGGGGCATGCCCTGGACCCCACTGGTGTCCTGTACGACACCCTGACCGAGGCATCCATAGACACGGAGGACACATCCCAAGCAGGTCAGACACCAGCTCCCGTCTATATCATCTTTACATATAACTTGATATTTTCTTCTTCTAAAGTTCATAATAGGATAATATCATTGCAGGTATAAGCTTATAAAATATTGAGTTGTATTTGTATATCTTTTATTAAGGCATATATCATATATTGATGCATAAGCAAGTGAAAATTGCATATGTTGAAATATTAATTTCTTAAATATTGAGAATTTTTTACTGCTCTTTACTGTTAGATAAAAGCTTCTAAATAAAGTTTTACAGACAAAGCTATAACCGGAGAAAAAGTCTTTTTTCTAAATTTATTGAATGAAAAAGATATATTAATACACATAATAAATTATATCACAAATCTTTTATCACAAATACTTAGTCTAGTATAGTCATTTTGAAGTGTAACAGAAATCTTATTAGCTGAATAACACCTGTTCCTCTTGTTTTGAGAAATGACTTTATGAGAGAGTTGAGTGAGTCAGGAACACTGAAAAACAGAAAAACTGATAATCAGAAATGATTGAACACACCTTGTAATTGTCATACAGCATAAACAATTTGAAATACACTGTGAATGTACCAAGTAATGTAATGCTCATAAGTAGATATGTCTGTCTTATAATAACAGTGCTGTTTTTCCAGACACTCTAAGTGGGCGACTTTTCTCGGGAGACAACCACAACTGTATCCCTCCACGTTATCGCCATTTGCCCATCCCAAACAGCAAGGACCGAAGCGAATCCTACCTCACTATGGCCATAGAAGTTGCCCTGATTTGTAAGTATAATGAACAAAGTCTACCAGCTAGTAGTCAGCTAGTAGTCAAAATAAAAGCAAGTTTATATCCAATGGTAATTCATTATTATTTATATCAAATTTCTTGTGTACTTATTATTTCTGAATCAACTTAGTTCATTACTTAATCATTGGTGTAAGCATTTTTGAGGATAAATGGTGGTTTGACAATGTCATAGATGTCAGCACTGCATGCAGTAATTTTTTTGTTACTGGTATATCTCTCAGTTTTAGAAAATCAAGGTATTACCTGTACTTCTTTAAATAGATAATGATGATGGTTAAGTTATGAGACTGTAAATGTTAAGTATGACATCTCTGAGTTGAATATAATCTTAATAAGACACAGACGGAAAGATCATGACAAGGAGGCTGGAGTCATTGATATTTGTCTTTTAAAGTTAGAGGAAATGTCAAAGTTATATATATATATATATATATATATATATATATATGATGTCAAAATTTTCAGTCTGCGTGTATAAGCAATCAATGTGATTAATTTTGTTACGTGCTACATCTAATCAACAGTTTGGTAAACATTTTCAAAAATACTGTGTAAGTTTGTCTGTCTCTTGTACATGTCCAGCCTTATTTTTTACATGTTCCCACTTTATTTCAGGTTTGGGACAACAAAGACAGATGCCATCAGGTCTGTATGCCCAGGAAAAGGCGTGTAAACAGGAAGAGAAGTTGTTGTCCCGGTTACAGGCTGTTGATCTCGACACTTCATTAATGGAGGTTTTGAGGAGGCAGGCCGACCTTCTGCTAAAAGGTAATGGAGTATAAAGCTTGATGATGAAACACACACAAGGGCCTTTTGATAATTTTATCTAGTTTTGTCATATTTTATTTTTAGAGCATGCTTCTGAATTCATAGAAATTTGAGAAAATAAAACTTTACGTTCAATTTAGCATTTATTTATTTGCATGAAATTTCACATTTTTTATTTGATTCACAGAAGAGATTTTGCCCTGTTTTTAAATAGGACACATTTGTGTTAAGTGATTTAATTTAGCCCTGTTTTGAATTTACCACACAATAAAGCCTGGGACAAAGATAAAATAAGGATGAAAAATTCTTGTATATAGTATTATTGTGTAGGCTCATGAAAGAGTAGTTAATTGCTCTTTCCTGCATATTGTAATTATAATCTGTGTTCTCCAGGTGGCAGCAGCTCTGGTCTTGGTGATGGTATCCATGCTGAGAGCTACCCTATGCACACATTCGCTAAGTTCATGTTTAACAGCTTGCTGACATACGACCAGAACCTGGCCTATTGCGTGGGACTCCGTGCCATGAGGTTTGCCTGTCAATACATATAATTCATCTTAATTCATATAAAAGGAGTTAGGTCTTTCGCCTGATTATTGAAACTTGTTTAACGTCAGGTTTGCAAATTATTTTGAAGTGATAATTTAAGGGTAATATTTAGGTCATTAATTTTCCCCAAATGTGTGCAAGTCTTGATCTATTTGCTATTAACAAAGTAATTCATTACCAGATGCAAGTTTTTGCTATGTTACAGATTTACCCACCACATACAGAATGATATATATTGTCAATACTGTTAATTACTTGGTTAATGAACAGATGTGTTCTTCTGTTGTCTAGACTACCCGTCCTGGAGGACACAGAGGACATAGACGATGGAACCAATAACATTGGGTCAGCCTTGTTGAGTCGCTTTCCTCGCTGGTTCATTCTGGGTCACATAGAGGGACAGCAGTGTGAATTAGCTTGCACCCTATTGGCTGCAGCCAAAGGTTAGTTGCAAACAAGTCAGAATGCATTTTCATATCCAATATGATATATCATCTGCTTCTTATATTATGTTTCTAGAGAGTATTTTAATTATTTAACCCCACGCAATGAAGTTTGGAGGGGTATAATGTTTTTGACCCGTTCGACAGTCAGTAAGTCCGTCAGTACTGTTTTTTTGCAAGTACAACTCCTCTTAAACCACTGGATGGAATTTTGTGAATCTTGTGTAGATGTGCATATTACCATAATTTTGATTCCGTTATATTTCTGGGAATTTTGGCCCTTTTGAACTTAAAACTTTGGCCATATGTTGAATATAGTACATTTAATTAACAGTTTGTAACCACAACTCCTCTTAAACCGCTGCACAGAATTTCGTAAAACTTTGTTTAAATTGTGTAGATGTGCATATTACCATGAAATTCCAATTCCATTATTCTTCTTTGGCCCTTTTGAATTTAGAATTGTTTTTGTTGCTAAAGACAAAAGAGTAGAATGATGTACATATTGCAGGAAGTATTGAGCTGATGATTTTTTGCAAGTTATGCCCTTTATCAAATTATTTAGCGTATTTAATGCGTACCTTGCCATTCATCATGTGTAGCATTGTCAAGTAATGGGGGAGCATGGGGTATGTGGGCTTGCTCATGACTTTTTCTTTAGTGTAGTACTTTTTAGTAGTTGAATAATTTTTGAGAGTGCAAAATTTGATCAACTCCAAGAACTTAGTTGTTTGAATTTGCGTTTGATATAATTTTTGATGTATGTTTGACAAAGAATGGTTTATTTTGCATTACAGAAGACATTGGTAGATTAAAAGCTGTTCTAGATGTTGCCCAGAAGCATATACATAGCTCGTCCCAGTTGTTTAAACTGGCTCAAGACGTGTTCAAAATAGCTACTCCCCCAGATTCTCCTAAACATCTGCCTGCCTTGAATGCTGCATTTGAACTTGGACTTCAGGTTAGAACATCTTAGCATTAAAGTTAAAATAGCTAAGAATTCAGAAAATGTATATAAGTATCTAAAATAACAGATTCTTGATTAAGATCTTATATTGATTTTAGACTGAAAGCTTAGATTGTTGGTGGAAGAAAAAAATTTTTTTTTTGATAACTACAGCAGGGTTGAAAAAGAATCAGAAATAAAGAATAAGTGTGTTGTTTGTAGGTGATGCGTATGACCCTGATGACGATGAACTGGAGGAGGAGAGAGATGGTGCGATGGCTAGTGACATGTGCCATGGAGGTAGGGATCCAGGCCCTTGTTTCCATCATGCAGAACTGGTTCCAGCTATTCCAGCCGATTGAGGCCACTAGCATGGTGGCCACAAATATCATGTCTCACAGCACCATGATGCAGCTCAGCGTTAACTTCCGTCAACAGGAAGAGCTAGCTAATCATGCCAGAAAACTGGCACTTCAGTGTGCCACCAAAGATCCTCAAAACTGTGCTCTCTGTGCTCTGACACTGTGTGAAAAAGACCCCATTGCCTTCGAAACTGCCTATCAAATAGTCATTGATGCCGCTGCTCACATAATGAATTCCAGCCAGTTGTTTAACATTGCACGATACATGGAACATAGGGGCTATCCCATTCGAGCATACAAGTTGGCACTTTTGGCTATGAAAAATCTCAAACTGTCCTACAATCATGATACTCACCCAGCCATCAATGACATTCATTGGGCGTGTGCGCTCAGCCATAACTTGGGAAAGAATGAACTTTCCAACATGATTCCGTTGTTAACAGATAATGTTCATTGTGCCACTGTGTTATCAGACGTACTGAGGCGGTGCACTCTGACAGCGCCCGGTCTAGGAAGCACTGACGGAAAACGCCGTGCAATAAAACACTTGTCTTATGACAAGGATCCTCTCAGGAAATTGATGGATGCCACCATTCATGCCTACATTGCCACCACCCATTCAAAATTAACTCACATTAGCCCCCGTCACTATGGTGACTTTATTGACTTTCTTAGCAAAGCCAGAGAGACATTTCTCCTTGCTCATGATGGACACATTCAGTTTGCACAGTTGATAGAAAACATGAAACTAGTGTACAAAGGCAAGAAAAAACTCATGTACTTAATCAAAGAAAGATTTGGTTTATGATTTTGGTAGTTAATTCCAGTATGTTTGTTATGTCTGTGAGAGTTGCTGGATGGGTGTATGTATGGGACCAATATTTTGTACCTCAAGAACTATGTGATTCACATGAGACAGTTCAGATTTGGATCTCCACTATTCAAATGTGATCAGTTTTGTCAGTGTTTTGGGCAGTACAGAATTGGTACATCATGTACTTTACATTGTTTAAACACCCTATCCCCTTAAAAAAGGAATACGGAGGAAACATACATTTTCATCATTTTTGTTTCAAAAATTGTCTGAATGTTATGAATTACCAAAGACCTGTGTCAGTGTCTTATGGTTATCTGCATTCATATTTTTTATGTCATGGAACTTAATGCAAAGAATTAGGAACGCATGTCGAAAATATGCATATCACATCTGTAAAAAGAACCCCAAAAAATCAGATTTCTTTGTCCTGTTCTGTTTTCCCCTTCTTCATTGTGGTTTAGGTTGCACTTTGGAACTACAAAAAGTTAAGGCCTTATTACAATAATTGTGGCATTTTTTCTACCAGTCCATCTTGTGGTGAATTCACACTATGGTCTTTGGCTTTATTTTTTCCCATTCCTTTACAGAAGATTAATAATTTCTTGTGTCTGCATGTTTGTTTGGTGAGATTGATTTATGTATTTGCCAATGATTAAATTGTATTTCACTTTTATAAGTTCAATACGTAACAAGCTATGAACGATAAGCCATTCTTGATCTGTATTGTTTATTGAGTATGCACATTGTATGGTAACATTTCAGATCTTGACCCCTGTACAAAGCTTATATATCTTTCCATTATGGTGCTATGGAGAACTTCTCTGTATTTTTTCTATTTAAGAGACAATGAATGAATGGGTTCCAGAGTGTCTTCTATAGAGGCATCCGACTGGGAGCAAATCTCTGGCTACCTGGCATGATGCACATTGGTGTTTTCAGACATTTTGTCTCATGTATTTTGTCTCGATGTCCTATTGCTCCAATCTCATTGTGTGTATTGTTGTGAACCTCATACAGGAGAAAGTGTGTAGTAACTTCATGGATTTGTGTACGTTTCATGTCAACAATGCAGAATTATGCAAGTTAACAGAAAAAAACAACAAATAGCAATAGTTTAAAACTAACTGTGCAATAAGATATACCCTTGTTTAACAAAAGGCAGTTTGCAATGGAAATATCTTTTTTGTTCTCGTCACTATAAAATGGTGTACATGAGCTTTTTTGAATGTCTGCCAACAAGAATTTTGTATTGTTTTCAATTTTGTAAAAATAGACGAGGTAGTGAGTAGTAAGAAAGTGCTACCTCAAATTTTAGGGGTGTTAGTTTCACTCCTTAGTATGTCCAAATCTGCTTCAAGGTACAGTTCCTTTTTCATCCTTATTGTACATTCAATCAAACATTCTGTGGAGTCAGATTTTTTCTTTATATATTGATTTTAGCGTTTATATATATCCTGTGGATATACAGAGTTTAGACATGTTGTTTATCAGTTGTTATTTCTGTTGCTATATATTTTATTACACAACAGTTTTTTGTGGAGAAAAAAAAATAATTTGTTCAAATATTATCCTCTGTTTTGTTTGGTTTAATATTTTTTAAAAACTTGTTTCAGGTGAAAATGTTTGTTGGTTTTTTTTTCATAGTGAACTACATTTCAATTATCAGAGTTATTTATTTATTAATTGACTCTTTGGTACTCACATTTTTCAATGTTTGAAATATACTAATAGAAAAGGAGAAAAAAAGTTTGTCATTAATGAAATAAAGTCTGGCATTTTTAGAAGGAGAAACAAAATTTGTGAATTGTGCTGCATCAAATACAGTATTATTATATGTTTAATAAGTGCTCTTTTGATTTTTGACTTTTTTGGAGCAGTTGTAGTTATATTTGGATGATCATTGAGTTGCTGATTGTGATAATAATCCTGATTTATTTATTGTATGTAATCTTATTTGTTTGTCAGTCAGTGGATCATGGATGTTTAGTGCTTTTTTGTTCTATTTATAGAAATAGTAGATTTGTCTAGTCCAAATGATTTACAAGTCTCAGACCCCTGCGACAGCGGCTGAGGAGAAATATGTCATAATTATCCTGACTTGGAAAAAAAATAAACAATAAAAGTTTATGTTCTTGTTGGCTTTTTATTGTTCTTATGTTTATAGGAATGTAATTTTTAGACAACCTAAATTAGGTTGTTTAAAATAATTATACAATAAAAATTAATAGTATAAATAAGCCTACACTCCATTCTGATTTCGTTTGCTGTTTGGTCCGTAACCAAATATTGCTCCACATTATAACAAAGCTTACCCATAAAATTAGTAAATGTATAAAGTTAACCTTAGTTAATTTCTATGAAACTACACACTTAAAGCCCTTGTATGAGCAATTATTAAATTGTGATG
Organism: Magallana hongkongensis; assembly: GCA_016163765.1. NCBI lineage: Eukaryota > Metazoa > Mollusca > Bivalvia > Ostreida > Ostreidae > Magallana > Magallana hongkongensis. The sequence continues at coordinate 33,797,108 of WFKH01007768.1, forward strand.
ATAAGAATTTACCGATGGAATTCACTGAAATGCAGGGCTGGATTTTACAGAATAACTTTAGACAATCTCATGCGCGGATCTAGAGGGAAAAATTTAAATGTATTTAATCCTTATCGTAAAATTACTGAAAATAACCCTTGGATCCCCCCTCCCCAGGCAAACAAAACTATCCTTTGGACCCCCGCCCCCGGAAAAAATTCTGGATCCGCGCATGAATCTTTTAAGTATTATAGCTTCCCCGCTCGACGGACACTGCGGTCGCGTTCGAGCGCGGGACTTTGCCAGGAACAGAACTCCGACCTGTACTCCACTTACGTCGATCTGACCAAGGCTTTTGACACTGTCAGCAGAGAGGACCTTTGGCGAAACATGGCGAAGTACGGATGCCCAACAAAATTCATCACCATCGTTCGACAGCTGCACGATGGGATGCAGGCGAGAGTCCAAGACGGCGGCGAATCTTCAGAGCCATTCTCTGTCTCCAATGGAGTGAAGCAGGGCTGCGTCCTCGCCCCGACGCTCTTCAGCTTGATGTTCTCCGCCATGCTGACTGATGCCTTCGATGGCACGGACACCGGAATCGGCATCAAATGGCGCTTTGATGGTTCAGTCTTCAACCTCAGACGGCTGCAAGCGAAGACCAAGGTTCAATCGGACACCATCAACGACCTCCTGTTTGCTGATGATTCTGCCCTCAACGCTACCTCCGAGGCAAATATGCAGCATAGCGTTGACAAGTTCTCTGATGCCTGCGACAACTTTGGCCTTGAAGACCGAAGTCATGCATCAGCCAGCACCAGGCAAACCGTATGTTGAGCCCAACATCACCATCAACAACCAACGACTAAATGTAGTGGACAAGTTCACGTACCTCGGTAGCACTCTCTCCAGGAACGTTGTAATCGATGACGAGGTGAACGCTAGACTGGCCAAGGCGAGCGTTGCCTTTGGCAGACTGTACAAGAACGTGTGGGACAGAAGAGACATCAAAACAGAGACAAAGATTAAGGTCTACCGTGCTGTGGTCCTCACCACACTGCTGTATGGCTGTGAAACGTGGACTGTCAACCAGAGGCACGCCAGAAAGCTGAACCACTTCCACACGACCAGCCTCCGTAAGCTTCTCAGTATCAAGTGGCAAGAAAAGATACCCGACACAGAAGTCCTCACCCGAGCTGGCCTGCCCAGCATCTATACCATGCTCATGCAGTCACAACTCCGCTGGGCGGGACACGTAGTCCGTATGCCAGACCATCGACTCCCCAAGAAATTACTCTTTGGCGAACTACAGGAAGGAAAGCGTGCCTGTGGTGCCCCAAAGAAGCGATTCAAGGACAGCCTAAAGGCCTCCCTCAAGGCATTCAGTATCAACTCTGACTCATGGGAAGTTGCAGCACAAGACAGGTGAGGTGGAGAGCCGCAGTCCACGAGGGCGCCAAGAGCTGTGAAGCCAACAGGACCGTCTGCAGCAGAACAACGCAGGCAGGCCAGAATAGACAGCGCCAAGGATCCGGCAGCTGCCACCATCCCCTGCCCTCACTGTCCGAGACTATTCCGTGGGAGGATCGGCCTGACCAGTCACCTCCGCACCCACCGTCCAGGTCAACCCTCTCCCCCACGAAGATGAGACAGTGGTCATCGTCGCCACCGACGGACGAACAACAACAAACACAGTTGTAGTCTTTTGTAAAACGCAGTCCAGACTCGATCGGGGGGGGGGGGGGGGGGGGGCTTAGATGAACTCACTTTTGATCTCTCACCTTTCCATATATTCCTTTTGTAAAAGTGAGATTGTAAAAGTGTAAAAGTGGGCTCGTCTATGTTATATGGCCCCAGGCCCTGGTCTGCCCAGTGTCGAGAGTTCAATATCATGTCTGTGGGCGAAGTTTCTTCCCTTTGGAATCCTGGCAATTCTTTAGTATATACATTATACGATTGTTAATGTACATGTGTCTCTTGCACGAGTTTATCTAGATTAGTGAATAAAATATGTGTTATGCATGATAAATAACCTATACCTTTGTTTGCAATTCTCTCGGAGTGTTCTCGTCGCATTTTTTCATTAATAAACTGCAGGCAATTACAACGAAACAGTTCTGAGCGAAATCAATACAGCCCTGTTTGCTTTACCTATTTCTTCACGTTTTCAATTTCTTCGGGTGCATTTAAAATGCATTGTCTAGATCATTTCCATATTTGATCACGACCGTTACACGGGCCTGACAACCGTGACACAGCCGCTGTCAGGGTGAAGAGGAGGGGAGAGGCTTGGGAAACATTTCGCCAACTGGGGACTGTATACTGTGAAAGAAGTCGTTGATTGGTATAAGAGGATGTATATCTTGGCATTGATTGCGATTCACAGGAATCAGTAATCCATAGCCTTGCGTTGTTAAAGCCCCTTAAACGCATAATATGTTTTATATATACCCAGTGTGATATATACTTATCGCAAACAAATCGCGTGTGCTATATATTCCATAAACCGACTTGATCTGCACCGACTAATTCCGTTGGCAGGGATTTCTTGTGTCCAAGTGAAAAACCCACCCCTTGTTACGTTACCGGACATGTAAAAGTGGATTTTTGGGGGTGTCCTTTACGATCGTTTTTAAAAAGCGCAGACATGTCTATGGACTTTCGGAAAAATACCTATAGGCCAAATCGACCCGATTCCAGATTTAGGTAAGTATATAAAAAATGTTGGAAACATATATATTTTTTATATATTTGAATGAAAAACTATGGTTGTCTATAAATATCAGGCAATAGTTTAAAAAAGCGTAAAACATTGAGATTTTAGGATGTGTTGCTAAGGCTTCGTATTTGTTGGACTACAAATCAACACATGATATCAAATCCTGAATCTCCTACAACATCAAACTAGTATAAAACGTGTACAGAATGGTAGATAATTAGTCATTTAAATCCACGCCATGAATTGAAAGATTGTGATCGTTTATAAGACCCTAGTCTTGATGACAGGACGACTTACAGTGTCTGCTTAACACAAAATGTCTACCGAACAAGTGGTACTCAGTAATGCCATATAATACATGTAATTGCTGCTGTATTGACCGAAACATTCACCATACTTCCGTACCGGTCATTTCAATAACGTCTGCCTCCCATCAAATATAAACCTACTCAGAATCACTGCAACAGGTTGCTAGGAATCGACTTTGATAACTCTTAGAGGGGTAGTTATAATAATAAATGATAATATTCAATAACCACCCACCCCAACCCCCCTCATCGCCACCCAACGCATCAAGTAAATGTAACTGTGCAAGATTTTTGGCCAACCCGGGGGGGGGGGGGGGGGGTCTGAAAAGAAATGTACGGGGCCAAAAATTTCCAACCCCACGACTCACGTTCTGTCGCTCTAAGATCGGACAAAAAGTCTTGAGTGTTAAGTGTTCTATGGTTTTCCGAACTGTTTTGCAGTGAAGTTTTTCTTTACATACTTATTCCTTTTAAATGAGCTCTTTCTAAGGTCGTCAAAGAAATCCGCTTAATAAATTCGGTCCATTACATGAATTATCGAGTGGTGATATCGATTTAGAAAGAACCACTCTCAATGCGATAAACAGCCAAGAGATGTTAAATCTTTAAAATCTTCAAACGTAAATGAAGTATTCTTGTTGAATACATGTACAATTTCTGATTTGATTCGTTCATTGTGATACAAGCATAATTGGGCCACGTGCAAAGAGACAGCCCCAGACAAATACCACACCATAAATTCTGTTAGTATTTGTTATAAACGGACAAAGTGACACAATTGGCATTTGCAGACCAGAAAATTCTTATAAAGTTATCTAATGTATACTGTTTACCCCCCCCCCCCTTCCCCGAAAAGTGCATGTTTTATGACGTTTGATGCACAACTGTTACTAAACAATTCGTTCAGCGGGATGGATGTAAATGTAACATATTGCAGAGAAAACCCATTCAGAGGTAAATGAAGTAAATGGACATATTTCCAATGACAATGCGGTTTCAAAAATGCCGCCACCGTTTCGTGTTGACGGGGTCGCGGGCAATTCAGGAAAAAAAACCCAACAAAACATTATACGGCCCAGCATTGAATGGTCGCAACCGTATTATGCGTATGAAACAGCAATTTTTATTTATCTAAATATCTGCACCTTTCTTTAATTTTTGGTGTATCGTATTCATCGATTATTATGTAAAAACGATGGAAGAGCAGTTCCACTTCTCCATATATGGTTATGTAATACAATGGTTTTGGTCTTGTGTTGATTTTAACCAGTTCTGCTTAGATATACTCGGAAGAACATGCTTTAATGATGTTACGGTTGTTTGAAAGCAATTCGATTTTTTTTTTCACTTCTAGAACCTAACAATATGCACTATTTCAGATCTTTTTGGCCATTTTTTTTTTGTCTGACTATCACCGGTATATCATTTCAGGACGAGCTATGCCTTGATGTCACAATGGATGATGCAGTTAGGAAACCGATCAAAGGGTCCTGTGGAGGGCTATGTCTCACAGCCCAATTTTCCAACCAAACACAGTGCGGGAAATGTTTACGGCAGACGGTCTAGAATGGTTAACTCAGAAGGAGCTCCAAGTCCGTACAATCCAGATGCTGCACAGCTAGCAGCAGTAAGATCCTTGGAACACCATAGCACAGAGCACATGATTCATGGTAAAAGCTATCGATATTAAAAACTTGTTTTTTTTTTTGCTCTCCCTCTTAGATGGACGAATCCATTCCTCCACATCTTCGATTCTCCACAAACAACGGATACGACGACTTCCACAAATCTTACCAGCAAGTCAGCCAGCAGTTCCCAAACAAACACTTCCCAGTATTTGGTCCACCAAAGTGAGTCTTATAAACTTTCTTTCTTTGTCTCTGGCGTGTAAACTGGCTGTTTATAACTGTGGTTGTCGGGTTTATCAACACAGGCTTCGACACGGGCGGGCGGGAGGAAGCTGGCGTCACGTGAAGGAAGTCCTACAGGCCGGCGGGCGACGCATTGTATTTGTAGATGGTAGGTATGTCCGACTGGAAATTGGAATTGTCTCAAAAACGCTTTTATAGTTTACACTGAGAATTCACAGAGTGCACAAAATGCATTCTATATTGATTAGAAAAAAAGGACTGTGCTAATTGGATTTTCACTTTACAGTTGCTAATACACGATTCAATATGAAACAGACTTGATAAGATATCTATTCTATAGTTAATATATGTTCCATAGTTAAACATTTTCGACGCAAAGATGATTACAAGACATTTGTACGTCTTCAGAGAACGGGCACAACTTACATGTACAACAATAAGTTTTCAAAATAGCACTTTTACTTTAATTCAGAGCGAATTGAATATTCATTAAATTACGTGTAGGTCAAATTGCATATGAAGATAGTATAAAGATTGATGATGTGCCCAGAGGTCATTTGATTAAGCCTGACGCTCGCCAAGACCGGCCATTGAGTAGAAGCCAGTCATTCTCACAAAACCGAGATCGCAGACCTGACGGTAAGACATATCATATAAACACAACTTTCAATTGTCTCTCTTCACTTTTCTTTTCATCACAGAGAAAAACAGACCAACAGAAAAGCAAATCTTTGATCGCCGCGAGTGAGTGAATATTGGATAAATGATATCATTAAAAGGCACATGCACGTAACTCCCCCTATTTGTATGAGAAAACCCCAAAACAACTAAAATAGTTTGTCTAAGAACAAATCGAACACGTTCCTTCTATTTGTTTCATCACAGCTTTCCCTGCAATAGAACAACCCGTCACCATGGACTAAGGGGTAACTAGAAAACAACTTGGTAAACGCATATTGTCGTCTGCTAACAGTCCAGGGGAGTCTGGCTTACGTGATCTCACAATAGTTATTACTAGTTCTACATGTTCACTTGAACAGTGCCTGCTTGTATTAACATTTAATGTTCCACGTATTTAACCATCGTGTGAAACTTCTGTCTTTTCTAGTCGCGCCAAAATTCTATACCAACCAGGCGAGCGTAACATCCCAGTGTAAGTCTACGGCATTGTTTATGCACAGACATGCCGCAATGAACAGCCATAAACTAAAGAACGACAGAAAAAAGGGAGAGGCCAAAAGTTGCATTATTCACTGTTTGATAGCGGAAAGATTAAATATTTCATGTGTTTTAATTCAAGCAACATACGGGCCTTCTCTTCTTCTGTCCCTTTCTGTGTGTTAACATTGATTATGTTGATAACGATGATGGCGAAATAAGATAGTCACAGTTTGAATATTTATCATGGCAGCACTAGTCCTGGTTAGAAGACCCGATTAAAATAGTATTAACTTGTAATTCATACTAGTATTCCTTGTATTAAAATATCTAAAACTAGACTTGTGTACTAACAATTCTATAGTAATGTACATACATGTATAGGGATAATGAACAGTATTCCTTGATGGGTTAAAACTTCTCGAAAACTGCGTATGTGTAAAAATTTGAACATTTGATGGTTATGTACATGTATAAATTTTTAAATTTCTTTGGCAAACAATTTCTTGGACGTTTGATTAAAAGGAGATAAATTTTTTATTCTCTTTCAAAACTTAACTATAAAAACATTACGCTATATTTTCCTGAAAAAGAAAAAATGGTCTTCTATTTGTCTTTCAGCAACAATTTACGGACTTGAGAAGAAGAAAGGGATGGAGCAGGGAAACTGGGCGGTGATGCGATAATCCGAATAAATGAAACATGTAAAACCACTAATCTCATCCACAGCTTTAATTCCGTTTCTTTATACTCTCAATGTGCTACCTGTATCAGTATTACCATGAAAGTATTATCCCGTGTTGGACTTGAGAAAATTATATTGTACATTTGTTTATAAATTAAATGGAATAAAAATAAAACTCTTTCTCTGTTGTATTTTGTGGACAAAAAAACAACAAAATATTTAGCAAAAATATTAATTTTTATTAAATTTCAGAAAAAAACCTCTGAAATGTCAACAATACACACAATAAAAATCATCTCAAGTTAGGCACTAATTCAGCATGACATGGAATGTAATACAAATGACACATCCTCAATATGAAGATTGATATGCAATGGAGAAATTGATATGTTTGTTGAACATTGAACACATGCTTCTGTTGAAACTAGATGTAAACCTAGAGAGTCCCTCCCCCTCCAGTGTAGAGCTTCGAGATGCTGTGGACAGAAAGCCACTTTTCTAAAAGATAACACTGATATATTCCTCAAAAAAAAACCTTTGTGAGAAGAAAAAACTCCATACAAATCTGATGTTGAAAGTCTAATTTTAGATGATACAAAACCACCAAAACTATGTGGTAAACATGCAGTATTAAGAGAACTTCAATTGTAAATAAAGATCAACAAAAAATACCTTATATTTATATGAATTTTGAGATCACTTACCACAGACATAAAAAATATTATCCTGCCCTATTATATTATTAAGGTGTGTAGTATTTTGTAAAGATTCAATTTTGAATTAAAATAGGATACTGCTACACATAGTCACCAATTTTTCATACATCCAAAATACATCATTTAACGCATAAAATATATATAATATAACAACAGGACTTGATTAAAATTCAGTATATTTCAAAATTATCATCTAAGGAGTTTTTGAATAAAAACTACTAATGATATTATTGAAATCAGTAGAGTTTTAATCTGCATTTTGTGGTCTTCATTTTATGGATTTTTCAACATTATTTGAAAATTTGTGTGGATTTTTTTCCAACATATATTTGATTCTAAATAAATTATCTATTTTTTTCCAACATATATTTGATTCTAAATAAATTATCTATACACACTTACTCTGTACATGTATAGTTTGATATGTCTGGTGAAATCACAGGTACATCAAAAATGACTACGTTACATAATCAATATATGCAATGTTCAAAAATAGATATCTTCTCACTGGCAAGGAACATTAAAGATACGACACCCTGCATAAATTCAATGTTATTATAAACAATGAAGGCCATTTCATGTCTTATATATGGTAAGTAATATCAAAAGAGCAGCATGAGGACAGCTGTGATGATCCCTACACTCCCAGGTCTTCATTACTCCCTGTACTGGAGCGCCGGTGAAACAATGTCTTTCTCGCTGAGTCCAACTGTCCAGCCAGTACAGATAGGTCAGTGTGAGCCGAGTTGGTCATTGTGCTGTTATTCAGGTACTCAGAGCTGTGTGACCGCTTCAGTTCACTGCTGCTGTCATCCAGCATAGAGTTTCTGTGCTGACTGTGGGAGTAAAAAAAAAAGGGTTTTAATGTCAATTGAAATCAACTTGTGAAACATATTATCAGAGCTATGAAACATCCATTATATATATCTTATGTCAAGGTTTCTACTGAATACTGACAAATACATCATATGAATTTGTACCGAGTATATAGGTTGATAAGACGGTTGTATTTTGAAATGAGGGTAACACTCTGGTCCATTCTTTTATGGACTAATGGAGGAACTTACAGGAACTGTTCCTGAGGAGTTATCCCAAGGAATCTAAAGAGTTCCACGGTGGAGGGAGTTTTGGGCTGCCCTGATGGCGCAGGGGAAAACAGGGGAGTGGAAGGAAGAAGGCGGACGGAATCTGCCAAAGTAAAAGACATCCTGATCAAATAATACAAACGATGAACAAGGTTTTATCAAGAGCATATCTATGCTCTCAAAATGCTTTAAAACATTAATTCGAGATGCAATACATGTAAAACATGTACTGCGACTTGACCACTAACAGAGTGTTGCACACAATGTCTTTGTTTACTATATGTTATCGTTGTATTTGTGGGTGATTATGTTTAGAAACATGTTGACATTTTTTCAAATTTGTTTTTGCACATAATTATGCTGTTGTTCACAAACAACAGACGTAGGCTGGGTGTAAATTGTTACCGAGACTGTTTATACCTTTTTGAGGAGTGGATTTCTCTGTCGGTGATCTAAACGGAGAAATCTGGAGGAACTGGTTTTTCAAAATGGTGGTCTTTTCTTCTTCTAATGCCCTCCTCTGTAAGATAAAAAATATATACGTTATGAAAATAACAATAATAGAAACAGGATGAATGAATATTACACTTTTTTGAGAATATTCAATTTCATACAAAAAAGTTAAATTTTTGTAGATGTAGTTGTATGACTGTGATTTGGTTACAGGCAAAACTTCATTGCAGTGTATTTAAGTGTAGTTATATGGGTTTTGAGATCAATCAGGAGTTCATGGATTGATAAGTTTTCATGTAGACATCTTTTCCTGTGTTATATAAGATTTGATTATAAGAAAAATTACACCCAAATTAATTGAAATAGGGGTTCCTAATATGAATGATTTTTCTTCTAATGTAATATGTAAACCATTTCTGTCACATATTGATATAAAATGGCTTAAAAGATTTTAGACATGTAAGCAGTCCCAGAACAGATGCAGAATAGTTTCTTCATTACTTTGACATAAAGAACACAACTTTGTGTCAGTTTTACCTATTTTAAATAAAAATGAGTTTGAAGTCAAAATATACTGATTTATTCTTAACTGCAACCATTGTAATTTAGAATCTTTGGTGAATAAAAAAGGAAATGTGAAGATATTTTAAAAAAGTTAAATTTTTGTAGGTGTAGTTGTATGACTGTGATTTGGTTACAGGCAAAACTATATTTGATCTTAGTTCAAACTAATGAATACATTTATGGTGTTGGGAAGTTGGCCAGTGTTTTTGATTTGTGCAATACAAAAAGTGACCTTCAAAGATATAGATATCAAGGTACGTACAGATGTACTGGTATATATTGAGTACATGTATCTGCACATTAAATCCCTGTTGTAAGATTATTTACATGTGTCTGATTCTTGTGCACATGATCTTGATCACGTCAGAGAGTTTCAAGTGATAATTGAAATCAATCAAACCTTCCTTCAACCATAATCATTTCGTTTTTAAGGGATGTGAAAAACACTATGTCACTGGTTCTTTTTTTAAGGGTATTTAGTCATGTGGGAAAAGTTTGATAAGAATAAAATCCAGCGAAGGGTTGGGGGGGGGGGGGGGGGGGGGGGGGGGGGGGGTAGGTAGGTCACAATAACAAAACTGTATGGTCAACAAACTTATGCTCTCTGACATATCTGATCTGCCATGACATTAGTACTTGAGAATCCCCAGAACAAAAGTGTGGATTTTTGAAGGGTTGATAATGAATAAGTAATTACAGAATCTCATTTACACATAGGAAGAGGGAATGCTTGGCCAATGTAAAGAAACCATCTTCAGCTGCTAATTATTTCAGACAATATTATTATGTTATTCTAAATATAATAATTTTACCATATTTGTTAAAAATATTTGATAATTATATTCATTTAAGACAAATCCTGTGTGGAAATAGAATATGAAATAAAGGGAAGTGACTTGCAAATTCCTTTGATTTAAAAAAAACTCGCCTCTTTTCCCAATTTAATGGCTGCCTCTGTGAACTGCCTTCTCTCCTCCAAGAAGTTTGTTTTCTCCTCATGAAACAATTTCTTCTGCTCCAGGAGACTTTCCTTTTCCTGTACAAGCTTGGAATCATCCAAAAATACCTCCCCTGAGATTTGATGTTTGTGTGTTTGGATAGAATTCTGAAAAATGAAGAAAAACTTAAAATGCCAAAACATCTGATCAACATCAAAATCATGGGGCATCAAAGTTATATATAATACATGGTTTATCAATTAATTGTCTGGGATAAAAAAAACCCACCCCAACTTCATCCCATCACTGCATTGACAGGATTCAAATTTAAATAAAATCAAGTCATATTCTAAAAGTGTTTAATGTTCTTTCAAATCTTAGAAATATATATTTGCTCTAAAAATTACTAAAATATAAATCCTCCTTAAATATCTGGTGGTTGACAGCCTTTTTGTAGGGAACTACTTCATTATCTCTTTGCTTAAAAGTTGTTCTTTTTTAAATTTTTCATTAACACCATGTATGTATCCTGACTGTATCCTGACTGTATCATACCTGTATCATGTCCTCTTGTTGTTGTATCACCTCCTTGTAATTCTCCTTCTCTCTCTTGTGTCTCTCTATCTGCTCTTCATAGGTCTTGATCTGCCTTTTCAGTATTTCAATTTCTTTCTTGAACTGTTCCATGTCATAAGGCTTGGCTGAAGACAGTCTGGATGGACTAGATTTGGTGGATTTGGTTGGACCTAAAAGGTTAAAGTGTGTGACAGTTCATTAAAATCTAATTATTATTACTCCATAGAATAAGGTTCTACCAAATAGAACTCAATGAAATCTTAAGAACTGTAACAGTTTCAAAATGTTGCTTTCCTTGTATTCTACTAAAACCATCATGAGTATTCTGTGGAATCATTTATTTTCATGGAGCTAATTCTAGTGGACTGCACATTTCTTTGTGGATTCACAGTAAAGCAAGTTATAGCAAATTAGACTAACTTTGCTATATCTGTAATTCATTATAGCCATATAACATACCGAATTCATTATATACATGATTCCTCCCAAATATCCCACCAATTGTGTTTATTTAGGCAACTATCCGAGACTTCCCTATATCCATGTTCGTACTAAACAAGTTTTACAAACTGTACATATATTCATTAATCAAAGACTATGTGAACTGTTGGATAAGGAGTACCTATGAAAATGAAGCCACTATGAGCACCAATGATTTTACAGTACATTTATATAAATGGATATATTCCACTTTTTATTTATAAATAAAGAATAAATAAGACAACAAAGTAGTGCATTTAAATGAAATAATACCTCATCTTGTGAGGTGTGTACAAATTAATTTTTGTAACATTTCAGCTCTGAATGCTTGACACATGTAAGAAAAGAGGAATTGTCATTCTAAAGGCACTTATCAAATGAAAATTACAAGAACAGATACTGAAAAGAAGTTACACTGTTTCATGTACATCCTTTCCAAAATTTGGAAATCCCTACTTGTAATTTCATTCATTTTTTTTCCAGAACAGAAGTATTTTGCCAGAAAATCTGCCATCTCACTGTGAGATTTTGACAAAAGAGAAAGAAATTTTATGAGCTTTAATTTGATTATTTAAGAGGTACCTCGTCACTGAAGTAAAATAGGACAAAAGCTATAACTCTGACTATACCAAAATGTGTTCATCAGTTTTCATAAAAACTGAAATGCTTAGCCCATAATCTATTAATGTCATGCACCCTTTTGTCACTTACTTGGCAGTTTCCTCTTTTTCCTTTCCTTTAATTTCTTTAATCGTTCTTTAAACATGTTCTCTAAATTTTCTCTAATCATGTCATAAGGCATCTGGAAGTAACCTGAAATAAGCACACATCTTATAGGTTAATACTAAAATAAATTTTAAAAAATTAAAATTAAAACATGTACAAGTTTTTTAAAGAAAACAGCTAAAAATTAAGATAAATTAATGAGAGGTTTACCATCAATGTCGTTTGAACTGCAGTCAGTGACTGATGGGTAATTAGACTCCTCATCACTGGAACAGGACTGGGAATCTGGAGATGTGGTGACCTGTTCACAACATAACACTTAAACTAACAATCATTTTCAATGAACATGCAGTAAGTTTTTATAATTAAGTTGATCTTACCAATCAAAAATTTGACTGGTTTCTTGTGTTCTGCATTAAGTTTTCATAATAAAGTAAGTTGATTAGATACCAATTATACACATGTATTTGACTGTTTTTTAGTGTGCTGAATGTTTTATTTGAACATAGAAGAAAAGGCACCTTTGCGGAATGGGAAGTGAGATGATCGCTGAGTCCCAGGGCTTTACTGATGTCCCTGTGAATGTGAGCGAGACTGGTCCTCAACTCATTGTTCTCCACCAGCAGTTCTTTCTGTTTGGCCTCATACACTGTCATTAGGTGCTGGTACATCTCTTCTTGTCTATAAATGATATACTAATTATGTATATGTATGTTCACAGCATATTCACCAAAACTATTGAGAAATAAATAGCAAAGTTAAAAAGTTCACTGAGAAAGGAACTTGGTTGGTCATGTGATAAAATTCTGTAAAGCCTGAAGGGCTTCTTAGAAGTTTGATCATGTATCGAACAAGTTCCTAACGCTGTGAACTTTTTTACAATGTTATTTATTTCTTATATTTTTACATTTGAGAAAGTAAAATAATTTAAAATCATAAAAACATAACAGTGTTTTTCTGTTAACAATAACAGAACAGTCAAACCATAAACTTGTGCACTTGACCCAATACGAAAATGAAGGTTTTTGCTCTTCAGTGAGGTTCACATAGGGAAAAGATTCTTGCAAAGTTACATACTGTACAATGCTAACTCTAC